>JAKSZU010000015.1:59297101-59946930 GCA_026018925.1 Tupaia tana | reverse complement strand
TCCTATGGTTGGGGGACCTCACAGCTGTGAAGCTGAACCCAGAGGGGCATCAGAGGCAGAGATGGAGATGCCTGTATGATTTCTGTACAAAATTGTACAATCTTTAAGTACTTTTTTTTTTTTTTGGTTTTGGTCATGGAGCACATGTGCTTGCTGGAGAGAGACAAGCTGATTCAGATATCAGCCTCTAGGTGGGATGGCCATGCCACAATACATTCTCCCCCTTTATGCTCTCAGGATTTGGGGCACATATAAACAGAGAGACATGTACACACCTGGCATGTTTCCAGGCTGCTAGGTTTAGAACTAGAGCTACAGAGTTGGTCATGTGGGATCTAATGCCATAAACTTCACAACACCTGCTGGCTTTTTAGTCATCTTTAAGTTGGCCAGTCATGAGTATTTTGCAATAAAGATATAGCATATGAAAATCCATCCATTCAACTATCAAAACATTTTTTCCTAATTTTGATTTTTTTCACCCACTTCTTACCAGACCATTGTTGCCCACACAGCATTTTGGCCATTTTCTTCCTCACTTGACTATTGCATAATTAGAGTTATTTTCTTTTATTGTTTCACAGCAGGAGCCTTTCCCAGTCACATGCACCTTTTGTAAGGAATGATTTGTTCAACACTAGAGAAGATCACCTGCACGCCATTTCATTTCTCTCACATGAACGGCAGGGTAGTACAGTGTGCTGAGAGCACATGAATGGGGGAGCTAAGCTATGCTTCCTGCTCACTGAGTGGGGAATGCACATCATCCTGGATACCATTGTGATTAAAGAGGGATGACCTCAATGTCAATCAATATTGAAATACTTCTCGTATTTTTTTCTTTTCTTATTTTCCAGTGGGTGTGTGTACTTCCCAGAGAGAGAGAGTGAGAGAGAGAGAAAGTGAGCACCCCTTTCCCAGTGTGCTGTGGTCATGCTGCAATCTCTTCTCCTCCATTTCTCCATCATGTTGGGAGGGTCAGTGAAGTTAACAGATAGGACCCTATGGAAGAACATTCCAGTCCATGGAGGGTCCCTATATCTCTTAGTGAATTCTGTAAAATTCACTGTGAAGCTAGAGATCTCTTTATCTTGTCATTTCTTCACAAATTTGTTGGTTTGTTGCACAAGTTTTATTTTGTTGTGTTTTAGTTTTTGAGACAGTCACACTTTTCCTGAGTGTTTGTAAAATTTTTTTATCTACAAATATCTTTTTTGTCAATTAAATGTACTTTTTTTTCTTCCCCTGTTGCCCTCTGTCCCTCTATTACCCACATTTATATTACTCCATCCTTCCTTTTTCTGCTGTCTACCATTACCGTCCCTGCTTGCATATCCTCCAAACTTTCAGTTTCTACTGTAGAGTGCAGACAATCACTATATATTGAGTGGGTACATACAAAGTCTCTCTTTCATTGTCTGGTTACCTTTGCTTAGCATTAAGTCTTCCATATTTGTCCACTTTGTATCAAGTGTCAGGGTCTCATTTACTTTTATGGCTGAGTAGTATTCCACAGAGTACATATGCAACGTATTTTTCAATCCAACCATCTATTTTTGGACATTTGCATTGATTTCATAGCCTAGCAATTGTAAATAATGCTGCAAGAAACGTGGATGTGCAAGTGTTTTTTCCAACTGAGGGTTTTTTTATCTTTGCGTAATTACCTAATAGTGGAATTAACGAGTCTTATGGTAATTCCATTTATAGGTTTCTGAAGAATCTCTGTATCTTTCTCAAAAGTGGTTGTACTAATTTGAATTCCCACCAACCTTGTAAGAGAGTTCCCTTTTCACCACAGCCTCGTCCGCACTTATTATTGCTTATTTTTTAAATTTCAGTCATTCTGACTGGTGTTAAATGGCATTTCATTGTGGTTTTGATTTGTGTTTCCTTTCTGATAAGAAATGTTGTGCATTTTTACATATGGTTTTGGGCCGTCCATATGTCTTCTTTGGAGAATTATCTATTGAGTTCATTTTCCCATCTTTTAATTGGATTATTTTTGTGAATGAGCTGCTTGAATTCCCTGGGTATTCTGGTTGCCAGTTCCGTGTCTGAGGTATAGTTTGCACAAATATTCTGCCATTCTGAGGGTTGTCTTCTCACTCTACCTATTGTTTCTTTTGCTGTGCAGAAGCTTCTTGGCCTAATCTATTCCCATTGGTCTATTTTGAGGACTATTGCCTGTGCTTTGGAGATCTTCTTTAAGTTGCCTTTGCATACTCCAAGGTCTCTAATAGTTTTTCCTGTGTTTTTGACTAATATTTTTATAGTTTCAGGTCTTATGTTTAGATCTTCCATCCATTTTGAGTTAATTTTTGTTAGTGGTAAGAAATAAGGATCTAGTTTCATTCTTCTGCAAGTGGATATCCAGTTCTCCCAGGACCATTTACTGAAGAGATTTTCTTTTTTCCCACTGGATTATCTTGGACCCTTTGTCAAGGATAAGTTGTCTGTTTTGAGTTCATTTGGGAGTTCTCAATTCTTATCCATTGGTCTGTCTGGTTTTGGGCCAATACTATACCATTTTAATGATCACAGCTTTTTACTATGTCTTGAGGGCAGGAAGTGAGATGCCTCCTACTTTATTCCCTTTGCACAGTATTGCTTTGGCAATATGGGACCTTTTATGTTTCCAGATAAATTTTGAGATTTTTTTTTTTATTTCTGTGGGAAATATCTCTGGTAGTTTGACTTGAATTGCATTACATTTATAGATTAATTTGGGTAGGATTGACATCTTGATTATATTAATTTTTTTCAGCCCAGGAACATGGGATATTTTCCCACTTTTACATATCATTTTTAATTTCTTTTTCTAGTGTTTCATGGTTTTCCTTGCAGAGATCTTTGACATCTATAGTAGGATTTATTCATAAGTATCTTACTGGTTTTGTGACCACTGTAGATGGAATTTCTTTCTTCGATTCTATCTGTCTGTACATTGTTGGTGTATAAATATGCTATAGATTTTTGTATGTTGATTATTGTGTTCTGTCACTTTATTATATTCATTTATCACTTCCAGGAGGTTTTTTGTGGATTTTTGGAATTTTCTGTATATAGCATTATATCATCTGCATATAGAGATAACTTCACTTTTTCTTTTCCTATTTGGATGCTTTTTATTTGACTGTCTAGTCTAATTGTGTTGGCTAAAACTTCCAGTACTATAATAAAAAGTAGGGGAGAAAGTGGACGGCTTTATCTTATTCCAACTTTGAGCGGAATAACTTTCCATTTTTCCCCATTTAGTATTAATGGTAGCTATGGGTTTTTCATAGACCACTTTTGTTGTGTTGAGCATTGTCCCTTCTATGCCAATTTTGCTGAGTCTTAATCATGAAGGGATGTCGTATTTTATCAAATGCTTTTTCTGAATTGCTTGATTTGATCACATATATTTTATCTTTCCTTTTGTTAATGTGATGTATTACATTTATTGTTTTGCATATTGTGAAGCATCCTGGCATCTCTGGAATAAAGCCTACTTGGTCAAGGCGTATAATCTTTTAAATATGTTGTTGAATACAATTCGCTATTGTCTTGAGAATTTTTGCATCTGTATTCATTAAGGATATGGACCTGAGGTTTTCTTTGTTGTCATGTTTTTTTGAAATTAAAGGCTGGTTTTGGAATTAAGATGATGGAGGCTCTATAGAACGGATTCAGGAGGGTTTCTTCCTTTTGAGTTTTTAGAAAGAGTTTAACACGAATTGAGGTTAGTTCTTTTTTAACAGTTTTGTAGAATTCAGAGGTAAAGTGATCGGGACCTGGGCTCTTTCTAGTTGGGATAGAGACTATTTATTACTGATTCAATCTCATTGCTTATTATGGGGCCATTCAGACTTGCTATTTCTTTATGGTTTAATCTTGATAAGTTGTACATGTCCAGAAATTTGTCCATCTCATCTAGGTTTTTTTGTTTCTTGGCATATAGTCGCTCATAGTAATCTCTGATGATATTTTGTATTTCTGTTATATCTGTTGTAATAATGCCTGTTTCTTTGTTGATCTGATTTATCTGGTTCCTTTCTCTGTTCTTGATTAATCTAGCTAACGATGTGTCAATTTTGTTTAACTCTTCAAAGAATTAGCTTTTGGTTTTGTTTATTTCGGTATAGTTCTTTTATTCTCTATTTCATTTATTTCTGCTTTAATCCTTCTTATTTCTTTTCTTTTTCGGGTTATTGTTGTTGTTGTTGTCTTCCAGTTCCTTGAGTTGCCATTAGGTTGTTTATTTGCAACACTTCTGCTTTTTTTCTTGTGGGCCCTAATTGCTCAGAACTTCCCTCTTATGACTAGTTTTGCTGTGTCCCATAAGTAATAAACACTTGTTCATTCATTATTGGTTTCTATAAACCTTTGGATTTCAGTCTTCATTTCTTCCTTAGTTTTAAAGTAATTGTGGAGTAGATTGTTTAGTTTCCATGTGTTTGTGAATTTTTGAGGCTCTTTTTGTAGTTGATTTCAAGTTTAATTTCATCGTGGTTGGAAGATCCTAGATATAGTTTCTATACCTTTGAATTTGTAAAGGCTTGTTTTGTGTCCTATCTTGTGGCCAATGTTCGAAAATGTTCCAAGTGAGGGTGAAAAAATGTATATTTTGTGGTAGTTGGGTGAAATACTCTGTGGGTGTCTGCCAAGTCCATTTCATGTATGTGGTATCATTAAGATCTTGTATCTCTGTGTTCATTTTTTGTCTGGATGATCTGTCGAGAGGAGTCAGAGGGGTGTTGAGATCACCTATAATTATTGTGTTGCAATATATCTCTCCCTTGAGATCTAACAGTCTCTCTTTGATGTAGTTAGGTGCTCCAGTGTTGGCTGCATAGATATTTACAAATGCTCTATCTTCTTGGTGAACAAGTCCTTTTAGTACTTTATAATGTCCTTCTTTGTCTCTTCTTACATCTTTCATCTTAAAGTCTATTTTGTCTGATACTAGTATTGCTACCCTAGCCTTTTTGTGTTTTCCATTTGCAAGGAATATCTTTTTCCAACCTGTCACTTTTAGTCTATGTATGTCATTATCAGTAAGGAGTGTTTCTTGTAAGCGGCATGTAGATGGCTTCTGTTTTTGTACCCATTCAGAAAGTCTATGTCTTTTAATGGGAGCATTTGATCCATTAAGATTCAACATTATTACTGATATTTGCTGACTTATCCCTGTCATTTTGTTAGCCATTTCCTCAGTTGTTTTTCGTTGTGTTTCTGTTTGTCTCTCTTTAGTTATCCTGATACAACATTCCCCTCAATACTTCCTATAGAACTGGTCTATTATTGGTAAACTCTTTCAGTTTTTGTTTATCAGAGAATACTTTTCTTTGTTCTTCCCATTTGAAGGATAATCTTGCTGGATATACTATTCTTGGCTGAAACTGTTTTCCTTTTAATGTTCTGAATACATCTTCCCATTTTTTTTTTTTTTTGAGAGGTTTTTAGCTATAGGGCGCGTGCGCTCGCCAGACAGAGAGAGAGAGAGACATAGAGACAGAAAGCGAGAAATCACCCCCCAGGGGGGACGGTCACGCCGCAATCCCTTCTCTTCCATTCTCCTCTCGGGATCTTGGGCACGCACGCACACACGCCCGGCGTGAGTTTTAAGCCACCAGGTCCGGGACGTGAACCGCGGTCGACTACATGGGAGTCCAGCAACATAGCCATTACGCTAACTGCTGGTTCCCACATCTTCCCATTTTTTCCCTTGCCTGCATTGTTTCATTTGGGAAGTCTGACATTAGCCCAATGAATAACCTTTATGTGTAACTTGGCATTTCTCTCTTGATAGTTTTGAAATATCTTTGTCTTTAATTTTTACCAATCTGGCTATCATGTGCCAGGGGAGGATTTTTTTAGTTGACTCTTATTAGGGGTCATTTTTATTTCTTGGTTCCGAATTTCTTCATGTTTCTCTATATTTGGAAAGTTTTCAGAAAATACTTCATGAAAGAAAGAGGTTTTCCATGCCTTTAGCCGATTCTTCACCTTCTGAAATACCCATTACTTGGATAGTTGTATGTTTTGTGGTGTCTAGAATTTCCCATATGTTGTTCTCATTTTTTTCTCCTTCTTTTTGGTGATTTGATCTATTTTGGAGACTTTGTCTTTCAGGTCAGAAATTTCTTCTTCTGCATGGTCCAATGTGCTGTTAGTGCTTTCAAGGGAAACTTTAATTTCTTGTATTGTGTTCTTCATTTCCAAAAGTTCTGTTTGATTCCTTTTTAAGTTGTTTCTTTCTCATGTCCTGAAATGATTTTCTCATTTCCTGGAACTAATTGTCTGTTTTTTCTTGCATCTCATTGAGCTGTGTAACTACAAATATTTTGAATTCCTTTTCTGATATTTCTGTGTATTTCTCTCTGCTATTCACTGCTGGTAAGGGCTACTGCACTTGCTTGGGGGGAGAGTTCACCTTGAGATCTGTGTTGGTTTCTAGTCATCTGATGCATTACTCACTTTTGTCTATTTGTCGGAGTAGATTCTATAGTACTGGTAGAGGAAATTACACCCTTAGTTCCCAGGTGTGTTTCTACCGCAGTGCTATGTTTCCCAGGTCAGAGCAGTTAGGGGTAACTTCAGGTGCTTGGCTCCTCAGCCAAATGTTCAGCTCTTGATAAAGTGATACCAAACTAAGGAGATATCACTTAGTGAAGAGGGTCAAATCACAGGCTTCAGTGCATGATGGTGTACCAAAATTCCCAGTGTACCCCACAAGCCCTAAGCATGGGCTCACCCAAGGAGGCCTGCCCAGATAAGGCTTAAATATCTTAGTGGGTGGGGAAAGTACAGGCTGCCAGGGCAGTGGATAACTGTGTGTAGAAAGACCTAATATTGCTCCCAACCCATGAGCACTGATTCACCTAAGATCCCAGCCTGCAGCAGGTGAGGCAAAAGCAGGCCACCAGATTGGTGAGTGACAGTGTGTGCAAAATCCCAATTTAGCTCCCAAGACCCATGCGGGCTTACTCAAGGAAGCCTGCCCAGATCAGGCTTAAGTATCCTTGGAAGCAGGTCACTGGAGCAGTGAGCTACAGAGTGTGGAAAGTTCAAAGTTGCTTCCAAACCCATAGCACAGAATCACCCCGGCCATACCATTTTATATCACCACCATTGACAAGTGAGTGATCTGATTTCTCCAGACCCTCGCCAACATTCCTTCCTATTCTAATGTGGTACTGAAGGCATCCTGAAGCCTGTGTTGAGATACCTCACTGGGATTTTTAAATTGCATAATCTGTGAGGTTTAAGTGTTTAGATCAAGGGTCTTTTTGTCTTCCATTTTTTTCTTTCTCTTTAGCCCAAAGATGTCTGGTTATTCTATCCTCAAATGATAAAGATACTGTGCTTCCTCCAAAGAATTACTTTTGCACATCTGTTAAAAATCAGTTGGCCTTATTTATTGTCTGTTTCACTTATCAATGTGTCCTCCTTTGACCAATGTAACATTTACTGCCTATATGACAAATATTGAAACACAGGCGATTTTATTCTTGTTTCTCAAAATGGCTTAAATATTCAAATTCATTTGTCTTTTTGTGTAAGTGTTCTTATAAAAAGATAAAAAGCTTATATTCTTTACTTTTACACCAGTGCAATTTCTGTAACTTACTATTTTTATTTATGAGTTTAGAATGAACATTTTTCCATCTCGGTATGAAGACTACTTCATTTAAAAATAAAAATAAACACAAATTATAGTATTGCATTGTATGAATGTACCAGAATTTTTAAAACCCAGATCCTCTTAATGCCTGTAAATATGTTCTTACTTTCTGTTTGAAGAACTGCTAAAATGGTTTTATCACATGTGCATTTGCATCACTGCTCCCCACGCTTGTTGTCTTTTCACGTTATTATGATATATGCAAAGGAAAATGTTGCAAAGATTTATCAACCACTTTTCTTGATAGCTTCCAAACTTTGTTGTATACTTTAAAGACCATCTCCCCTCCAAAATGAGTAAATGAAAGTGACGCATTCATATTTCCTATGAGTCCTTTCATCATTTCACTTTTACAATCAACACCTACACCAGCCACTGCAGAATTGTTTAGTCTGCAGGGTGCCAGGGAACACCTTGAGCATCTTGAGAAGGCTGGGGCAAGGCACTCTGGCTTGCTTCAATCTCCAAGAAATTCCCAGCTATCCTCTCCCTATTTCAGAGCCATCCCGCAAACAGCTGACAAGGGGTGTAGCAATCTGTCCCTGTCCTAGCGTCCGTCCTTAGCAGAGGTTTCCAGGTTGACTGCTGGGTCACATCATGTTGGACCGATGTTCATCAGCCACCCAGGATGCAGAAGAAAAATCCCAGGTGGACAAGAATAGGGCTGGGATGAGGGAAGCCAGCCTTCCATCCTCCCTGTCCTGGGCCACCATCTTGCATCAGTCCGCTAAGGTTAGCGCAATTGTCTGGCTCCACCTTGTGGCCTCTTTCAGTTTTCCTCCAGATCTGAGGCAGCCCCCATGAGGTATGACTTCCCACCTGGTGTCCAGGACAGAGTTCCAGGCAGTCCACAGTGCTTGCAGGATCCTCCCAGTTGTGATAAGGCATGGAGACAGCATTTGTTTCTTATAGATTGGCCCTGCAGGTTTACTAGAGGGGGCATCCTGTGTCCCTGATAGTGGTGTGGGGCTGCTGGGAAGGTCTATCAGCACTCTCTAGTGCCCTTCATCAGCAGAGACTCAACCACCTGGGAATTCTGGAGGGATGCAAGATGGTGGCCCAGACGTACGTGTTGGAATCCTGCCTGGCCCCCACATTTGATCAGGAGATGGGGACAGTCATGAACTGTATGTGGAGTACTGGAGACAGTGCCACCGGCACGCATAAAGTCCCTCATGCGTTCTTTGGACTTGACTTTCCTGGTCTGCTCTGGAGATAGGAGCTGCCCAGAATCATTAGGAGCTCCAGAGAGAGTGCTCTGTTTTTTTGGTCTTGTGGCTCCTGCATCTTGTACCTCTTAAGTCTCCCCAATTTCCCTGTTCTGCTTAGGGGTCCTTGAGCACACCAGGAGTCACAGGGAGAGTGCTCTGCTTTTGCATCTGTATGCAGGTGTCCCCAGGAGGCCACTTTTAGATCCAGAAGGGTGATCACATGGATGACTGATGGACTAGGAAATAGATGTTATAATGTAAGCAGAGGTGGCTTATTTGAAGATGTGAAATTGAAAAGTAAACAGCCTCAGAATTTATAAGAATAATAATTGCAATTATTGGCCCTGTTACTCATCATTATTATAAGTTTTACCTTTTGTGGGTTAGTCGAAGTTTTTTTTGAGACTCTCCCCCCACCCCCCATAGGGCACATGTCACAAAAGAGAAGGGGCTGCCTCCTGAGGAGGGTCTGAAGATCCGGATGGCAGGAAACCAGGCTGAGGGGCGGCCACGGCCTCGCCAGAGCCAGTCCTCCGCGGTCTGCGTCCTCCACCCACCATGCCCGCTGAGGTCCTGGGTCCGGACCCCTCCTGCTGTGGGCCCGGAGCCCTCAGGACCCTCCGGCCATGGCCTGGAGCTAGCCAGACCCTCCCGCAGTGGCCCAGAGCCCGCAGGACCCTCCCGCCGTGGCCTGGAGCCCGCTGGACCCTCCGCCGTGGCCCGGGGTCCCGCCACCTCACGCAGTGGCCCAGGGTCCTGCGGAGGGCCTGGGCTCAGGCCTTAGGTCCCCACGGCTTGGGTGCGCGGGAGTTTGGCGCTGCTACTCGCCATAGTTTGACCTCTGCATAGACAGTGTGTGCGTGTTTCGGTGTGTGCCTTCGCAAGGTATTTCTCCATGAATGACCTAAATGATCCCCCAAATTGGAATTTCAGACCTAACTCCAGAGCTGATGGGGGTGATGGAAGCAGGTGGAATTACGCCCTGTTGGTCCCAATGCTGGGGTTGTCAGCTTTCCGTTGGATTTGGTCTAGGGAGTTCTAAAAAGAAACGGAAAAAGAGAGAGACATACCGTCAGAGAACCACTGCTTTCCAGCGGGATCTTAAAGCCAAGTACCATGCTATGATAGAAAATCGGCATGCAGTTGCTCAGTTGTCTTTGGAACTTGAAAAAGAACAAAATAGAACGACTAGTTGTGGGGAAGCCCTTATTTCTCAGGGGCGCAAGTTGGTAGAAGAAAAGAAACTTCTGGAGCAAGAACAGGTCAGTTAATGCAAGAAAAAAGACAGATGCAATCTTTGAGAGGTGTATTTATGACCTATCTGGAGAAGGAAGAAGACTGGCAAAGGAGAGCCAGGCTTTTGCTGAAAGAGTTTGAAGCTGCTCTCACAGAAAGACACAATATCTACTGCAGCTTGATTCTTCCTTGCAACAAGCGACTAGAAATAGAGAAAAACTTACTGGTACGAGTGTCCGTTGACCCAGCTGCTACTGACCTAGAGATGGTAGCTGGTCTAACTGACATCTTTAAGCACGATACATACGGCAATGATGTCTGGAATACCAACAAGCACCAAAATGGGAGGCTCATGTGACTGTATCTCAGATACTGAGAGCTAATTGTCAAACTCAAAAAGTTTAAGCTAGTAGAGAAAGCCATACTAGAAAAGTGAGACAAGAACAAGACAAAACTTTTCTGTGACTCAAGGCCTGACTGTCCGTGGCACTGGATTCTCCAGTGTCCTGTGTCCACTCTTCCCACGTGTGGCCACAGCATCTCTCAGCG
Source organism: Tupaia tana (assembly GCA_026018925.1). Lineage (NCBI taxonomy): Eukaryota > Metazoa > Chordata > Mammalia > Scandentia > Tupaiidae > Tupaia > Tupaia tana. The sequence goes on along the minus strand of JAKSZU010000015.1, from coordinate 59,936,265 downwards.
AACTCCATTCCTGCCAGCTTCTATGAGCAGAAATATGCAAGGCATCAAGAGACAGGTCTCCTGGGTGCTCTGCAGCTATTAAGGTTATTGCTTTTCTGAAGCATTTTTTAAGCAAAACAGTTAACAGTGTATGTTAGCTTGTGAGAGTAAATTTTTTTTAAAGTCAAATACAACATTGATCTTCACTGTAATTTTCCGTTTTTATCTCTACCTAAATTATGTTTCTTCCTCAAAAAAAAAAAAAAAAAAAGAGAGAAGGAAAGATAGAAAGTGAGAAATCACCCCCACCCCCACCCACCCCCCAGGGTGATGGCCATGCTGCAATCCCTTCTCCTTTGTTCTCCTCTCGGGATCTTGGGCATATACGCACACACGCCCGGCGTGAGTTTAAGCCACCAGGTCTGGGACTCGAACTGTGGTTGACTACATGGGAGTCCAGCAACATAGCCATTACATTAACTGCTGATCCCCATAAAGGTTTGTTTCTTGTCCTATCATGGGGTCAATATTCAAAAAGGTTTCATCTGAAGGTGAGAAAAAAGTGTATTTCATGGTTCTTGGATGATAGGTTCTCTAGATGTCTGTTAAGTCCATTTGATTTATGGTATCATTTAGATTCTGTATCTCTCTGCTTATTTTTTTGTCTAGATGTCTTATTTTTTGTCTGACCAAAGGAGATGGTGGGGTGTTGAGATCCCCAACAATTACTGTGTTGCAATCTATCTCTCCTTTTATACCTAACAATCTTTCCTTCATGTATTTGGGTGCCCCTGAATTGGGTGCATAGATGTTTATAAGCATTATGTCTTCTTGATGAATTAGCCCTTTTCCTACTATATAATGCCCTTTGTCTCTTCTTACAGTTTTTGTTTTAAAGCCTGTTTTGTCAGAAATTAGAATCGTGACACCAGCCATTTTTTGGTTCCCATTTACCTGGAATACCGTTTTCCAGCCTTTCACTTTTAGTCTATGTATGTCTTTATCCATGAGATGTGTTTCTTGTAGGTAACAGATAGTTTCTGTTTTTTTTATTCATTCAGCCATTTTGTGCTCTTGATTGGAGAATTTAATCCATTAATATTCAATGTTATTATTGCTATTTCTGGACAGTTCCCTACCTTTAAGTTGGCCATTGTCTTGGTTGTCTTTTATTCTCTTATTTCTGTCTATCTCTTCTTTAGTTTTCCTCATAGAGCACTCTCTTCAGAGTTTCTTGAAGATTTGGTCTACTGTTGGCAAATTCCTTCAGGTTTTGTTTGTCTGGAAAGATTTTTATCTTTTTTTTATATGAAGGATAATCTTGCCAAATATAATAATCTTGGTTGTAATTGTTTTTCTCTTAACACTTTTAGTATGTCTTCCCATTCTTTCCTTGTTTTCATTGTTTCCATTGAAAGGTCCAGTGTTAGCCTGATTAGATAACTTTTGTAAGTCACTTGAAATTTCTCTCTTGCCGGTTTTAGTATCTTGTCTTTATCTGTGGTTTTGGTCAATCTGGCTCTGATGTGCAGTGGAGAGGATCTTCTTGGGTTGATTCTATATGGGTCCTTTGTGTTTCTTGGGTCTGAATGTTTGAGTGCCTCTCTAGACTTGGAAAGTTTTCTTCCATGATTTTGTGGGATAGATTTTCAATGCCCTTATTAGTTCCTTCATCTCTGAAATACAAATTATTCAGATATTTGGGTGTTTAATGGAATCTAGTATTTCTTGTATATTATCCTTTTTTGTTGTTGTTATTTTGTCTGTCTTTTTGGTGGTTTGTTCTAAATTTTTTCTTCTACATCTGAGATTTAATCTTCCGCATGACCCAATTGGCTTTTAATACTTTTGAGAGAAGTTTTTGTTTCCTATATTACAGTCTTTGTCTATAACATTTCCATTTGATTCTTTCTTATAGTGTCCATTTCTTCTTTCAAATCATGGAAGGACTTCCTCATCTCCTGGAGTTTGTTGTTTCTTTTATGTTCCAACTCATAGAGTTTTGTCACCATGAATGTTCTGAATCTTTCTCTGACATTTTGGTAAAATTCTTCTTTTTTTTTTTTTTTTCAATAGATGGAGTTATTGTGTTTTCTTGATGGAGACATATTTTCTGTTTTTTTTTTTTTTTCAAACTTAAGGGTCTTTTGTGACTTCTAGCCATTTTGTCTCTCTTCTGCTGTGGTTAGCAATGTGGTCCCACAGGAGAAGTTTTCTATTCAGGTTTCTAAAAAGCAGTTTCTCCTTTTTTGCTGGTGGTTCAGTGCCAAGCAAGGATCCCTGAGAGCCTTACGATGCTAAGATGTTTGAAAGCATCCACATGGATCCTGAACTTCAGCAGTGAAATATTACTTTCAGAGACTTAAAATGAAGATTCCTGCTGCGACTTCTTCCTCACATATTTCTAGAAAGAGACAAACCCAGGTCCATCTCCACATGGATCCTGAATGTCAGCTGTGAAATATTGCTTTCAGAGACTTAAAATTAAGATTTTCTGCTGAGACTTCTTCCTCACTTATTTCTAGTGGGTAGTGTTACCTTTCTCTTTCTCTCCATTTGTCTCTGTCTCTCTCTGTCTCCCTGAGTCTTAATTTTTTTATGGTAAAGTATTCTCTGAGCTCTCAAGCCCCTTTATTGTGTTGATAGGTGCCTTTCCCCATTCTGTTTAGGAAAGACACAAACCTAGGCCCATCTCCACATGGATCCTGAACTTCAGCTGTGAAATATTGCTTTCACAAGGCATACTTGCGCGCCACATGATTTTTTATTTTTGCTCTTTAAAATTAAATTCCCTAGTTTTTTATTATCCTTTTTTAAATATTTTCTTCTTTCCTTTTCTCTAATTCTTTTCTTTATCTTTATCTTTATTCGTTGGTTTCTCAGTTCCTACATAGTAAATGTCTAGACAGGTCCAAGCGAACAGGATCTAGACATCTGAATAAAATTAGGGTGAGAATATTCCTCTATTCTCACTGATTCTGATGCACAAAGAGTGAGAATGGAATGGAAGAGAGATTGCAGATCACCTCCTCCTGCACACCTCTGAACACTCAGATTGAACTTCAAGAATTAGAAGAAACGCACCATCCATCAGATGACTAGAAATAACCACAGGGTCACAAAAAAATAGAAAAACAAGAAAATACCTCTCCTCCAAGGAAAAATAACTCCTCTTCATCCTCAGACAGTATGATGAAATTTATGGAAGTGTCAGATAAAGAATTTAGGATTTTCATGGTAACAAAGCTCACAGAGATTGAAGAGAAGAGAAACAACTGCTAAAGAGGCAGGGGAAAGGAGCTGATGAGCTTCAGGAGGTGAGGAAATTCTTGCAAGATCTAAAAGAGGAAATTCACACTGTAAAAAAAGAATCAAATGGACCTGTTAGAGATGAAGACTATAATAGAGGAAGTCAAAACCTCCTTTGAAAGTATTAAAAGAAGACTAGATTATACCAAAAATTAAATCTCAGATGTAGAAGATAGAATTGCTGGCCTAGAAAAGTCCACCATGAAGACTGAAAAAATAACCCCCCAAAAATGAGAATACTATATGAGAAACACTAGATACCATCAAATGTCCAAACATCCGGATAATTGGTATCCCAGAAGGGGAAGAGACCCATAAGGGTATTGGCAATCTATTACATGAAATCTTGAGGGAAAACTTTCCAAACCTAGAGAGCCATTCAAAGATATAGTCCCAAGAAATACAAAGGACCCCCAGTAGATTCAACCCAAGATCTTCTCCAAGAAGATCTCATTATTATAGCCAAATTGACCAAAACCACAGACAAAGACAAGATACTAAGATTGGCAAGAGAGAAACATCAAGTTACCTACAAAGACTATTCCATCAGGCTGACAGTGGATCTCTCATCGGAAACAATGCAAGTGAGGAATTATAGGAAAATATATTCAAACTGTTAAGGGAAAAGCAATTGCAACCAAGGATACTATACCTGGCAAAATTATCCTTTATATGGGAAGAAAATACAAGAACATTCTCAGATAAACAAATCCTGAAAGAATTTACCAACACCAGACCAGATCTCCAAGAACTTCTCAAGGGAAGGCTATACCAGAACAATTAAATACAGTCACACAGAAATAAGAGTTTAAAAACTAAGAAAATGACCAATTTAATCATGGGGACAAGTCTGGAGTTGAATATTATATCCCAGGATTTAATTGGGAAATTCGAACCACAACAGAAGATAAAGTACATGAGACTGAACTGGTGAAAATAGAATTTTATGACTTTTGACTAAAATATTGCTGATTTTCTTCTAGGCTTTGTTTTCCAGTTTTAAGGATTTTTGTCTTGTCTTGAGCTGCTGATAGGTTCATGTACCTACTATTTGAACAAAATCCCAACCTGTTTCCTGGCTTTAAGTCTTAAGCATATTTCTTTAGCATTTCTTTGATTTATTAAAGCTAAGTCTGCTTTTCTTGAAACTAAAAAATATAGTAAAAAATACATAATTAATTACCATAGTAAACTATATAGCATCAGCTAAGTGATACATTATAGTATATTCATTCTACTCAGGGTTTCATGCCTGAAGTCAGACATGTATTCATAGATATGTATGTCAGCAGAGCTTGCTATAGTTAGTAGAAAGTAGATTATTTAAGAAATTTTGTGAATCAATAAAATGTTGAGGAAAAAGGGAATGGAAAACAACTGTGGACACACAAGATAATGTGGGAGGAGGGTGGGAAATGACAGAGGGTGAGAAATAGGGGGAGATATATATATAAAACTAGAAATGGAAAATTATTGATGATAATATGTATGACTAAGCCACTATGCAGCATATTCTGGATGGGAAATCACATTTTGTATGCTGTGACAATGCCCAGTGAATAAATGTAAATTAATTTAAAAAAACTTTTTTTATAAAAAAGCTGCTGAAAAAAATTAATAAAATATATTTTTTAAAATGTTTGAAAGCTATAATTCTAGACCTGTCTAGTCCCCCTGGGGGTGGGGTGAAGGATGGGGAGAAAATGACAGTGTAAGAAGTAAGAAGAAAAAATATGAAAAGAAAAAAAAAAAAAAAAAAAAAGGAAGGGGCTGCCTGGGAACTGCAGTTGGCATAATAGCTATGTCGCTGGACTCCCATGTAGTTGACCGCAGTTCGAGTTCCGGACCTGTTGGCTTAAAATCACGCTAGGCATGTGTGCATGCGTGCCCACGATCCCAATGGAGATGGGATTGCAGTGTGGCCATCCCCCCAGGGTGTGATTTCTCGCTTTCTGTCTCTGTCTTTCCGGAAAGACATGCCCTATAGCAAAAACCTCTCAAAAAAGAGTGGGCTGGAGATGGAGGTGGACTCTGCTAGAGAGCTATAAGCTGCTCTGACCTATGGTATGGAGGAAAAGGATGTAATGAATTAGCAAAAGAAAGAAGGGGGGAAAGGCCCACCTTTCTGGCTGAAAGGAGAGGGGGCTCTGATTGGGAGCTGGGGCTAGGGCTTATGGTCAGCCCTGCCTCAGTTTCCCTGACTGGTCAGGAGGCTGCAGATGGAGGTGGACTCTGCTTGAGAGCTGAGAGCTGCCCTGACCTTTGGAGGAAGGAGAAGTAAACTATTAGCAAAATAATGAAGGAAAAAAAGACCTACCTTTCTGGTTGAGAGAAGGGGGGACTCTGAGGTTGGGAGCTGAGACTAGGGCTGATGGTCATCCCTGCCTCAGGTTCCCTGACTGGGTAGGAGACTGCGGAAAGAGGTGGACTCTGTTTTAGAGCTGAGAGCTCCCCTGACCTTTCTGACTGGGGGGGGGGGGGGGGGGGTGCTCTGAGGTTGGGAACTTGGGCTGGGGCTGATGGTCAGACCTGCCTCAAGTTCCCTGACTGGGCAGGAAATTACACAGGGATGCAGACTCTGCTTGAGAGCTGAGAGCTGAGAGCTGCCCTGGCCTATGGGGGTAGGAGAAGTAAAGTATTAGCAAAAGGAAGAAGGGGGATAAAAGGGTCTATCTTTCTGGATAAAGGGGGGAGGGTGGTTGGGGGTGCTCTGAGATTGGGAGATAGGGCTGTGGCTGTGGCTGTTGGTCAGCCCTGCTTCAGGTTGTCTGACTGGGCAAGGGGCTGCAGATGGAGGTGAAATAAGCTTGGGAACTCTTTTTTTTTATTCATTTTTTAACTTCAAGAAAAGCTGTTTTAGCTTTAATAAATGAAAATCAAAAAATGATAAGTAAAATTTGTTTAAGTTTAAACAATAAAAAGTTTAGGATTCTGTTTAAACAGTAGGTAGATACTAAAAACTCAAAAAACAGTTATGGCCAAAGCTAAAATCAAGTAACCAGTGCAGCGTAATTTTCTTCTAAAACATTTTTTTCTCTTTCTCCATTTCCCCTTTTACTAAAGAGAGGTAAAACTAACTTATTCACACACACACACACAAAAGCTAAGTTTCAATTTGGTCTGTTATTTACCCAAAGCCTCATAAGAATATTCAATGATTTAGTTGGCTTTGCTGGAACCTTTTACAAGAAACTTCAGATTAGACTCTTTAAAAAGGTTGCTGAGCCAACTCAGGAATTCACTATTTGACTGTGCCTTTAAGTACCTGTACTTGAGAGTTTTGGGGCCTGTCAGGAAGTGACATTCTTTACTACCGGGCAGAACTGTTTATGATACAAGGCAATCTTTCCAAGAGCTTCTGTTGGCTTTCTTGAGATCTACCTTAGTTCCTTAGCTTTTGGTCATATCTTCAGGTATGACATTGCAGTAAAAACCCTGGCAATAAACAGTATTTTCCATTTCTTATGCAAGGCAACAGATATTATTGAACTTATGCAAATAATCATTCTGCCACAAAATAAGAAAGCTCATAAATATTTTCCAATTCCAGAGGGGTCAGGAAATGAGAAAAGTTTATGTTTCAATTAAAAAAAATAAAATGTTGAACCTGTCAACAGCTCCAAAGAAAACAAAAATCCTTACATCTGGAAGGCAATGCAGAGAAGAAAATCAATAACATTTTAGTCAAAAATCTAAAATTCTAGGGACCAGCAGTTAGCATAATGGCTATGTCACTGGACTCCCACATAGTCGACCGCGGTTCATGTCCCGGACCCGGTGGCTTAAAACTCACGCTGAGCGCATGTGCGTGCGTGCCCAAGATCCCGAGAGGAGAATGGAGGAGAAGGGATTGTGGCGTGGCCATCCCCCCTGGGGGGTGATTTCTCGCTTTCTGTCTCTCTGTCTCTCTCTGTCTGACGAGCGCATGTGCCCTATAGCAAAAACCTCTAAAAAAAAAAATCTAAAATTCTATTTCACTAGTTCAGTCTCATGTAATCAATCTATCTTTTGTTAAATTTGCAGTGTTACTGTGGTCCAATATTTCTGTTTAAATCCTGGCAGTTAACATTCAACATTGTTATTGATATATCTCAATGTGTCCCTACCATTAAGTTGGCCATTTTCTTGGCGGGTTTTTTGTTCTTTTATTTCTGTCTGTCTGTCTGTCTCTAGTTTTCCTGGTATAACACTCCCTTCAGAACTTCTTGAAGAGCTGGTCTGGTGTTGGTAAATTCTTTCAGGTTTTGTTTATCTGACAATGCTCATATCTTTTCTTCCCATATGAAGGATAATCTTGCCAGATATAGTATTTTGGGTTGAAATTGTTTTTCACTTAACAGTTTGAATACATTTTCCCATTCTTTCCTTGCTTGCCTTGTTTCTGATGAGAGGCCCAATGTTAGCCTGATGGGATATTTTTGAAAGTAATTTGACGTTTTTCTCTTGCCAATTTTAGTATCATGTCTCTGTCTGTGGTTTTGGCCAATCTGGCTATGATATGCCTTAGAGAAGATCTTCTTGGTTTGATTCTATTTGGGGTCCTCTGTATTTCTCGGGTCTGGATATTTGAATATCTTTCTAGGTTTGGAGAATTTTCTGCCAGTATTTCATGGACTAGATTATCAATGCCCTTAGTTTCTTCCACTTCTGGGATACCAATTTTCTGGATGTTTAGGCATTTAATGGTTTAGTATTTCTCATATATTATCCTCAATGTTTTCAATTATTTTCTCAGTCTTTTTGGTGATTTTTTTCTAGTTCAGAGGTCTTGTCTTCTACATCCAAGATTCAATCTTCTGCATGGTCTTATCTGCTTTAAATACTTTTTTTTTTCTGGAGAGGTTTTTGCTATAGGGCACGTGCGCTCGCCAGATAGACAGAGACAGAGAGACAGAAAGCGAGAAATCACCCCCCAGGGGGGATGGCCGTGCTGCAATCCCTTCTCCTCCATTCCCTCTCGAGATCTTGGGCATGCACACACACGCGCCCGGCGTGAGTTTTAAGCCACCGGGTCCAGGACGTGAACCGTGGTCGACTACATGGGAGTCCAGCAACATAGCCATTAAGCTAAATGCTGGTCCTGCTTTTAATATTTTTGAGGGAGGTTTTAATTCTTGTATTACAGCCTTCATCTCTAACTGCTCTGTTTGATTCTTATTTATGATGTGAATTTCTTCTTTCAAATCGTGGAAGAACTTCCTCATCTCCTTGGAATTCACTGTCTTTTTTCTTTTGTATTTTCTGGAGTTTGTTGTCTCTCTTCTCTTGAATCTTAATTAGTTTTTCACTATGAATATACTGAATTCTTTATTAGACATTTCCACGAATTCCATTGTACTGTCCATGGTGAAAAAGGGTTTGTTCTTTTTTGTTTTTTTCACATATAATAAACTTTTATTTTAGAATAAATTTAGTTTACAGAGACGTTTCAAAGATAGTACAGAGTTCTCATATACCTCACTCAGAGTTTTCCCTATTATTAACATCTTACATGAATATGTTCTAATTGCCATAATTAATTAACTGATATTGATGCATTATCACTAGGCAACACTTATTTCAGATGTCCCTTAATTTTTAATTAATGTTCTTTTTCTATCTAAAAAGCCCATTCAAAATAACACATTGCATCTCATCTAATATGCTCTGGGACTCCTCTTGACTGACAATTTTTCAGACATTCCTTGTTTTTTTATGACCTTCACAATAACTTGATCAGTCCTTTTGTAGAACATACCTCAGTGAAAAGGGTTGTTCTTTTCCCTTGAGGGAGAGCTATTTTCTTGGTTTCTCATATTTGTTGTGCCTCTGTGGTGGTTTCTGGTCATCTGATGGATCATACATTTCCTCCTAATTTCTTGGAGCTAACTCTGAGCATTCAGAGGCATGTGAGAAGAGATGGCCCGCAATCTCTCTGCAGTTTCATTTCACTGATGCTCACCAAGCAACCTGTGTTCTTGTCATTGGAATGGGATATTACAAAGGTCCCCCAGTTTCTAGAGAACAGCTGCACCTGGGCTGAGCTGTGGGGTTTCAACTGAGAATTCAAAGTCGTGCAGGAGGGGATGAGACATGCTCTCTCTACAGCTCTGTATTTCTCCCTGCTGCTCACTTTATAGTTTCTCTTCTCTTATGTTTAGTCATTTGGTGGTGTCTTCACTTTTGGCTAATTTGTTGGAGGTTTCTGCAACTGTAAGCTCATGTGCCTTCCCTTTATTGTGAGGGATGTCAGTGCTAATTTCTCTCCTCTACTGTGTTTTGCAATGTGATAGCCACAGAAAGAGATTTGAATTCATATTTATGAAGAAGAGTTTATACTTTTGTGCAGCAGGTTCAGTGGGGGGTTGAGGATTTTTATGACCCTAAAAGTATTCAGATGTTTGGCTATTGTGTACCCAGGCCCATCTAGACACCTAGTGTGTGGAAGTTGAGAAGGTAAAAGAAACAAAAGCAAAGGGGGAAGGGGGGAGAGACAAAAACAACCAAAAACATTGTAAATAATTTTTGTTTAGCTTTCTATCCAAGATTTATTTTGCAAGAGACCTGAAACAGCAAGACCCATTCATTTTGGTGGGAAATACCCTGTGCAACAAGTGTCTGTGAGCAAGCCCCAGAACTAGCAGTTCAGCTGCTGCAGTTACAGCCATGCATGTAACAAAACAGCAGCTTAGGAGGTACCTACAGATCTAGGTTTCACAAACACATTCACCAATGACTAAATGGATGATGTCTTGGTGAAATGGTATGCTGTCTGGGATTTGGCTGAAAGTATTAAATAAGGTGGGCAGCCTGGTGGGGCAGTTGGTAGCAAACTGAACTGTAATATTGGAAGTCAGGTGGCCAACAGCAGGTTCAGATTTTGCCAAATGTAACCTAAGTCCAGAGAAGCTGGAGGACTACAGAAAGAGAACTGCAGCATGACCAGAACCTTTCTGAGCATGCTTCTTTGTCTCTCTGTCTCCGTCTTATGCATGTGCTTGTTCTCTAACAGTGAATAAGATAAATGAACTTTAATCTAATTTAAAAAGGGCAAATGGGCTGAACGAACAACTCTCTTTTTTTTCGAGAGAGAGAGAGATTTTCTATATCAGATGTGTGCACTTACCAGAGAGACAGAGAGAAAGAAAGCGAGAAATCACCTCCTGGCCACACTGCAATACCTCCTCCTATATTCTCCTCTGGAGATCTTAGGTATGCAAGCACATGCACCTGGCATGAGTTTTAAGCTGCTGGGTCTGAGACTTGAACCATGATCAACTATGTGGGAATCTAGTGATGTAACCATTATACCGTCTGCTGGTCCCTGAACAGACAACTCTCTAAGGAAGACATACAAATGACCAAAAACAAATGAGAAAACGTTTGACATTTTTTATCATAAGGGAAATTCAAATCAAAACCACAATGAGATATCACTAATCCCAGTCAGAATGGCTGTGATAAAAATAATAATAATAATAATAATGATTAAGTGCTGATGAGGATGTGGCAAAAAGATAACCCTTTATATAGGTGGTGGGAGTGTAAATTAGTACAGCAAGTGTAGAAACTAATATGGAGGTTCCTCAAAAACCCACAAACATAACTACCATATGACCCACTAATCCCACTCCTTAGTATTTACCCAAAGGACAGAAAAACACTCAGTTGGAAAGACCTTCCACAGCCATGTGTATTACAGCTTTGCTCACAATTGCTAAGTCATGGAATCAACAAAAGAAGTAATGAGTGAATGAAAAAATGTGGCACATATACACCATGAAATACAAAAATTGAAACTGCTTAGCACACAAGCACCATGCAAAAGGGGCAGGGTCCGGCTCAGATGTGGATGGATTCTGAAATTAGCAAGATAAAGAAGAGGCCAGAGGCAAGAGACAATACTTTTAAAAAAAAAATTTTTTTAATTTAAAGAGAGACACTGGGGTCTGCAGGAGAAAATGGTGATCTCCACAGACAAATTATGAAAACAGAATATATAGCCTAAATGTAGAGTGTGGACCTAAATACCCAGAAGTTCCTCCATCAGTTAGATTTGTAAAAAAAAAAAAAAAAAAAAAAAAAAATATGAATGGAATAAATAATCCAGTGGGATGGTGGATGCATGGAGTATACCAGTGTTAGAAAAATGGCAAAACCCTTACAGCATTAAAGTTGTCCTTCAAGAGCCACAACATCTAATGATGTCCAAAGAAAACATGAAGCTTCCACAGCCACCAGAAGGACAAACACAAAAATTAATTTTAGAGGCTCTCAAATATGTCTTAAATCAACAACCTTCTACTCATATAAATGTCTTGATTAAATATCACAATGCAAATACCCACACATTAACTAAAAAAATTCCAGCTGGTAAATGTGACTGGACATTTATAAGAATATATTTAATATATGTACACCCATTATGTTTTCAGGTAACAAGAGGGAAAATGCAGTATAATTTTTTTTTTCTCTTGTTAAGGCACTGTCACTTAAATGTAAGCCTGGAATACACTAAATAGAATTCGAGTTTTCAAGATGAAAGCATGGCAAGAAGTGTCAGGTAGCAGTGGTGTAAGCATGTGTGTTTCTGAAAAGTAAAAAATCTCAAGAAGGAAAAACAGAAATGGCATGCTTTATCCATCTCGCTTAGTGAAAGTGCTGCAGTAAAAATTGTTTAAGGTAGTAGGTACAATAAATATTGTCACAAATTGTGTTAATTTTTGAAGCAGTGTGGGTGCTGACAACTAGTAGTATCAAAAATATGTTCAGGATTGCTTGATACCTGTATTTACAGTTAAAAAAATGTTGGGGCTTGTATCAGTGTATTTCTGTTAAAAGCCTTTCCTGCATGTTACATGTAACAGACATGGTAAATATTTGTTTACAGTTTTGTTTAACAAACCATGCATTTAAGTTGAAGTGAAGTCAACAAATAGGAAATAGGTGTATGGATATGTGATTTTGAGATTAAAGTTAGTCTTAAAATGTATATAAAATGTGGAACATGTCCTAAAGAGAGAGAGAGAAATATAGAAAGGAAAGGTCAGGGGCAAAATACAGTACTTAAACTTTTTTTTTTTTAACTTTTTAAAACTTTTTTTAAAGAATTATTTTATTTTGGACTGGTGAGAAATGTACACATGTTGGAATATTCACTTTACAAGCTAAGTAACATGTGATTGAATGTATAAAAGAAATTGAAATTGAAAATTTCTTTAAAATATTGAGGGGGGGACCAGCAGGTGACGTGGTGGTTAAGGCTCTGGACACTCCCACATGGCCAACTAGGGTTCGAGTCCTGAATCTGGTGGCTTGCTTTCTCACTTCCTCTCTCTTTCACTCTCACCCTCTGTGTCTCTGGTCAAATTAAAAAATAAATGAATGAATAAATAAAATAAAATAAATAATTATTTTTTTAAAAAATTGAGGGTATCAGCAGTTAGTAATGGCTATGTCGCTGGACTCCCACGTAGTCAACCACGGTTCAAGTCCCGGACCCGGTGGCTTAAACTCATGCCGGGCGCGTGTGCGTGCATGCCCAGGATCCCAAGAAGAGAATGGAGGAGAAGGGATTGCGGTGTGGCCATCCCCCCTGGGGGGGGTGATTCCTCGCTTTCTGTCTCTCTGTGTCTGTCTATCTGGTGAGCGCAAGCACCTTATAGCAAAAACCTCTCCAAAAAAAGGGGAAAAAAATTAAAAATAATTATTTTAATTATTCATTCATTTATTTTAATTTGATCAGACACACACACACAGAGAGAGAGAAAGTTAAAAAGCAAGCCGCCAGGTCCAGTACTTGAACTGTGGTCAGCCATGTGGGAGTGTCCAGTGCCTTAAACACCATGCCACCTGCTGATCCCCCAAAAAAAGAATTTAAAGAGCGACAGAGACCAGATAGAGAGTGCCCTACCTGTCTAGGTGTTTGGGTCTAGAAGGAAAGGTTTAGAACTGAGAGCTTTCAGTTACCCTAGTCTATGAAAGGGGTAGGGTCCAGCTCAGATGTGGATGTTGTCCGTCTTGGTGTTTGGGTCTGAAAAGATTTGGCAAATCCACCTCTTAAGAATTCAGGGACAATGGCACAGTTGTAACAATGTTCTACAAGGCTGACCCATGTAGAATGTTCTGGGTTCACATCTGGAGACCTCCCTGAGCACAGTAGGTGTGCATATGCCCATGATCCAGAATTGGCTGAGGCTGGGGGTGGATCACAACAACAAGACCCAGTATCTATGGCATAGCCGGTAACCTACCAGACTGCAGTGCTGGAAGCTTCATGGTGACCACAGTTCAAATTATAGCTCATCTGACCTGAGCTCACTAGGTGCATGCCTAGAATCCTAACAAGCTTTTAGCTTGGAAGAACGGGATCATGACATGACTGAGCCCTGTGGAGGGTGCTATTCTCTCTCTCTTCCTCCTTCCACTCCCTTCCTTCCTCTCTCTCTCTCTCTCTCTCTCTCTCTCTCTCTCTCTCTCTCTCTCTTCACACACACACACACACACACACACACTTTGTCAGGAATTAAAAAAAAAAAAGATACACCCCTTGTTCTTGTTGTGGGTGCTGTGTGTGTCACAGTCTCACTCATGGAAGAAATAAACTTTTAAAAAAATTCAGGAAAGACATAATAATGTATATGCATAGAGAAAGAGAGATGGTATTTAAAGCCATGAAAACTAACACAATTTCTATTGAGGGAGGAAGTTAAGCTGCTCTGGGGAAATCCAGCATCAGAAAGTCAGGAAAATGGATTTTGACCACCGAAGACCTTCTGCCCCGACTTCACCCTCCTGCTCTCCAGTCTAGCCAGGAACCAGGTTAGAGCACCCATCTTATTCTGTCTCTTTCCATCTCTCTTTATTTTTTTTAATTATTTTTTAATTTTTAAACTTAGCTCTCTGTTGCTTTTTTGTCTAATTCTTACCTTTTCCCCTGCTCCCATAGGATAAGCCAACCAGCAGCCATCTGTATTTGAGTTCTGAGTAGCGGTTTTCATTTTTTGCCCAAAAAAAAAAAAAAAATTGTCTTCTTTTTCTTATTGTTTTTGTCTTATTTTTTCTCTTCTTTGTTTTTTTCCTATTTCTTTTCCTTTTCTTTTTACCATTCTCACTTTTCTGCTCAGCCTCCACACACCGATTTTCTAGATTGGTCTAGGTGCTTAGTAGCCAAATATCTGAATACTTTTAGGGTCGATTAATCCTCAATATTCATTGAATCAACTGTGTAAAGGGGAAAAAATGGTATTGTTTACAGACTGCAGGTCACCTCCTTCTACATTCCTCTGATTGCTCAGATTTAACTCCCAAAAATAGGAAAAAAAAATGTATAATCCACCAAATGACCAGAAAGTACAACAGAGGCACAAGATACATGAGAAACGAAGAAAATATCTCTCCACTAATGGAAAAGAATAACTCCTCTCCCTCCACAAAGAATGCAGAGGAACTTATAGAAATGTCAGGTAAAGAGTTTTAAATATTTATAGTGACAAAGCTAACAGAGATGCAAGAGAATAGAGACAGCAAACTCCAGAAGATGCAGAAGAGACACTGAGTTCCAGAAGGTGAGGAAGTTCTTGCACAATCTGAAACAGGAGATACACATTCTAAAAAAGAATCAAATGGAATTGTTAGAGATGAAGGCTGTAATACAAGAAATCAGAACTTCAGTTGAAAATATCAAAAGCAGATTAGATCATGCAGAAGCTCAAATCTCAGATGTAGAAGATAGAACCTCTGACCTAGAGAAACTCAAGAAAAAGACTGAGAAAATGACCCCCCCCCAAAAAAAGAATAACATATGAATAATACTAGATACCATTAAACACCAAAACATCTGGATCATTGGTATCCCCGAGGGTGAAAAAATCAATAAGGGCATTGATAATCTATTCCATGAGATCCTGGAAGAAAATTTTCCAAACCTAGAGAGGCACTCGAATATCCAGACCCAAAAATTACAAAGGATCCCACATAGAATTGACCCAAGAAGATCTTCCCCAAGGCACATCATAGCCAGATTGACAAAAACCACAGATAGACAAGATACTGAAATTGGCAAGAGAGAAACATCAAGTTACTTTCAAAGGATATCCCATAAGGCTAACATCAAACCTCTCATCAGAAACAATACAAGCAAGGAAAGAATGGGAAAATATATTCAAAGTATTAAGTGAAAAACAATTTCAACCAATAATACTATACCCAGTAAGATTATCTTTCATATGAGAAAAAAAGACAAAAACAGGGAACCAGCAGTTAGCGTAATGGCTATGTCGCTGGACTCCCACGTACTCGACCGCAGTTTGCGTCCCGGACCCAGTGGCTTAAAACTCACGCCGGGCGCATGTGCGTGCGTGCCCAAGATCCCAGAGGAGAATGGAGGAGAAGGGACTGTGGCGTGACCATCCCCCCGGGGGGTGATTTCTCGCTTTCTGTCTCTATGTCTCTCTCTGTCTGGCGAGCGTACGCGCCCTATAGTGAAAACCTCTCCAAAAAAAAAGACAAACATTCTCAGATAAACAAAACCTGAATTTACCAACACCAGACCAGCTCTCAAAAAGTGCTAAAGGAAAACTAGTCAGACACACAGAAATAAGAGTATAAGAAACAACCAAGAGAACAGCCAGCCTAATAGTAGGGACAAGTCTACTATTAGGTTGAATGTTAACTTCCAGAGTTAAATGGAAAGATCAGACCACACTAACACTGCAAATTCAATAGTAGAGAGATTAATTATGTGATTCTGAACTAGTGAAATAGATCTTTTAATTTTAGAGTAGAACATTACTGATTTTCTCCGATGCTTTGATTTCTGTATTTAAGGATTTTTGTCTTCTCTTGAACTGTTGATAGGTTTATATACCTACTATTTGAACTGAATCCTAACCTTTTTCCTGGCTTTTACATTGTAAGCAAATTTCTCATAACACTTTTATTTTGATCTATTAAAACTAAAACTTTTTCTGAAATTTTAAAATACATTTTAAAATACCTCTCAATACCTATTCAATGACTGCAGTAAACTATATAGCCCCAGAGAGGTGCTACTTTATATAGTATGTTCACTTTACTCATTGAGGTTTATGCCGAAAGTCAGACATTAGTTCATAAATATGTATATATCAGCTGTGCTTGCTATTAAAAGTCTTTAAATTAATTAAGATCTTTAGTGAATCAAAATGTGGATTAAAAAAAACAGGCATGGAAAACAACTGAACATACCAGACAGCATGGGAGAAGAGGGGGGAGTCGCCAGAGGGTGAGAGGTAGGCAATGAGGGGGGGGCAAAATATGGAAGAAACAAGAAATAGAAAATTGTTCCTGATAACAATTATGTATGATAATATTGTTGATTGAGTCCATATACAATGTACACTGGATGGAAAATATTTTTGTATACTGTATTGATGTACAGTCAATGGCAGTAAATAAAAAAAGGTGAAATGAGGCCCGAAAACACTGGCTGTCAGGCCTTGGAGCCCCTCTCCTGCGATACCTGCCTGACCCCAGTGGCCGGCCCCTCAGCGCCTCTTCAAGGCGGCAGCCGCGCACAAGGCCTCCCCTGGGCAGTGAGGCAGGGCTGGCCAGCGATAACAGACTTCCAGAAGGTGGCAGAAGAACACCGAACTCCCGTACACCCGCCGTGTGAGCGCTGCCGAGATAACCACACCAGGCAAACGTGTGCCTCGGGTGCATTTTATAGACCAGGATTCTGGAGTCTCGCGGGATCTCGCTGTACTCAAACGCTCAGCAATCGCGACATCTCGCGGGATTTTCCAGAGGCTACAGCCGGGGACTGTGAGGCTCCAGGCGACGAGGAAGAGTCAGGTGACTCCAAGTCTTCGCGCGCCTACCCTTCTTGCGCAAGCGCACACGTCTAGGATTGGGCGCGGGGAGCGCGCGGCCAGCGATATGGGGCTGAGCCGGGTGCGGGCCGTTTTCTTTGACCTGGACAACACGCTCATCGACACTGCGGAGGCCAGCAGGAGAGGCATGCTGGAGGTAACGTCCTGCTCCGGCGGGTCAGCGCGCCCCGGCCCCTACCTCCTGCCTTCCGGTTCCCTGAGCCGGCTCCAACGCCTCCGCACCGGCCGCTGAGTCCTCTGAGACCTGGGTTGCCCATGGGCTGTCCCTGGGCTGAGGGGGCTGAGGTCAGTGCCGGGAGGTGCCTTCCCTGGGCCCGACGGCCCGGGCTACCTGCCTGGCGCCCGGCTACTGGGGCTGGATGCTTGCAGATGGTTCCAGCGCCTGGGACCCGGAAGGATGATTTTAAAAGTGCCACGACTGCAGAGTGGCGGTTCTCTTCAGCCTGGATGCACCGGGTCTGGCCAGGACTGGTGTGCTCGCCTGGCTCTCGGTGGTCGCCCCTGGGAGGGTCGTCACCCTACCTTGTGATCTTCCGAGGATCTTCGGGGAGACGCAGATAGGGCAGTCCCATTTCTGACCCAAGAAGTTACGCAGCTGTCAGCGGCGAGCCCTCACTCAAACAGTGCTTCAGAGACTTCTCTGCAGAGCTGCCCCCAGCTCTTTGCAGGGGCCGTGGCCCTCGATATTTCTGGGGTGATACCTCAAAGTCCGTGCAGCTCAGGGCGTCCATTTCAGGATCTCCACTCCTCCTTTACCCCTTTTGCCTTCAGCTTCAAGGTAAAAAGGAAGTTCTGTCAGGTGTGAAAAGAGCCCTTTCGGAAGCAAATGGTCCCAACCGTCCTCATGCTCCCTCCAGGAGTTTTTGTCTTCCTGGAACTTAAGCTCATCGTACTGTGTCATTCTTAGTGTGGTCCACTCCTTTCCATATTCATGGCTGTCCCTGCTTAAAAAAGTAAAGAACACCTCCCTTCACCTCTTCTTCCTGCAGTAGATGGCGCCTATCTCTGGACAGACATTTTCTCAGAAGTTATCTATGCCCATTATTTCCATGTCTCTACCTTTTATTTATTCCTCAATCAGTCCAATGTAAGATCTGCCTTTGTCACTACAATAAAATAGGCTTTATAGGTCATTTGCCACCTCCCGAATTGCCGGAATCTATGGACATTAATGTCTGTACTAACGACTACTGAAGCAGTCCATCTTTATAACCTTGACCTTTACCTCGGCGCTCTGCTGTGTTGCCTCCTGTTTCTCTAGCTAGGAACAATGCATATTTACCTGTGTGTTCTTGGCAAGCTAAATCCAATGTGTTGCAATTATTAATAAATGCTTGTTTTAGGAAGAACTGCTACGGACCAAAAGGCAGGTTTTCCCAATGCCTAGCTAAAAATACCTTAGCAAATTACTTCTGGATTCTGAACCTCAGATCCTCCTTATACAATTTAAGGATTTATGTCAGTCCTTGACAACCCCATCAGGTAGGTTGATGTAATACATGAGAAGTATGATACATAGCATCAGCGTTCACTCAGTGAATATACCACCATCCACCCTGCCCAACTGTCCCCTTCTATCCTGGCCCTGTTTTACTTAGAGCTGGACTCCTCTCTCAGGCTACTGTTGTGTTCTTATCACCAGGCTTACCACATCCAATTCATCCTCCACCTTCTTGCCACAGTGACATTTCTAAAATAAGAATTGTGGACCAGCCCTGTGGTCTAGTGGCCAACTGTGGTTGAAATTCTGACCCCAGTGGCCTGAAAATATACTGGAGCAGGCCAGCATGTGGCATCATGGTTAACGCACTAGACTCCACAAGACAGACCTCAGTTCAAGTCCCAGACCCAGCAACTTGAAAATCATGCTGGGCATGTGTATGTGCATGCCCAAAATCCAAGGAGGAGAAAGGATTGTGGTGTGGGCATCCCCCAAGAGGGTAATTTCTCATTTTCTCCCTCACTGTCTCTCTCTGGTGAGTGCACACACCCTATGGCAAAATCCTAAAAAATAAAATAAAATGCTGGGTGCATGTGTGTGCATGCCCAAAATTCTGACAGGATGGAAAAATGGAAGAGAAGGAATTGCAGCACACACCCAGTGAGGATACTTTCTCCCCCTCTTTCTGTCTCTCGTCTTCTCTGGTGAGTCCACATGCCCTCTGGCAATTTTTTAAAAATCATAAAGCAAAAGCTAGATTTTATTTCTCCTGATCTCTGCACCCTTACTTACTCTTAATTGTGTGCAGATATCTCTGAATGCACTAGCCAAAGGCTGTTACGATTAGCGTAATCAGCTAAATAGTTCCTTGAGAGGGAGCAAGCTGTCTTAATTATCTTTACTGGGCACATGATAAATGTTGCATGGATGCTGGAAGGGTGGATAAAAATTCTGATCTCCAAAGTCAGTTCTGTTACCACCCCCTTCATAAATAGGCTAACCATAATTGAACTGTGTACTTTTGATTATACAAGGAATACTTTATCATATAAGTATATGATGCCATGTATAAATGTTGACCTATTCACATAACATTGCCAGCTTTCATTTAGGAATGAAGGAGGGAAAAAAGTTTAGTCATGGCATTGGACTTGGGGAGAAGGAGTCATATACTGACTATATATTACCTTTAATTTTACTTTTTTAATCATCTAGGAGATTTTTTTTTCCCATTGTCTTCAAGCATATCTTCCAGTGTCATTACTGGAAAGGAAGCCTACAGAAACCTGTAGTTTCTCAGTAAACAAAGCAGAAAAGATTTCTGCATTGTGAATCCACACTACTTTAGTAAATGTACAATGACCGTGATGAATCTAATACATTTATATTTGTAGGTGTGTTAGAAAAAATGAGAGGAGAAACTATTATAGTTTTAAAGAAGGTCAAATTTGGCCTCACTGAGTAGCTGATGTTCAAACAGAGATTTTAATTCAAAATAATAGATGGGGGACCAGCAGGTGGCCTGGAGGTTAAGGCGCTGGACACTCCCACATGGTCGACCAGGGATCGAGTCCTGAATCTGGTGGCTTGCTTTCTCACCTCCTCTTTCTCACACTCTCACCTCTGTCTCTCTCTGGTCAAATTAAAAACTAAGTGAATGAATAAATAAAATTAAATAAATAATTTTAAAAAAATAATAACAGATGGGGTCAGCAGGTGGTGTGATGGATACAGGATTCCCACATGGCCAAATAACTGAAGTACTATTTGAATTTTGGGCTGTGTGCCAGCATTCACCTTATTTTGTGAGCCTTGTTTTAACATCAGTTTTATTTGGAATTCAATCTTTCCACATCTTATAATTGGTAGTCAGAAAATGCTTTTTAGTCAAAGTGTTAGGAAGTGTTATATGTTTCCCAAACTAGCCCTCAGAAAGTGTTTTAAAATCAGTTAGCTAAACTCTAGTATTGATAATATTATCTTTACTTGAGGAAGTAGAATATAATTTCCTTTATGTATATGTTAAGAACAAGCCTTAGATAAACTTTTACAGTGAAGTCTGTGTTTATATTCAATCTACAATTTGAATACCACTTTTTTTTTAAGATTTATTTTATTTTATTTATTATTATTTTTTTAATTTGCTATAGGGCATGTGTCCTCACCAGAGAAAGAGAAAGTGAGGAAGAAAGCCGCCAGGTCTGGGACTTGAACCACAGTCAGCCATGTGGGAGACCAGCACTTTAACCACCATGCTACCTGCTGACCCCTTTCTGCAGGCCTGCAAGAAACTGGTGAGCTCATTTTGCCACAGTCTTTTCATGCCAGCCTTACCCTATACACAAAATGTCATCACACCTCTAAGTTAGAGATGTTTTTCCTCCACCCTCAATTCAATCCAAACTCTTATTCTCAATGAAGGTGTTAGGCGAGTTTGTAAGAATGTGTTGACAAGGATGTGTATGGTGGTCTCAACTGGACTGGACTGAGGTGTATATCATGTTAGGTAAAGTATCTTCACAACATAAATGATGTATAGTGATTTAATATATGGATAATAATAAAACACATTTTGGGGGCTGGCAGGTGGCATGGTGGTTAAAGTGCTGGACTCCCATGTGGCCGACTGTGGTTCAAGTCCCAGACCTGATGACTTGTTTTCTCGTTTTGCCTTTCTGTTTCTCTCTCTCTCTGGTCAATTAAAAATAAATAAATACATAAATAATTCTTTTTAAGAATTATTTAAAAATAGTAATAGTAATAATAATTTTTTTTAATTTAAAAAGAAGAATGTGTACTAATTCGTCAGGTGTTACTTCTGTTTGAACTAATAATCAGTATGTAAATGACTGATAAACTTATTTCCTAAATATGTTAATAGTTTTATTATATAAATAATTGTTAATTATGACTTGTTAGTAATAACAATTAATAATATTAATATTATTTAGAACAAATCTATAATTAGTTTCTGTGTAACAAAAAGGAACAATAATTCAAGGGCTGTAATAGGGTGTTTTGAAACTCAGGGCAGTATGCCATCACCAACGTCTCCCCTTCAAGGTAAGCTAATCTTGTGTTTTCAAAGCCCCAGGAACATGTGACCATTTTGCCAATTGCAGTAATAGGAAGTTGGATCTTTCCTGGGAGCTCTGTTTACTAGCCATGAGCCAGTATTTGAACTCAAGCCCTGGCAGTCCTCAAATCCTTTTCCTGTGTAGCAGTAGGGCTGCTGAAGCTTCACAGTGCCTATTGATCACTTAAGAGGAATTCCGTTGGGAGCCAGCAGGTAGTATGGTAGTTAAGGTGCTGGACTCCACATAGCTGACCAGGGTTCGAGCCCCAGACCCGTCAATTTAAAAATCATGCCAGATGTATGTGCCTGCATGCCCAAAATCCCAAGAGGACAATGGAGACAAAGGGATTGCAGCATAGCCATCCCCTAGTGGGTGATTTCTCACTCTCTGTCTCTCTGGTGAGCACTCAAACCATATAACAAAGGCTTTAAAAAAAAAAATGAAAGAGTAATTTTATTGATGTTGCTAGAAAAGATGGTGACTGGGCCAGCAGGTAGTGTGTTGGTTAAGGGTGCTGGACTTCCACATGGTTGACCATGGTTTAAATCCTGGACCTGGCGGCTTGCTTTCTCATTTTGTCTCTCTTTCTCTCCCTCTCTGGTCAAATTTAAATAAAGAAAGAAAGAAAGAAAGAAAGAAAGAAAGAAAGTTAAATAAAATAATTCTTTTTTAAGAAAAGAAAAAAGATGGTAATATAGCCATGGAGGTATAAAAACCTTGATTTGTTAGTTAAAATTAAACTTTTTTAAAAAGTTTTTACTATAGGGTACGTGTGTTCACCAAGAGAGTAATCACCCCCCAGTGGGGATGGCCACACTGCAATCCCTTCTCTATTTTCTGGGATTTTGGACATGCACATGTTCCTGGTGTGATTTTCCAAGCTGCTGGGTCCAGGATTCAAACTGCAGTTGTTAATATAGGAGTCCAGCACTATAACACTTGCTGGTCCCATCGGTTGTTTTTGTTTTGTTTTGTTTTGTTTTTCCAAGAGAGATTTTTGCTATAGGGCGTATGTGCTTGCCAGAGACATGGAGACACAGAGAGACAGAAAGCAAGAAAGAGCTCCCCCCAGGGGGAATGGCCACACTGCAATCCCTTCTCCATTCTCCTTTCAGGATTTTGGGCATGCACACACAGGCGCCTAGAGTGAGTTTTAACCTGCCAGGTCCGGGACTCCATGGGAGTCATTACACCATCTGCTGGTCCCTCTCTTTATTTCTTGTAAGTGCAGATATGCTCTCTATCATAAATAAAAGTAAGTAAACTTAAGGAGGGGAAAAGACAAGTGTTAATGGAGTTATTTTTCTTTATTTAGGTGATTAAGCTCTTACAGTCAAAATACCATTACGAAGAAGAAGCTAAAATCATCTGTGATAAAGTTCAAGTTAAACTCAGCAGAGAATGTTTACATCCTTACAGCACTTGCATTACTGACCTGAGGACTTCGCACTGGGAAGAAGCCATCCAGGAAACCAAAGGTGGTACAGCCAACCGGAACTTGGCCGAAGAATGTTACTTCCTGTGGAAATCTACTCGTTTACAGCACATGACACTAGCAGAAGAAGTCAAAGCCATGCTCACTGCCCTGCGAAAGGAGGTCCGCTTGCTTTTGTTAACGAATGGCGACAGACAGACCCAAAGGGAGAAGATCGAGGCTTGTGCCTGTCAGTCCTATTTTGACGCCATTGTTGTAGGTGGAGAGCAAAAAGAGGAGAAACCAGCTCCTTCCATATTTTATCACTGCTGTGATCTCCTTGGAGTGCAGCCTGGGGACTGTGTGATGGTTGGTGACACATTAGAAACCGATATACAAGGAGGCCTCAGCGCAGGGCTGAAAGCCACAGTCTGGATAAATAAAAATGGAATAGTGCCACTGAAGTCTTCCCCCATTCCACATTATGTAGTTTCTTCTGTGCTAGAGTTACCTGCTCTCCTGCAGAGTATAAACTGCAAAGCCAACGTGTCAGTGTGAGCACACAGAAGGGTATGATGACCAGTGTCCAAAAATTTGGGCGTCTTATGTGCTATGGCCCAGATTTAAGAATTTCGCTCATGATTTAGTGATCATGATTGTGGAGGTTCTTCAAGTCTATTGCTTTTAAGTTTTGACAGCCAACCATTGGCTGGTATTGATTTCTCAAAATCCAGATTACGTTAATAAAAGTAACTTTTAGTAGTGTAATTCAGAAAATTTGAGGAAGGAAACAGTCCAAAGCACATAAAATAGAGATTTATCAGAGCAGTTGGATCTGGTTAATATGAAATGAGTATTGAGTTATATGAGAATCAAGACATTTCATAGTGAAATTATTTCGCATATTTTCCTTTTTCTTTAACATAAACCACGTTTTTGCCTATCTTGGATGTATACCTTTTTTTTGGAGGTATTTTTGCTATAGGGCACGTGCGCTCACCAGAAAGAGAGAGACAGAAAGTGAGAAATCATCCCCCAGGGGGGATGGCCACGCCACAATCCCTTCTTCTCTCAGGATCTTGGGCACACACACACGCGCGCCTGGTATAAGTTTAAGCCACCAGGTCCAGGACTCGAACCACAATCGACTAAATGGGAGTTCAGTGACATAGCCATAGCCACTACGCCAACTGCTGGTCCCCAAATGTATACATTTTTAAATAACTTTTACCAGAGGGTGTGTTCATTCATTAGAGAAAAGGGGGGATAGTGAGAAAGCACCCCTCATGGAGCATGGTCACGCTGCAATCACTTCCCCTCCATTTCTCCCTCTTTTTTGGGGATTCCAGCCATGTATACACACAAGTCCAACATGTTTCTCAAGCTGCTCCAGGACTCAGACCACACATTTGGCCATGTGGGGTCCAGCCACTTTAAACACCATGCCACAGGTGGCCCTGAATACTTTCTTTACTATTATTAATGTGCATTTTCTGCCTGCTCTTTTTTCCAGATGGTGGGGGCACTCCTTCTGTGGTGTGTACTTAACAAATAGATTATTCCAGTAAAAAAAAAGCTGGTAAGACTGACATTTAAGCTCCTTGTACATGAGATTTTCACACCCTCCAGAATGAGCTCAGCTTCCTTGTCCTTAAGCCTCCTGTGGAAATGCCCTTACTCTCTTCTCCCAGGCACACAGTGGGGTTGAGCAGACCAGACTGTCTTGCTTGGGCTAAGTGCAAACTCCCCACATGGCACCAGAGTTACTTTCCATGGCTTCATAAGAGGGTAATGGCCTTGGTGCAGCCTGGTCCAGCAGTCCCAGTGCTACTGACAGTGGTTTCACCCATTCGATGAAACTAATGGGAAATTAGATTTGCTATGAACCGTTTTGAGGGTGCCATTTTAAGACAAGTAACTCTTAGGGTTACTCTTAAGAGTTATCACCTTAAATCTCCTATTTTTTACTTTTTTTTAAAAAAAAACTTCATTATTTCACAACTTTCTGAATTTAATTTTTTACTTTGAACTAAGTAATTAATGACTATAGCAAGGCATCATCTTGAAACCAGAATGTTATCCTTAGAACATTAGGCTACACAGTCTCATGAGACCCTACTAACCAACCTAGAGTAAAGTGAAGGAAATATGACTTGGATTGGGTTTTGGTAGGTTGTTTTTTTTTCTTTTTTTTGTTTTTGTTGTTGTTTTTTTTTTTTTTAATTGTTGTATAAGAAAATACTAATGTAAACTATTAGACTATATGTGAAACTATGACTCAGAGAACCAGCAGTTAGCATAATGGCTATGTCGCTGGACTCCCACGTAGTCGACCGCGGTTCGTGTCCCAGACCTGGTGGCTTAGAACTCACGCCGGGCGCGTGTGCGTGCGTGCCCAAGATCCCGAGAGGAGAATGGAGGAGAAGGGATTGTGGCGTGACCATCCCCTCTGGGGGGTGATTTCTCTCTTTCTGTCTCTGTCTCTCCCTCTGTCTGGCGAGCGCACACGCCCTATAGCCAAAAAAAAAAAAAAAAAAAAAAAAAAAAAAAAGAAACTATGACTCCAGGATTGATACTCAGAGAATCAAGCTCTAATTATACCTCTGAACCTATTTCTTTAGCCAGTTCTTTTCTGTCTGCCCCTAAGAACAGGATTTTCTGCCTCCTACAAATGCCCTTGTTTGTTTATGTCTCACTCTTGATTTTTCAAAATGTGATGTGCCCTTGACTGATGCAGGGTGCCGTTACTAGGAAGCTGAACATATATGAAACAAGTACATTTGTGCTTCTGGGTATGGTGTTCAGATGATCTTGACTATGTGTTTGCTGTTTAAAAATTGTTAAATTGGAGGATTTGGCTAGAGTTCATTTGTATATGGTTTCTCTACTTGATTGACAATGTGGTGCAGAGGGCTTGTCCATTAGCTGTCCTGCAGACTGGATGTAGGCAGCATTATTACGCTAACTGGTGCAAGTTCATCACTGCTATGTTATGGGGGTAGTGCTCAACAAGGCAGCACCTAGGATGTAAAGCGAGCAGTTCCTCAGCAAAAATGATTTAGAGAGAAACTATTAAACGATTGTATTTCCTTGTCTTCAGAGTTTGCATTCAATACAGAATAATAATGCAATATTACAGTTCCATTTGCACTCTTCCTTATGGAAGAACTTTGTGGTTTTCTACCTTCTGAGTGGAATGTTAACAAAAGATATGTTAAACTATTGGAATAGACCTATAACTTTATTAATGGAGTTTCTGTTTTAGAATAATATTCCTTAAAATTTTTTAAAAAATTATGTAACAGCTGTGTTTTGTCATCTTTATTTTTTTCACAATTCCATTGCATGCTCATACAGAGCAGAACATTTCTCAGGAGATCAGAGGCTCTCCCGAACACTAGTTAGAGAGGAAGGCCTAGAGTAGGTGTGAGTGGACCCTGCTCCGCTGTATGACACAAGAGGACTGTTCTGATTCCAGGTACATTTCCACCTACTTCTGACTTGTCACAGACATCATAGGTGTGGTGGTACCCAGGACCTGCACAGTACTTGTGGGAAAGTGTGTCTCATATTGAGGTAGTTGGTATACTGCTTCCATATTTATTTGCAACCCAATATAAGAAATATTTTCTGGGCCAGCCTATGGTATGGTTGTTAAGGTGGCTGGATACCACATGGCTGATCTCACAGTTTGACTCCTGGATCCAGAAACTTAAAAACAAGCAGGTGTGCACCCAAAATCCTGAAAAGGAGAAATAGAGAAGTGATTGTGGTGTAACCATTCCCCACAGGGGTGTTTCTCACTTTTCCTCTTTCACGCTTTCTGTCTCCAATGAGCACGTGTGCCGTTTGGTAAAATTAAAATAATAATAATAATAATTGGGGCCCTGCAGATGGTGTGGTAGTTAAGGGCACTGGACTCCCACATGGCTGACCCCAGTTCAAGTCCCAGACCTGGTGGCTTGCTTTCTCACTTTCCCTCTCTCTCACTCTGTCCCTTTCTGGTCAAATTAAAATAAATTAATTAAAGTTAAATAAGTCTTTTTAAAACAAAAATTTTCAAGGCCAGCAGGTGGTGGCTGGTTAAGGTACTGGTCTCACATGGCTGACGGTTCAAGTTTTGGACCTGTGGCTTGCTTTCTCACTTTTCTCTCTATCTCTGGTGAGCACATGTGCTCTACAATAAATTTTAAAAATAGTCTTTCTTTTTTTATTTTATTTGGGTTTTTTTGGAGAGGTTTTTGCTATAGGGCACATGCATTCACCAGAAAGACAAGAGACAGAGACAGAAAGCAAGAAATCACCCACCAGGGGGATGGCCACGTTGTAATCCCTTTTCCTCTCAGGATCTTGGGCACACATGTACACACACCCAGCATGAGTTTAAGCCACTGGGTCCAAGACTCGAACCGCAGTCGACTACATGGGAATCCAGCAACATAGCCATTATGCCAACTGCAGGTGCCTTATTTATTTTTTTTTAAGAGAGTTTTTGCTATAGGGCACATGCACTTGCTGTACAGACAGAAAGTGAGAAGTCACCCCCTGGGAGGGTGGCCACACTGCAATCCCTTCTTCATTCTTCTCTTGGGATTTCTTTTTTTTTGTTTTGTTTTGTTTTGTTTTGTTTTGTTATAGGGCTCATGTGCTCTCCAGAAAAACAGAGAAAGACAGAAAGACAGAAAGCAAGAACTCACCCCCCAGGGGGATGGTCACGCCACAATCCCTTCTCCTCCATTCTCCTCTCAGGATCTTGGGCATGCACGCACAAGCGCCCGGCGTGAGTTTAAGCTGCCAGGTCCGGAACTCGAACTGTGGTTGACTACATAGAAGTCCAGCGATACAGCCATTACGCCAACTGCTGGTCCCTTCTCTTGGGATTTTGAGCATGCATGTATACACACCTGGTGTGAGTTTCAAGCCTCCAGGTCCAGTACTTGAACCACTGTTGGCCATTTAGAAGTCCAACACCTTAACCACTATGCCACTTGCTGGCCCCAATAAGTAAATTATTTTTAAAAATTTCTGTCATAACTCCTTAGATATTTATTCAATTAATTAATGTATGTGAATTAATATAAATTAATATATGTATACATTTGTTTATGAATATATTACTATATACATAAATATAAAGTAATTTTATATACTTAAGTTTCATAAAACATTCTTGCTGTGTGTGATGCTTAGATATTTTCACTTTTTAAATTAGGGAATATGTTTTATTCATTTTTAAATAAGTACTACATGCAGTACTTAAGTTAGAAAGATGAAAGGGTGATTGAAGGGCCAAAATTTAGTCGCCTGGGACCAGCAGTTGGCATAATGGCTATGTCACTGGACTCCCATGTAGTCCACCATAGTTCGAGTCCCAGGCCCAGTGGCTCAAACTCATGCCAGGCGTATATGCATGCGTGCCCAAGATCCTGAGAGGAGAATGGAGGAGAAGGGATTGTGGCGTGGCCATCCCCCCCAGGGTGGGGGGATGATTCCTCGCTTTCTGTTTCTCTGTCTCTGCGTTTCTGGTGAGTGCATGTGCCCTATAGCAAAAAAAATAAAAATAAAAAATTAGTCTCCTCATCTCTTTCCCAGAGACCCACAATCTACCTGCCCTAAAGGCCTCTGCTGTTACAGCTTCATGTATCTGCCTGCAGATACATGACTAGAACTCCTTAGATTCAGACAGATTGTTTTTTCTTTTTTAGGTCTTTGTCATAGGGTGTTTGTACTTGCCAAAGAGAGGAGAAAGTGAGGGAAAGTAAGAAATCATCCCCCACAGGAAAATGGCCATGACACAATCCCGTCTTCATTCTCTTGGGAGTGGGCATGTACACATATGTGTCTAACATGGTTTCCAAGCCACCAAGTCCAGGATTTTGAACCATGGTTGGCCATGGGGGAATCCAGCCCCTTAACCACCATGCCACCTGGTGGGGCTTGCAGTGCGACCAGGACCCATTGTGGGTGCTTTCTCGTGTGCACACGCTTTCTAACAAAACAATTTAAAAAATATTTTTTCAAAAAAAGATGCAGGCATGCTGTAAATCTTCACCTATAATGAGCATTTCTGAAGCTTCAGGTAGTGACTTTAGGACACAGGACCAGTTTTGTGGGTCTTGACCAATGCTGAACACAAAATAGAAGGGGGCCAGCTATTTGAGTCCCAGACCTAGTGACTTGAAAATCACATCAGGTGTGTGTGTACTGCCCAAAATCCTGAGAGGAGACTGGAGGACAAGGGATTGTGGCATGGCCATATCTACCCCAACCCTTCCCCCACCCCGGTGATAGGGTGAGTTCTCACTTTCCCTCTCATTATCTCTGGTGAGTGCATACGCCCTATAGCAAAAAAAGAAAAAGAAAAAAAAAATTGTTGTTTTCAAGTCCTAAATGAATTGTATTGATCGTGATATTGAAGCTTAGAGGTTAAGTAAATAACCCTTATAGACCAGATTTGTGCTCTCAGCCCATTTGGTATTTCTGCTCAGACGTCCAGTAGACATTGCCAGTCTAACGGGTCCCACACCAAACTGCTAGTTCTAGTCTATTGTGTTGCACATAATTGAAATACCTGAAACTGAATGGTTTATAAAACCAGCAATTTACTTAGCTCCTGGTTTTGGAGGCCATGCCTGGTGAGGGTTTTCTCATTGGTAGGGTCCCAAGGCGGCACGGGGTCACATGATGATAGCAGGAGTGTGTGTGGAGCAGAGTGTGTGTCTGACTCACTCCCTTTCCTTATGAACCCAACAGGACTTGGTCATGGGACCCCACCCTGCTGCCTAATCACTTCTCAAAGTTCCCACATCTCAACACCACAGTCAGATTAAGTCTCCTCTTAAAACCTTGGTACAACCAAGTTCTAACATCTGACTCTTGGGGTCACATATTTAAACCATAGCACTCACTTTTCTCTCCCAGATTGGCCCTTCTTGTAGTCATCCACACTCATTAATGGCAACCCCACTTTTTCCTCTGTATCTCCTCGATGGCAGGCACTCTGCTTTGTCCACTGCCGTATCCTGCATTCAGGCTGAGTTTGTTCTGTGGTGGACACTCAATGCATATTTGTTTATGAAGGGACGATCAACTGTTTCTGTGAAAGTTACTTAAAATTCTCAGTTCCCCTCAACAATAAGCAACTCATCAACTTGTTGATTTTTCTTAAATTTTACTTTTTCTTTTGCATTTTGAATTGTCCTTCACAAGCAGAATTCTAGTTGGAGGAATACAGTGAAAATACTAGTTCACTTCCTGTAATGGGCCCACTTCTAAGCACCTAAGAGCCCATACCAGCACTGTTTGATGATGTGGAAAGGCCAGTTGACTGAATGGTCACAAATTCCCATTTATTTGCCAGATCTATTTAACAAAAAACATCTTTTTGAGTACATTTACAAACTCAAGTACTAGTATGATATATATGTGTATGTTATACACACATGTGCACACACACACATACATGTTTTCATCCAGTTTCTGGCTCATCCTGTGGGTTCTGATGCTTTGTCCATGTAGACAGCATCAGAACAGAGATGGATTAGAGGACGCCCAGCCAGTGTCGGCTGCAGAATCACTTGCTGGTGGGGAAAAATTGACACATTTTTGCTCACGGAAGACTTTCAATGGGAGTATAGGAGAGGCTGAAACTGAGTGTGCTTTCTCAACACTATCCTGATGATGGGAAATACTCTTAATGCAATTTGAAATGTGCTTTTATTTGGAAGCACTTTTTGAAAACACGCTGTAGGCTATTTACTGAGTGCAGTGCTGAAGGCATCTATTATACGAGGGAAGAGAGGCCAAAGTAGCTGGAGTCTGCTGAAGAAAGTCAGTTATTGCCTCAGGAGCCTATTGCTGAACCACACACACACCAAACTTAGTGGATTAACACAACAATAATCAGGGCCAACAGGTGGCATGGTGGTTAAGATGCTAGACTCCCACATAGTGAATTGCAGTTCGAGTCCCAAACCTGGTGGCTTGTTTTCTCACTTTCCCTCTCTCTCTCTATGTCTCTCTGGTGAGCACACATGCCCTATAGCAAAAACTTTTTTAAAAAATAATAAATTTAAGAGAGATTTTTGCTATAGTGCACATGCACTTGCCAGAGAGACAGAAAGCAAGAAATCACCCTTTGGGGGGGATGGCCACACCACAATCCCTTCTCCTCCATTCTCATCTTGGGATCTTAGGGAACACATGCACACACACCCAGCATGAGTTTTAAGTCCCGGGGTCTGGACCCAATCCATGGTTGACTACGAGAGAGTCCAGTGATGTAACCACTGCGCCATCTGCTGGTCCCAATAATTTTTAAAAAACGACAATAATCATTTATTTATGGCATCAGCAAATAATTGTCTGGAAGATCCTTAATAGCCTCGTTCGCATGGGTGGCAGCATGGAGCTAGCTCAACAGGGTTGTAAAATGGGATACTGGAACAACTAGGCCTCCATGTGGTCCCAGAACCTGGTGAGCTCTGGGTGTTCTGAGTTCCCACAGGGAGAGTGCCAAGAGGGCAGACCCCAGTCTACATACATTCATTAAGCCTCACTTTGCATTGTGCCTTCTAATAGCTCACCGATCAAAGCTAGCCAAATAAAATAAATTATTAAGAAACTGGGCAAGGAACTGTCCCAAAAGAGGAAAGAGAAAAAATAAGGAAAGAAGTGTTTCCTCAAAGTGAAGAGGCAAGCTGCGTTCTGGTACAAATTTCTGTTTTTCTATGTAGAAATATATCATGAGTTTTCTGATGACTCAAAGGTTGTTATTTCTAGTCCCATCAATCTTGTAATGAAATAAGCCACAGAGCTCCTTGACATGTCTAGTGGAACTGCTGCAGTATTCCATGTATATCCAGCCATCAGCTCTATAGTTCAGTGACTCATTTTATATCAGTGATTTTTTTTAAGGTTTTTGCCACAAGGATGCATGTGATTGCAATAGAGAGACAGAGGGAAAGTGAAAACTCATCCCTGGGATGATGGCCACACCAAAATCCCTTCTCCTCCTTTCTCCTCCTGGGATTTTGGGGATGCACGCACATGTGCCTGCTGTGATATTCAAGTCACCAGGTCTGGGACTTGAACCACGGTCGGTAATGTTGGAATCCAGTGCCTTAACTACTATGCCACTTGCTAGCCTTTGAGAAGTCTGAGAAAAGTCTGAGAGACCTTATGCCTCCACAATTAATCTACTCACATTGTAAAAAATGTTTACATATTATTCCAGGTGCTCCTAGGACCCCTCCTTCCCAATTCCCCACCATCCTCCCACATACACCATTCAGAGACCCCGCTACGAAAGGAAACCCTGGTTTGTGTTTTGTGTGTGTGTTTTTTCTTGAGAGGTTTTTGCTGTAGGGCGCATGCACTCCCCAGAAAGACAGAGAGAAACAGAAAGCGAGAAATCACCCCCCAGGGGAGATGGCCACACCGCAATCCCTTCTCCTCCATTCTCCTCTAGGGATATTGGGTATGCACGCACATGTACCTGGCGTGAGTTTAAGCCACCAGGTCCAGGACTCGAACCGCAGTTGATTACATGGGAGTCCAGCGACATAGCCACTACACCAACTGCTGGCCCCAGAAACCCTGGTTTATTTGTTGGTGTCATTATTACACTCTCTGAGGTCCTAATAATTTAAAATATGTAGTTAATTTTTTTGCATATCTTCCAAGCTTGAAAACTGTGTTCAAAAATAAAATACTCTTGGGAACCAGCAGTTAGCGTAATGGCTATGTCGCTGGACTCCCATGTAGTCGACCGCGGTTCGCGTCCCGGACCCGGTGGCTTAAAACTCACGCCGGTCACGTGTGCGTGCGTGCCCAAGATCCCGAGAGGAGAATGGAGGAGAAGGGATTGCGGCGTGACCATCCCCCCAGGGGGTGATTTCTCGCTTTCTGTCTCTATGTCTCTCTCTGTCTGTCTGGTGAGCGCACGCGCCCTATAGTGAAAACCTCTCAAAAAAAAAATTTTTTTTTAAATACTCTTAATTTTAAAAAGTCAGTTAATAGGGGCTGGATGGTGGCGTGGTGGTTAAAGGTGGTGGATTCCCACATAGTCTACAGTGGTTTGGGTCTCGAATCTGGTGGCTTGCTTTCTCACTTTCCCTTTCTCTCTCTCTGTCTCTTTCTGGTCAAATTAAAAGATAATAATAACAAACAAAAAAATAAATAATTCTTTTTTTAAAAAGTCAGTTAATAAAACACACATTGAAAACCACACAGATAGAGTCTCCCTGAGTGTCCAGCAGATGTCGCTAGAGTAAGGTATTAGTGCTGCTTCTTAGAAACCCGCTCAGAATCACCAGAAGCCTTAGGCCTTAACTGGGTTGAGTCCTATCTTCAGTCGTGAGAACAATGTGAAGCCAAAGGTTGTAACATTGGTACATTCCATGCACCCTGAGGCAGGCATTAGTCTAGAGGGCTTTCCTGAGTACAAATGTTAATGTTCTAAAGATTTCCAGGGGTCTGGCAGTGGTGCAGTGGTAATGCAACTGGACCTTCATGGGAAAATCTTAGGTTCCAGAGTCTCCCTATACCCATCAGGTACAGGACTGCAGCATGAAGACCGTATTGGGGGTGCCTCTTTCTGCTGCTTCTCTCACTTTCTGTCTCTTTCACTCATGGAAGAAATATATATACTAAAAAAAAGAAAAGAAAAAGGACTTGAAAGGATTTTCTCATACCTTCACTGCACAAACGAGCAAACAGAAACCCACTTGGTGCATGACCGGCATAGGTCCTACAGTGGTCCCAGCTGGGCCCCGCCACCTGCTCTGTCCAGGGTTACCAGCTTCTGTGTTTGCCCCTGCACATGTGAACTCCCCGTGGAATGTTAGAGACTGCAGATTGAAAACTCCGAAGATCACGCTGGCATCAGAAAGTTGGATACAGAAACTCAAGAATGACATAACAGGAAATGTGAGTGTGACCAGTGCGCTACAAGGGGACTGTACTGGGACTTAACCAAAATGAACTTTTCTGTCACTACTGCTCTTGTGGTAGCTACACTCCATGGGAGAGCTTTCTCCCTCCAACAAATGGAAACCAGATTCCAGCCTTTTCTGCACACTCCTAGGAAATAGTCCTGTGAGAACTTTCAATCAGATGGTCTTGACTCAGAAGTGGGAAGGGTCAGTCTTCGACCAGACGGAGGACTGCCCAGCAGACTGCTGACCCCTGGAGACCTGCTCTGGCCAGCCTCCCCATGGGGCAAAGGATGGCTGGCTTCTCTTCCACACTCCACTCCTCCCTAGAGTTGGAGAGGTAGGATGCAGTGGGAAGTTCCCACTTGACCAAAGCCTGCTTCTCTCAGGTATCCAGGCCCGACCTCGTACCTGTGGGACTTCTAGGCTCCTAGAGGCCTCTGCTGGAGCCTTCCCACCCTCCTGGTGGGCTGCTCTGGGTCCTGGTCCTGAGCAGAGCGCTGCCTTTTTTCTCCAGGCAGGGGACTGGTTATGGTCCAGACCAGCCTTCTCCCCACGTCCCTGCCTCCTCATCCGCAGCACATCCTCCCCTGCACATCCTCCCCTGCGGCAGGCCCTTGAATGGTATACATTTTCTGCAGGGAATGCAAGTCAACCCCTCTGCATTTTCCTATTGGATCCCACTCTTTCCTTTCTTTCTTTTCTTTTTTTTTTTTTTTAATTCCCAGAGGGCATGTGTGCTTGCCAGAGAGGGAAGGCAACTCTCAATGGAATGTGGTCCTGCCTCAATCCTTTCTCTATTTCTCCACCCTGTTTGGCTTGTGGGCACACATGCCTGCACATGCACTTAGTATGTTTCGTTAAGCCTCCGGGGCTGGGATTCAACCTGTCGGCTGCATGGGATCCAGCTCCCTTAACTAACAGGCTGTAGGGCCAGCCTTGATCACACACCAAGTTTGAGGTGGAGGGGTATTCTCCTACTACCCCACAAGGGAATGGAACTCTCCCCAATGAAACCCCATAAATTCCACCTCCGCCTTCTCACCTCCTCTATGTACTTGAAATGGACGAAGGAGTTAAAAAGTCTAGGAACAAATCCTTGACTACTTTTGAAAACCTCCCTGGCGATTCTCACACTAACTTTGGTCTCTGATATTTATTGACTCAGGTCAAAGTTTCAATTGTGTTTAAAGTTTGTTTCTATTTCTTTCATGAGGGAAAGAGAGTAAAAGAGAAAGAGACAGAGAAAGGGACAACTGACAGCACGCCATTGTCCTCCCAGCCCATCCACGAAGCCCAGCCAGGAGTACAGGTACACTCTGATGCTCATGGCATCTTCGGGTTGGCCTGGGCTCTGAGCACGTCGTCCCATGTACTTCAGCATTGTGTATGGTGCCCGCTGCCTGCGGCTGGGCCATTTCAGTGTCCACATCCTGGTACCTAAACCTGAAGGAGGACAGTACACACAGAAGAGCACTTCCTGAAAGAACGTCACAGAAGGCAGCTCCTGTACAGTGCTTGATGGAGAGAAGCGTCAGCCGGTGGGGACAAAAGGAGGAGAGCATCTCCAGAGAGAGGACTGGCTCAGCTCCGCTTGCTGGACCCCTGCTGAGTGCCAGGCACCAGGTGCTCAGCAGGAAGGAGGAGCATGGTCTGAGGAGGGGATAGTGGGAAATGAGCAGAACGGATGGTATGGACAAGAGAATGAACAGGTGGGATGGACTATCCATGGCAGGCTGCAAATACCAGGTCCAGCTATACAGAAATGATCAACATTTTAGGAAAGCAGTGGGAACACTGGTGTGTGTATGTTTGTGGGTCTGGGACATGTGATGGTATGTGTGAGCATGTGTACACGAATGGTGGAGTACAGAGAACACATGTGGGTGTATGTGTAAAATGAGCTCCATGTGTGCACGTGTGCATTCATGTACACGTGCACACATGTGTACAGAGGCGGGTCTGGGTGTAGTGATGTGTGTAAATGAATGAGTAGGGGAGCAAGTATAGTGTGTTGTGTGGCTCAGCATGGAGGGGTATGAGTTTGGGGAGTGTGGCTATGTGCATGTGTACATGTGAGTAGTGGAGTGTGTGTATGGGTGGCATATTTATCTAGTGTGCATTGGGTGTGTGTGTCGTGCTGTGTGTGTGTGGTGCCAATCTGCAGAGTAGATCTGTAGGTACGGATGGGGCATTGTGTAAGTGTGGAAGCTGGGTGAGGGGATAGTTTGTGTGTTGAGTAGTGTAGTATATGTGTGTGAAGGTGTGTGTACTTTGCAGTAAAGTGTGGGTGATTGCTGGGTATTTGTGAGTAGTGAGGTATGTATGTAGTGTGTATGTGTGTAGGGGTTTGTAGTAGTTTGTTTTCAGCAAGGTGTGTTTGTAAGAAGTGGAGCATGTGTGAGTAGTGTGTGTGTGTGTGTGCTGAATGGGGTGTCTTCAGAGCAGGACTGGGTGTAGTGGAGTATGTAATAGTGTGGAGTGTGCCCCGAGGAGGTGTGTATATGTGTGTGAGTGGTGTGTTAATCAGACTGTGTGTGTTCTTGTGTACAGCCGGCTGAATAAGAGCAATGTGAAGAAGGGATGGCCCCTTAGCTGGGTTAAAGTGTGCCTGGGTGAGAGAGAGAATGAGATAGAGATGGCCTGACCATGGTAGCACTCATTGGACGCTGCTGCTTGACGGGTCAAGGTCACTTGGGAAGCCTGCATTCAATTCCCAGATTATCCTGAAAAGTCAAGCACCATGACACACACTTTTAGTCCCAGCTATGCAGGAGGATTGTGACACAGTGAGACCTTGACTAACACACACACACACACACACACAGCCAGAGGGAAACTGGGAAATTCCTTTAAGATGTCAACCAGGGGATCAGCCTGTGATGTGGTGGTTGGAGCGACTAGATCCCATGGGGTCAGCAGTGTGGTTCAAGTATTGGACCCTGGTGGTTTGAAAAACACGCCAAGTGTACTTCATGTTGGGTAGATTATATTTACAAACCAAATGATGTATAGCAATCAAATATATTAAAAACCAATAATAATAATATATTTTTTTAAAGTATGGAAGATAGGATCAGCAGTTGGCATAATGGCTATATTGCTGGACTTGCATGTAGTCGACCATGGTTTGAGTCCCAGACCCAGTGACTTAAACTCACGCCAGACGTGTGTGCGTGCGTGCCCAAGATCCTGAGAGGAGAATGGAGAAGGGATTGTGGCGTGGCCATCCCTCCTGGGAGGTGATTTCTCACTTTCTGTCTCTCTTTTTCTCTCTGTCTTTCTGGTGAGCACATGCACCCTATAGTGAAAACCTCTCCAAAAAAAAAGTATGGAAAAGTATGAACACATTATTGTATAAGAATCTTGAAATCGTTAGTATGATTCTGTTATTTAACCAACCACACACAGATCATGGTATACTTTAGCAAATAATACAGTTTTGTATTTTAAAAGTGTAGTTTCATATTGAGGATTAAACACGTTGTATTATTTATCTGAAAAAAAAAAAAAAACAAAAACATGCCGAAGCATGCGTGGAAAAGGAGGAAGACATGTAGGAGAAGGGGTTGCAGTGTGACCATTTCCCTGAGTACTTTCTCACTTTCTCTCTCTCTCTCTCTCTGTGCCTGTCTCTGGGGAGTGCACGTGCCCTCTGGGGAAAAACTGCCAACCAGGGATGGCAATTGTTTCTCTGCCAGGCATTTCCTCATAGAAACCCTGACCTTAGCCTCTACTCACACTGAATTTCCTGGAGTGGTGGACTTGCAGCACAAGGAGAGCCTAGCTGTGCAGGCAGGAATCTTCCAGTAATTTGGGCCTCAGAGGCTCCAGACTGGGGGTTCTGCTCATGAATATATGCTGGGCCAGACCAGCCCACACACATGGGTGGGGGCGAGGGCACAGAAGTGAGGTGATAGCGACCCCCCACCCCCCAGGAGGCAATCTGTGGAAAGGCCCTGATCAAGCTGAGCCCA
Source organism: Tupaia tana (assembly GCA_026018925.1). Taxonomy (NCBI): domain Eukaryota; kingdom Metazoa; phylum Chordata; class Mammalia; order Scandentia; family Tupaiidae; genus Tupaia; species Tupaia tana. The sequence goes on along the minus strand of JAKSZU010000015.1, from coordinate 59,898,284 downwards.
TCAGGTTGTGGGCACGACCACAGGCTCCTTGTTTGTCAACTCAGCACAGCCCACTTCTCCTGAGTGACATCTTAGCGCAAATGAGGTAAAGCCACTGTCACAGAGAAAGCCGGGCTGGCAGGAGGGCCCAGTTGAGGGACCACAGGTGAGGAGCGGTGCCTTCCAATTCACGTGGTAAAGCCCCCACCCCTAATGTGATGTACGTGCAGATAGGTCTCTAAAGAGGTGACTAAGGCTACCTGAGGCCACAGGGTGGGCTCTTAAACCAGTAGGGTTGGTGTCCTTGTAAGAAGAGGAGGAAGCACCTGGGATGAGAGCACAGGAGGGCACAGTGAGAAAGCACCTCTGTAAGCCCAGGAGAGAGGCTTCAGAAAAACCCACCCTGCCAGCACCTTGATCTTGGACCTTAGGAACTGTGAGAAAATAAATTTCTTGGACCAGCAGTGGTGTGGTGGTTAAGGTGGCTGGTCCCACATGGCTGACTGCACAGTTCAAGTCTGGACCTGGTAGATTTGGAAAAACAAGCCAGGCACATGTGCATGCATGCCCAAAATGCCAAAAGGAGAAAGAAATGGAGGAGAAGGGATTATGGTATGACCATCCCCACGGGGGTGGGTAGGGGGCTCACTTTCCCTCTCTCTCTCTGGTAAGTACACACACCCTCTGGCAACAATTAAAACCAAACAAAACAAGAAGCTTAGACGCCCGATCTCTGTATTTTGTCACAGGAGCCTGAGCTAGCTAATATAAGAGGTAACAGCCGTAAGGCCATTGCAGGACTTGGTTCTGTTTTACTGTTCAGTCAACAAATGTTTGAGCACATATATGTGTGTGTACATGTTTGTATATAGTAATAGGTGTCTGGGCACTGAGTCAAAGGCACCCAGCCTGGCTCTCAGGACCTCTCAGGATCAGATAGGCAGTTAGCGTAATGGCTATGTCACTGGACTCTCATGTAGCCAACCGTGGTTTAAGTCCCGGACCCAGTGGCTTAAACTCACGCCAGGTGCATATGCATGCATGCCCAAGATCCCGAGAGGAGAATGGAGAAGGGATTGTGGCGTGGCCATCCCCCCTGGGGGGTGATTTCTCTCTTTCTCTCTCTCTGTCTCTTCTGTCTTTCTGGCGAGTGCACGCGCCCTACAGTAAAAAAAAAAAAAAAAAAAAAAAAAAAAAAAAAAAAAAAAAAACCGAAAACAAAAACTCTCCAAAAAAAAAAAAAAGGGGGGGGGTGAGGAGAGGCAAGAGGCAGGCCATCCGAAGAAGATTCCTCATGGCTCCTGAGAACTAGTGATTTCAGGGTTAAAGAGAAATAAAGATTTCCTTCTGATAATTCAGCCTCCAGCCCACAAGCTTGAGTGTAGGGAACTCCTCCATACTTCTATCTCTGTCTCTGTCTCTTTCTGCTTCTGTTTTCTCATTTTTTGGTAATTTACCCTTTAAAAAAATTTTTAAGGTAAAGTATTCTCTTGCTTTCACCCTGCCTTTTGTCTTGTTAATAATCCCCTCTCCCCCTCCTAGCCAGGCCAGAGAGGCAGGAGGCAGGCCATCAGAAGATGGCTTCCTGGCTCCTGAGAACTAGTGAGTATGCAGCATGGTTTTCTATTTTGTGCTTTTTTTAATTAAAAAAATACATTTTTTTTAGTTTTTAATTTTTCTCCTCATTTTTTTTCTGTTTGTTGTTGTTTTTTCTCTCTTTATTCTTTTCTTCTTTAATCTCATCTCTCTGCTCCTCAATATTCATTTACTGTGTTTCTAGACGGATCTAAGGGAACTATAGCCAAACATCAAAATACTATTGGGGTTAACATATTTTTCAGTATCTACTGAATCTGTTGCACAAAGCGATCACAACGGAATGGCAAAGAGATTCCAGATCACCTCTTTCTGCTCGCTCCTGAACGTTCAGATTGAACTTCAAGAATTAGGAAGAAACACACCATCCATTAGATGACTAGAAATCACTGCAGGGCCACAAGAAATATGGGAAAGCAAGAAAATACCTCTCCTCCAAGGGAAAAGAATAAATCCTCTTCATCCACAGATAGTTCAATGGAAATCATGGAAATGTCTGATAAAGAATTCAGAACATTCATAATGGCGAAGCTAACAGAGATGGAAGAGAAGAGAGACAATGAACTGCAAAAGAGAAAGGAGAAAGGAGCTGATGAGTTCCAGGAGGTGAGGAAATTCTTGCAAGATCTAAAAGAGGAATTACATACTTTAAGAAAGAATCAAATGGAACTGTTAGAGATGAAGGCTATAATACAGGAAGTCAAAATCTCCCTTTAAAGTATTAAAAGCAGACTAGATCATACAGTATGGAAAAATAGAGAAGGGATTGTGGCATGGCTACCTCCCTGGGGAGTGACTTCTTCCTTTCTCTCTCTCTCTCTCTTTCTCTTTCTGACTCTCTCTGGCAAGCACATGTGCTTATAGCAAAATAATAATAATAATAATAATAATAATGAAATAAAAAGAAAAAAAAGTAAAAACAGGCTTTGGCTATGTGTACCACAGCTGGACTCTTCCATGTGGTGTGCCTTGCTGCTGTACCCCTCATAAGCCATGGGACAGAAGGGACCAGCCTCACTCAGGGCAGGTCTGGAGACACTCAGGGCAGAGTGGGGCAGTGAGGACTCTGCACTGGCACCCTCTGCTGGCCTTTGGCTCTGAGAGGGGCTGGCTGCCTGTGGGCCCTGGAGTCTCCCCTGCAGTTGGTCTCTTCTTCTCCCTCAGAGCTTAGCTTTCATCCTGACCCTTTCTCTCCGAAGTCGCTTTGCCTCAGATGCTCACAGCCTTTAAGTGGAGACCCTGGCAAAGCATACATGCCTTCTTCACGCTGGGTCACACTGCAGCTTTCTGCAATTTTGATGTTTATACTAACAAGAGTCCCCATCCATCAGGGTGAAAGGAGGGTGCCAGAGGTAGCGTGTCATAGCGGATGCCCGATTAGCTTAGCAATTCGGCAACACAGATGGAGTCTCCGGCTTCTATGCACTGGGGAGCGGTGAGATCGCCCTTGCCTCCAGGGAGCTCAGAAAGTGGAAGAAATGAGTAGAGGTGATCAAAGTCAGAGGTGAACCGAGTCTTGCTAGATGTAAACATGGCTGTCCCGGGAGGACAGCAGAGTGGGTTTCTGAGCAGAGTGCTGAAAGCCAGGGGGGACAACCAGGGGTTGGCAGAGCCCTAGAGGACCACCAGGTCTGCCCCATTTTGAGGGCTGGTGAAGACAGTGGTGGGAGGTGAGGCTGTGAAGGCCACAGGGTGGGCTGGAAGGAAGGACCCTCAGACCCACTGCAGCAGGAGCTGCCAGCTAGGGCAGCAGAGGGGCCTGCTGCACTGCTGTGGGAGGGGTAGGGCCCTTTCTGGGGCTGGGCACTCTGCAGCTGGAGTCTTCCCACACCAGTCATCTTCCAGGGGTGGTCTTGGGGGATTCAGAGGGCCTGACCATTGCTTGGCTCTGAGAGAGAAGGATACCACATGTCTATACCTGGAAAACTGCCTAAACACGAGGAGAAGGTGGGAGGGGATCTGCACTGAGATGTGGAATCCCCACAGGGAAGAAGCCAGCCATAAAAGACAGCATTGGCTTTGGTGAGTGACCTGACTGAACCACTGTGGGACATAGAAGAAATGAACAGATGTCCAGGACTTGAACGACAGCTGACCATGTGGGAGTCCAGTGAGGGACTAAAAATGAAGACTTTCTGTTGAGAATTCTGCCTCCAGATCCATTTCTAGATTGGAGAGGCAAAAACCAAGGCCCAGTCTGAGTTGGCTACTGAACTTCAGCTGTGAAATATTGCTTTCGCACAGGGCTCACGTGTGCCCTGCGGTTTTCGTTTTTTGCCTTTTAAAATTAAAATATAAAATTATTTTATCATCTTTTTTCCTTTCCTTTAGTTTTTTTTTTTTCTTTCCTCTTCTTCTCTTTCCTTTTCCTTTTTCCTTTTTCCTTCATCCCTTAGCGGTTCAGTCTCCACGAACTGAGTGTCTAGGCAGGTCTAAGTGAACAGTATCCAAACATCTGATTATTATTTGGGTCAGAATATTCCTCAATTCCCACTGAATCTGATGCACAAAGAGTAAAAAATGAAACAGAAGTGAGATTGCAGATCACCTCCTCCAACACACCTCTGAATGCCCAGATTGAACATCAAGAATTAGGAAGAGGGGGACCAGCAGTTAGCGTAATGGCTATGTCGCTGGACTCCCACATAGTCGACCGCGGTTCGCATCCCGAACCCGGTGGCTTAAAACTCACACCGGGCGCGTGTGCGTGCGTGCCCAAGATCCCAAGAGGAGAATGGAGGAGAAGGGATTGCAGCGTGGCCATCCCCTCTGGGGGGTGATTTCTCGCTTTCTGTCTCTCTGTCTGTCTCTGTCTATCTGGCGAGCGCACGCGCCCTATGGCAAAAACCTCTCCCAAAAAAAGAAAAAAAACAAAAGAATTAGGAAGAGGGACCAGCAGTTGGCGTAATGGCTATGTCGCTGGACTCCCATGTAGTGAACCGCTGTTCGAGTCCCAGACCTGGTGGCTTAAACGCCGGATGCGTGTGCGTGTGTGCCCAAGATCCCAAGAGGAAAATGGAGGAGAAGGAATTGCAGCATGGCCATCCCCTCTGGGGTGGGGGTGGGGTGATTTCTCGCTTTCTGACTCTCTGTCTCTGTCTTTTTGGCGAGCACACACCTATAGCAAGAACCTCTCCAAAAAAAAAAAAAAAGAATGGGGAAGAAAACACAACCCATCTAATGACCAGAAATCACTGCAGGGGCACAAGAAGTATGAAAAAAAAAACAAGAAAATACCACTCCTCCAAGGGAAAAGAATAACTCCTCTTCACCTACAGACAGTACAATGGAAATCATGGAAATGTCAGATACAGAATTTAGAATATTCATAGTAACAAATCTAACAGAGATGCAAGAGAAGAGAGACAATGAATTCCAGAAGACGCAGGAGGAAAGAGCCAATGATTTCCAGGAGGTGAGAAAGTTTTTGAAAGATCTGAAAAAGGAAATATGTATCATAAAAAAGAATTAGGACCTGTTAGAAATGAAGGCTGTAATATAGGCAATCAAAACCTCCCTTGAAAGTATTAAAAGTAGACTAGATTATACAGAGGATCAAATCTCAGATGCAGAAGATAGAATCACTGGCCTAGAAAAATCCACCATGAAGACTGAGAAAATAGCCCCAAAAATGAGAATAATATATGAGAAATACTAGATACCATTAAACGTCCAAACATCTGGATAATTGGTATCCCAAAAGGCAAAGAAATTAATAAGAGCATTGTTAATCTATTCCATGAAATCCTGGAAGAAAATTATCCAAACCTATCCAGTCCCAAGAAATACAAAGGAGGAACCAGCAGTTAGTGTAATGGCTATGTTGCTGGACTCCCACGTAGTCGACCGCGGTTCGCGTCCCGGACCTGGTGGCTTAAAACCCATGCTGGGCGCGTGTGCGTGTGTGCCCAAGATCCGGAAAGAATGGAGGAGAAGGGATTGCGGCGTGACCATCCCCTCTGGGTGATTTCTCGCTTTCTGTCTCTATGTCTGTCTCTGTCTGTCTGGCGAGTGCACGCGCCCTATAGCGAAAACCTCTCCAAAAAAAAAAAAGAAATACAAAGGACCCCAAATAGGATCAACCCAAGAAGATCCTCTCTAACCCACATTATAGTCAGATTGACCAAAATCACAGGCAAAAACAATATACTGAGATTGGCAAGAGAGAAACATCAAGTTGCCTACAAAGACTATCCCATCAGGATAACAGCAGACCTCTCATCGGAAACAATGCGAGCAAGGAAAGAATGGGAAAATATATTCAAAGTGTTAAGTACAAAACAATTTCAATCAAGAATACTCTACCGGGCAAGCTAATCCTTTATATGGAAAGAAAAGACAAGGACATTCTCAGATAAACAAAACCTGAAAGAATTTACCAACACCAGACCAGCTCTCCAAGAAGTGCTGAAGGTAGTGCTATACCAGGAAAACGAAATACAGGCACACAGAAATAAGAGTTCAGAAACAACCAAGAAAATGGCCAACTTAATGGTAGGGACAAGTCTGGAGTTGAATGTTATGTTTCAGAATTTAAACGGGAAGGGAACCAGCAGTTAGCATAATGGCTATGTCGCTGGACTCCCACGTAGTCAACTGCGGTTCGCGTCCCGGACCTGGTGGCTTAAAACTCACGCCGGGCACGTGTGCCTGCATGCTGAGGAGAATGGAGGAGAAGGGATTGCGGCGTGACCATCCCCCCTGGGGGGTGATTTCTCCCTTTCTGTCTCTATGTCTCTCTCTGTCTGTCTGGTGAGCGCACGCTCCCTATAGCGAAAATCTCTCCAAAAAAAAAAAAAAAAAAACAAAAACAAAAAAAAAAACAAAACAGAATTTAAACGGGAAGATCGGACCACATAGAAGACAGATTAAGCACATGAGAATGAATTGGTGAAATAGAATCTTATGACTTTTGACTTAAAACATTACTGATTTTCTTCTATGTTTTGTTTTCCAGATTTAAGGATCTTTGTCCTGTCTTGAGCTGCTGATAGATTGATGCACCTACTATTTGAACAGAATCCTAACCTGTTTCCTGGCTTAAGTTTTAAGCAAAGCTCTCCTAGCATCTTTTAAATTTTGATTTATTAAAGCTAAAACTGCTTTTCTTGAAATAAAAAAAGGTAAAAGATACCTATTTAATGACTGTAGCAAACTATAAACCTTCAGCTAGGTGCTACTTTATAGCATATTCATTCTACTCAGAGTTTCATGTCTAAAATCAGACATGTGTTCACAGATATCTATACGTCAGGTAAACTTGCTATTGAAAGTAGATTAATTAAGATATTTTGTGAATCAGTAAAATATGGGAAGGAATGGAAAGCAACTGTAGACACCAGAGACAGTGTGGGAGGAGGGTGAGAAATAGGGGGAAATATATATATATATATATATGAAACGAGAAATGAAAAATTATTTGTCCATGATAACATGCCACTATGCAGTGTATTCTGGATGGGAAATCACATTTTTTATGCTGTGGTGATGCTCAGTGAATGAATGTAAAATAAATAAATTCAAAAAAAAGAACATGAGAGCAGGACTAGATGTACTGACTCGGGCAGTCGCAGGGAGCAGGACGGAAGCTCAGGAAGACTAGACAGAGCAGAGAGCCCAGTCTAGAGCTCTGAGAACCGAAGCGCCCATGTGGGTCTGGGAGGAGGCCCAGGAGGGCACGGAGGAATGACAGCCGGAGGAGGGGAGGACTCCAGCTCTGTGTGTCAGGAGCCCAGGGCATGCCCTGACCCTGGAAGATAAGGAAAGAGGAGTTTGTAACCACGGGGTCAGCGGGTCGGGCTCCTTAAGGACAGCAGGGTCACAGTGTGGGAGGTCAGGCAGGAAGCCCACCCTCGTTGCGGGGAGAGAGTGAAGGGAGCCAGCGAAGACCAGAGTGGCCAGCTGAGTCAGGAGGCACACTGGTGACAGGGTGGCAGGGTGGCGGCAGGTCTCAGCGGCACCGAATGCAGAGAGCAGGGGAGGGGGACACCCAGCTGGCTCAGCGCCAGCACCAGCGCGGTCTCCCGGCCAGACCCCGGCCTGTCAGTTACCCTCTCACGCCGCACTCTTCCGGTTTGTTACAGGAGGACGGTGAACGGCGGCCTCGTATGGGGTTCCACCGCCGGGATCTGACTCGTCCCAGTACCTCCTCCCGGCCCCAGCCACCTGCCCTCGGCCTCATTACCGCCCGCTCTGGCTTTGCTCCTCGGCGTTTGTAACTATCTGGCATTTCTGTATATTTCGCTTCAGTTTTGAAACGTTCTCCCTGAAATTAAACTCCAACGGGGGCCTTTTTGCCCCTACAGTCACGTCTGTATCTTCAGCCCGGGGACAAAGCTTGGAGTTGGTAGGTGCGCAGAGAGAGGCCGGTCGCCAGTTTCTCAGTTGTGGGTTTAGGGTATCCGCTGCCCCTCACACCGTGCACGGCGCTGGGGCTAGGGCTGGGGCGGCGATCCGCTCAGGGTACCCGGGAGGCCGGCGGGGCGGAGACGCTCCGCCCCTCCCGGCCCCGCCCGGGCCTAGCCTCGCCCTAGCCTCGCCCTAGCCCGCCAGGTCTCGGGCCCCGCCCCGCCCCGCCCCTCCCCGCCCCTTTCTCCTTCTTCTTTCCCTCCTCCCCTCCTCCCTCCCGCTCCCTCCCCTCTCCCCTCCCTCTCTCTCCCTTCCTTTCTCTCCCCTCTCCTCCATCTCCCGGCTCTTCCCGCCCCGCCGAGTCTGGCCGCGCGGGCGGCGCCTGGAGGCCGGGGAGCGCCGGCGGGACAGACACAAAGGGCGGCCGGCGGGGCGGGTGGGAGCCGAGCGCCTGAGCCCGGCCCAGCGCCTGGGGGAGCGGGGACGCCCACAGCCCGGGGAGCCTCCGGCCCCGCCACCGCTGTGCGCCGGGGACTGCCTGGGCCTGCTGCTCGCCGAGCCCTCTCCGACCCGGGCCCGGCACGGCCCGCGCCCTCCGCCGTCTCCAGGTGAGTCTGACCCCGGCTCCTGCTTTCCCGTCACCTCGGGGCGCCGTGGGGGCGGGGGCCGTCACTTGACTCTGAGAGCTCGCGGGGACCCGGGACTGGGTCTCGGGACAGCGGCGGGCCCCGACGCGGTGCGGGTCGGCGGAGGTAGCAGCACCCATCGGAACCAGAAGGCGGAACGGGCGAGAGCCATGGCTGTCCCGGCGGCTGCCGGCGGTGAGGGGGTTGGGCTGGAGACCCCACTCTGCCGGGTCCTCGCGCCGCCACTGTCGTCCTGGGACGACATGCCGGTGCGCAGCTTCTGGCTCCAAGTTATCGCATAGAGTTCTCTCCGGTAAATGGATTGCGTTTAGGTCCTGAGAAATTCCCCTCTCCCTTTTGCTACATTACGAGTTCGCGCTCTGGAAGTGTCTGCAGTGGAGACTCCGCTCTCGGAGACCGGCCCAGCGAGTGCCAGGTGCTGTGCGCACCCCCGCGGCGCGGATGGGGCAGTCTCTCTACCCACAGCAAGTGCCGAAGGATCACTTTGTACGTTTCTTCTCTACGAGACTCTGGCCACACTTAGGCCGTCCCGGGAGAGCTGTGAAGCTTGAGGGGCCCCAGAGAAGGTCAAATGATGCCCAAGGCCAGTCGCAGGGAGTGACCCACAGCAGGGAGCGATTAGGAGCGAGGGCGTGTTTCTTCTTAGGGGCCTTTGCTGTGGTTTCCAGGCTTTCCACATTGGACTAACCCTTTCCTTCAAAGTGTAAAAGTAAAACAAATCGACAGTTAAGCCTGGCCAGAGAAGCAGAACGCAGGTCCGCAGCCCAGCAGGTAGGGCAGTGTGCAGAGTACCTGTGTATTAGAGGGATGTGCCCAGGAGGTTAGGGAAGCACCCACTTTCCCCACACATCCCTTTCCTGTTTGACTTGCAGCTTACCTGCCAGAGGTTTAAACTGGTACAGATCGATCTGGTCTATATTGATAAATAAAAAGTGGGACGTGTCTATTTTATAAAGTTCAGATTCCATAAAAATGAGGATATTGGCTCCCTCCCTGGAAGGATGCAATAGCAAGTCTTCTCCAAAGAACTTGAATTTCAGATAACATTTAGCACCAAGAGAAAACTTTTTTAAAAATATGTATTTATTGGGGACCAGCAGTTAGCGTAATGGCTATGTCGCTGGACTCCCACGTAGTCGACCGCGGTTGGAGTCCCGGACCCGGTGGCTTAAACTCACGCCGGGCGCGTGTGTGTGCGCGTGCCCAAGAGGAGAATGGAGGAGAAGGGATTGCGGCGTGGCCATCCCCCCTGGGGGGTGATTTCCTGCTTTCTGTCTCTCTGTCTCTCTCTGTCTGTCTGGCGAGCGCACGCGCCCTATAGCAAAAACCTCTCCAAAAAAAAAAAATGTATTTATTGAATTCCATTTGTTACTATTTTTGAATTAAAAAATATTTATTAGTTTCTTTAATTCCGTTTGTTATTATTTTTTAATTCGACCAGAGGGAGACAGAGAGAGAGAATGAGAAAGGAAGCTGCCAAGTCTGGGTTTGAACCAGGGTCAGCCATGTGAGAATCCAGGGCCTTTAACCACCATGCCACCTGCTGGCCCCAACTTTTTTTGAATTTGACCAGAAAGAGACAGGGAGAGAGAGAAAGGGAAAGTGAGGAAGCAAGCTGCTAGGTCCAGGATTCAAACTGTGGTGGGCCATGTGGGAGTCCAGTGCCTCAACCACCACACCATCTGTGGGCCCTGAAAGAGAACACTTTATAGAGGAAAAGTTAGGATTTGCAATTAATTGGAGAGTTTACATAAACTTTGGTGGGGAGCTGTTTTTCTCTCAATCATATTTATTCCGTATGTTGTGATCTGTGGAGCTTCTCAGAGGTAGGTGCCATGGCTGGGTCATTTGCTGGTGTCATACTGCCAGTTCCTCAGTGTGTCCTTTGTTCCATGTCCTTGCAAACATCTAATGGTGGGAAACAGAATAACAAGAGCAGGAGAGTTCTGTGAGGGCCCAGACACTTCTTTTTTTTGGCAGTAGGCTTTAGATGTTGGCTGGTGGATGGCTTATTTATTTATTTATTTATTTATTTATTATTTTGAGATTTAGGGCTTGTGAGGGTCTCTGAGCACATTCTCTCTACTTAGGACACTTATTTATGGCTCTTGCTATGAACAGGTGGCTGCTGGGTCTCTTCTGTTCCCTGGCTCAAGAAAAATCTGGAAGCAAGAGGCAAAAACAGCAGCAGTCAACTTCTTTTTCTTAAATAATTGCTTATTAAATTTTATTATCATTATTATTTATTAAAAATTTGAACAGAGAGAGAAAGGGAGGGCAAATAAGAGAACAAGCCACCAGGTCTGTGACTCAAACTGTGGTCTCATCCCTGAACATGAAGTTTCAGAGGTGGAGTCAAGGATGTGGTAAAGCTCCTTGGCTTGAGGGAATAGCATCTTCTGGCCTGGAAGGGCATTTGCAGTGCTGTGGCCACTTTGCTGTCCAGTTCTTTGGCTATTCCATATGTAGTTAGCGGGCAGAGACTGTTACTGGACTTCAGGCTTTACTTAGTCCTTGGCTTCAAGTACAAATTAGGAATTCAGGCTCAAGGCCAGAGATTTGGTTAATCACAAGCAGGAAATCAAAACTCTGGGTCTGACCCTACCCAGAGCTATTTGGGGAGTGGTGGTAAGAGAAGACTTGCCCTCCGTCTCCTTGGGTAATGTTGAGTCTCCTGGATTCTTTCCCTCCTAGTGACCGGAGTCTTGTACCATTGCCCAGATGTCCTCAAACCCCAGATCCTCCTGATCCACCTTCCCGAGTAGCTGGGATCTCCTGGATTCTGATGGCTTTGGCATGAGTTAGAACAGGCATCTGGTGCTGACTCTGCATGTCTCTCCCTCCCAGCCAGGATTGTTCTTTCTCAGACTTTGGAAGGATAATGGTAACCCCAACTACGCTCAGCCTCCCATTTCCAAAAAATTGGTGTATGGTTTCCTTGGAGTTAAAATCATTAGTTAGTTGGGTTATTTCTCAAATAAACCAGAGTTGTCCAGCTGATTCTCAGTCTGAGAAGGTTGGGCTCTATCAGTTCTGGTGCATCAGTTGTTATTCTGTATCTTGTAAGAGGAATTTTTTGTGATGTGGCACATCTGTCTTATAACCTAGTTACCTTATTCTAGAATCTACTCTGTTTAGTAATTAATGATCTTGGATTTTTGGAGTCTCTCAGAGGGCCTTGATTTATTGTTATTGTTACAGATCTGACGGAAGGTCATTCTTCAACATCTCTAGGTTTTTAAAAAGGCTCCAGTTAAAAAAAAAAAGCATCTGTACCTCTTGTACAGCAGGATGTTTTAGATGCCGGTGGTAGAAGACCCAGTTCAGTTGACCTAGACACACAGAGGGCCCCAGAGGAGAAGTCCAGAGCTTTAGGCAGGGCTGCTTGTGACTGCACCAGCCTTAAGGTGCAAGCCAATGCTCCCCTCCAGTGCACCGCAGCACGCCCTTACGCCGGTGCACATCTGCCAGGAGGGAGGTCAACTTCTGTGGCTTTTCTTCCTTCCTTCCTTCCTTCCGTCCTTCCTTCCTTCCTTTCTCTCTCTCTTTCTCTCTTCTCCTCCTGTTTTTTTTTTTTTTTTTTGATAGAAAAATTCTTTAATCAAAACAAGTTTACACATTGATACTTATGGCTTAACTAGAATAAGTAAAAATATGGAACACTTCACGAATTTGCGTGTCATCCTTGTGCAGGGGCCATGCTAATCTTCCCTCTTTCGTTCCAGTTTTAGTATATGTGCTGCCGAAGCAAGCATTCCTCTTCCTCCTTCTTAAAGAATTGCTTATTTAATTTTATTATCATTATTATTTTTTAAGGAGGGAAGTAAGAAAACAAGACACCAGGTCTGGGACTCAAACTGCGGTCAGTCTTGTGGGAATCCAGCACCTCAACCACCATGCCATCTGGCTCCTTGTCCTGTTTTAAAGTTTTTCTAAGATTTAATTATTTCTTTGGGACCAGCAGTTAGCATAATGGCTATGTCGCTGGACTCCCACGTAGTCGACCGCGGTTCGCGTCCCGGATCCAGTGGCTTAAAAGTCACGCCGGGCGCGTGTCCGTGCTTGCCCAAAATCTTGAGAGGAGAATGGAGGAGAAAGGATTGCGGTGTGGCCATCCCTCCTGGGGGATGATTTCTCGCTTTCTGTCTCTCTGTCTCTCTCTGTCTGTCTGGTGAGCGCACGTGCCCTACAGCAAAAACCTCTCCAAAAAAACCCAAAAAACAAAAAACAAAACAAAAACAAAAACAAAACAAAAAAAAAGGATTTAATTATTTCTTCAATGAGAAATACAGAGACAGGCACCCAACAGAATCGTCATACTGTGACCCACCCCTAGACTCAAGTGAGCAAGCTCTCTCACACACAGACCACACCTGGTGTGTACAGGGAGACTTTGGGAAGAGAACTCGGGACTTTCCCACATGGTTTCAGCTGTTGTGGAGTGTTGTGTCGAGTGTTGTGTTACCACTGCCCACCTCTGATCTGCTTGCTTGCTTGCTTTGGGTTAGGATTAGGGGTTATGATTAGAGTTAGAGTTCTAACTCTGTTTCCAGCCCATTTCTTGCACTATCTTTTTTTTTTTTTTAATTGCCAGAGGGCATGTTGCCAGAGAGAACCATAGGGAGAGGGAGAAAGCACCCCTACCCTCCATCGAGCATGGTCATCCTGCAGTCCTTCTGCATTTCTCTCTCCCTTTGGAATTTTGGGCACACATGTACATGTGCCTGGTGTGTTTCTCAAGCCACTGGTTCTGGGGCTGGAACTGTGCAGTTGGCCATGTAGGATCAAACTGCCAACCTACTAGGCCACGGGATGATCCAGAAGATCTTTTTAAAAAAGTCTTTTATACAAGAGTCATTCAAGGGACTAGTAGATGGCATAATGGTTATGTCTCTGGACTTCCACGTAGTCGACCACAGTTCAAATCCTGAACCCAGTGGCTTAAAACTTACATGGGGCACATGTGCATGTGTGCCCAAACTCCTGAGAGGAGGATAGAGAAGGAATTCCGGTGTGGCCATTCCCTCTGGGAAGTGATTTCTCACTTTCTATCTGTCTCTCCGTGAGCACACATGCCCTATAGCAAAAATCTCTCTTAAAAAAAATAGTCATTCAAATAACGGGTGCACATTAAGCACAAGTCTCTGAGTTCAGGTGTAGGTGAAAGGCAGGTGTGTGGGTGACTCTTAACACTCCCACCCAGATTTCCTTTCCATATTGCTACCAGTCCTGGTAAATTTTACACTGGATGCTTGGAGGGAATTTATCCCTGAACACCAGCAGCAGACATGTGGTATAGAATTTGCAGAGACTTGAGGCTCCTGGTCTCCTATCTGTTCTATCTTGGGGTCCTCAGTAACCTCAGTGTCAGACCTTATACTAGTGAGTCCAGTCCTGGCCTTTCTGTGTCTGTCTTAGAAATGGCGCCATCCTACATCTTTTTAGCATTACATAGTCCTGGTTGACTCAGGAACCTTTGCACCAGTTCAGGGTAGTAACATTTTATTCTAGTTTATGGAGTTTGAGAATTTCAGTAGTGCCAATAGCACAAGGCAGAGGTTTCCCCATTGCCTAGTTCCCCCACTGCGACATGTTATCTCCATCTAAGATGACTGGTTCTTGGCTGTTCCCAGTCTGCTTTCAGGGCCTTTGAGTTGGTGTTGACACTGACCTTCACAGCAGGCTTAGGCTTTAGAAGTAGAACTCTCAAAGAATCAGTCCTTTGTAGGGGTCCCTGACCTTTTGACCACCTGTAGAGAGCAAAGAGCAGCATGTGGGTGTGTTGTGCCTCAGGTCCCTAGTTGCAGGGCTGAATGTCAGATAGGAAAGTTGGAATGAGCATGAGAAGGGGGGTGAGCTGTTCTTAGGGTTTCCTAATAGATTTAACAGGCTGCGCTATTTCAATGTGTCATATCTTTTAAAAAAATTATTTCTTTGTTATTATTATTTATTATTATTTTTTAGTTTGACCAAAGAGACAGACAGAGAGAGAGAGAGAGAGAGAGAAGGAGAAAGTGAGAAAGCAAGCTGCTAGGTCTGGGACTCGAACCATGGTCAGCCATGTGGGAGTCCAGCACCTTAACCACTCCGCCAACCTGCCAGGCACCAAGTCTATCATATTTTTATAGCCAACATGAAGCAAGAAAGGTTAAGCCCTGGTCCTGCTGAAGCGGAGGTATCTCATTGTTCCATAAGAGATGAGTAGTATGGATTGGGACATGGAGTGTTTGGTTGAAGTAGCTTTTAATTTGGGAGATTATCAAGGTAATGCTAATTCCTTATCATTAACTTTGCTAAGACAAATTGTGTGATGTTAGGGCTGTCCAGTTTGGTTTAGGGCTGGAATTGACATTTCCCTGTGTGTTCTGGATATCAAATTCCTGTGCTTGCTTCATGGGAGAACTTCCAAAAAAAAAGAATACTCAAAACTGCCTTGGATGTTTGTGAGCTTTAGTAGGATGAGGCAGTATGTAAATGTTGGTGTCCCAACTCCAGTTACTTCACTTAACAAACCTGTGATCTTGGGCAAACTGCTTGGCCTCTCTGCGCCTCAGTTTCCTCAGCTGTAAAGCGGGAATGACCGTATGCCCCCTGAGCGCTCTGTGATGTGCCAGGAAGTGATGAGCTCTCAGGGAATAGTTTTGTATCATCAAGATTTTTTAAAAATAATTTTATTTGACTAGAGAGGGACAGTGGGGATGGGGAGGGAGAGAGAGAGAGAGAGAAATTGAGAAAGCAAGCTGCCAGGTGCAGGACTTGAACCACATTCAGCCATGTCCAGTGCCCTTAGCCACCATGCCACCTGCTAGCCCCTCATCAAGACTGTTTAGCAAAACCAAGCACTCACTGAGAGTCAGAGGTAGACACAGCGCTTGAGTGGCTCTGACGTCCTAGGAGGATAGACCCAGGACCTGTATGGCTAGGAGCAGAGTGTTAAGAAAACCTCCTGGGGCTCTGTTCACTTCTCTCCCTTAACCTTTAAATTCACTTTACCGAAACAAAAGTAAATCGCAGTAATTGTCCCACATAAAGGAACAACAGAATGGGCCAGGCTGTGGCATGGTTGTTAAAGCAGCTGGATCCCTATGCAGCTAAGTGTCTGGTTTGGGTCCTGGACACAATGGCTTAAAAAAACCATACTAGGTGCACATGCATGCATGCCCAGAATCCTGAGAGGAGAATGAAGGAGCAGGTACTGTGGGGTGGCCATCCTTCCTGGGGGGGATTTCTCACTTTCCCTTTCTCCATCTTATTCTGTCTCTCTCCCTCTCTTTCTCTACACTGAGTGCACATGTCCTCTAGTAAACTAAAAAAAAAAAAAAAAAGGAAAAAGAATAACAAAGTATGTAAACACTTAAACATTTTAAATTTAGGTCACTGAAAAGAGTGTATTAACCAAGACCTTACTATGTCTTTGTGTCCTCCAGCATACACGTGGATTTTGTTTGTGGAGCTGAGTCCTGTGTGTGCTTTGGTCTACTAATTTTAGCACTTTTTTTTTATTTGCCTGATGGCACATGTGCTTGCGAGAGAGAGAGAAAGAGAGAGAGAGAGAGAGAAATTCCCCTATTGAAGATGGCCACGCCACAGTCCCGTCTTCTCTAACACTCTTGGGATTTTGGGCATGTACGCACAGGTCTGGTATGTTTCTAAAGCTGCTGGGTCAGGGACTCAGACTGTGCAGCTGACCATGTGTGATCCAGCTTCCTTAACCACTGTGCCACTGGCAGGACCAATTTTACTTTTTTGGCATTTTTTTCTTTTTCTTTTTTTTTTTTTCTTTTTATTCCTCAATAGGACATGTGTGCTCACCAGAGAGAGAGAGGCGGGGTGGGGGGGGAAGGGAAAGTGAGAAATCACCTCCCAAGGGGCATGGCCAGATGCAATCCTTTCTTCCCCGTTCTTTTCTCGGGATTTTGGGTGCGCGAGTGCGCGCACACACACGTGCTGGTGTGTTTTTCAAGCTTCCAGGTCTGGGACTCGAACTGTGGAATAAGCCATGTGGGATCTGTTGCCTTAACCATCATGCCACCAGCTGGCCTGTGGGAAACTCTCTCGACTTCCATCTATCTGTCTATTATTTATTTTTAATAAGCAACACTGTGCCTGTTAAGCACTTGCTTACATTTTTTTTTTCTTTTTTTGGAGAGGTTTTTGCTATAGGGCGCGTGCGCTCGCCAGACAGACAGAAAGAGACAGAGAGATAGAAAGCGAGAAATCACCCCCTACGGGGGATGGCCACGCCGCAATCCCTTCTCCTCCATTCTCCTCTCGGGATCTTGGGCACGCACGCACACTCGCCCTGCGTGAGTTTAAGCCACCGGGTCCGGGACTCGAACCGTGGTTGACTACGTGGGAGTCCAGCGACATAGGCATTATGCCAACTGCTGGTCCCAGCACTTGCTTACATTTTATAATGAAAAGCAAGGTTGTATCCTTAGGCAGACAGCCTCTCTTTTTCTGGGTGTCTTGACAACTTGGTTCTTCCAGAGTGAAGCTGCAGAAGTTAGAAGCCTCACCCTCACCGCTACCACCTGGGCTTCCTGGGTGAGGCTGTGCCTCCCAGCAGATGCATAGCAGTGCGGACCTATTTAAAGGGCTGTGTCGTCTCATTCAGGGTGATCACATTTACTTGCCCAGAGTCAGAGAAAAGTTAGTGTCTGTATGAGTTCCCCTGTGGACTCTGGCTGGGGTAGAGAGCAGGTGCTCTAGCTGACAGTTCCAGGTGGTTCTGCGGCCAGTGGAGCTGTTCCCACACTGACACACTGGTTGCTCAGGTCCTCCCCTGGAGCTCTCGGGAAAGTGCACTTGGCCCCTCCTTCCTGCTTCAGCAGTAGCCCTTGTGTCCACTTCAAAGACAGAATCTGGGTCACTAGTCCTTGGCTTCGGCTTCGTGGGTGTCTATTAGAATGTGTCTTGCGCAGCAGCCTCCCTGGAGGAGGTACCCTGCTTACCCTCATTTAATGGGAGTCTTGTCTTTCTTGGTTCCGAGGTACCATGGGGGGCCACTGCTGTGGAAGGTGATGCATGTTCTAGTGTCCTGGACAGGTTTTCCCACCCTCGCTGCCCCGTCTTGGGAAACTGATTGTTACCTAACCTCTGATATAAACCTGAATTATTTTGCTTAATAATGAGGTACAGACTCTTTAGCAGGTTCAATCCTGCAGCAGGACAGTTTGTTGAAATTTAATATGTGTTTTATTCTGTGTTTTTCCATTCCACCACAGCAGCTGGAACTATGTTTGCTTGCTTCCAGGGGGGTTATGTTACAGAGGTGAGGGCAGACATTCCTCGAAGATAATTTCTCTCCTTCTTTAAAAAAGTTGCATACACTAAAGTTGACCTATATGTGCACATGTATGTACAACTCTAAGAGTTGTGACATGTATCAGTTTGTGTAACTGTCACCACAAGGAGAATACAGAGTAGTTCTATCACACAGACATCATTTTTACTCTGCTTTTGTACCCTAACCCTTGCCCACCACTGGTCTGTCTTTGGTCTGTCGTTTTTACTTTTTTCAGAATGTCATATAAATGGAATCTTATGGGACGGTACCTTTCCAAAGTGGCTTCTTTCACCCCATATCTGTTATGTTGTGCATACTAATATTTGTTCCCTTTTTAAATTTTTTTAGTGTTTTTTTTTTTAATTTAATTTAAATTTTTTTTAAAGAGAGATATTTGCTATAGGGCGGGTGTGTTTCCTGGAGAGACAGAGAGAAAGTGAGAAATCATCCCTCAGGGGAGATGGCCACACTGCACTCCCTTCTCCTTCATTCTTCTCTCTTGGGAGTTTGGGCATGCATGCACACGTGCTGGCAGTGAATTTCAAGCCACCGGGTCTGGGACTTGAACCGCAGTCGACCATGTGGTAGTCCAGCATTTTAACCACTATGCCACCTACTAGCCCCTGTTTTTTTAGGGTTTTGCCATAGAGAGAAAGTGAGAAGTCACTCCCCAGGGAGATGGCCATGCCGCAGTCCCTTTTCCTCCATTCTGCTCTTGGAATTTGGGGCACTCATGCACATGAGCCCACGTGGCTAACTGGTCAGCCATGTAACTCAAGCACCTTAACCACCACACCGCCTGCTGGCCCCCGTAGTAATTTGTTCCTTCTTTTGATGGATAGTGCTCCAGGTAGGAATATGCCACAGCACTTTACTCATTCCCCTGTTGGAGGACATGAGCATTGGTTCCAGTAGCTGATGGTTCTGGGTACAACATTCATAGACAGGTTTTGTATGAACAGGTTTTAATATTTCCAGGGTAAATACTTAGACATGTGATTACTGGGCCGTATGGGAAGTCTGTGCTTAATTTGATAAGAAACTACTTTCTCTTCAGAATAGCTGTACCATTTTGCATTCCTCCTGCCATTTTCATGTGTGAGTTTCATTTACTCCCCTTCTCCATTCCTGGTATTCACAACTTTTAAGAATTTAGATTTTAGGGGCCAGACGGTGGTACAGCTGTAACACAAGTAGATCTATGTTGGAAAGATCCTGCGTTCACAGCCTGAGACTCCCTGGATATGCTGGGCGTGCTCAAGCCCACCATGTAGGCTGGCTGAGACGGGGTGGAGTGCAGCATTGTGACCCTGTTGGGGGTGTTTTCCTCTCTGTATCTCTCTCTCTCTTTTGTAAAAGAATTAAATGACTAAACTTTCTCTCTCTCTCTCTCTCTTTTTTTTTTTTTAGAGATCATTTGCTGTAGGGTGCATGTGCTCACCGGAGAGAGAGAGAGATAGAAAGACAGAAATCAAAAAGCACCCCAAGGGGGATGGCCACATTGCAGTCCCTTCTTCTCTATTCTCCTCTCAGGATTTTGGGCATGCACACACATATGCACAGCATGAGTTTCAAGCTGCTGATCCTAGGACTCGAACCTCAGTCGACTATGTGTAAATCCAGCGACATAACCATTATGCCATCTGCTGGTCCCTTGAATGACTAAACTTTAAGAAGTTAATGTAAGCTATTCTGGTAGAGATGTAGTGATATCTCATTGCAGTTTTAATTTGCATTTTACTTAGAGAACAGTTTTTCATGTGCTTATTTGCCATCTGTACATTCTCTTTGATGGGGCTGTTGTCTGTTTCAGTCTTTGCAAGTTTACTTCCTTTTTGTAAATTAAGTTGTTTTCTAAATGTTTAGCTTTCATTTCTTTGTATATTCTGAATACAAGTCATTTGTTGTATGTATGGTTTGCAAACATGTTTTCCCAGTTGTCAGTTGTCTTTTTTTTTGTTTTTAATTGCCATAGGGTACCTGCACTTGCCAGAGAGAGCGAATGAGGGAGAAAGTACCTCCCAGTGGGATGCAGTTCTTTCCCTTCCATTTCTCCATCCTGTCAGGATTTTGTGTGCGCGAGCATATATACACACGTCTGGCATGTTTTTCAAGCTGGGATTGGGGCCAGTATTCAAACCACAGCCAGCCGTGTGGAACCCATCTCCTTACACACAGTCATTTTGCCACTATGCTACAGGACCAGCTCGAGATCTTTTTGTTTTCAAGTAAAAACATCTGGGGCCAGCAGATGGTGTGGTGGTTAGGGCCCTGGACTCCTATATGGCCCACTTCAGTTCAAGTCCCGACCTGGAGACTTGTTTTCTCACCTTTTCTCTCTCTCTGGTTAGTGCACCTGCCCTATAGCAAAACATTTTAAAAATAAATAAAATAAAATAACTCCTTAAAGAAAAAAAAGAATCTAGTGGTAGAAATTTCTGCCTGTGGGCCAGCCAATGGTATGGTGGTTGGGGTGGCTGGATTCCCATAGGATTTGCTGCATGGTTCAAGTCCTGGACATGGCAGCTTGAGAGATAATGCCAGGTGCATGTGCATTCATGCCCAAAATCCTGGAAAGAGGGTGAAATGGAGGAGGAGGCATTGAGACATGACCATCCCTCATGGGGGTGCTTTCTCACTTTCTCTCTCTGGAGAGCCCATGCACCCTCTGGCAAATTACATACACACACACACACACACACACACACACACACAAAGAAAAAAAGAAAATTTCCTCTGAGAACTGCTTTGGCTGTATCCCACAGAGGTTTGTATGTTGCAGTGTTCATTTTCATTCACTTTATTGTATTTTTAAATTTCCCTTGAGGTGACCTCCTTTTTGCTATATGGCACATGTGCTTGATGGAGAGACAGAGACAGATAGACAGACAGACAGATAGAAAACGAAAAATCACTCCCTCAGGGGGATGGGCATGCTGCAATCCCTTCTCCATTCACCTCTTGGGATCTTGGGCATACACACACAGGCGCCCAGCATGAATTTTAAGCCACCAGGTCTGGGACACAAACCATGGTTGACTATGTGGGAGTCATGCGATATAACCTTTATGCCATCTGCTGGCCCTGAGATGTCCTCTTTGACCAATGGATTAGTCAAGTGTGTTCTTTAATTTCTAAGTGTATGGAGGCTTCCCTGTCTCTTTGACTGCTTTCTGGTTTAATATCATTTGTTCTGATAGTATACACTTTATGATTTCTTTCTTTTTTTTTTTTCTTTTAATTTGCCAGAGGCCACACATACTTGCCAGAAGGAGACAGAGACAGAAACAGGGAGAATGGGGAATGGTCACTCTGCAATCCATTCTCCTTTTCTCTATCCTGTCTAGATTTGGGGCATGAATGTACCCTCACCTGACATGTTTTTAAAGCCACCAGAGTTAGGATTCAAACTGTATGGTGGGGCATGTGGGATCTGGCTGCTGTAACTCTAAGACCATGGAGCCAGCCTTGCTCCTCCCACTTTGTTTCTTTTTAATACATGTATCCAGGTTATTTTTCCTTTTTCTTTTCCTGTGTTCCCCCCCCCCCCTTTTATTAAGGTTTTTGCCATAGGGCACATACACTCACCAGAGAGTGAGAGACAGTGAGAGGGTAAGTGAGAAATCACCCCTCCCTCCCAAGGGAGGGATGGCCACACCACAGTCCCTTTTCCTCCCTTCTCCTCTCGGGATTTTGTGCACACACACACATATGTGTCTGGTGTGATTTTCAAGTTGCCAGATCTGGGACTTGAACCTTGGTCAGCCATGTGGAAGTCTAGCACCTTAACCACCATACCACCTGCTGGCCCCATATATATTTCTTTTTTCTAAAGAACTTTTTAAAAAAATGTATTATAGGGGAACCAGCAGATGACGTAATGGCTATGTCGCTTGACTCCCATGTAGTAGACCACGGTTTGAGTCCTGGACCTGGTGGCTTAAACTCAGGCTGGGTGCGTGTGTGTGCATGCACAAGATCCCGAGAGGATGGAGGAGAAGGGGTTGCGGCGTGGCCTTCCCCCCTGGGAGGTGATTTCTTGTTTTCTATCTTTCTGTCTGTCTCTGTCTTTCTGGCAAGTGCATGCACCCTATAGCCAAAACCTCTCCAAAAAAAAAAAAAGTTTGTTATAGGGCATGTTTGAGCCAAGTCCTGGCTCCCAGGGTTTCTGCTCTAGTAAAGTGTGAGTACCTGTTTTTGCCTGTCTGTCTCTCCAGCTTTTAGGTCAGTAGTTTGCTGTCTGACTACCTTCCCTGTGGATCTAAGAATACTTGTTTTTAATTTGTTTAGTTTTTTCATTGTTGAAAGGTGGGCTGAAATGACACCTTTCAAGCTCTTCACATGTTAGAACTGCTCCAGGAAGTCCGTTCTGTCCATTTTTGTTTCATTTATTTTGTTGGTGTATTGTTAGATGTATTTACATTTAGGATTGTTATCTCTTCTTGGTGAAAGGACTTTCAGAAGAACTTGTTTAATATTCCATTGTATCTCTGACATTTTTCCTTATTTCGTAGTCTATTTTTTTATGACATTAATATAGCCACCCCACATTTAAAAAGAAAATGATGGTGAGCATAGTGTATTTTCCTCCTGCCTTCTTGGGTCTTGGTCTTTGTTTTGCAATTTGAGGGCCAGCCCTTAGCCTGGTGATTACAAGAGCTGGAGATCCCCGGCCTAATGTGTGGTTCAAGTCTCAGACCTGGTGGCTTGAGAAATGCATTCAGCTATCTGTGTGCATGGCCAAAATCCTGAAGGGAGAAGAAGGGATTGTGACATGAACATCCCCCATAGGTGTGCTATCTCACTTTCTCTCTCACTCTATTTATCTCTGCAGTGAGTGTACATGCACTCTGGCAGATGAACAAAAAATCAGTCCGACAGTCCATCTCAATTGATGTATTAAACCAGATATATTTAATGTAACTATAAATATGTTAGGATATAGACCTATTGGGACCAGCAGTTGGCGTAATAGGTATGTCGCTGGACTCCCATGTAGTCGACCGCGATTTGAGTCCCGGACCCAGTGGCTTAAACTCACGTCGAGCGCATGTGCATGCATGCCCAGGATCCTGAGAGGAGAATGGAGGAGAAGGGATTGCTGCGTGGCCATCCCCCCTGGGTGGTGATTTCTCGCTTTCTGTCTCTCTGTCCTTCTGGTGAGTGCACACGCCATATAGCAGAAACCTCCCCTACCCCCCCAAAAAGAAATATATAGAACTATCATTTTGTTATTTTTTTCTTTTTGCATTCTGTTGTTTTATTTTTCTCTTTCTCTCCAGTCACTTGAATGTTTCTTTTCTTTTCTTTTAATGTCCATTTTAATCTATTTACTAAGGCTTTCACTTTATACTTGTGTATAGTTTTACTGGTTGTTGTAGGTATTACAGTATTCGTAGTTAATGTTTTTGTGTACTTTGAAAACATATTGTGTCTCTTCAAGTGAAGCGTAGAAACCATACTGACTATGGCTGTAAACCATACAGATGCCTCCAACCCTTTCCTCCATTGTGCTGTTGTTATGGGTGTTGAAACTGTTTCAGACAGTGCTGGAAGTTTGGCTTGCATGTATATCCTGAAGAACTTAAGAGGAAAAAAAATCCTGTTATATTTATGCAGCTATTTTCCATTTTTATTAAGTTCCTTTGTTCCTGAAATTTCAGTTTTCCTCTAGTAGTACTAATACTTTCTCTTCCATCAAAAGAAATTTCTTTAACATTTAGAGTAGGTCTGTGGGTGACTAAGTTTCTTAATGTTTCTTCATCCTAAGAATTTTTTTTTCACCTTCATTCCTGAAAGATATTTTTATTGTTGTCATTTACTTTTCAGATTCCCTTTCTTGTCTTTAGCTTTGAGACTCAGAATTCCTTGACGGGATCATGTTAGAGAAAAGCACGCTGCAAATGCCTTGGAAGGGGACATTGAACTTTATGAGAGAGATTCTCAAAGACCAGAAATGGTGCAAGGGGTATAGATTCTTCAAGAAAAAGAGATCTTCAGCCCACTCCTTTGAAGATCTAGGGCAAGTGACAAATTGAGAGTGGGAGATTAATAGCTGGCAGAGCACTAGGGGTGCTGGGCCTCGGCCTTGGCTCAGCAGAAGTTCCCATGCCGTCTTGGCACCTGCCTGCCTACTGACCTAAGCCAAATGGACCACTTACAAATTCTGGGTTCCTTTGCCAGAGAATGGCAACCCCATAGGCACTAGGAAATGAGGAAGGATTATTGCTTCTCATTATAATCTTGCTCTCTGTTTAGGATGAAAGGGCACTTCAGACCAACCTCTGTCGGTTACGCAGTCACTGATTAAACAATGTGTAATAGCAGTTGGAGGGGAAGGGGGACATATCACTTGTTCCTGATCTCCTTGGAGGCCGCACTGTCGTCATTTCACAAGATCTCACTACCACTGTGCACCAGGGCTTCACTCAAGGAAGATGCTGTGACATTCCTGAGGCCGGGTTGTTTTGCAGTTCTTACCAAGCAGCCAGAAACTCTGTGCAGTGGCTGGACGCAGAGTTAGGGATAAGCTCCTGGCTTCTTATAATTTTTCCCTAGGGGGGAGAAGGGGCTTGAAGATAAACCCACACATCCTGGAACCTTTGATTTTGCTAGTGAGTGTCCCTTTCTTACATTCATCAGCCAGTCGACATCCTGGTAATTTCTCCAAGAAGCGTCCATGTCTGACTTCCAGTCTTGCCTGGCTTTGGCGTGTTAGTGGTACATGCTTTCAGAGCCCAGGGTTTCCCAGTTAGGACCAAGCCAGCCCCCCTGGCATGTCCTGCCTTGGTGAGAATGCTGCTTACTAATGGTGTGTGGCTTAATCCTACTAGCCCCACATCTGTCTGCTGAAATACTGAAGAGCAAACCATAGGCGTCCAATCTCCTCACCACACAGAGAGTGAACTGGTGGCAGCCAAGCAGATTGAAGAGGAAAAGGCCTCGCCACGTGTTCTAATCTTACACAACCTGGAGCATGGCGTGTGTAATCCAGCAAGAGACTCAGCTTGCCTGCCATTCCTGTGGGAGGAGGGAGCCAGAATCAGGCTTCCTTTAATAAAAACAAAACTGGCATTTTTGGCAGAATAAGCTTCATATCCATTATACATCTAGGAGGTTAAACTATAGTTACAATTTAAGAACCACTAGGACCACAAAACCATTCTAGTTCAAACGAACAGTACTAATTTAATGTGGTAATTCATATTTTCTTCCAGAGCTCGGTCTTCACAGAGCACACAGACACATCCTGCCTGCTGTGCTGTTGGCTCCTGGGTTTGGACCGTCTCTGCCACTGCCAGCCACATGCTCACTTCTTTCCCTCTGTCCTCTCTGGGCTGTGGCAGAAGCTTCCCTCAGTGGGCCATGCTGTCACTTGGTATCCCAAGTGTGGTTTATGAATTACATTTGCCTTTCCTCCTTTGCCATGAAACTGCATTAGAACTGCACGGTGCTGACTCATTCAGAAGCACACTCGCCAACCATAGCACTGAGTTTTTGAGGCAGAACTCTATTGAAAGTGATTGCAGTTAAAAAAAAAAATCCATCTATACATAGAAAACTGATGCTGGAGGGGTCTAGGTGGTGGCACAGTGGTGAGGCAGCCCTCTGCAAGGCTGGCTCATGTGGGAAGTTTCCAGGTTTGCATCCAGAGACTTCCCCGGACACATCAGGTGTTCGTGTGCCTGTGACCTGGGCTGACTTCAGCTGGGGAGGATCATGGCAGGAAGACCTATTGGGAGTGTCTGTCTGTCGGTCTTTCTGTCTCCCTCTTTCAATTTGTCTCTCTCTCTCATGGAAGAAATAAACAAACTTTAAAAGAGGAAGAAAAGGAGGGAGAGAGGGAAGGAAGAAGGAAGAAAGGGAACAGCCCTGAGAACATGGACGCCCCTGTTAGAGACATCCTGATCTGTAGCTTCCCACCCCCCACGGTCTGGATAGTCTGTGGACAGCAAGGATTCTGCATAGCACTGCACAGTTAGTGAGTCACCAGGACTTTCTGTCACCATGCATTTCTAAACTTCATGAAGTCAGTTTCCCAGGATCATCTGTGTTTTAGCCACAGGACATGAATGAAAAGGTTAAGTGTTCTCCAAGTGCCTTAGGGAAAAAAAGGGTTAACTCAGTGTCTGGCTTACACCTTAGATATTTTAACTGGAAAGGCCCCTCGGAAACCCCCGGGTGCATCAGACATCCTTTCTCCTCCTCTCTTTTTCTTCCCGTTAGTTGGTCAGTTCTTGGCTTCATCACAGATGGCTGATCTTGTATTTTGTAAGTTCTCTTGCCTTCAGACATAAAGATTTAACTTCCATCAACAGCTGGCACCAAACCTAATTTTGTAAGTTCTCTTGCCTTCAGACATAAAGATTTAACTTCCATCAACAGCTGGCACCAAACCTAAAGACAGAACACATGGCAGACTATGGCAGCCAGAGACAACAACAAAACAACCCAAGGACCAACAGATGTCCAGTTTCAGGGTCCCCTAGTTACCTGATCATAGCCCACCTGTCCTTAATTCCCTACCCTTCAGGACCATCACACTCTTGGCATCTGGCCCCTTCCCGCTGTCAGAAAGTGAACATGCTCTTTTCTAGCTGCTCTCTCTGAGTTGGTGAATTGTTTCAGTCTGTGACCAGGGCCTTCCCGATGTGGTGCAGAGCTCACGCTAACACTGAACACCCTCTGTAGGCAGCGTTCCCATGCCCTCTCTAGTCACAGGCAGAGTGATCCTGGACAGGGTGCGGTCTGAGGTCACTGCTACCTGTTTGCCTTCTCCATTTGAAGGGAGCCAGGACTTCTCTCCTGACCTCGTGACTTCATCTTCCTGGGACTTTTGCTGCCTGTCTGGAAGTGAGCAAAGCCCAGGCATCCGGCTGGAGCAGCTATTTCTCTTGAGTAGTATGGAATTTAATCCTTTTTTTTTTTCTCTCGTGAAGATAATTTCAATTAAGAATATTTGGGTCCAGGGACACCCCCTGAAACCATTCAAAGCTACTTGGCTGGTTCTGAAGGCACCTTATTTGGAAAGACAGGGCTGTAGCCTCTGGAACTTTTCTCTGCATACAGCAAGTGGAGATAACTTTTACTTTATCCATGGAGAATGCTACCTTCTCGGTGAGGCCTTCCCAGTCTCCTCTATTTAAAGTTGTAAGCTGGGGCCAGCAGATGGTATGGTAGTTAAGGTGTTGAACTCCCCCACATGGCCCACTGTGGTTTGAGCCCCGGACCTGGCAGCTTGCTTTCTCACCTTCCCTTTTCTCTCTCTCTCTCATCAAATTAAAAACAATAACAACAAATTAAATAAATAAATAATAAAGAAAAATAAAGTTGTAAGCCACTCCCGCCACCTTTTACTTTCTGTCCATACCACTTATCTCTGTCTAAAACAATTTGCATATTTGTTGTCCCCCTCCCCCCACCATGTAAGTTCCAGGAGATAGAGGTTTTTGTCTCTTCTGTTAACTGTCCCAAGGGCTAGAAAGGAGTGAGGCACATAATGGGTGCTCAGTAAATGTAATACTTGCTGAATGAATGAATATTGGCATGTAATTTGCTTTCTCTCTTCCTTCCTTCTGGCGAGCGCCCTATAGCAAAAACCTCTCAAAAAAAGAAAAAGTTTGAAAAGAAAAAAGGTGTTGCTGTGGCCCTCCCTGCCACAGGTGGATGCACAGCAGACCTCCTTTTTAACATATTCCCTGCCCTGATGGCCTAAGGCTGATCTCCCCTCTGCTCCCAGCTGAGTACAGCATCATATTCCCTGGGGGTGGCTTGATGATGATACCCTGGCTCTAGGGCTGGGGCAGGACAGAGTCCTGACTTAGCTTTGCTCACCGGAAAGAGGATCTCTGGGGTGCGCATACCTTATCTACAAGGGCCCTGGCCCTCCTGGCAGTGTGCAGGTCATTACATGATACATCACTTGTTGAGCAGGGTGCTTCAAGCCTCTTGAGATAAACAGATGCCTGAAGGTAATTACTGAAAAGTACAGCTGTTACAAAACAAGTAAAACCCTGGAGAATACCACTTGGGAAGGCTTTGGAAGCAAAACAGCCTCCCTGGCAAAAGCAGAGGTGAATGCTTGTGCTCTGCCTCTTCTGCTTGATGCTGAGAAACAGTCCCTCTCCAGGTTTCTGTTATGAGTCTGAAATGGGGGTGCAGTCTGTCTCCCTTTTCCACTGCTTCATGTTTGCAGTACTTGGAAAACACTGGACACTCATTGCCTCCGCCTGCCCACATGTGGTTGGCCCCAAACATACCAGGACTGCTCATGAATAACCTCCTTGGTGCCAGGGAGTAGAAAATTGAAAATTCTAAAAGGAAAAAAAAAGGTGACTGTGCTCTGAGGACAATGAGGGTGGTTTTGAATGAGTCTCTGTGCTCTGACAAGATTGTCACAGAAAACGTCAGTGTATATTCCCTTGGTCAGCTTCTTTGAGACTTGATTATTAACTATCCCTGTACAGGGGCCTGGCCCCATGGTGCAGCTTTAAGGCACTGCTCAAGAGAGCCTGGATCCCACGTAGCTACTGTGCTTGGGATTCCCACCAGATCAGCCTAAACCTTGCTGGGCACACGCACAAGAGCCTGGATCTGACAGAGACTGGAGGATGGGGATTGTGTTGTGAACAGACCCTGTGGAGATGCCCCTCACTCTCTCCCTCTCTTACTCTCATGTGCACATACTCTATCATCAATAAGGAGAAAAAATAGAAATTAAAAATAAAAAGTTTAAAATCTTTATACATAACCTAAGCAACATAGCGAAACTCTGCGTCTAAAAAATAAACAGGGTCAGCCTGTGGTCTAGTGGTTAAGGTGGTTGGATCCCACATGACCGACTGTGCAGTTCGAGTCCTGAACCTGATGGTTTGGAGAACATGTTAGGTGTGTGTGCATACATGCCCAAAACCCCAGAAGGAGGGAGAGAAGAATACAGCATGACCATGCCTCATTGTGGGGTACTTTATCTTCTCCCTTTCTCTGTCTCTCTCTAACAAGTATACATACACTCTGGCAATTGAAAAAAAAAATCAGCCATAGGAAAAATAGCAGGTTATTTGAAAAGATTGACAATTGACTTTTCAACAATAGCAACAGAAGCCATAAGACAGTATGATCTTCAATGTGATATAAGAAATCTCTGTCCAGTGGAAAGCCTTTCCCAAAAAGATGAAATAAGGGACCAGCAGTTAGCGTAATGGCTATGTCGCTGGACTCCCATGTAGTCAACTGTGGTTCGAGTCCCGGACCCGGTGGCTTAAAAGTCACGCCGGGTGTGTGTGCGTGCGTGCCCAAGATCCCTAGAGGAGAGTGGAGGAGAAGGGATTGCGGCGTGGCCATCCCCTCTGGGGGGTGATTTCTCGCTTTCTATCTCTCTGTCTCTCTCTGTCTGTCTGGCGAGCGCACGCACCCTATAGCAAAAACCTCTCCAGAAAAAAAAAAAAAGATGAAATAAGGAAATTTCAAAACAACAAAAACTGAGAATTTGTTGTCAGCAGACCCAAAATAAAGGAAGTTTTAAATGTTGCACTCTAGGCCAAAAAAAAAAAAAAAAAAAAAGGGGTACTCTTAAGATGTACTCTTAGTGCCTCTGTCTGCCCACTTGTGGTCTTTTTTTGGTTGGCCCCAGACACATCAGGACTTCTCATGAACAACCTCCTTGATAAAAGGGAGTAGAGAATTGAAATTTCTTGACTGTAAAAACCTGATAATGATCATGTATTGTAGAGCAGAAAAATGCTTACAGTGTAGTCATGTAAGACGGTAATTTAGATTACCTGCTGTGGTTAAGTAGAAGAAACTTTAAACATGTGCAAGAGGTTTTTACAAAGTTCATAGAAATATGTACTATGGAAAAACTATGTATGGATTTAAAGTTTTCTTGAAGCAAAATAAACTAATACTTTTTTTTTGCTATAGGGTGTGTGGACTGGCTGGAGGCAGACAGGGGGTCGGGGAGGAGGGGGAGTGTGGAAGGGGAGTGAGAAATCATCCCCCCAAGGAGGATGGCCATGCCACAATTCCTTCTCCGTCCTCCTCATGGGATTTTGGGAACATGTACACACACCCAGTTTGTTTTCTTTTTCTTTTTTTTTGAATTACTTATTTAATTTTATTTATTATTATTATTTTTTAACTTGGTATAGGACATGTATGCTTACCAGAGAGAGAGAGAGAGGGAGAAAGTGTGAAAGCAAACCACCAAGTTCTGGTACTTCACAGGTGGCCATGTGGGAGTCCAGTGACTTAACTACCACACCACCTGCTGGCTCAACATGGTTCTTTTACTTTTTTGTATCTTTTCTGTTTTCTTTTCTTGCTTACATTCAATCACTGTGTATCATTACACCATACCACATGAATTTTCCCACTATGAATATACTGTATGTCGGTGGGGTCAAAGATATTACTATACACATTATCATCGACAGGTAATTTTCTATTTTTGTGTCCTTTGAATGATTTACTTCTTTCTTTTTCCCCTTGATTCTCTCTTTCTCACCCTCCCTCATTTTCTACCTTCCTCCCACACTATCTCTAGTATCCACAGTTGCTCTCTATGCCTTTTAACCTTCCAATCTTTCAGTTTCTGCCATAGAGTGCAGACATTAAGTATATATTGAATGGAACAAATAGTGCCTCTCTTTCATAGCCTGACTTGCTTCAGTTAGCAGTAAGTCTTTCATATTTGTCCACTTTGTATCAAATGCCAGGATATCTTTTTTTGTGTGTGTGGCTGAGTAGTATTCTATAGTGTATATGTGCCACACTTTTTTAATCCATTAATCTGTTCACGGACATTTGGGTTGGTTCCATATCTTTTTAAAAATTATTTAATTTTATAGGGCCATCAGGTGGCATGGTGGTTAAGGCGCTAGACACTCCCACATGGCTGACCATGGTTCGAGTCCTGCACCTAGTGGCTTGCTTTCTCACTTTCCTTCTCTCTGTCTTTCTCTGGTCAAGTGAAAAAAATGATTGAATGAATAAATAAATAA
Organism: Tupaia tana; assembly: GCA_026018925.1. Lineage (NCBI taxonomy): Eukaryota > Metazoa > Chordata > Mammalia > Scandentia > Tupaiidae > Tupaia > Tupaia tana. Next base: position 59,867,424 of record JAKSZU010000015.1, on the reverse strand, counting down.
ATAATTATTTTTAAAAAAATATTTAATTTTCTATATCATTATTATTATTTTTAAAATTTGCTTCAGGGCACGTGTGCTCACAATAGAGAAAGAGAGAAATGCTCACAAAATGAGAAAGCAAGCTGCCAGGCCCAGAACCCAAACTACAGTTGGCCATGTGAGAGTCCAGTGCCTTAACCACCACGCCACCTGCTGGCCCCAGGTTCCATGTCTTAGCAATTGTGAATAATGCTGCAATAAACATGGATATTCAAGTGTTTTGCAACTGAATGTATTCATATCCTTTGGGTAGATCCCAGGAATGAAGTTGCTGCATCATATGGTAGTTCTGTTTACAGGTTTGAGGAGCCTCCATATTGTTCTCCACAGTGGCTGTACTAATTTATATATTCCTACCAGCAGTGTAGGAGAATTCCTTTTCTCCACAGCCTCACCAACACTTTTTTTTTTTTAATCTTAGCCATTCTGACTGGGGTTAAGTGATATCTCATTGTGGTTTTGATTTACATCTCCCTTATGATAAGTGATGTTGAGCGTTTTTTCATATGCTTTCTGACTGTTCTTATGTCTTCCTTAGAGTTGTCTGTTCAGCTCATTTGCCTTTTAATTGGACTGATTTTTTTTTTTCAGGTGAGCTGCTTGAGCTTCCTGTTTATTCTGGTTACCAGTGTGTTATCTGAGGCATAGTCTGCAAATATTTTCTCTCACTTTGAGGATTGTCTCCCTACACTAATTATTGTACAGAAGCTCTTTAGCCTAATGTAGTCTCACTTGTCTAATTTTGGGATTATTGCATGTGTGTCAGAGGTCTTTAAGTCTTTGCCTACTCCAACGTCTCCAAGAGTTTTCCCTGTGTTTTCCACTAATAATAGATTTATAGTTTGAGGTTTTATCTTTAAGTCCTTGCACCATCTTGAGTTGATTTTTGTTAATGATGAGAGATAGGGGTCCAGTTTTCATTTTATCCACAGGTGTATATGCAATTTTCCCAGCCCCCTTTGCTGAAGAGGTTTTCTTTTCTCCACTGTATTGTCTTGTGTCCTTTGTGAAATATCAGTTGTTTGTATGTTTTGGGGTTTATTTTTGAGGTCTCTATTCTGTTTGATTGCCTGTTTTTGTGCCAATACCACGCTGTTTTGATTATCACAGCTTTGTAATATTTTGAGCTCAGGAAGGGAGATGCATCCTACTTTATTCTTTTTGCATTTTATTGCTTTGATGACTCTAGACAATTTTTATGATTTTTTTTCTATTTCTGTGAGGAATATCTCTAGTAGTTTGATCAGAATTGCCTTGAATTTGTAGTTTAATTTGAGTAGGATTGACTTTTTGATTATATCTACTCTTCCAATCCAGGAACATGGGATGTTTTTTCACTTTTGTATAATTTTTCTATTTCTTTTCAAAGATTTTTGTAGTTTCCCTTGTAGAGACCTTTGACTGCTTTGATTAGGCTTATTCCTAGGTTTTTACTTTTTCTGGCTATTGTAAATGGAATTGCTTTCTTCACTTCTACCTCAGTCTTTTCATTGTGTATAGAAACTATAGGTTTTTGTCTTTTGATTTTATATCCTTTCACATTAACTGTACCACTTATCACTTCCAGGAGGTTTTTTTTTTTTTTTTTTTTTTTTTTTTTTTTTTTTTTTTTTTTGGTGGGTTATTTTGTGGATTATTATACACATGGGTTTTCCATGTGTATAATCATGTCATCTGCAAATAGAGATAGAGATAATTTCACTTATTCTTTCCCTAGTCAAAGGCTTTTTATTTGACTCTTTTGTCTGATTGCATTGGCTAGGACTTCTAGTACTGTATCGAAAAGGAGTGAGAGGGACCAGCAGTTAGCGTAATGGCTATGTCACTAGACTCCCACATAGTCGACTGCGGTTTGCGTCCCGGACCTGGTGGCTTAAACTCACGCCGGCTGCGTGTGCGTGCGTGCCCAAGATCCCGAGAGGAGAATGGAGGAGAAGGGGTTACGGCATGGCCATCCCCCCTGGGGGGTGATTTCTCACTTTCTGTCTCTCTGTCTCTCTCTGTCTGGCGAGTGCACGCGCCCTATAGCAAAAACCTCTCCAAAATAAAAGAAAAGGAGCGAGAAAGTGGGCATTCTTGTCATGTTCCAGGTATGTTGTGTTCCATTTAGTATGATGTTAGCTATGGGTTTTTCATAGATGGCTTTTATTGTGTTGAGAAATTTCCCTTCTATGCTGATTTTGTTGTGAGTCTTAATCATGAAGGGATGTTATATTTTATCAAACACTTTTTCTACATCAATTGATATAATCATAATGGTTTTTATCTTTCTGTTAATATGGTGTACTATATTTATGGTTTGTATATGTTGAATTACCTTGCATTCCTGGAATAAATCCTACCTGGTCATGGTGTATAATCTTTTTTATGTGTTGTTGGATCCGATTTGCGGAGAATTCTTGTGGAGAATTTTTGCATCTGTATTCATCAGAGACATTGGTCTATAGTTTTACTTTTTTTGTTATGTTCTTGTGTGTTTTGGGGGTGAAGATGATGGACATTTCATAAAATGAATTGGGAGGGCTCCTTCCTTTTGGATCTTTAGAAATAGTTTGAGTATAATGGGGATTAGCACTTCTTTAAAAGATTTGTAGAATTCAGAAATGAAGCCTTTGAGAAATGAGCTTTTCTTTTTTGGGAGGTTATTTATTAGTGATTCAATCTCATTGCTTGTATGGGTCTATTCAGGCTTTCTGTGTCTTCCTGATTCAATCATGGTAAGTTATATTCAGTCATCAGGAAAGTCATGACACATTTTTGCATAGAAAAACATAGAGAAATACACCATAACTTTCCCGTGACCTAATATGTATCTAGAAATTTTTCCATCTTATCCAGGTTTTCTTGTTTGTTGACATGTAATTACCCATAGTATTCTCTAATGATTTTTTTGTATTTCTGTTATGGCTATTGTAATATTGCCTGTTTCATTACTAATTTGATTTACCTGGTTCCTTTCTTTCTTCTTTTTAATTAATCTAGCTAACGGTGTGTCAATTTTGTTTATCTTCTCAAAGAACCAGCTTTTGGTTTCGTTTATTTCCTGTCTAGTTCATTTGTTTTCTATTTCATTTTTTCTACACAAATCTTTATTTTCTCCTGGCATTTTTGTTGTTTTTCGTTCCTAAGGTGTGTTGTTAGGTTGTCTATTTGCCAACTTTCCATCATTTTCTTATGTGTACTAATTCTATGCATTTCCCTATATTACTGCTTTTGCTGTCTCTCACAGGTTATGGAAACTCATGTACCCATTATCATTGGTGCCAATGAACCTTTTGATTTCAGTCTTAATTTCTTCACTAGCTGTGAGGTCATTCAGGAGTAGGTTGTTTAGTATCCATATATTTGTGTATTTCCAAGACATTTTTCTGAAGTTAATTTCAAGGTTAATTCCATCATGGTCAGAGAAGATACTGGATATAGTTTCTGTGCCTTTGAATTTGTGAAAGCTTGTCTTGTGCACTGTCATGTGGTCAGTCTTCTAAAAGATTCCATGTGGGGGCGAGAAAAAATGTATATTTTGTGGTTGTAGGGTGGAAGGTTCTATAGATGTCTGTCAAGTCCATTTGATTTATGTATCATTTAGATCCTGTATCTTTTTGTTTATTTTTTGTTTAGATGATCTGTCCAAAGAAGAGAGTGGAGTGTTAAGATTCCCAGTGATTGGGACCAGCAGTTAGCCTAATGGCTATGTTGCTGGACTCCCATGTAGTCGACCGTGGTTCGCGTCCTGGACCCGGTGGCTTAAAACTCACGCCGGGTGCGTGTGCGTGCGTGCCCAAGATCCTGAGAGGAGAATGGAGGAGAAGGGATTGTGGTGTGGCCATCCCCCCTGGGGGGTGATTTCTCACTTTCAATCTCTCTGTCTCTCTCTCTCTCTGTCTGGCGAGCGCACACGCCCTATAGCAAAAACCTTTCCAAAAAAAATAAAAAATAATAAAAAAGATTCCCAGTGATTAGCGTGCGTGCCCAAGATCCCGAGAGGAGAATGGAGGAGAAGGGATTGTGGCGTGGCCATCCCCCCTGGGGGGTGATTTCTCGCTTTCTATCTCTCTGTCTCTCTCTCTCTCTGTCTGGCGAGTGCACACGCCCTATAGCAAAAACCTTTCCAAAAAAAAAAAATAATAATAAAAAAGATTCCCAGTGATTAGCATCTTACACTCTTTCCTTTTAGACTTAGCAGTCTTTCTATGTATTTGGGTGCTCCTGGATTGAATGTATAGATATCTTCTTGGCAAATTAGGCCTTTTAGTACTATATAATGTTCTTCTTTGTCTCTTCTTACAGTTTTTGTCTTAAAACCTATTTTGTCTGATATCAGTATCATGATTAGAGCCTTTTTTAGGTTTCTATTTGCATAGAATATCTTTTTTCCAGCCCTTCACTTTTAATCTGTGTATGTCTTTATCCATGAGGTACGTTTCTTATAGGCAGCAAATAGAGGATTTCTTTTTATTTATCCATTCAGCCAGTCTGTGTCTTTTGATTGAAGAATTTAATTAATAACATTCAATGTTATTATCACTATTTGCAGAATTATTTCTGCCATTTTGTTAGCTATTTTTTTGTCCTCTTATTTCTATTTGTCTCTCTTTAGTTTTCCTGATATAATACACCTTTCAGTACTTTTAAAAAATTTATTTAAATTTACTTGTTTACATTCATTCACTGTACATCATTATAGTATAAAAACTGGGATTTTCCATCCAGAATACAGTGTATATTGGCTCAATCAAGCATATCAACATATGTGTTATTGTCAACAAGTAATTTTCTATTTCTTGTTTCCTGTAATATTTTGCTTTTTTCCCCCATCCTTGATTACCTATCTCTCACCTTCTGCCATCTCCCACCCTCCTCCCACACTGTCTCTGGTATCCCATGGTTGCTTTCTATGCCTCCCCCCCCCCCCCCCCCATTTTATTGATTCACTAAAGATCTTAGTTAATCTAAATATTTTCAATAGCAAACACAGCTGCTATGTACATATCCATGAACACAAGTCTGACTTTAGGCATAAACCTCAGTGTGTAGAATGAACATACTATAGAGGGGCTATATAGCTTACTGCAGTCATCAAATAGGTATTTTTAATGCATTTTTTTAATTTCAAGAAAAACGGTTTTAGATTTTTTCCTGAAATTTTTAATTAATTAATTTACATTCATTCCCTAAGCATCATCACAGCATGCAAAATGTGATTTCCAATACAGAATATACTGCATAGTGGCTTAATCATGCATGTTATTGTCAATAATTTTCCATTTCTAGTTCCATATATATATTAAACCCTATTTCTGACCCACTGCCCTTTCCCACCCTCTTCTCATACTATCTCTGGTGTCTACAGTTGTCTTCCATTCCTTTTCCCCCCACATTTTATTGATCACACAATTTCTTAAAAAATCTAACTACTTTCAATAGCAAGTTCAGCTAGTAATTTCAAAAAAAGCAGTTTTAACTTTAATAAATCAAAGAAATGCTAAGGAACTTTGCTTAAAACTTAAAGCCAGGAAACAGGTTAGGACTCTGTTTAAATAGTAGGTACATGAACTTATCAACAGCTCAAGACAGGACAAAAATCCTTAAAACTGGACAACAAAGCCAAGAAGAAAATCAACAATGTTTTAGTCAAAAGTCATAAAATGCTATTTCACCAGTTCAGTCTTATGTACTTAATCTGTCTTCTGTTGTGGTTTGATCTGCTTGATTAAATTCTGGGATATAATATTCAACTCCAGACTTGTCCCTACTATTAAGTTGGCCATATTCTTAGTTTTTGAACTCTTTTTTTTTTTTTTTGGAGAGGTTTTTCGCTATAGGGCGCGTGCACTCGCCAGACAGACCGAGAGAGACAGAGAGATAGAAAGCAAGAAATCACCCCCCAGGGGGGATGGCCACGCCGCAATCCCTTCTCCTCCATTCTCCTCTCGGGATCTTGGGCATGCACGCACACGCACCCGGCGTGAGTTTAAGCCACCGGGTCTGGGACGCGAACCGCGGTCGACTACATGGGAGTCCAGCGACATAGCCATTACGCTAACTGCTGGTCCCAGTTTTTGAACTCTTATTTCTGTGTGTCTGTATTTAATTTTCCTAATATAGCACTACCTGCAGAACTTCTTGGAGATCTGGTCTGGTGCTGATAAATTCTATCAGGTTTTGTTTATCTGAGAATGTTCTTGTCTTTTCTTCCCATATGAAGGATAATCTTGCCAGGTACAGTATTCTTGGTTGAAATTGCTTTTCCCTTAACATTTTGAATGTATTTTCCCATTCTTTCCTCGCTCGCATTATTTCCGATGAGAGGTCTGCCGTTAGCCAGGTGGGATGTCCTCTGTAGGTAACTTGCCATTTCTTTCTTGTCTTTGTCAGTGGTTTTGGTCAATCTGGCTATAATGTGTCTTGGAGAAGATCTTCTTGGGTTGATTCTATTTGGGATCTTTTGTATTTCTTGGGACTGGATCTTTGAATGGCTCTCTAGGTTTGGAAAGTTTTCTTGCAGGATTTCATGGAATAGATTATCAATGCCCTTATGAGTCTCTTTGCCTTATGGGATACCAATTATCCGGATGTTTGGATGTATCTAGTATTTCTCGTATATTCTTCTCATTTTGGGGGGGCAATTTCCTCAGTCTTGGTGTTGGATTTTTCTAGGTCAGCAATTTTCTCTTCTACATCTGAGATCCTATTTTCTGTATGATCTAGTCTGCTTTTAATACTTTAAAGGGAGATTTTGACTTCCTGTATTATAGCCTTCATCTCTAACAGGTCCCTTTAATTCTTTTTTAAACTGTGTAATTCCTCTTTTAGAACTTGCAAGAATTTCTTCACCTCCTGGAACTCGTCAGCTCCTTTCTCCTTTCTCTTCTGCAGTTTATTGTCTCTCTTCTCTTCCATCTCTGTTAGCTTCGCCATTGTGAATGTTCTAAATTCTTTATCAGACATTTCCATGATTTCCATTGAGCTGTCTGTGGATGAAGAAGAGTTATTCTTTTCCCTTGGAGGGATTGCTTTCCCATATTTCTTGTGACCCTGTGGTAATTTCTAGTCATCTGGTGGATGGTATGTTTCTTCCTAAACTTGAAGTTCAATCTGAGCATTCAGGAGCATGCCGGAAGAGGTGATCTGGAATCTCTTTACCATTCCATTTTGATCCCTTTGCGCAGCAGATGCAGTGGATTTTGAGGCATATGTTAACCCTAATAGTATTTGGATGTTTGGCTATATTTCCTTAGATCCATCTAGAAATACACTGAATGGAGATTGAGGAGCAGAGAGATGAGATAAAAGAAAAAGAAAAGGAAACAGAGAGAGAGAAATAACAACAACAACAACAACAAAGAAACAGAGAAAAAAGAAGGAAAAAAAAAAAAAACTAAAAAATACTATTTAAGAGACCAGCAGTTAGCATAATGGCTATGTCGCTGGACTCCCACGTAGTCGACCGTGGTTCGTGGTCCCGGACCCGGTGGCTTACAACTCATGCCCGGTGCGTGTGCGTGTGTGCCCAAGATCCCGAGAGGGGAATGGGGGAGAAGGGATTGCGGCATGGCCATCCCCCCGGGGGGTGATTTCTCGCTTTCTGTCTCTCTGTCTCTCTCTCTGTCTGTCTGGTGAGCGCATGCGCCCTATAGCAAAAACCCATCAAAAAAAAAAAAAAAAAAAGGAAAATAAATACTTTTTTAAAAAAAGAAGCAAACAATAGAAAACCACGATGCATGTGCACTGTGTGAAATCACTAGTTCTCAGGACCCATGAGGAATCTTCTGAAGGCTTGCCCCTTGCCGCTTCTGGGTAGGAGGGGGATTATTAACAAGATAGAGGAGGGGCTGAAAGCTGAGAAAATACTTTACCTTAAAAATTTTTTTAAAGGAGGGAACCAGCAGTTAGCATAATGGCTATGTTGCTGGACTACCACGTAGTCCACTGCGGTTCGCGTCCTGGACCCGGTGGCTTAAAACTCACGCTGGGTACGTGTGTGTACGTGCCCAAGATCCCGAGAGGAGAGTGGAGGAGAAGGGATTGCGGTGTGACCATCCCCCCAGGGGGTGATTTCTCACTTTCTGTCTCTCTGTCTCTCTCTATCTGGCGAGCGCACACGTCCTATAGCGAAAACCTCTCCAAAAAAAATTTTTTTTAAAGGAAAAATTACCAAAAAATGAAGAAGGAGACAAAGGCAGAGACAGAGACAGAGAGAAGGCTTGAAGGGCTTTCTACCACTTGAGTTTGTAGACTGGAGGCTGAATTATCAGAAGAAAATCTTCATTTCTCCTTTTTCCCTGAAATCACTAGTTCTTAGGAGCTGTGAGGAATCTTCTTCTCTCCTTTCAGTACTTCTTTAAGAGCTGGTCTTGGGCTGGCAGGTGGCGTGGTGGTTGGGGGCTCTGGACTCCCACATGGCCGACCACAGTTCAAGTCTCAGACCTAGCAACTTGCTTTCTCACTATCACTTTCCCTCTCTCTCTGGTAAAACTGAATATTACTATTACTACTAATAATAAATTAATTAAATAAAATAAGTAATAATAATTAAATAAAAAAGAGCTGTTCTAGTGTTGATAAATTCTTTTAGGCTTGTTCATCTGAGAATGTTTTTATCTTGCCATTTGAAGGATAATCTTGCTGTGTATAATGTTCTTATTTTTCTTTTAACACTTTGAATATATCTTTCCATTCTTACCTTGCTTGTGCGGTTTGTGTTGAGAAGGCTGATGTTAACCTAATGAGTTAACCTTTGTAAGTAACTTGATGTTTCTCTCTTGCCATTTTTAGAATCTTTTCTTTGTTTGTGATTTTTACCAATCTGGCTATGATATACTGTGGAGAGACTCTTCTTATGTTGATTCTATTTAGGGTCCTTTGTATTTCTTGGGTCAGGATGTTTGAATGTTTCCTCTAGGTTTTGGAAGTTTTTCTTCATGTATTTCTTTTTTTTTTTTTTTTTTGGAGAGGTTTTTGCTATAGGGTACGTGTGCTTGCCAGAAAGACAGAGAGAGACATAGAGATAGAAAGCGAGAAATCACCCCCCAGGGGAGATGGCCATGCCGCAATCCCTTCTCCTCCATTCTCCTCTCGGTATCTTGGACACGCGCGCGCACACACACCCGGTGTGAGTTTAAGCCACCGGGTCCGGGACTTGAACCGTGGCCGACTACATGGGAGTCCAGCAACATAGCCATTACGCTAACTGCTGGTCCCTTCTTCATGTATTTCATGGAACAGATTATCAATGCCCTTATTAGATTCTTCACCTTCTGAGATACCAATTATTCAATGTTTGGGTGTTTAATAGTATCTAGTATTTGACATACATCCTCTTTTTGGGGTTATTTTTTCATTCTTTTTCATGATTTTGTCTAAGTCAAAAGTTTTGTCTTCTAGATCCAATCTTCTACATGATCTAATCTGCTATTAAAACTTTTGAAGGAGGTTTTGATTTCCTGTATGACAGCCTCCACCTCTAACAGTTCTATTTGATCCTCTTTTTTTTTTTTTTTTTTTGAGAGAGAGATTTTTGCTGTAGAGGGTGTGTACTTGCTGGAGAGATACAGAAATAAAAGGTGAGAAATCACTCCCCCACCAGGCTGGATGGCCGTGCTGCATTCTCTTCTCCATTCTCCCCTCAGGAGCATTGGGCATGCACACATGCCCAACGTGAGTTTTGAGCTGCTAGGTCTGGGACTTGAACCGTGGTCAACTACGTGGAAGTTCAGTGACATAACCATTACATCATCTGCTGGTCCCTATTTGATTCTTTTTTTTTTTTTTTTATGGTGTCTATCTTCTCCTTCAAATCATGGAAGGACTTCCTCATCTCCTAGAGTTTGTTGTCTCTTTTCTCTTGTATTTCAGTTAGTTTTGTCACTATGAATGTTCTGAATTCCTTTTCAGACATTTGTGCAAGTTCTGTCATTCTTCTGTGGATGATAAGTTGTTCTTTTCCCCTGAGAGAGATTTTCTTGATTTCTCGTATTTATCACCTCTCTGCAGTGGTTTTTGGTAATCTGATGGATTATACATTTCTTTCTAATTTCTTGACGTTGATTCTGTAGTTCTGGAAGAAAGAAGAGCTCTATTTCTCAGGTGTGTTCTTCAGAGAGCGCCTTGTCTGCTGATCAAAGAAGAGTGTATGTAGCCCGCTTGAGGTGCTTGGTTCCTCCCAAAATCTCCGGACTAGGTTTATGTATCAACTGCGGCTTGGAACAAAAGCTCTGGGATCTGCCTCCGTGTTTGGCTACTAGGATAATGGTGCAGGGGCCTTAGAGACTCCCAGGATTATGTATTCATTTCTTTCAGTGGATTTTTAACGCAAGTAGAGGAAAGGAGAATGAGAAGAGATTATGGGAAATAGCTTTTTGCTCTTTTTACTCTGTCAGTTAGGCCCAGATTCCTTTTTACTTTAAGTAAACATGATGTGAGCCAAAATGTTTGGAAAATAGAGACTCATGCCCTGTAATGTAAACATCAAGTGTCGTGTTCTTTTCACTTTTCTCAGTGGTTGGGTTAATTTCTGGTCCACTTTATTTCATCTAGCTGGCCCTCTAAAAGTTTCCCTCGTTTGGAATGGTGTTTGGAAATGGGTGCATATCCACACTCAGCTAGAACCTTGTAAATAAGACTTTTGCATTCTGAAATTGTCCAATCTTTGACATTTTCTGTGTGAAGACATTTTTTAAAATACATGAAGGGGGCGGGGACCAGCAGTTGGCGTAATGGCTATGTTACTGAACTCCCATGTAGTCGACCACAGCTTGAGTCACGGACCCAGTGGCTTAAACTCACACCGGTTGTGTGTGCGTGTGTGCCCAAGATCCTGAGAGGAGAGGAGAGGAGAATGTAGGAGAAGGGATTGCAGCGTGGCCATCCCCCCTGGGAGGTGATTTCTTTCTTTCTGCCTCTCTGTCTCTCTCTGTCTTTCTGGTGAGCACACGTGCTCTATAGCAAAAAACTCTCAAAAAAAAAGCAAAAACATGAAGGGGGGACTGGATACACATGCCTTTGTGTCCCAGGACTTCCCTGAACATGCTAAGTGCATGCTTGCCTATGATCTGCACTGGCTGAGACTGGGAGGTGGATCGTAGTGTGTGCACCCTGTTGGGAGTACTTGTCTCTCTTCATCTCTCTCTCTCCTCCCTTTTCTCTCTCTCTTTCCCCCCTCCCCTTCTACCTTCCCCACCTCTACTCTTATAAGATATAAGCAAACAGTGTCAGTGTATTTGAGACATTGTGAAGTTGGTAGGAAGGAATGACACAAACTGAGCTGACTGGGGGTGTTTGCAGCTCCAAGGGATTCAGGGGCCCTTCCCACTGGCATTTGAGACAAGAACTCTATCTTCCTGTGCATTGTTCTCCACTCTCTCCGTGACATCGTTAATTTGCTTCCATTGGTGCACAGTGAGTTTCTGCCAGTCTCTGGATAGAAAACAACAACTCCGATCGCTGTATCCTCAGAACAGAGTAGCACAGAGTGCCAGTGAGACTTGGCAGACCTTGATGGAGAATCTATTAAAAGCCAGACCCGGGACCAGCAGATAGTGTAATGGTTATGTCACTGGACTCCCACGTAGTCAACTGCAGTTCTAGTTTTGGACCCAGCAGCTTAAAACTCATGCTGCCTAAGATCCTGAGAGAAGAATGGAGGAGAAAAGACTGTGACATGGCCTTCCCCTCTGGGGGGGCGGGGTGATTTCCTGATTTCTGTCTTTCTGTCTCTTGTCTCTCCAGCGAGTGCAGGTACCCTATACCAAAAATCTCTCTTAAAAATAAATAAAAAGAACCAAACCATGCTGGGCAAAAGCCAGAGTCAGACAGTGCCGGAGGCACAGCCCGATTCTGTGTGATGCTGGGTGTGGAAGATATGGCTGCGTGTTGGGCAACCCTTTGTCTGGCAAGCTCAGGCCATCATCATCTCCAGGCCACTGTGATGAGGGCCTGTTCCCTGTCCTTGTGACTTTGCCCTCAGAAAGAATTCATGGAACCAAGATTCTTTCATGCTGGCCCTAAGAGAATTGGAACTTCAATGCAAGAAAGTGCCTGGGGTCAGGTTTGACCTCCTCACTTGATACACAGAAAGCCCAGGCCAAGGGCTTAAGCAACTTGACTTAAGACCACACTGCCGGGGCTGGCAGGTGGCGTGGTGGTTAAGGGCACTGGATTCCCACATGGCCGGCCATGGTTCGAATCCCGGACCTTGTGGCTTGCTTTCTCACTTTCTTTCTCTCTCTTTCTCTCTCTCTCTGTCAAATTAAAATACATAAACAGATAAAAATAAAGTTAAATAAAAATTGTATATATGTGTGTGTGTATGTATGTGTGTGTGTGTGTGTGTGTGTGTGTGTATATATATATATATATATATATATATATATATATATATATACCACACTGCCATGCAGGGACCACACCCACTTGCTGGGCCAGTGCAGGGGTTGCAACAGAACTGAAACCAAGCTGCACTGGATTGCTTGAGTGGCAGTGGCTACCCTTGTCTTCAGGGTGCCCTCATGGCACCTCCTGTTCACTTATTTGTTGCATAAATCTCTTTAAACCTTTACTTTACTCTCAAAGGCCCCACCCCTCAACACCATGAAAATACTACATTTCCTCTTACTACCTTCACAATATAGCTAACTTTTAACATATGAAAGTTTAGGAATACCCAAACCATAGTAACTACCAACCTTACAGAAAAACTACTCTTTACTAAGTAACTATTCTATGCCTGGGACCTCTGAGGTGGGACCTCTAGGTTATGAGTACAGGCTGAGGATCCTCAATCTGAAAGTCCAAAATTCTAAATGATCCAAAATCAAAAATTAAACAGCTAAAATAGGCAGTTCTGTGGCCTCTCAGAAACGGATCTCTCGTTACCTCTACTCCACACCTACTAATATGCTTTTTTTTGTTTTCTTAACTTACTACCTGTAGTAAAAGTAGTAACAAATTAGCTTTCCAGGAAATATAATACAGACAGGTTAAAAAGCATATTAGGGCTGTGGTGGTTAAGGCAGCTGGATCTCATATGGCTGACTGAGTGTTTCAACTCTTCTGCCCAGAGACTTTAGAACCATGCCAGAGCGTACACAGGTATGTCCAAAACCCTAAGAGGAGAAATGTAGAAGGGACATCTTGCAGCATGGCCATCCACCTTAGGAGGTACTTTCTCATTTTCTCTTTCCCTTTCTTTCTTGGGTGAGTACACAAACTCTCTAGCAAATTAAGAAAATAAAAAAAAGCAGATTAGTACGTGACTTGACTTTTCTGAAAGACTACTCTAGCATATATAATTTACTTAGCAGAAGAAAAGTGACCTACCTGAAACTTCAGGGGACACGTCTTTGTTTTGGGTTCACAGGTCCTCGTGAAAAGTTTCACTGTTCTGTATCACATACCCCAGAGTCTACTTTTTACACTAAAATTCCTTTTTTTTTTTTTAAGAGAGACTTTCGTTATAGGGTGTGTGCACTTGCCAGAGAGAGACAGAGAGACAGAAGGCAAGAAACCACTCCCCAGAGTAGATGGACATGTCACAATTCCTTCTCCTCCATTCTTCTCTCAGGACTTTGGGCATGCATGAGCCCAGTGTGAGTTTTAAGCTGCAGGGTCTGGGACTCGAACCAGGGTTGACTACAGGGGAGTCCAGCAATGTAACCATTATGCCCTCTGCTGGTCTCGAATTCCTCTTTATTTTTTTTTTAATTACCAGTAGGCACATGTACTCACCAGAGAGAGAGACAGAGAAATATATATAGAGAGAAAGCACTCCCTAGTAGGGCATGCCATGCCACAATCCTTCCTCTAATTCTCCATCCTGTCAGGATTAAGGACATACACATGAGCCTGGTATGCTTTCCAAATTCCGAGGTTGGGATTTGAACTGCGGTTGACCGTGTGGAATCCCTTACAATAGATTTCCCAAACTGTACTCTCTCCGCTATTCCTCAGAAAATTAAGCAGTATTTTGTGTGAAAAAAGCAACAACACAAGTTTTTTCCTCTGGCAGGAACCAAGGTGGGTACAGCAGAAGGACATTTGCTAGAACAGACTTCTGATTCCCGAGCTCCAGAAAAACAACTTCTCATCTAATCATTGCTGCCCAAACTCACTTGACAGGACGAAGTTTTAAATAAACTCTCTTAAACCTGTGCTTGTTACAACAGCAGAGAGAGAAGGCTGGCCCCCTAGCTCTGCACCCCAGTCCTCCACCCACGCTCATAACCAAGAAGTTATGTGAAGACACAGTGAGAAGGTGACCATCTCCATCCCATGGGGAGAGCCTCCACCAAACACCAACTCTTGGATTCTAGTCTCTATAAAAATGTGAAGTACATCAGTTGTTCAAGCCACACTACCTGTGGTATTTTTTTATGGTAGCCTGAGTGATTAACACAGAAACAGTATTTTTTAAGAATGTGTATTTCTTCTTTTTTATGAAGAAAATTAAAAACATTTTATAGTGTAGATGTTTATAGCTATAATTTTCCTTCTGAGCACTGCTTTTGTTGTATTCCATTCGTTTTGATATGTTGTGTTTTTATTTTAATTTTTCTGAAAGTGTTTTATTTTCTTTGTTTAAGTTTGCTTTAGTGTATGTGTTCCTGCCAGAGAGAGAGAGAAAAGGTGATAAAGCACCCTCCAGGGGAGATAGTCATGCCCCAATCCCTTCTCCATTCTCTTGGAATTTGAGGCAGTGCATGTACATGTCTGGTGAGTTTCTCAAGCCAGTAGGTCCAGGATTAAAACCATGTAATGAGCCATGTGTGATCCTGTTGCCTTAATCACCACACCACTGGCTGGCCCTGAAGTATTTTCTAATTTCCCTTTTATTTTATTTTTAGCCCATTGGTTGTTTTATTTCCCATATTTGTAAATTTCCCAAAGTTTCTTGACTTGTTGATTTCTAGTTTTTTCCTACTGAGATCAGAAAGCATACTTTATTAGATTTCAGTATTTTAAAATTTATTATAAAGATTCATTTTATGGTCTCACAAATGATCATACTGTATATTGTTCCATGCATACTAGAGAGAAATATATATTCTGCTATTCTTGGGCAGAGTGTTCTATAGATGTCTCTTAGGTCAACTTAATTTATAGAGTTACACAAGTTTTCTGTTTCCTTGCTGATCTTCTGTCTAGTACGACTAGTCATTACTGAAAGTAGAGTATTAAATCTGCCACTATTATTATAGTTCAACAATATAATCAGTTTTTGCTTTATGTATGTTGGAGCTCTGTTGTTACATGCATATATATTTATAATTCTTAGGTTTTTTTGAAGGATCGACTCTTATCGTTACCAAATATCTTTTTTTGCCTCTAGTAATACTTTTTATTTTAAATGTTATTTTGTCTTACGTTAGTATGTGCACTCTGTCAGTTATCATTTGTGTGGTATATATCTTTACTTTCAACTTCCCGAAAGTCTTTTCCCACCAGTCAGTCTTCGAACCTAAAGTATGTCTCCAGAACATAACAGAGTTGGAACCTGTTTTAAAAAATCCATTCTGTGGGAACCAGCAGTTAGCGTAATGGCTATGTCGCTGGACTCCCACGTAGTCGACCGCGGTTCGCGTCTCGGACCCGGTGGCTTACAACTCACGCCGGGCGCGTGTGCGTGCGTGCCCAAGATCCCGAGAGGAGAATGGAGGAGAAGGGATTGCGGCGTGACCATCCCCCCTGGGGGGTGATTTCTCGCTTTCTGTCTCTATGTCTCTCTCTGTCTGTCTGGCGAGCGCACGCGCCCTATAGCGGAAAAAAAAAAATCCATTCTGCCAATTCCTCTGCTGTTGAGTTGGAGAATATAATTCATTTATACATAATGTAATTAATCATAAGGTATAGTTTATGTGTACCATTTTGCTATTTGTTTTGTATTTATTTGATGTCTTTAGTATTCCTTGTTCTTCCATTATGGCCTTCTTTTGTCTTGAACATTTTGTGTTAAATAGCTATTTTCTAGTGTACCACTTTAAGTTCCTTATTCTTATGTTTTAGTTATTAGTGAGTGTACCAGATATTGCCATCAACATGTTAGTTGATATTAATGTAGTTCAGTTTAATATAAACATAATTTCATAGTATATAAGAACCTTCCATCTGTATAGCTCTGTTTCTTCCTTCTTTTTTATTTTTTCACTTTGCCAGAGGATGTACCATCACAGAGACATAGAGGGAGAAGGAGAAAGCACATTCCAATGAGGCATGGTCCTGCTACAATCCCTTCTCCATTTCTCTATCCTATTGGGATTTTGGGCATGTGTGCACATGTACCTGGCATGTTTTTCAAGCTGCCATGGTCAGGATTTGAACCTTGTGGTTGGCCATGTGGAATCTGGGTCTCTTAACGACTAGGCCATGGGACTATCCCTCTGAATGAAACTTTTGACTTCTCAAAAACTTAACTTCTGATAACCTGCTGTTAGCCAGAAACCTTATTGATAACCTAAACAGTTGACTAACACATTTTGTATATTTATTATGCTGTATTCTTACAATAAAGTAAGCGAGAGAAAAAATGTTAATAAAATCATAAAGAGGAGAAATACATTCAAGTATTGTATTGTATTTTTTCCAGCATATTTATTGAAAACTCTCCACATACTAGTGGTCCTGCACAATCTAAACTTGTGTTGTTTGAAGATCACCTATATTCCATTGCATAGATGCACCACAGTGCTTTCATCTGTTCAACTCCAAAGACATAGATGTTTCCAAGTTTTGGTAATTATAAATGAAGCTGCTATAAATATCCATGTTTAATTTTTGTGTGGAGTTAAATTTTCAGCTTATTTGGATAAATACCAAGGGCTGTGATTGCTGTATTGTATTGTAAGAATGTTTTTCACAAAATTACCAATGTCCTATAGAGATGCTCTACCAAACTGAGCTGAATAAACCTCTACTCTTATTAATCTCCCAATTTCAGGTGCTTTCTGTTATGAGTCACATAACAGCTCCTGAAACCAGTGCAGGGGATTTTCATACTCTGCATCAGAGATGACACCTGTACCACATCTGCCAAACAAAGAGGCTGTCTTTCATAAGAGCAATCATATATCAAACTATCTGCCTATAACTTGTGTGTCTCAATCATTTTAACTCCCTTAAAAAAAAAAAAGGGAAAAAAGAGAAAAAGGAAAAAGAAAGCAAGAAATCACTCAATCTCTGGAGATCTGAAGGAGCATTACTACAAGAGCTGTCCTGGACCTGCTCCCTTGGGAGTTCATTCTCCTCAGGTGACTCTTCAACATGAATTTTACACAAGTAACAATCAAAACTCTAGACTGAAGACAGTCCAAAGGTGTCTAGGTTATCTTACACAGCCTGCCCCTTCATAAAGCCAGACATAAAAGGCTGGTGTGCTCTGCCATCCAGCCCAGAGTTCGGGAAACAATATTATCTCAAAGACCACTTTGACTCAAAAAGCCAACTAAGAGAGCAAAGCAAGAAAATGGCAGATTAAAGAATTCCAAAGTTTACCCCTCCATGAAAACAACAGAAAACTGGCAAAAGTTCAATAAGCTTCACAGGGACCAGCAGATGGCATAGCAGTTATGTCACTGAACCCCCATGTGCCTGACCGCAGTTTGAGTCCCAGACTCAGTGGCTTCAAACTCATGCTTGGTGCGTGTGCATGTAGGACAGTGGAGGAGAAAGGATTGTGGTGTGGCCATCACAGAAAGTGGTTTCTCACTTTCTGTCTCTCTGCCCTATAGCAAAAATCTCTCCCAAAAAATTTAAATAAACTCAAAAGAGAGTCAACAATCCGAGAACTCTGAAAAATAACAAAGGTTTGCAGGATGCAAATCCAGGAAGTTCATTGTCTGTATCCATGTGGATTTCTTTTTTTGTTTCCTTCCTTTATAAACCCACTAGGAGCCAATCAGAAAGGCACCTCCCAATCACTTAATCACCTCCAAAGGCCCCACCCCTCAGCACCATAACTGGATCAAGTTTTTACCCTATAGCAAATTAAAATAATAATAATTAAATTTAAATAATTCTTTTTTTTTTTTTTTTTTTTGAGAGAGAGATTTTCACTATAGGGCGCGTGCGCTCGCCAGACAGACAGAGAGAGACATAGAGACAGAAAGTGAGAAATCACCCCCCAGGGGGGATGGTCACGCCGCAATCCCTTCTCCTCCATTCTCCTCTCGGGATCTTGGGCACGCATGCACACGCGCCCGGCGTGAGTTTTAAGCCACCGGGTCTGGGACACGAACTGCGGTCGACTACATGGGAGTCCAGCGACATAGCCATTACGCTAACTGCTGGTTCCCAATAATTCTTTAAAAAAGACTACTAACTGTGATGATGGCCGAACACTGCGAATTGTCAGAGGGTACTTATGAGAGAGTGAGAGAAAGAACACCATCCCCCATAGGATATGATTACACCACAGTATGAGTCAGGATTTTGAGCATGCATACACATGTGCCCAGTGTGATTTTCAAGTGGTTGGGACCTGGACTTGAACTACATTTGGCCATGTAGGATCTGTCTCCCAATGCACAGCATTTAGCCACTATGCTATGGGGCCAGTCCAAATATTCACCCTCTTATCCTGTTACAATGATGGGATTACATATATAGCAACAGCCTGTGATGATGAGACCAGCAGGTGGCACGGTGGTTAAGGTACTGCCCTCCCACATGGTTGACTGTCATTTGAGTCCCAGACCTGTTGGTTCACTTTCTCACAGCCTATCTTAGAACACTTTCATTACTCCAAGGACAGCAGTCACTCCTGCCTCCCCAAATGCTCTTAGGCAACCACTAGTCTACTTTCTGTTTCTGTGAATTCATCTGTTCTAGACATTTTATATAAATAAAATCACATATTTTATATAGTCTTTCAAGACTGGCTCCTTTCACTTAGCATAACATTTGTGGGGTTCATCCATGTTGTAGAAGTATTCATATTTCATTGTATCTTATTGCCACATGATGTCCTACTGTTGTACATAACATATTTTCTTTATCCATTCAGTTGATGGACATCTGGATGTTTCCACTTTGGGGCTATGCTAAATAGTACTGCTGTGAGCATTGGTGTACACATTGCTGTATGGCATATGTTTTCATTTCTTTTGCCTAGGTGTAAATTGGTGGATCATGTGGTGAGTCGACATTTACCCTTTTCAGGAAGTGCTATGCTGTTCTCCACTGCAATTTTTCATTGCCCCCAGCAGTGTATGAGGGGTTGCAGTTTCTCCTATTCTCACCAGCACTTTCTACTTTCTTTTTAATTATGACCATTGTAGTGGGGATGGAGTGGAGTTTCACCATAGTTTGACTGCACTTTCTTTTTTTTTTTTTTTGGAGAGGCTTTTCGCTATAGGGCGTGTGCGCTCGCCAGACAGACAGAGAGAGACATAGAGACAGAAAGCGAGAAATCACCCCCCAGGGGGGATGGTCATGCCGCAATCCCTTCTCCTCCATTCTCCTCTCGGGATCTTGGGCACGCACGCACACGCGCCCGGCGTGAGTTTTAAGCCACCAGGTCCGGGACACGAACAGCGGTTGACTACGTGGGAGTCCAGCGACATAGCCATTACGCTAACTGCTGGTTCCCTTGACTGCACTTTCTTGATGGCTAATCAAATTAAACAACGCTTCACCTGCTTATTGGCCACTTGTATGAGTTCTTTAGAGAAATTCTGTTCAGATTCATTGAACAGAATTTTTTGATTAGATTTCTTTGTATTTTTATTACAGAGCTGTATAAATTCTTTATGTATTCAGTGGATACAATTTTTGGAGCGGATAATGAATTTGGAAATATTTTCTTCCTTTCTTTGTACTTTCTATATGATATCCTTTGCTGTACAAAGTTTTAAATTTTGATGAAGTTCAATTTATCTGTTGTTGTTTTTTTTTCTTTTGTTGCTGGTGCTTGTGGTGTTGTACCTAAGAAATAGTTGTCTAATAGAGGGTCATGAAGATTTACTTCTGTGTTTTTTTTCTAAGAGTTTCATAGTTTTATCTCTTACATTTAGGTTTTTGATCTATTTCTAGTGAGGTTTTTTTTTTGAGAGGTTTTTGCTGTAGGGCGTGTACGCTCGCCAGACAGAGAGAGACAGAGAGACAGAAAGCGAGAAATCACCCCCCAGGGGGATGGCTATGCTGCAGTCCCTTCTCCTCTGTTCTCCTCTCGGGATCTTGGGCACGCACGCACATGCGCGCGGCGTGAGTTTTAAGCCACCGGGTCCGGGACGGGAACCGCGGTCGACTACATGGGAGTCCAGCGACATAGCCATTACGCTAACTGCTGGCCCCTCTAGTGAGTTTTTGTATGTGGTGTGAGTTAGGTTGGGATCTAACTTCACTGTTTGCATGTGCTATTGAGTTGTCCCAATACCGAATGTTGAGAAGGTTATTTCCCTGTTGAATTGTTTTGGCACTCTTATCAAAAATTAATTAATTGACGGGAACCAGAAGTTAGCATAATGACTATGTCACTGGACTCCCACATTGTCGACCGCGGTTTGCGTCCCGGACCCGGTGGCTTAAAACTCACGCCGGGCGCGTGTGCGTGTGTGCCCAAGATCCCGAGAGGAGAATGGAGGAGAAGGGATTGCGGCGTGACCATTCCCCCGGGGGTTGATTTCTCGCTTTCTGTCTCTATGTCTCTCTCTGTCAGTCTGGCGAGCGCACACGCCCTAAAAAGCGAAAACCTCTCAAAAAAAAAATTAATTAATTGTGAATGTGACATCTCTGGGTTCTCGGTATGGTTCTGTCACTGAATAAGTGGTCTTGGCCTTGAGATAAAAATGAACTCAGGACATGGTGAAGCCTAGGCAAGGCTTTATTGGGTCTTATGCTCCAGCACAAGAGAGCTGGCGGAAGAGGAAGTCCCAACCATCTCCCTGAAGCCTGGAAGCCTGGTGTTTTTACCAGGGGAGGCTGGCAAGTTGTGAGGTTATAGAATGAACAGAAGGGATTTTCTCAGCACATGCACAGCGGCTGTCCATGTGTCTTCATACATCACATGTATGGTTAGATGTCACATCTCTGTCCTGGGGCAGGGTTTTCAGTATGGCAATGAGGAGGAGTTTGTCTTTAAGTCAGGTTTTGTCCTCCATCTTGACAGCTACTGGTTCTGTTTGGTTCTTGTTTTTGCTTATGGTCAGGTTTGTTGTTGCAGTTTGAATACATCCTGCAAAATGAGAACTGAGAAGATAGTTTACTTTGGATCCTGGGAGGCCCTTATTTTTCTCTGGCTCAATTCCATTGGTCTGTATGTTTGTCTTTATGCCAGTACCACATTGTCTTGGCTGCCGTATGTTTCTAGTACGTTTGAGATTGGGAAATGTGTGGCCTTCAATTCTTTTCCAAGACTGTTCTGGCTATTCAGGGACCCTTGAATTTCCATACTATTAATAATTTTGGGGACCAGCAGATGGTGTAGCGGTTACGTCGCTGGACTCCCACATGGCCAATCGGCTGCAGTTTGAATTCCAGACCTGGTAGCTTGAAACTCATGCTGGGTGCTTGTGTGTGCATGCCCAAGATCCTGAGAGGAGAATGGAGGAGAAGAGATTGTGGCACGGCCATCTCCTCTAAGGGGTGATTTCTTACTTTCTCTCTCACTGTTTCTGTCTCTGTTTCTGTCTCTCCAGTGAATGCATGTGCCCTAAGGCAAAAACTTAAAAAAAAATTTTTTTCAGCTTTTTAACCAGGGAAGCCAGATAGGATTCCTGTAATTGCGTTGCATCTGTAAATTATGTAGGAACAGTTACCATTTTAGCACTGTGTTATAACATGGACATTGTATTAGTTTCCTGGGGCTGCTGTCACATCACCACAGATTGGGTGGCTTACACAATTGTAATTTATTCTCTTACAGTTATGGAGGCAGCAATCCCAAAGTCAGGGCAATTTTCTCTCTAGATTCTAGGGAGAATTGGCTCCTGGCCTCTTTCAGCTTCTGGGCAGCATTTTCTGTGTCTACTGAGATGACTGTGTGCTTTCTATCTTTTTATTACTATGTGGTATCTTGTATTAATTTTCAGATGATAAACCAATCTTGCATCTCTCATATGAATCCTACCTGGTCATGATGAACACTTCTTTTTCTATGTTAGTGCATTGGTTTGTTAGTATCTCTTTTAAAAATATTTATTTAAATTGCCAGAGGGCACATATGCTTGCCAGAGAGAGAGAGAGAGAGAAAGATGGGGGAGAGAGATGGAGAGTGAGAAAGCACACCCAAGGGGCCACATTGTGCCCACATCACAATTCTTTCTCCTTCATCTCTTTCTTATTTCAGGAATATGTGTGCATGCACACACTCCCAGCATGTTTCTCAAGCTGCTGGATCCAGGACTCAAACTATGTTTGGCCACATGGGATCCAGCCACCTTAATCACAAGGCCATGGAGCCAGCTCTGTGTCTGTCCATTAATGGTACAGTTTAATCTATGCACATTTAATATGATTTCTGATCAAGAATGATTTCTTGCTGCCGTTTATGTATTTTCTGTATTTCTTGCATGTTTTTTCTTTTTCAGTTCTTTTATTACTGCCCCTTTTTGGAATGTTTACTTGAATTTTTTTGATGTACCACTTTGATTGCCTTCTTTGATTCCCTAGGTTTTTCTGTTTATTTTCTGGTTATTTTCTTAGAGGTTAACTTGGGGATTACAAATGAACATTTTAAGTTTATAACAACAAAGTCTGAATAATACCAATTTAGTTTCAAAAGTATGCAGACACTCTGCTCTTTCATATCTCCACCCTCCCTTTATTATTATAGATCACATTTTTTAGTTTTCTTTTTGTTGTTTTTTTTTTTTTTTGGTTTTGGTATAGGGCACATGCACTTGCCAGAGAAAGAAAAAAAGAAAGGGAGAAATCTCTTCTCAGAAGGATGGCCATGCCACAATTCCTTCTCCTCCAATCTTCTGGTCTTCTGGGAGTACATGAACATTCACCCAGTGTGATTTTCTTTCTTTCTTTCTTTTTTTTTTTTTTGGAGGGGTTTTTCTCTTTAGGACGTGTGCGCTCGCCAGACAGACAGAGAGAGACAGAGAGACAGAAAGTGAGAAATCACCCCCCAGGGGGGATGGTCACGCCACAATCCCTTCTCCTCCATTCTCCTCTCGGGATCTTGGGCACGCACGCACATGCGCCCAGCGTGAGTTTTAAGCCACCGGGTCCAGGACGCGAACCGCGGTCGACTACGTGGGAGTCCAGCGACATAGCCATTACGCTAACTGCTGGTTCCCTACCCAGTGTGATTTTCAAAGCACTGGGTTCAGGACTCAAACTGCACAATTGGCCATGTGGGATCCAGCCACTTGAACCAACATGTCACCTGCAGACCATGCAGATTAAATTTTTATACCTTGTGAGTTCATTGACATAGATTGATAATTACTGCCTTTTAAGTCATGTAGGAAAAAAAACCCAAAAAGTCACAAACCCAAAGTACCATAACACTGACTTTTATGTTTACCCATCTGGTTACCTTCCCAGTATTCTTTGTTTTTATTTGTTTGTTTTGCATATAAACTCTATTTCTGCCTGAGAAACTTCCTGCAGCATTTCTTATTGGGCAGATCTCTTGGCCACAAATCCCAGATTTGTTTATTTGGAAATGCTTTATAAAAGTTCTCCTTTCCTTCCCTTCCTTTTACCTTTCCCTTCCCTTCCT
This sequence comes from Tupaia tana, assembly GCA_026018925.1. Lineage (NCBI taxonomy): Eukaryota > Metazoa > Chordata > Mammalia > Scandentia > Tupaiidae > Tupaia > Tupaia tana. The sequence goes on along the minus strand of JAKSZU010000015.1, from coordinate 59,843,723 downwards.
TTCCCTTCCCTTCCCTTCCCTTCCCTTCCCTTCCCTTCCCTTCCCTTCCCTTCCCTCTCTTCCTTTCCTCCCTCCGTCTCTCCTTCCTTACTAATTGCCACAGGACATGTGTGTTTACCAGAGACAAAGAGACAGAGAGGGAGAAAGGATCCTCACCCCAGTGGGTCACACTCACACCGCAATTCCTTCTCCTCCATTTCTCCATCCTGTCAGGATTTGGGGCATACACATACTTGTACTCAGAATCTTTTTCAAGCTGCCACGGCTGGAATATGAACTGCGTGGTCAGCCACATAGGATCTGGCTTCCTTAGCCACCAGGCTAATGGGCTGGCCCTCTCCTTGCTTGAAAGATAGTTTTGCCAGATGTGGGATTCTTGGCTGGTAGTTTTTCTTTCAGGGCTTTAAGTATGTCATTTCATTATCTTTCTGCCTTTCTGGTTACTGATGAGAAGTCAGCTGTTAATCTTATTGAGAATTCCTTATATGTGATGAGTAGTTTCTTTTTTGTTACTTTTTATTGATTTTTTGTTTGTTTTTATTTTTTATTTTTAGGTTTTTATCATAGGGTGTGTACATTTGCCAAGGGGAGAGAGAGAGAGAGAGAGAGATACGGAGAGAGGGAAAGTAAGAAATAACCTCCCAGGGGGAAATGGCCACACCATGGATCCTTTCTACTCCATTCTCCTTTCAGGATTTTGGGCATGCACACACATGCACCCAATGTGGCTTTCAAGCTACTGGGTCCAGGACTCGAGCTGCGGTCAGCCATGTGATAGTCCTGCCCCCTAAGCATGATGCCACTTGCTAGCCCTCTCTTACTCATTTTATAATTCTCTTTTTGCCTTTAGGTTTTGGCATTATGGTTATAATGTGTCTCATTTTTGGTCTCTTTCAGATTATCCTGCTTGGAGTTTATTGTCTTCTTGGATCTGTATTTGCATATCTTTAATCAGATTTGGGAAGTTTTTAGCTATTTCTTTTGCAAATTTGTTTTTAGTGCCCTTTTCCCTCTTCTCCTTGGGCTTTTTAGTGTGATATATATGTTCATACACCTGACAGGGCCCCAAAAGACCTTTAGATTCTGTTCTTTTGGGTTTTTTTAGGGAGAGGTTTTCTCTATAGGGCGTGTGCGCTCGCCAGGCAACAGACAGACAAAGACAGAGAGACAGAAAGCGAGAAATCACCCCCCCAGAGGGGATGGCCTTCTCCTCCATTCTCCTCTTGGGATCTTGGGCATGCACGCACACGCGCCCAGTGTGAGTTTAAGCCACTGGGTCCGGGATGTGAACCGTGGTCGACTACATGGGAGTCCAGCGACATAGCCATTACACTAACTGCTGGTCCCAGATTCTGTTCATTTTTATTCATTCTTTTTATATTTCTGTTCCTTAGATTCGATCTTAATTGTGCTACCTTCATGTTTGTTTATCTTTCTGCATGCTGGCTCAAATAAGCTGTTGAATCTTTTGAGAGAATTTGTCATTTCCTTCAGTTATTGTGAGGGAAATTTGCCATTTGTCAGTTATCGTGCTGTTAAGTTCCAAATCCGTTTGACTCTTTTTTATTATTTTTCTCTTTTTATTAATATTCTCATAATGTTCATGCATCATTTTTCCTGATTTTCTTTAGCATTTGCTTATGGTTTCCTTTTCCCTACTGAGTTTATTTAAGACAGTTGATTCAGTGTTTGTAACTAGTCATTGCAATATCTGATCTTTCTCTTTCTCAGGGATAATTCCTTTGATTTTTTTTCTCCTGTGAATGGACAATATATATTTGGGGTTGTCAGGAAAGTCTTGATGTATATTTGCATAGAAAAATATGTCATGACTTTCCCCATGACCTAATACTTCCTTTTTTGGGTTATTTTTTGGTTGAGAACTGCACAGACTGAGTACTGTGGTAACTGATTTTGATTCTTCCATTCCTCAGGGATTGAGAATTTTTTACTGATTGAGGTCTACAGCTGTCTTTGTGACTTTTACAAGCTATTTTGGCAGATTATGTAATCTTTGTTGCATGTGGTGACTGAAGTTCCTGTTCTTTACAATCAGCTAGGGACCTGACAAAGCCCACTCTTACCAACCCCCTACTCCCAGGTATTCTGTCCCTTTATATCTTCTGATATGTGCTTATGAAAGAAGATGCTGCAGCCCAGGAAGCCTGAAAGAAAGACAAATTTCTGCTTAGCTAAAACATTTAGCCCCAATTTTGAAGGTCAGGGTCTCCTGTATCTACCTGATACTAGCCAGACCCTCCAAGAACATAGGGTGCTGTCATCAAGGCGCTAATATGGCTAAGGAATGGGAATAGTAGCTATCTCATACATGGCACTTTTTCACAGAGATCTCTTTTTATCATACTGTTGAGAAGTGGAATAATTTGGCCGTCCATTTCTTCTTCAGCCAGGAAGGACATTGCTGTTGAGGCACAGTAACTGCCATGGCTTCCAGTGCTTTGGCAAAACCTCAGATGCGTGGCCTTTTGGCCAAGCGTCTGCGATTTCATATTGTTGGAGCATTCATTGTATCCCTGAGTGTTGCAGCTTTCTATAAGTTTGCTGTGGCTGAACCAAGAAAGAAGGCATATGCAGATTTCTACAGAAATTAGGATTCCATGAAAGATTTTGAAGAGATGAGGAAGGCTGGTATCTTTCAGAGTACAAAGTGATTTTGGAATGTAAAGAATGTCATTGGATTGGTGCCATGTTCCTGAACTATGAAACATGAATACATGAGCTAAAGAATAGTTTCTTTTGATAAATAAATACTGTGGACAGTAAAAAAAAAAAAAAAAAAGAAAAAAAAAAAAGAAGTGGAATAACTTCTCCAAGATTACAAAGCTAGAAATGGGCAGAGCCCATATTAAACCTGGAGACAGAGGCCACCCCACTTCACCAAAGACCACCATCACTGCTGTGGCACCTTCCTTGGCTCATGAGGCCCAGCCAACTCTCCTCTTCTTTGGAGAGGAGATGGTGGCCCAAGAACAAAGGACCAGGAAGAAGTTGGAAAGGGCAGACGAATGGAGCATTTTGATGACTGGCTAGTGGTAAATGTGATGAAGCAATCAGGTTTCTCCAAGAAACAAAAACTTCATGCAAAGGCAGAAGCACTGTGCAAAGAATCCAGAGGAACTGAAGGACCTGCACAGTAGCCAAACCTTCAGGTCACTGTCCTTTAGGAACTTGCAGACCTTGAGAAGAATACCCTAGAAAAGTGTTAGAGAGAAAACAGATTCATTAACTTTCAAAAACTTGCAACAGCAGCTATACAGCTGGAACTAAAAGCAAATCATGGTCTTTCAGAGCCTGTGACTTTTCAGTTTCTCCCTACCAGTGTCCCTTGAGCCCCAGTAACAGTGGCTATATTTGGTCTCACCACGAGTCCCAAGGAATACAGTACCAAATTCAAACCAGAAGTGAAGCCTGTGAAAGAGCCAGAAATCAAATCTTAGCAGGACACTGGGGGCATGTCTCCTGAAATACCTTGAAAATGCCATATGCATTGGAACTTTTTTACTGGTAGACAAAATGAACTACAGAACTTTGGTTCATTTTTCTTTTTTTAGAAAAAAAAATTGTCGGGAGTTATATGTGCTCACTGGAGAGAGACAGAGACTGAGTCAGAAAGAGACAGTGAAAGCACCTCTTTGGGGACTGGTCACTACACAGTCCCCTCTCTTCCATTTCTCCCTTCTTTTGGAATTTGAGCACACATACATTCATGTGCGTTCATTGTGTTTTTCAAGCTGTCAGAACTGAGATTCAAATTGCAAGGTCAGCCATATGGTATCTAGCCACCTTAATCACCATACAGCAGGCTGGCGTGGTTTGTATTTCTTGAAATCATTTCTCCGAAGCCTATAGAATAATTATTACATTCAGAGGGAATCTGCTTTCAGTTTATTCTTGATTTTTAATATAGTGAAAATGTTTTATGCTGTTTCAGACTGTCCTTTTTAATCAGGACATTAGAAAGATTTTTATTGTTTCTCTAGAGGGTTTATTTGGGAGTTTTGTTTTGTTTTTGTTTTTTTTTTCCTTTAAACTCTGGGTAGTAATAAGTTTTTTTTTTTTTTTGGAGAGGTTTTTGCTATAGGGCGCGTGCACTCGCCAGACGGACAGAGAGAGACAGAGAGATAGAAAGCGAGAAATCACCCCCCAGGGGGGATGGCCACACCACAATCCCTTCTCCTCCATTCTCCTCTCGGGATCTTGGGCACGCACGCACACGCGCCCGGCATGAGTTTAAGCCACCGGGTCCAGGACTCGAACCGCGGTCGACTACGTGGGGGTCCAGCGACATAGCCATTACGCTAACTGCTGGTCCCAGGGTAGTAATAAGTTTTAGGTTAATATTGGGTTGTTGGAAAAGTCATGAAGCATCTTTGCCTAGAAAAACATAGAAAAATAGATTTTGACTTTTCCAGTGACCCAGTATTTTACAGGCCCAAATCATGTGGTTTCAGATTTATTTTTCTGTCTTCACAAAATTTATTTTTCTGCCTCTTACTTTAAACCAGAAGAATGACAGGAATGAGTTTTTACCAATTTCTCCCTGTAGATTGTATTAATTGTAGCACATATGTGTTATGGTCCAAGTCTTGTATCTTTTCTGGTAAAAGAAAAAAGTCACTTCCAGTTGAAGATCAGAAAAATTGTATACCAGATCAATTACATATATTCGAAGTGTAATTTACTCGAAAATCAGTGTTTATAGGTTTGCTGACACCATTAAAGAACCTTGCCGTGTGCTTCAGTTTAAGTAATCCTGAAGCAATTTTTTTTTAAATAGGTTTTTGCTATAGGGCGTGTGCGCTTGCCAGAAAGACAGAGAGATAGAAAGCGAGAATTCACCCCCTAGGGGGGTTAGCCACGCTGCAATCCTTTCTCCTCCATTCTCCTCTTGGGATCTTGGGCACGCACGCACATGCGCCCAACGTGAATTTAAGCCACTGGGTCCGGGACTCGAACCACAGTCTGCTACATGGGAGTTCAGTGACATAGCCATTACGCTAACTGCTGGTCCCAATCCTGCAGCAATTTTTACAAGTCTCTTTTCTGGTGGCTTTTTACTTAGAGGACACAACTTTGTAATAGCTCTTTAATGTTTCTTTATAAGAGAAGATAGTAAAAAGAAAAATGTTTTGGGGAGAATTCAAATATTGCATGATATAAAGAAAAAAACATTAAACCTAAATGAGATAGGTTGGGGACCAGCAGTTGGCATAATGGCTCTGTTGCTGGACTCCCATGTAGTCAACCACAGTTCGAGTCCCGGAGCTGGTGGCTTAAATTCATGCTGGGTGTGTGTGCCCAAGATCCCAAGAGGAGAATGGAGGAGAAGGGATTGCTGCGTGGCCATTCTCCCCTGGGGGATGATTTCTTACTTTCCTTCTCTCTGTCTTCCTGGTGAACACATGCGCCTTATGGCAAAAAAAAAAAAAAAAAAAAAAAGAGAGAGAGAGAGAGAGAGAGAGAGAGAGAGATAGGTTGTCCTAAATTGCTGTGGTAACACCACTTCTTTGTTAAAGAAGTTATAGGAAAATGCCTTTTTTACGTGATTTTAGTGTATATTGTGGTAATTTGCTAGAGAGCATGTGCTTGCCAGGGAGCCAGAGAGGGAAAGTGAGAAAGCACTCTTCATGGGGAATGGTCAAGTCACAATCCCTTCTCCATTTCTCCTTTTGAGATTTTGGGCACATATGCACACACATGTGCCTGGCATGTTTTTCAAGCCACTGAGTCTGGGACTTGAACCCTGCTGTTGACCATGTGGGATCCAGCTGCCTTAATTAATGACCATTCCAGTAGGTGGTGCAGTGTACATTATTTTTACATGGTTTTCTAATACCTGTGTGCAATCAGAATTTTATTGCTTTAGCCAAAGGCCACAGCAGATCTTAGAGAACAAATGTAGATACAGTAAATAGACTGTAATAGTTGAAGTGATTAGTTTAGTATATTCATAGACTTAGGAAACAGTGAATGCATATATTTTAACACAACCACCTGTCTGTAGACATTTTTTTTTCTTTTTTTAAAAAATTGTGGGGCCAGCAGGTGGCATGATGCACTGAACTTCCACGTGGCCAGTCACGGTTGAATTCTGGACCCAGCGGCTTGAAAATCAGGCCAGGTGCCTGTTTGCATGCACCCAAAATCTTGAGAGGAGAATGGAGAAGCTGTTGTGGCATGGCCATCTCCCTGGGAGCTGATTTCTTATTTTCCCTTTCTGTGTCTCTCTCTCATGAGTGCGTGCACCCTGTGGTAAAATTCCCCAAAATAAAATTTGTATGGGTTGAGTACACTCACCAGAGAGAGAGAGAGAGAGAGAGAGAGAGAGAGAGAAAGAGAGAAAGAGAGAGAGAGAGAAAGTGAGAAAGCACCACTGATGAGGAATGGCTATGCCAGTCTCTTTTCCTCCATTCTCCTCTTGGAATTTTGGATATGCATGCACTTGTGCCTGGCAAATTATTCAAGCAGCTAGGTCCAGGACTCCAACCACACAGTCAAGCACAGTCAACCATGTGGGATCCAGCTACCTCAACTACCTTGCCACTGGCTGGCCGATGGACTGTCTTCCTTGATTACTCTCCTCTGGGCTTTGGCTAACTTTCCTGTAGTCAGTGGTGGATTGATTCAATCAGTGATAACAGTGATGGTGGTGAGTACTGAAAATTTCCTTGTGAGAGGCACTGGCTTAAACACTTGCATAGATAAACTGTTGACTCCACACAGCAGCTCTGTGAGAAATAAGTAAAATTTGCAGCAGGTTTTGAAATAGGAATTTACATTTCATTATGAAGAATAGTTATGCCTAACAGACTCAGTATTGTGTTAAAATAGATGATTACTTAAATCACATATCATAGTGTGCACTCCTTACAAAGAACTACATAGAACCAGTGAGGTCTTTTGTTACTATATGGAAAAAAGTTAATTACTGCGAACGGAATATGTGCTTTTATTACCAGAGAGCACATGTACTGACCAGAGAGAAATAGGGGGCGGGGTGGGATAAAGCACCTTCCAGTGAAGCGATGTTACCCTGAAGTCTCTTCTCCGTTTCTCCATCCTGTCAGGATTTGGGTCACCCACATGCACACTCCTGGATGTTTTTCATCCACTGGGGCCAAGATTTGAACTGCAGTTGGTCATGTGGGATCTGCCTTCTTTAACTACTAGACTACAGAGCTGGCCTTACATTTACTATATGAAGCTGGAGTTTCCAGAATAAGTAGAATAGTAACTGAACATTTAGTATTATTTTGCTATCTGTGTAAAAAATTGTATCAGGCCAGCCAGTGGCATGGTTGTAAAGGCGGCTAGATCTGACATGGCCAGCTGTGTGGTTGAAGTCCCAGACCCAGCAACTTGAGAAACACATCGGGCTTGTGTGCCCAGAATCACGGAAGGAAAAACTAAGGAGAAAGGATTATAGCGTGACTGTATCCATGGGGGCGTGCTTTCTCACTTTACCCCTTCCCATCTCTCTCAGGGACCATGTGGACTCTCGAGCAAATTGGAAAATAAAACCCTATATCTTGTCTGTTTGCTGTATGCCATTTACTGACAAAACTTTGACCAGAACTTGATGCCAGCTTTCACTCTCTGCCTGTAGGACCTGTTTATCTCAGGTACTAGTACTTGTTATACTAGTGATTAGATGTTTGTGTTGACATTTTTGTGGATCACACTACCCTGTATGAAATGGAATATGTCATATGCTCAGTGCTTCTGTAAAATGCTGTCAATGCTGGCATTACTTTAAATCAGTTAGTGTCCTGGAATTTGATAGAAAGTATATGTAAATCAGTTATTGTCCTGGAATTTGATAGAAAGTGGATGAATATGGAAGATTTGTTGCTAAGTGAAGCAAGTCAGGCTATGAAAGAGAGACATTGTATGTCTCCATTTAACATATACCAACTGCACTCTGTGGTAGAAACTGAAAGACCGGAGGACATAAAAACATTAAAAATTGTTATGGACACTAGAAACAAAGTGGAAGGAGAGTATGGGAGGGGAAGAGTTCAGGAAAGGAAATTTGGGGAAAAGAATGGGGAGGTAAGATATTTGTGGGACACATATAGTTTTTATCATCTGTGGATGAAGTTGTGTATAGTATTCTCAACTGGACTGAGATGTGTGTCATGCTGGGTAAAGTCTCTACAATCTAAATGATGTATAGCGATTGAATGTATAAATAATAATAATTAAAAAATAAATTAGTTATTGTCAACTCTGATGTGAGCAGGTAAATACTCTGTTGACTCAGCAAAGGTGACCTTTTGAGACCAAAATATCTTGTTATATGCAACGTTTTCTGAAACAGTGTTGGAAATTTGGGGATGTTATCAAATGTAGAGAAGTTGTGCAGAGGTTATAAAGAATGTAACTCTGTGTGTTAACTAGCTTTTTTGTGTGGGTCAGAAGGTTTGTGCGTTGGTCGGAGAAGGGGAGAAGAGAGAGCAAGCAAGAAGGCTCCCTCTGCTGGAGAGGAACCACAATTCCTTCTCCTCCAGTTGGCCATCCCATCAGGTTGCTGGGCACATGTGAAAGCATCTGGCATGTTTTTCAAGCAGGTGGGGCCAGGACTTGAACCCCAACTGGTCATGTGTGTTCGAGCTCTCTCTGTACAGACCTAACTGCTGCACTGCAAGGCTGGTCCTGTTCGTGTGCACTCCTACATGCATTGTATCCCAGCCACTCACAGCTGCTTGTTTCTGTGATGAGTTATTGTTTCTATGATGAGTTATCTATTTATGAAAATAAAATAATTTTACTTAAAAAAACAAACTGGAGACTCTACCAGAGCCTGCCATTGGTAGATACCAAGACATCTTTTTTTAGAGCTTCAGAAACTTTTTTACTTTGGTTTTATAGGACAGTTTTAAATTTTGATATCCTTATAGATTTGGGGTAAAAATATACTTTGTAGGAAAAGCAAATATTATAGTAACCAATAACTAAATGAGCAGTTAGGTTATCTTTATATTATTAGGACTGGAACAATAAAAAAAAATAACTTCTTAAACCTTATTTGACAAAAATTATAGCTTTTCGTGGTAATGCAGTGCTCCGCAGGGCCGACCTGTGTGGGAAGGTTCCAGGTTCGGGCGCAGAGGACCTCCCTGAACACACCTGGTACGCATGTGCCTGTGGTCTGGACGGGCTGCAACTGAAAGTGAATTGTGGTGTGAAGACTCTGAGGCAGTGTCTCTTTCACTCATAGAAGAAACAAATATTGGGTTATCTAAAAAGTCATGGCATATTTTTCAATGTTTTTCTATGCAAAAATGTGAGGACCCAATAAGTAAGTACAACTAAAAAATAAAAATAGCTTTTTGAACTTTGTTGCTGAGATATTTAGGACCTATGTATATAAACAGCATAAATTTTGAGAAACAAAAGAACAGTTCATGTAGAATGACATTAGGGCTCAGGGTTGCTGAGTGTGCAGGTTGACTGATACCTGCAAGGCCATGCTCCGGGGAACCCAAGGACTGGCTTTGATATCTTACTGGGTTGTAACATCTTTCCAGATAAAGAATGAACCTATCTAGCATAGCTGTCCTTTCCTATTCATTCCAGGTGACCAGGTTTTATGGAGGCCCTTGTTTGGAATTGTTTCCCATTCCATGCATGCCCTGGTACCCAGAGGATTGCCCCTTAGGCTGCTTCTGAGAAATCATAGTTCTCTTCTCTGTAATACTTGGTGGAGTCAAGGAAGTGCAGATTAAATACCTCTTCACTGTGCATAGAGGGAGTGCTTCTGCGGCCTCCAGAGGGGCTGCATTGTCCTGCAGAGTGGTGGTCAATGCCCTTTGTCTCTGGGGCAGTCTCCAGGTTGTCTGGGGAGAAAATTTTCTCCCCAGCACTTTTTTTTTTTGTTTATTTGTTTGTTTGTTTGTTTGTTTGAGAGATTTTCACTATAGGGCGCGTGCGCTCGCCAGACAGACAGAGAGAGACATAGAGACAGAAAGCGACAAATCAACCCCCAGGGGGGATGGTCACGCCGCAATCCCTTTTCCTCCATTCTCTTCTCGGGATCTTGGGCACGCACGCACACGCGCCCGGCGTGAGTTTTAAGCCACCGGGTCCAGGACGCGAACTGCGATCGACTACGTGGGAGTCCAGCGACATAGCCATTACGCTAACTGCTGGTTCCCATCTCCCCAGCACTTTGCTTTGCTTGGTAGCAATTTTTAATTTTAAATGAAGTTTTATAACATTCGAATTACTGAGACATTGCTCATTCCAATTTAAGAAAAATGAAACTGTGAGAAAACAGGTGTTCCTCTTTACCTGGGACCTTGCGCCCTGTTTTGAAGTCAGCTGCTGAATGCAGCGGGTTTTAAGTGGCTGTGATGTGCAAACATTTTATGCATCTGTAGAATCCTGAGGACTATTAAATAATTCAGGTTGGGTGAAGAAGAAACTGAAGAGGCCTTGGCTGCCCAGGTAAATAGCATTTATTATTTATAGTGAACCATTTTGTTGTGAGGCCTGAACTTCAGCCCTTGGGGAGGCTTGGGAGCCACCTGAATCCAGCTGAGTGTCAAGGCCACCCCGCCCCTACCAAGGGGTTCAGGGGAGGCCCTCCCTGTGCTGTTTTTCTCCTTTCCCTCGGCTGTGGGATTTTGGGGGAAGGGGTTCTTGCCCCTGCTCTGTAGGGACCTTGGGAGGTCTACATAACAGATTCCCAAGTTCCTGTGCCATGGGGTTCCTCAAGGCAGAGTTCAGGCAGACCATGGTGGTCCTCTTGGTGTTCTGCAGTATAAGCTGATTGCTTTTCTCAGGGGGTGGTTTTGCAGCAAGGCATTCTGGAGACAGGACTCAGCGTGGAGACTGAGGTGGCCATGGTGTGTCCGTGGCTGCCACCCAGCTGGTGGTTTTTGAACAGTAAGGTAGACGTCCCCTCACAGCCCCGCAAGGAGGTGTCATCTTCCTGGGGATGCTGAGGAGGCCGAGCTGCAGAAGTTGTAACTGCCTAGAGCTAAATGACCTGTGGTGGCCAGTGGGGTCATCTGCAGCTTGCAGCGAGGGCACTGGAACTCTGACTGGAGGCAGCCCTGCTGACTTCCCAGTTTATTTGGGGCTGTCTGTGCATCGGTCGGGAAGGCACTGGTGCTGTCACCCCACATGCCAGCCCTGGCCTCTGTCTGCTGACCCTGGCTCCCAGACCCCTTGCGCATGTTGTCTGACTGATGTCATTCAGGTGCAGATGGCCAGGCCTCAGAGGAAATTGGACACTTGGAAGCTCAGATTCTGGGGCTTCAGCGCTCCCTTAAGGGAACTGACCCCAGTCCAGCTCATTCCAATGTATGTTTTGCTGGCATTTATTTATGCCTGCTGGACACTCTAGGGCAGCACTCAGGTCATTTGATCAAATACTGAAAACCTGATAGACCCCGAGTGCCCCTAGCTGAGGACCAGCTTTGTTGCCACCCTGAGGTGGGGCCAGAAGTCCCCTGCTGTGCTCCTGTTCCTGCCCAGCACCCTCCAGCATAGCCTAGCACCCTCAGGACCACCCAGCACCTTGGCTCTGGAGGCCAAGTTACCTCTGTGCTCAGGAGCAAGGACTGCCTGACTGGTCTGCCTGCCAGTGCCAAACACATGGGTAGCTAAGAAACCATGGCTGTCAAACTGGAGACGTCCCTGGGCCTCTTATTGTCCACACTAGGCTTGGGTGTTGCAGGGTTCCTCACCCAGGGGAAGCTGGGGCAAACTGAGCTGCTAGAAGGCGAAGCTGGGTGTAATTCACCTTGTGAGAAGACAGGGTCTCCCATGTAGTCTTTCCACAAGCGGTGGAACAGACCACCTGCTTTTGGGGGATCACCCACCTCTGCTGTGCAGAATGTCATGGACAAGAGCAAAAATGGGGGGAATTCCCCAGCTGTTAGCTGCTTCTCTCAGAGAAAGGAAACCAATAGGAGTACTAGGTTGCCTGAGGTCAGGATCACAGGTACCATCCCAGGAAGAGTACAGGGACAGAGGTGCATGGGCCATGCCCGCCCCTCTCTGCACTTTGCTCCCAATTTGGACACTGATGCATGTTTATCTCTGGTTCTGTTGCAGGGCTTGTACAGCTGGGAGGGCTCTGAGTGCAGGTTGGGCAGGGAGTCTCTTGTTCACGTAACTCAAGGGAGCCTCCAGCCTGGGTGGGATAGAGACCACATCCTGGAAAGAGGGAGGGAAAGGAAAAGGTAGGGAGTGAGAAGCAAAATTCAAGTATAAATGCCTAATATTTTGACTTCTACTGGGAGCCTGTTTTACAGACCCATAGAATGCCTTTGTAAGGGCAGAGTGTCCCAAGATTCCCAAGTCTCTCCTGAACTGTGAAGTCCCAAGGCAGGCCTCTATCTCTGTTTTCAGGCACTCAGGCAGTGCCACACCAGCATGCACATGTGGGTGTTCAGTCCCACGAAGCTTGCATGCACTCTGCATTAGCCTATACTGCTTTCTCATTTGTGTGTGGGATAGACTAGCTCTGTAATAAACTCCCACATCTTCCAAGAGTGCTTGGTGTGTTGTGTGTGTACAGAGCTGACAGGTGCTTGATTTATCACTCCATTGGATTTCAGTCAGTTTTTATTTTATCACATAACATATTCATGGTTTAAAAATCCAAAAATTTAGTCCCAGCCTAGTGACGCAGTCCTCAGAACCTTGAACAACAGTGCTAGAAGCCACACGGCCAACCTTGATCCAGACTCCTGGCTCTGTCAACCTGAAATGCACACCATGGCAAGGGAGGGATTGGATGTGACAAGATCATGTCCAGGCTGCTCCTCTCTCTCCACATCTCTCTTTCATGTGTGCATGTGCTCTCTACCATCAATTTTTTTTTATATTTTTTTTATTATCATCATATTCTTCTTTATATTACATTGAATTACATATAACTTTACAGTGTATTACATTGCTTTTTCAAAAGGGAATGCCATGCATGTCAGTCAGTACAGAGACATTAATCTCCCCACTTTAACATTCAATATCTTTTCTATGTTTTCCCCAATCATTATTATTATTATTCTAATTATTTTTTAAAACAGTCAATTGCTATTTCTCATTTTGCTTGTACAAATACTTTGCCTATCATGAAATACTTCTCAGACAAATCCAGTTGAGAATACCATACATGTCAACATCAACAGTTAATAAGCCATATCTGTTTCTCACTAATGTCCTGCCTATCTATTGTTCACTTGTTATCTTTCTCTATTCTCTTCTCTTCACTTCCCCCATTCCACACTGTCCTATTCTCATTAAGTACCTTCACTGCTTTTATGTCCTCCAATTTTTTGCTCTCTATTATAGAGTGCTGATAGTCGGTATATATTGAGTGGATACATACAATATCTTTCTTTCATAGCCTGGCTTACTTCACTCAGCAATATATCCTCCGTATCTGACCACTTTCTATCAAATTCCAGGGTCTTGTTATTTTTTATGGCTGAGTAGTATTCCATAGAGTATATATACCACACTTTTCCAATCCATTCATCAGTTTGTGGACATTTAGGTTGGTTCCATGTCTTGGCAATTGTGAATAATGCTGCAATAAACATTGATGTGCAAGCACTTTTCTGACTGAGCGTTCTCCTGTCTTTTGGGTAAATACCCAGAAGTGGGATTGCTGGATCAAATGGTAGTTCTATTTGTAGATCTTTGAGGAACCTCCATATTGTTCTCCACAGTGGTTGAACTAGTTTACATTCCCACCAACAGTGTAGGAGGGTTCCCTTTTCACCACATCCCCGCCAACACTTATCATTTTTTATATTCTTAATCTTTGCCATTCTGACAGGGGTTAGGTGGTATCTCATTGTAGTTTTTATCTGCATCTCCCTTATGATGAGGGATGTTGAGCATTTTCTCATATGCTTTTTGGCTGTTCGTATGTCTTCCTTAGGGAGACTTTTGTTCAGCTCATTTTCCCATCTTTTAATTGGGTTCATCATTTTTTTCGCATAAGGCACTTGAGTTCCCTATGTATTCTGGTTATCTCTCTACCATCAATTTAAAAAAAATACTTTATATAAAAATGTGGGACATTGGGGCCAGCAGGTGGTGTAGTAGTTGAGGAGCTGGAGTCTCATGTGGTCAACTGTGGTTCAAGTCCAGGACCTGGAGGCTTGAAACTCACACGGGGCATGTGTGCATGCATGCCCAAAATCCAGAGAGAAGAATTGAGGAGAAGGGATTGTGTCATGGCCACCCCACTCCTCCACACCGGGATGATTTTTCACTTTCTGTCTCTCTTTCTGGTGAGTACATTACCCTATAGCAAAAATTTCTCTAAAAAAACCACACATACACACACACACAAAAAAAAACAGTGGTCTCTTTCCCACTATACAAGATGGCAGGTGAAAAAACTGTGAAGCAGGATTCTAAGGAGAAGAAACTTGAAGCCAAGAAGGCTGATGCCAGTGGCAAGGTTAAAAAGGGTGACCCCAAGACTAAAAAGCCTAAGAAGGGGAAGCCCCATTGCAGCCAAAACCTGGTCCTAGTCTGGGGTATCAGCAAATACTCCCGGTCTGCCATGTATTCCAGGAAGACCATGTACGAGAGGAAATACTCGGCCACTAAATCCAGGATCGAAAAGAAAAAGAAGGTTTTTGCGACTGTCACAAAACCAGTCAGTGGAGACAAGAATGGTGGTATCCGGGTGGTTAAACTGCGCAAAATGCCTCAGTATTATCCTACTGAAGATGTGCCTTGAAAGCTGTTGAGCCACAGCAAAAAACCCTCCAGTCAGCATGTGAGAAAGCTGTGAGCTAGCATCACTCCTGGGACCATTCTTTTTTTTTTTTTTTTTCTTTTTTTTGGAGAGGTTTTTTTTGCTATAGGGCGCGTGTGCTCGCCAGACAGACAGAGAGAGACAGAGAGACAGAAAGCAGGAAATCACCCCCCAGGGGGGATGGCCACGCCGCAATCCCTCTCCTCCATTCTCCTCTCGGGATCTTGGGCACGCACGCACACGCGCCCGGCGTGAGTTTAAGCCACCGGGTCCGGGACTCGAACCGCGGTCGACTACGTGGGAGTCCAGCGACATAGCCATTACGCTAACTGCTGGTCCCTCCTGGGACCATTCTGATCATCCTCACTGGATGCCAGAGAGGCAAGAGAGTGGTTTTCCTGAAGCAACTGAGCAGTAGCTTGCTACTTGTAACTGGACCACTGGTCCTCCACTGTGAAGAACACACCAGAAATTTGTCATCACCACCTCCATGAAAATTGATATTAGCAAAGTAAAAATCCCAAAACACCTTACCAATGCTTACTTCAAGAAAAAGAAACTGCAGAAGCCCAGACACCAGGAAGGTGAGATCTTCGACACAGAGAAGGAGAAATGCGAGATTTCTGAGCAGTGCAAGGTTGATCAGAAAGCTGTGGACTCGCAAATTTTATAAAAAATCAAAGCTGTTCCTCAGCTCCAGGGCTATCTGTGATCTGTGTTTGCCCTTACAAATGGAGTTTATCCTCACAAATTGGTGTTCTAAATTTTTTGCCAAGAAGCTAATTAAATAACTGATTATATATATGTGTGTGTGTGTGTGTGTGTGTGTGTGTATGTGTGTATGTATGTATATATAAAGTGTGTACAGGCATCTTCAAAAAGGTCACAGAAAGGGAATCAGCAGTTAGCGTAATGGCTATGTCACTGGACTCCCACGTAGTTGACCGCGGTTTGCGTCCCGGATCCGGTGGCTTAAAACTCATGCCGGGCGTGTGTGTGTGCATGCCCAAGATCCCGAGAGGAGAATGGAGGAGAAGGGATTGCAGCATGACCATCCCCCCGGGGGGTGATTTCTCGCTTTCTGTCTCTATGTCTCTGTCTGTCTGTCTGGCGAGCGCACGTGCCCTATAGTGAAAAACCTCTCAAAAAAAAAAAAAAAAAAAGTTCACAGAAAATGTGTATTGTGAAGACATGGTACTTGGATGTCAAAAAATTACACCAAAATAAGCTTTTGCTTTGATTTCATTTTTTCACAAACCTTTTGAAGTCCCTTTTTGTCTTAGCCACAGCAAACCTTTATTCCCTTCAGCTCCACCTCAGCCCTCTCCCTAGAGGCAACTGCATTTGCCTGTCTGAGATGCTTCTCCTGGTTTTTCCATTTGATTCCTAAGTAATAATGCTTACAACATTGCTTCTTGTCATCTCTGGGCTTTTTGTTGTTCAGCCCTCCTATAGCCTTTCTTTTATTTTCATGTGATACCAATTTTATTGTAATAGCATATAGTTTTACCACTAATGGCTACATAATACTGTCTGCTGCAGCACCAAGAAGGTTGGCACAATTACATTTCTGTAATGTTTTCTGGGTTTTTACCTTTTTTGTTATTTTAAGAATTATTTGTTTAGTTTTATTTATTGTTATCTTTTTTTTTTTTTTTTTTTTTTTTTACAAAAATTTGACCCGAGAGAGACAGAGAAAGAGGGAAAGTGAGAAAGCAAGCTGCCAGATCTGGGGCCTTGAAGCACTATAGGCCATGTGGGAGTCCAGCACCTTAACCACCACACCACCAAGGCCCAGTTTTTACTTTTTAATATACTTACCTTGTTTTGTTTTTGTTTTTTAAGTACTCTATCAGCTCTGTCAAAAATCTCTATTTTCTGAATGCTCTGTGGTACCTGGGGTCTGTCCAGGAGGGTTGCCCTCCAGGCCTGGCCTTGGGATCCCAGACCCTTGAGTCTGCAGCTTCCCCCTCTTAGGTTAATTCCTCATTTTGCTGAAGAACATGTTCTTGTAGCTTCTGGTTTAGACTAGAAGTCATCTTTCTATGGGCTGGCTCAGTATTGCAGTAGTTAAGCACTATACATAAGGAGCCAGATCTCACATGGCCATGGTTCAAAAGCTGGCCTGGTGATTTGGGGGGGAAAAAAAATCCCAACAGATTGGAGAGGTGGAGAAGGGATTGTGGCATGATCATGCCCCAGTGAGGGTGCTTTCTCCCTTTCTCTCTCAATCTCTGGTGAACACACATACCCTGGTGATTAAAAAAAAATAAAAAAGAAAAGAAAAGGACGAAACATTTTCCTCAGAATGTAGAAGGTGTCCTTTACATCCTTCAACTTTTGGTCTTGCTGCCAAGGATGACTCGGTTTGTGTGTGGGGCTGCTCTTTCTCCTTGGACATTGGTAGGGATTATGTGTTCTGGTAGATGTAGATTTTTCATTGTTGTTCCAGTTAGTGGGACTTTGCCATGTGTCTGCTTGGAGAAGTCTTGTATTATTGCCGTCATGTCCCCCTTCTCCTGTTTTCCTTTTCTGGGCTTTTGGAGGATGTGTGGAGTTTTGGGATTGATTTTATTTTTTGGAAAGAGAATATCCAGATAAAAGTGACATAGGAGAATAGAGTCAAGTAATCTCAGAAAGAATAAATATGCTTTAAAAAATTATATATATTTACAGTATACAATGTAATGTTTTTTTTTTGGAGAGGTTTTTGCCATAGGGCGCATGTGCTCGCCAGACAGACAGAGACAGACAGACAGACAGAAAGCAAGAAATCACTCCCCCAGGGGGGATGGCCACACTGCAATCCCTTCTCCGTTCTCCTCTCGGGATCTTGGGCATGCACGCACACGTGCCCGGCGTGAGTTTTAAGCCACCGGGTCCAGGACGCGAACCTCGGTCGACTACATGGGAGTCCAGCAACATAGCCATTACGCTAACTGCTGGTCCCTACAATGTAATGTTTTGATATATGCAGTGAGATGATTTAATCAAGCTAATTAACATATCACATACTTATTATTTTATTGTAGTGAGCACATTTAAGATCTATTCTGGGGACCAGCAGATGGTGTAATTGTTACATCATTGGACTCCCACATAGTTGACCACTGTTTGAAACCCAGCTCTGGCATCTTAAAACTTACATTTAAAACTCACATTCTCCTCTCCCAAGAGGAGAATGGAGAAGGGATTGCAGTATGGCCATCTGCCCTGGTGGGTGATTTCTTGCTTTCTGTCTCTCTGATGAACTCATGCACCCTATAGCAAAATACCTCTCTCTCTAAAAAAAAAAGGTCTATTCTGTTAGTACTTTAAGTATTCAGTACATTATTATTAACTATCATTACCGTGCTGTGCATTGGATCCCCAGAACTGATTCATCATGTCTTAACTGAAACCTTACACCTTTTAAC
The DNA here is from genome assembly GCA_026018925.1 of Tupaia tana. Classification (NCBI taxonomy): domain Eukaryota; kingdom Metazoa; phylum Chordata; class Mammalia; order Scandentia; family Tupaiidae; genus Tupaia; species Tupaia tana. The sequence continues at coordinate 59,825,552 of JAKSZU010000015.1, read as the reverse complement.
CAACATTTCTACATTTCATGCCCATCCCCTACCCTTCACTCCCACCCATTCCCTACTAGAAAATTTTTGATGGATGTCTAGTTTTCCCTGTAATGTTTATTGGAGAACCTAACCTTTCCACAGTGCATGGTCTTAAACCCCTTCTTAAGGTTATTTGACCACGTGTGCAAGGGTTTTCTCTTTACTTCTGCACTCTGTACTATTGACCTACATGTCTGTCCTTATGCCAGTATTTCACTGTTTTGATTACTGTATGGGAATGATTTTCATTTTCTTACTTTTTCCCTCTCATTTTTATCTCTTTACTGATTAGATACACTTTATGGAAGACTTCCTTATCTTTATCTTTGAAGCCTACCCTTGAATCTTTTATTACAACAATAACATGTCAATGTCCTGTAACCCTCTCTTGGTCTCTCCCATGATTTAGATAAGGGTTGTCCCCTAAAGGTTCATGTATTGGAATTTGGTCCTTAATGTTATAGTGTGGGGAGGTGGTAAGACCTTTGGGAGGTGAGGCCTAATGATGACGTTGGGATTATGGGCTGCCACCCTCATGATGAATTAGTGCTCTCTCGTGCATGCACAAAGGAGTGAGTTTTAGCTCTGTGAGAATGAGTGGACTGAGGGAGGAAGACCTGCCTTGAGTTGTGGGTGGGCACCTTGCCAAACGAGATTTGCATATGGGGCAGTGGACAGAGAGGAGACCTGCCTTCAGTGTGGACAGGCACCATCCAAATGATTGGGAGTATAGGGGGATAAACAGAGGAAGTGGAGGATTCTATTCTCTTTCTGTCTGTCTCTTCTCCCCAGGCCTGCTGACCTTCCTGCTTCTGTTGGCTGTACTGTGACTTAGCGCTAGAGGCCAGCCAGCTTCCAGCCCTATGCTCATGAACTTTGTAGCCACCAGAACTGTGACCCAAAAAATACATTCTTGAAAAATCACCCAGTCTCAAGTGTTTCTGTATCAAATCAATACAATAATATACTAATGTAGTCCCTAACCATTTCTTTTGTCCAGCTGTCTATTTTGTTTCATGACAATATTGATTTTCCTTCATCTCTCTGTGGATATTTGCATTTTCCTCTGTGTGCACACAGAATTTTAGGGTAAACCCCATCTTTACCCCCTCCTCTCCTGCATGCCACCCCCACCACTGGCTCATTCCTGTGAGTGGAGTGTGGGTGAGGCCCTCATCAGGCGTCCCCACACCTCTGAGCCCTTCCACAGTTGCATGGTGTGTCTGGTTTGTCTAAGTGTCTTGGTCCAAGCCATGCTCTGGGACCCCTGAATTGCTTGATGGAAAGTGCTTGAAGCAGTGCAGCTCCCCTGCAGGGTGGTCTGTGTGTGCAGGGCCCAGGCTGTTTTCCAGATGAAGGCATCTTCCTTTGAAGTCCTAGAGTTTTTCCAAGCCTTCTGACCAGGGCTTCCAATGGTCTCAACCTCTAAGGTCGGTTATATAATATTTGAGAAACTACAGAAAGACACTCGCCCCATGCTCAGGGTGAGGGGAGGGCAGATCCTGTGGGGTGCTCATAGATACAGTGACTACTTTTTTTCTTGACTTTGAAACACACTGGATGTTGTCTTGGATGGGGTTTAGGAAATGTCCTAGCAAACTGACCCAGAGTTCTTTTCTAACTGACTATAGGATGGCTGTGCCTGACTCACCTGCTTGCCAGTGCCTGGCTAGCTGCTAGAGGGCACACCTGCCCTCTCAGGCAGTGCCTCAGGCTCAAGACAAGGACAAGGAGAGAAAAGGGGTGGTTCTGAATGGCCAGTGACCCAGCTGTGCAGAGCTGAGTAAGGCCCACTGTACCCGAGCTGCCGGGTCTGCCTAAGGACAGTGGGGTAGATTAGGGTTCCCTGGAGGGGGTTGAATGGGTGGCTTCTCTCTACTGGCTGGGCTTCAGTGCCCATCTGGTCCCTTTAGTCCCCAGCCCCCATGCCTGCATCCTGCTTAGCCCTGGAATCCTGGGCAGGAGCTCAGGTGGTGTGCGGGTACCTAGTGGTTCTGTGTGACGTGGGAACACATGAGCCTATGCTGGAACTCAATGTCCCAGATCCCTCCTTGGGGGTAGTCCAGGTATTGGAAACTGTGCTTGTGTGCTCTCACCCCAGGGAATACTTCTGCCTCCTGGTGAAAATGTCCTGGAATGCCCTTCCCTGACCCCTGCTTGGCCTCTACTGTAGTCTAGACTTGTATCCATGACTGTTCTGGAAGTGACAGCTGGAGTTTATACAGTCTCATCTGTTTGGTTGGTGACCTCACCTTTGAAACACCAATCGCAGCATTGTGAGTGACTGATACTTAGGTGGGTTGGTCATAGAATGCTGGGCTTGAGTAAATCCACAGCCTTCTGGAGTTTGAGGATTGAAAGCTGCTCCTCAGGCCCTTGCAGGAGGTGGGCCCTATGCTTGCAGGGGATGCTGGCCAGGGTCTTCCTGGTGCCTGTCCACTGTGTGGGCAAGAGGGCCAAGCAAGGGTGCATGACTGTCACTCCCACCTGGTCTTGAGAGCATCTCCTCCCAGGGCTTAGGCCCTTATGTTGTATTAATCCCTTTGTGCTACTATAACAAAATACCTGCAACCAGATAAAGAACAGAAAGTCATTTCTCATCAGTTCTGGAAGCTGAGAAGTCCTAATCAAGGTGCTGGTAGGCTTGGCGTCAGGGGAGGGCCTGGTCTCTGTTTCCATCGTGACATCCTAGTCTGCCTCCGTGGCAGCTATATCCTCTGGAGGGGACAGCGCTGTGTCCTCACATGGCAGGATGTGGAAGGGCCAAGGGGCCGAAGCTAGCTCTCAAGGCCCTTTGGTAAGGTTCAAATCTATTCATGAGCTCAAGCCAACCACTTTCCAAAAGGCCCTACCTGTCAATACTGTCAATACAGTACCACAGTGGGAATCAGTTTCAGCGTGAATTTGGTGGGGAGGGCACATTCAAATATGGCAGATGGACTTGAGGTTTTAGTCTCTGGTTTCCATTTTCTCCTCCCCTCCTTCAAGGCCTGCTGCATTCACAGACTGGCTTCCCTCTTAGTGGTAGATTTGCCCTTAGGAGAGGCTCTGAGGCTCTCATAAGCTGGCCTGCTAGTGTGGACGCGAGTGCTGAGAAGCTGAAGCCTGCCTGGCTACCTGGCGGCCTGGCTGTGGGTAGGCCTTGGAGCCTACCTGACTGTTCCCCACACCTGTGCAGCTGGCACTTGGCCTCCTATAGGGCAGGGAGGGTTCTGTCTTCAGACCTGAACATTTCTTTTTTTTACCATGATTTTTTTTTAATTAAAAGCAATATAAAGTAGGTTTATAAATATGAGAAAGATAATATTTTACATAATTTCTTCTGTTATATTTTTATATATAGTGCTAGAATTCACTTCACATAACCATTTTTGATTTATCTGCAATGTTTTAAACTGAATTTCTGTATTATTGAATATTTATTAGTGTTTAGTTTCGAAGAGCTTAATAAACTGCTAATGTGAGAACAAGGGTGCATCTCTTTTTTTTTAAGACCTTGTTTTGTGAACATGCTTATTTATGCACAACGTGGGACTCTGATCCTGTTCTCTTCCACTCAGCCATCAGTTCTTTTTGTACATCTTCTGGTAGTTCATAGAAAACTTGAGGATTGATGTCAGAAGGAAAAGTAATTTTCTCATTATTAGAATCTTGCTCTTTATTCTCTCTTAAGTCCTTCATGATGAGAGACTTGCTATTGTTTGCTTACAGCTATCTGAAGTTCTTCTCTTCTTGGAGAAGAACTTTCACTCTGCAGATTTGGAAAAGAATGGAAAACCGACACAGCAGGGTTTGTATTAGAAAAATTAAGTCCTTGAGATCCTTTAGGTCCTTGACTCATTCACCCATCTTTTAATCTATTATCTAAACAACATAAATAATCCTTTTGGCTAGACAAATAAGAGGAACTATTGCTGTTTAAACCAGATGTTCCTGGTACATAAAGAAATACAGAGGACTCCTGTTTGCTATTGGAAAAATGATCTCTAGAATTTAAGGGAGTACTTTGCATTCGTTTTGTAGAAAAGAAAGATATACTCCTTTAGAAGCGTGAGATGGAGAACTAAAATTCCTTTTCCTTCAGATTTTTCAAAAATAATTTCTTCTGAGTGGAGTGGGTGGTGGAGAGTGGGCGTGAGGGGCAAAGGGAAGAAACATTTAACACCAAAAAAATGTAGAGTTCTCTGTTGAAAACTATATATATATATGTATGTATATATATATATATATATATATATATATGTATGTATATTGTATACATCATAATGGGGACTTTATGTAAAATGTGAATTTAATTGATCTGAGAAAGAAAAATAAAAGATAAAAATTAAAAAAAAAAAGAAATAATTTCTTCTTGAATATCTACTGGGAGCTGCTTAAAGACTTCTTGTTATTTTGTGAATAATAATAAAAGCAAGAAGAAATAGAAAAAAAAAAGACTTCTTGGTCAGCACCCTCAGAAAGTGAATACAGTGTGAACTCATTAATGTCTTTTCCTTTAGAAAAATTTGTAGTAGCCAGTGGAGACTCTCTAGTTCTTGTACTTTCAGTTCTTCCACTTGATAGAAAATTCCAGTTTTTGTCTCTGTCTTTGGGAAAATCTTCCATAGAAGTGTCTTTCATTTTAAAACTGTGCTTCCCAGAGTGTGAAGTTGCTGATAGCAATGGCGATAAATAATAATCCATTGGCCCTTGCTTAACACTATGTAGTGCTTTAAGATTGCAGAAGCACACACTAGAAGGAGTCTCCTGTATCTCCTTATGTACCAGGAACATCTAGTTTAAACAGCAGTAGTTCCTCTTATTTGTCTAGCCAAAAGGATTATTTATGTTGTTTAGATAATAGATTAAAAGATGAGCAAATGAGTCAAGAACCTAAAGGATCTCTCAAGGACTTCATGTGAAGATGAAACAGCATCTTCACATTCACCATATTTTGAAAGAGTTTCATAAGTATATCAACCATGCTGGTCATCACATCATAATTTCCTGTCCCTAACCTCTGAATTACATGGGACGGAATAGGGCCTTGACAACTCTCACAACTATCGTGCTTCTCAGATGAATGCCAATGGGTTATTAATCTTACTGGATGAGACTTCCTTCTATCTTGGCATACTCTTCAAAAGACTAGCAAGTAATTCTTCAATCTTTTTTTTAGCTTCGACTTCTGATGAACATTTAAAAAATGAATCTTCCTCACTAAAAGACTGAGATGGTCCAGAGGGTGTCACAGGAGAGTTATCCCCTCCAAAACTGAGCTTCTAGATATGCTAAGCAACCGAAATTCCTATTTCCTTTTCTAATATTTTGGATGAAAATGTTTGGACATCATACACACCGTAGATACCCAGTGCTTCAAAGCCGTTTAGTAGTTTTATAGCCAATACCAAACATTTCCTTTATATGGCTCAAACTATGAAGATCTTGACGATTTTCAGGTAGTAAAACTGTTTGCTGATTTGGTTTAAAGACACCAGCAACTAATTTGCCAATAGTTTATTAGATGCTACTCCAGCACAGCCAGTGAGTCCCAACTGATTATACATGGCTTCTCACATCTCAGCTGTAATATGAGATCCAATGAATAGTCTGGCGTGTAATATGTAGATTTATCTACTGATTATTGTATACATGATCTGACCCGGTATTGTAGGAAGTTCATCGCTTTGAAGCTGCTGTAGTCTCTTCTCAACCATTTCTGTTAGGTCCACAAAATTTTCATCAAATCCAAGTCTCTCAACAACTGGACCAAATTCTTCCAATAATTCTGTAACTTTATAAGATATCTTTCTGTAACGGATCAAGTCTTCTCCATTCACTAATACCAGCTATGGACACTTTTCTTTTGCATCTCTGACATTCATAAGTTTTGTAACTCCACATTTCTTAGCTTCATAGTTGCAGGTAACCACCAAGTATTTCTGTTGAACCCCAGAGGCTTGTCCTTGAGCTCTGGATTTGAGATCATTTCTACTTGTGCATAAAAGCAACCCAGATACACATGTACTATGACTCTAGATGAACTTAGGGTTGGCACCACTTGGTCATGAACCTGCAAGCAGTCTGTTCTGAGCCTCTTTCGCTTCCTGGTCATAACCTACTTCCTCCCAGAACCTGAAACTGTTTGGCGAGGTTGGTTTTCTGTGCTGTCTTGCCCCACAGACAGACTTTGGGGTCACTCAGCATGGTGTCGTGATCCTTGGCAGACCCGATCAGAGGATGTGGCCTTTCTCAAGGCACTGGTCCTGCTGGCCAACCCTCTGTTGTCATTTTACTCTAGTCCTGTGGGGCTGAAGCTCTGCCCCCTCTTCTGGACATCCCAGCCCAGCCTCAATACTGTGGGTCTGTGGTTAGGGAGGAAGCCAGGCAGGGGTGGCTGGGGCATCCTGACAATCCAAGTGTCACCTTGCCTGTGGTTTACAGTTGTGGGAGGCAGGAGGGAGCTGTACTGGTGGCATCTTGGCGCCCTGAGTTCCTCCTCCACTTGCCTGTGACCCAGAGCAGTCTGCAATCCCTCCTACGTCCTGAGCCTGCCCTTCTCTGTAGCGGGCTGCTCAGGCTCCAGTTTCAGGCTTTTCCCTCTTTTATTTAGGAGGGAACGATGCACCTCAGCGAGAGCCCTGAGTGCCCATTTCCTGCTGTCCCTTGTGCTAGTAAAGAGCAGCAGCATGGGGAGAGCCCGGAGCCAAAACTGGTGCCCCAGCTGGCCTGAAGTGGGCTGCTCCTCATCCTCTGACATTAGGAAGGCAGCCCATCTTGGCAGTTCTCCGCACTCACGCCAGAAGGCTCCCAGGGGACTGCTGCTGGGACGTTCAGCTGGAAACAGGACGGTTCCCCCATTTCAGGGCTGTGAGGAGGAAGGAACACTGGTATTGTCAGCAAAGGTTCTATAGGAGAAAACCATGGCTTTCCCTTAGTTTCTCTCTAGGAGACTGTTTAGATTCACTGTTACATCCTCAAGGCAAGAGGGTATAGTCATTTTTTAAATAAGAAAGATGACTCAAATAGTCCAAGTTTAAAAACAAGTGGGAAGGGCCAGCTCTGTGGCCTGGTGTTAAGGTGGCTAGATCTCACATAGCCGACTGTGTGGTTCAAGTCCTGGACCTGGCAGCTTGAAAAACCACTCCACATGGGTGTTTGTGCATGCCCAAAACTCGATGGGAGGAGAGATAGAGGAGAAGGGATTGTGGCATAACTGCCCCACAGAAGGTACCTTCTCCTCCCATGTGTCACCCTCTGTTGAGTGCATACACCTTATAAGTAATTTGATTAGCAAATAAGGTAAGTCACATATTGCTGAACAGGTTCGTTATCAATCAGAAATAGCCAGAGCACTGGCCATTTTTACACCTTATCAATAGTTGTTTAATTAAGAGGTCAGATGAGACATGGTACCAGACATCACAGTAAGGGAGATGCAGATCAAAATCACAATGAGATACCACCTAACCCCAGTCAGAATGGCAAAGATTAAAAAAACAAATAATGATAAGTGCTGGAGGGGATGTGGTGAAAGGGGAACATTTCTACACTGTTGGTGGGAATGTAAATTGGTCCAGCCACTGTGGAGAACAATATGGAGATTCCTCAAAGACCTTCAAATAGAACTACCGTATGATCCAGCAATTCCACTCCTGTGTATCTACCCGAAGGACGGGAGAGCACTCAGTTGGAAAAGCACTTGCATGTCTATATTCATTGCAGAGTCTTATTCACGACTGCTAAGACTTGGAACCAACCCAAATGTCCACAAACAGATGAATGGATTGGAAAATTGTGGCACATATACTCCATGGATTACTATTCAGCCATAAAAAACAATAAGGCCCTGGAATTTGATAAAAAGTGGACGAATATGGAAGAGTTTGTTGCTGCGTGAAGCAAGTCAGGCTATGAAAAAGAGACATTGCATGTCTCCACTTAACATATGCCGACCGACTGCACTCTATGGTAGAGACTGAAAGACTGGAGAACGTAAAAGTATTAAAAATTGTAATGGACACTATTGACAAAGTGGAGAGTGTGGGAGGGGAAGAGCGTAGGAAAGGAAATTTGGGGTGGGGGATGGAGAGGTAAGACACTTGTGGGACACAGATAAAGTTATTTTCTGTTGACGAGGATGTGTATGGTGGTCTCAACTGGGCTGGACTAAGGTTTATATCATGCTAGGTAAAGGCTCTTCACAATCTAAATGATGTATAGAGACTTAATATATGAATGATAATAAAAAATATATAAAAATCATTATGATTCTTCTTAACGTTAATTCCTTATGTCATTGATTCTATTGTCTTCCTAAGATGATGAGCATGCAAATTTTCCAATGGGGTCTTGATCTGAACAGATTCCTGTCCCTCGTACAGCTCTGCATACTCAGACCTCCTTGCCCCTTGTGGGTGGTGCCACCACCTGCCACATTACAAAGATAACTGTCTTGCTTGACATTTCTTATTCTGTGTCTTAATAGGAGATGTTGCCTCATTGTTTCATGTTTATGAATTGTTTGATGATGAATGAATTTGACTGACTTTCCATAATTGATTCTTTATATTTCTTTGCTTTAGAATTATCCCTTAGTTCTTGTGCCTTTATTGTAATAGACTGAACCATAAGAAATTGCCTTTTTTTTTTTTTTGTAGGTCAAAATGGTTAAATATTGGCAGTTTGTATGATTTATCCTAATCTCTTTAGAACCTTAATGTTTTTCATGGTCTAGCAACATTTTTTTTCTGGTTTTGCTCAAATTTTTGAGAAATAGAAAAATATATAAAGTAAGAAATATATAAATGTGTGTTATCATGCATACCATTTTAATGTACCTGGGGTAAAAAGTTCATAGAAAATGCATATTATGAGAAAACCATGCGTGGATTTAAAAAAATTTTGGCACAAAAATAAAACCATAATTTGATTGCATTTTTTAAAATGAACTTTTTGGAGTGTCCTTGGATTTTTTTCTTTCTTTTTTATTTTTCGGAATATATTTTCACCCAGAAAGTTGTAAAAGCTTCTTGATAGATTTGTTATAAGGCATAAATGAACTATTATATGTAAAATAATCAGTAAGTATATTAGCTGTTCCAAACAGGTTTATCTTCCCTAGTCATTTACCAACCACACTTCCCATGTATTCAGTATTCTTCAGAAATGTGGTTTGCTAGACTATTTAATAGTCTTCATAAAATACAGTATAATTTAACAAACTACTCTTCTTTTATTGGATATGTTAGATTATTTTCTTTTCCATCCTTTTATAAATAATATTCCAGTAAACTCATGTCTTTGTGTAGAGTTCTGTTTTCTTTCTTTCTTTTTTTTTTTTTTTTTTACTTTTTAGAAAATATCTTTTATTGGGTATATTTGAGGTTTACAAAAGGTTATGGGATACAGAGATAAAGATAGCTACATACAGATTAGCATAAATTTTTTCATTTGTGTGGTAAGAGGAGCTAAAATCTGTTCCACAAAAACTTACCAATTTCTTAATCTTTTTTTTTTTTTTTCTGAGAGGATTTTGCTATAGGGTGTGTGCGCTTGTAAGAAAGGCAGAGAGAGACAGAGAGACAGAAAGTGAGAAATCACCCCCCGCAGGGGGAGTGGCCACACCACAATCTCTTCTTCTCCATTCTCCTCTCAGGATCTTGGGCTTGGCCTGAGTTTAAGCCACTGGGTCTGGGACTCGAACCGTTGTCGACCACATAGGAGTCCAGCAATGTAGCCATCACACCATCTGCTGGTCCCTATTTTTAAATTTTTATATCAATTAAATGATTTTTCTCTGTCCCTCTCCCTCCTATTACCCACCTCCTATTATCCCACACCCTATCTCTAGTATCTACAGTTGCCTTCCCTGCTATGACACCTTCCAATCTTTCGGTTTCTGTTAATTCTGCTCTTTCACAATAAAAAATCAACGTTTTGTTTCAATAGATATTTTTGGGCCAGCCCCTGGTCTGGTGGTTAAGGCAGCTGGATCCCACACAGCCAAACCCCGGGGGCTTGAAAAACATGCCCAGAGGGGGAAATGGAGAAAAGACTGCAGTGGTATGACAATGCCCCATGGGGGATGCTTTCGATTTCACCCACGTAGCATACACACACACACCACTTGGCAAAATTTTAAAAGGAAAAACTCCCAAAAAACTCATAGATCTTTGTATTTGTTTCATTTACTTCCGCTGTCATCCTTAACTCTTCCTTTCCTAAATTTAGTGTGTGCTTCCTTTGCTAGCTCCTTGAGGTGCATTGTTAGGTTATTTGAAACTTTTCTATCTCTTAGATGAAAGTGTTTATTGCTATAAATTTCCTTCTTAGCATGGTGTTTGTTGTATCCCATAGGTTTCCCCGTGTTGTGTTCTTATTTTCACTTGTTTTGAAAAATATTTAAATTTCCTACTTAGTCCCTTCATTGACCCAGTGGTCTAGGAGCATAATGTTTAATCCCATGTATCTTTGCAGTTTCCTAAGTTCCTCTTCCTACTAATTTCTATTTTGATCCATTGTGGTCAGAAAAGGTACTTGATACGGATTTTAAAATTTTTGTTGAGTCTTATTTTGTAGCCTTACATATAGTCTATCTTGGAGAATGCTCCAAGATGATGAAAGTGTATCTTGCATCTGTTGAATGAAATGTTTTATAAATGTCAAATTAAGTCCATTTGGTTTACAGTGCAATTTAACTCAGATTCTTTATTCGCTATTTAGCTAGAGGGCACGATGCACTTGCAGGAGACAGAGAGAGGAAAAATAAGAAAGCACCCCACACAGGAGAATGATCACTCCACAGTTCTTTCTCCATCTCTCCCTCCTTTTGGGCATGCATACACACATGTTAGCATATTTCTTGGGGCACTGGGTCCGAGGCTATAACTATGTGGTTGGCTGTATAGAATCCAGCCACCCTAACCACCATGCCATGAGCTAGCCCAAGTCAGACTTTATCAAGGATTTCCTGTGTAGATGATCTCTCCAGTGCTGGGGATGGGGTGTCAACATCTATCTCTCCCCTTCAGATCTTGTAATATGTGCTTTATATATTTGGGTACATACATAATTACCATCATTAAATCATCTTGGTAAATTGATTCTTGTATCATCATATAATGACTTTATCTCTCTTTAAAAGAGACAGTAGAGGGGTGTGTGCTCACCAGAGAGAGCACACCTCCCCCAGTGGGGCATGATCACGCCATTTCCACATTCTGTCACAATTTGAGGCACATAAACTGGGAATATTTGTTAAGCTAGTAGGGCCAGGATTCAAACCAGTCAGCTGTGTGAGACTGGACTTCCCCAGCCACAAGGCTATGGGTCCAGTTCTCTTTTTACAAACTTTTTACTTAAAAGTCTATTTTTTCTGACATAACAAATCCTGCTATCTTTTGGGTTACATTTCCATAAAACATTTTTCATTCTTTCACTTTCTGTCAATGTCATTACTACTGATGTAAGGTTTTTATAAAGTATACAGTTTGTCTTTTTTTTTTTTTTCAAATCTATTCCATGAGTATGTATCTAACCTATTTACATTCAACTGATGAAGATTTTCTCCTATCATTTCATATTTTCTAACTTTGTATTTTACTTATTCTTTCCTGTTTATCTTTGTGATTTTATGATTTTCTCTAGAGTTAAGAATTTTCTTTCTCACTTGTGTATATTCCCAGTGAGTTTTATACTTTCATGTGCTTTATTTATGATGGTAGTTATCCTTTTGCTTCCAGATGTAGCATTCCCTTAAGCATTTCTTGTAAAGCTGGTCTTGTGGAGACAAATTCCCTCAGTTTTTGCTTGTCTGGAAAAGACTTTATTTTTTCCTCACTTCTGAAGGACAGCTTTGCTGGATAAAGTATTCTTGGCTGGCAGTTTTTTTTTCTTGCAGTACTTTGAATATATCATGCCATTCTCTTCCAGCTTGTAAGGTTTCTACTGAGAAATCTGCTGTTAGTCTAATGGAGATTCCCTTATATGTGACTTGTCCGTTTTCTCTTGCTGCTTTTAGAATTTCCTCCTTGTCTTTACATTTTCACAGTTTCACTATAATGTGCCTTGGAGAGGGTCTTTTTGTGTTCAATCTTTTGGGGGATCTTTGAGCTTCTTGAATCTGGATATGCATCTCTTTCCCAAGACTTGTAAAAGTATGTTGGGGAGGTAAGGCTGCTTCAATAGCTCCTGATGCTAGTGGTTTTAGGAAAGGGTGTTTGCCCAGTTGCTTCTGCACAATGCAGGTGGATATGGTCATAGAATGGCTTTGTACAGCCACAACCAGTGTGGGAGATGGTACAACAAAGACTAGATTCCTCCCCTGTGGTAGTTCAGCAGTGTGGACAATCCCTGGTCACCCCCTAAGTTGGGCTCAGGGCCTGTGAGGGCTATAGAATTCCTCTGTGGTAAAATTCAGGTGTCCAAGTTGTCAATGGGACTGCTGAGAGTTTCTTGCTTATTCTCTCCCCCAGACCAAGAAGTCCCTTCTAGTTCCTAGTTGATCTTGTCTAGGGTGCTAGGACAAGAAATGCCGAGCGCTTTGCTCCCCTCTCTACAAAGCCTTCCTGAGTCTCCATATTCTGCAGTGTAGCTACTACATTCACACTGCACTCCAACATTTTCCCTCGAACACAGCAATGAATATCTGTTGCTTATTCTTTGTTTTCATCCTTTCATCTTGAGAAGGAAGTACTTTAGGTACTTTTAGTAGCCATCTTGTCCAAGTTTTTACAAGAGTAAGTTCTTTGAACCTGAGGCTTTCTGCAAGTCAGGCTACTGGAATCATCCCAATTTGTATGTCAACAGTCTTCTGTGAGGTGGGTTAGATAAGTGATTTCACATCTAAATTCTAACTCTGGGACAAGAAGAGTCCAGGGCGGACTGCACTAAGGACCTGGCTCTCAGCCGTCTGTGGTTGGAGGGCTCTGTTTTCTTTCCGTTTTTGAGAGATTTTTGCTATAGTGGGTGTGTGCTTGCTGGAGGGATAGAGAGAGTCAGAGAAACAGAAAGCAAGAGATCATCCCCCAGGGGAGATGGCCACATCACAATCCCTTCTCCTCCATTCTCCTCTCGGGAATTTGGATACGCACACACATGTGCCTGGCATGAATTTCAAGCTGCTAGGTCTGGGACTTGAACCTTGGTCAACCCCGTGGGAGTCCAGCACCTTACCCACTATGCCATCTGCTGGCCCCTAGAGCTGTGTTTTCTTTCTTTCTCTTTTTTTTTTTTTTTTAAGAGATTTTTGCCTTAGGCATATGCCCTAGCTGGAGGACAGGCAGTAAGAGGGAAAATGAGAAATCACCTTCCAGGGAGTTGGCCATGCTGCAGTACCTTTTCCTTCATGCTTCTCCCAGGATCTTGGGCACACACATACACACATGCACGTGCACACGTGTGTCTGTGCGTGCATCCAGAGTGATTTTCAAGTCACTGAGTCTGGGACTCAAACCACAGTCAACCATGTGGAGTCCAGTTATGTTACCACTACACCATCTGCTGGCCAGTTGTTTTCTTAAATACAAGGAGTTTCTCTTTTTAATTTTTTTTGGAGAGGTTTTTCTCTATAGGGCACGTGCGCTTGCCAGAAAGACAGAGAGATAGAAAGCGAGTAATCACCCCCCCAGGGGGGATGGCCATGCCGCAATCCCTTCTCCTCCATTCTCCTCTTGGGATCTTGGGCATGCACGCACATGCGCCCGACATGAGTTTAAGCCACCAGGTCCAGGACTCGAACCACGGTTGACTACATGGGAGTCCAGCAACATAGCCATTATGCTAACTACTGGTCCCAAATACAAGGATTTTCTGTAAGAAATTTAATATAAGAGAAATAACCAGGTTAGGTAAGAAAAGTATTTTAAAATTTCTTGATATAAAGACAAGATACTTCCAGAAAATCTCAATTGTCCTTTCCTCCAGTAATATGTGAGATTCCCTTTCGTAGATAGCCTCTATTATTGTTGTTGGAGGTTTTTAAGTCTTGATGATTTGACAGTCACAAATAGTACCTCTTTGTTTTATTTTGAGCATTTTTAGATGTTTAGTGTTAGGGTGATCTTTGCAATATGTTAGGCGACCTTAGTCACAGACTGTGAAAGAATTCACCAACTCAGAGAGAAAGCAATTAGAAAGGAATTTATTCACTTTCTGACAGCAGAAAGGGGCCAGATGCCAAAAGTTTCATCAACCCTGAAGGGTGGGGGCAAGGAGCTTTTATTGGGATTTAAGGAAAAGGGGACTGACTGAGGTTGGGTAATTGGGATGATCCTTGAACAGGATGCCTGTTGATCTTACACAGTTTCTGGACTAGTCCATCCATATCTCTGTTCATCATACCTGACCACTTTGGTCTGCATAGATTTGGAAGTTTGTTGATGTTTCAACATCAGCAGAAGGGTCTCAATCTCTATGTCTGAAGATAGAAACTTAGAAAAACAAAAGTCTGTGGTGAGGTTCCTGAGGGACCAGCTAGCCCAAGAAGAAAAAGGGAGGAGGAGAAAGAATGAACATTTAAAGCACCTGGGAACTTTAATGAGCCTTCCCCATTAGGGTGTCAGTGAAACCCACTGAATCAACCCAATGCCAAGGAGACACTGAGACACCGAATTAACCCCTTTCCAAAGTCTTAAGGTATTTGGGTGACTTTTAACCCTTTCAATTATTAATCCATATATATTTTTTCTTTTATTATTTGTTTATAACAGTTGATTTTTATTGGAATTTGCAATTTTTCTTATAAGCACTTTTTAAATACAATTTAGGGAATTTTTTTACTACTTATTTTAATCTTTATAAGGAAAACACCTTATATTTGTAAGGAAAAAAGCCACTCTTGTATTTATATACAGTAAAATTGAGTATGTATTTGCCAAAATATGAATAACTTTTATGTGATGGAATTTTGAGTGGTTTTAGTTCTCTTTCTATTAATCTCTCTTTTCCATTTATTCTATAATAGTTTTGTGGTTTTATTTTTAAAGGGGGAGAGGCTTTTGCTATAAGGCACGTGTGCTTGCCAGAAAGACAGCAAGAGACACAGAGACAGAAAGCGAGAATTCACCCCCCGGGGGGATGTCCACGCTGCAATCCTTTCTTCTCCATTCTTTTCTCAGGATCTTGGGCATGCATGCACATGCGCTTGGCATGAGTTTAAGCCACTGGGCCCAGGACTTGAACCGCGGCTGACTACTTGGGAGTTCAGTGACATAGCCATTATGCCAACTGCTGGTCCCAAGTTTTGTGGGTTTTTTAACCCAACAAAGAAATTCTGGTTCTTGTGACCAAAGTGTAAAGGACCAGCCTTTCTAACCAGTCACTATTTTTTTTTCTATTTTCTGTTTTAAAGTTTCTTTCTTTCTTTTATGAGAGAGAGGGAGCATCCTGACAAGGTTCTTACACTATGATCCACTCCCAGCCTCTGCTTACCTGATCAAGCTCTCAAACCCGCTGTGCTCAGGGAGGGCCAGGTTGCAAATGTTGGACCTTCCCACACGAGTTCCATTTAGTTACTGCTGCGCCACTGCCTGGCCCCTATCCTTGTGCCCAGTTAACTGCTGTGGCCTCTCCTGCCAAAGTGGAGACCCTGAGAGGGCCTTCAGTGCCATCCCCACACGCGAACTCCTGCCCACATTTAGACTACATGCCTGGGCTCTATCAGTGGGGTAGGATGTGTGAGGTGTGGTGAGAAAAGTGTCCTGATGTTTTTCTTCCTTCCTCAGCACAGCCAGCCTGCTATGGGATGGACGAGGAGGACGAGAACCACTATGTCTCATTGCTCAAGGATGTCTACAACAGCTATGACACCACAGGGACAGGCTTCCTGGACCGAGAGGAGCTGACCCAGCTCTGCCTGAAGCTTCACCTCGAACAGCAGCTGCCTGACCTGCTCCAGATTCTCTTTGGAGATGACCTCTTCTCCAGGGTGGGTACTGGACCCCATCTCATAAGGAAAGCATAGAGCTCCAATATCAGTTAAACAAAGTTGCTTCTCTAATCAAAGTTATTAGGAAATGGAATCTTGGTTTTCATTTATTTACTTATTATAATCACTGTATATCATTACAGCATACCAGATGAATTTTCCCATCATGAATACACAACGTATCAATCCAGTAAAAGACATTACCATAAACTTTATCATCAACAAATTTCATTTTGGGTTCCTTAAGTATTTTGCTTCTTTCTTCTTCCCCTTGAGTCTCTCCTTCTCACCGTCCCCCATTTCCCACCCTCCTCTCCCACTGTCTCCAGTATCACCATTGCTCTCCATGCTTTTATACCCTCCAATCATTCAGTTTTATAGGAGTCCTACATTATAGAGACTTTCCTTAAGATTACATTTTTTCTTTTAGTGTCATAATGTCCAACAGTTTTGTTTTGTTTTCCCAGAAAGAAGTTTTAGTTTGTCCTGAGGTATGGGAATAGTGGATTTGGTATGGGTGGTTGGTGAGAGGTTCACAAAAACACAGGGTTCGATTTATGAGCAACTTGCATGCTGGTGGATCATTTAGAGACAGCTTCAAAATACCTCTGAGGCATGTTGTCTTATACAGTGTCACAGCAGAAATTCATCCAGCAGCTGGATCAAACAATTACAGGCTGCCGTTGGGAGAATAAAGTACACGGTATTCAGAGGTGGCCGTAATTTCATCTGTGCAAGAGAGAAAATGTGAACTCAGGAGCTCTTTTTTCCTAGGATATTCTGGGTCATCGAGGGTAGTGATCTAGATTCTAGACTATAGCCTGCTTTCATGATTGAAGTGCCAAAAAGCACCTCTCCCTAGTCCCAATTTTGAACGAGTTAGTGCTAAAAACAGGGCCTCTTACCTTGTTGGTCATCTTAACTTGGAAGGAAGAATATTTGCAAGATTCAATAAAACTATTTTCATTTTTGAAAGAAAAAAAAAATCTAGCCTGTAAATTTTCCTGAATTGACTCTTGGGCAAAAACAATGAAAAAAGGAAAAACAACATCATTGTGAACAACTGAAAAAACCCATGGGCCAGAAGGCTACTGTGCTGGACTCCCACGTGGCCAACAGCGGTTCAAGTCCCAGACACGCCAACTTAAAGATGATACCAGGCACGTGTATGTGCATGCCCAGAATCCCAAGAGGAAGGTAGAAGAGAGGGAATTTCATTTTGGCCATCCCCCTTTGGAGGGAGGATGTGGTTTCTCACTTTCTCACTTTCACAGTCTCTGTTTCTCTCTGGTGAGTACACAAACCCTACAGCAAAAACCTAAAAACAAAACAGAAAACCACACAACACTCACTGTTGGCTTAGGGAAGAGTCAAGGTGAATCTGACCTTATGTTATTTTCCCAAAGAAACCTGTTCTGTCCAAATCAGCAGGTATTGTTGCTCCCTCGGAAAGAACTCTGTCTCAGACGGACCACACCCTTTTTGTTGCTTTAATAGACTTTAATGAATCAATGTGGTTTGGGTAGATAATATTCTAGCTCCTCTTGATATCACTTAGAATTAGGGACTTAGATAGGTAAAAGGTACATTTGTGAAAAATCAACATTCTGGTAATTTAAGCAGTTTAAACTGATGAGCCATTTTTCTTGATAATTTTGATCACCTACAGGCAGTGATCTTCTAGCAGAGTCATATGTGTGTGTGTGTCCCCACCCGTCTCTTCTCTCTCTGTTCCAATGACATTCTCTTGGTAAATCCAAACCTAAAAGAATAACTTTGAGGCCCAGGTTCAGATTTTTTTTTTTCCAGCCAATTCATTTTATAGGTGAATGATCTGACACCAAGATGAAGTAAAATGATATGCCTAAAAGTCACACAGGAGAGTGTTGGAGAAAACCAAGATTAAACCTTTTATCCAGGAGAGTGGGTTAGTTTTGCAGATTAAATACCACATTACAAGCACCGGATCCAAGATGGCGGCCAGCAGGAGGCTGCTGAAGGAGCTTGAAGAAATTCTCAAATGTGGAATGAAAAACTTTCGTAACATCCAGGCTGATGAAGCTAATTTTTTGACTTGACAACAGCTTTTTTTTTTTTTTTAAGAATTATTTAATTTTATTTATCCATTTATTTATTTCAATTTGACCAGAGAGAAATAGAATGAGAGAAAGAAAGCAAGCAAGCCACCAGGTGGTCTAGGACTCAAACCATGGTCTGCTATGTGGGAGTCCAGCACCCTTAACCACCATGCCACCTGCCGGCCCCAAGGGCTTATTGTTTCTGACAGCCCTCCATATGAAAGGGGACCTTCAGAAACAAAATTAGCTTTCCGGTAGAGTATCCATCCAAACCACCGAGATCACATTTAAAACAAAGATCTATCACCTGAACATTGACGGAAACGGGCAGGTCTGTCTGCCAGTAATTAGTGCTGAAAACTGGAAGCCGGCTACCAAAACCGACTAAGTAAATCCGTCCCTCATAGCACTGGTGAACGACACCCCAGCCCAAGCACCCCGTCCAGGCTGACCTAGCTGAAGAATACTCTTAAGGGCCGTAAAAAGTTCTATAAGAACGCTAAAGAGTTTACAAAGAAAAATGAGGAAAAGCGACCTGTGGACTGCCATGATTTGTTCCAGCAAATGTGAGCAGAGACTCTGAGCAGTGCATTCAGACACCTCGCAAAGAAGGACTCTGTGGAAAATTGACATGTGCCACCAGTGCCTGGTGTTTGCTTGTGGCAGTTACTAACTTTCTACAGTTTTCTTAATCAAAAGTGTAGAAAGGATTAAAAATTTAAGATGTAAAACACATACACACACATTTCAATTTTCTTAAGTATTTATCATATGCAGTATTGTATAAATGTTAGTCATTGATATAGACATTCAACCATAAAAATGAAGCAGTAGTGTATTTAACAAGGTAATTTTTTTAGAGATTTTTGCTATAGGGTGCATGTGCTCACTGAAGAGACAGAGAGACAGGAAGCAAGAAATCACCCCTCCCCCAAGTGCAATCCCTTCTCCTCCATTCTCCTCTTGGAATTTTGGGCATGCTTGCACACATGCCCAGCTTGAGTTTCAAATTGCCATATCTGGGACTTGAACCATGGTCAGCCACATGGGAGTGCAGCACCTTCATCACTATGCCATCTACTGGCCTCAACAAGGTAATTTTTATGCTGTAAGGGTATGGTTTTATTCTATTTTTTTTCCTCAAAAGATGCATGTGTACATTGGAGAGAGATACAGAGTAAAAAAGCACCCTACATGGGGAATGGTCATGTCACAATCCTTACTCCTCCCTGTCTCCCTCCTGTTGGAATTTTGGGCACTCACACACTCTGGGATGTTTTTCAAGCCACTAGATTCAGTATTTGTACCGTAGGACTTGAACCTGCTACCTTCACCATGCCATAGGTTGGCTGGTATACTTGTTCTTAATTCTGTTATAATTCTGGGACCAGTAGTTGGCATAATGGCTATGTCGCTGGAATCCCATGTAGTCAACCATGTTTCAAGTCCTTGGGCACATGTGTATGCGTGCCCAAGCTCCCGAGAAGAGAATGGAGGAGAAGGGATTGTGGCATGGCTGTCCCCCCAGTGGGTGATCTCTCACTTTCTGTTTCTCTGTTTCTCTCTTGTCTTTCTGGTGAGCGCATGTACCCTATAGTAAAAACCTCTGAAAAAAAAAATTTCCTATTAAGGAAGCATT
This sequence comes from Tupaia tana, assembly GCA_026018925.1. Lineage (NCBI taxonomy): Eukaryota > Metazoa > Chordata > Mammalia > Scandentia > Tupaiidae > Tupaia > Tupaia tana. The sequence goes on along the minus strand of JAKSZU010000015.1, from coordinate 59,805,904 downwards.
ATCAAAGTTTGCTTTCAAGCCCCCCAAAAAATATGGCCTAGAATTCTTGGGACTTTTGTATGGAATTTCTATGTCTATTTTATGGTTTTTGTGTTTTGTTTTAATCAGTGGTGAGGATCTTAACCTTGAGTATATTTAACTTGGATAGAGAGAATTCTTCTCTCACAACAATGATTCTTAATGTAGTGTTATTGGAAATAATTTTAGAGTTGAAAGTGACTAGATCACATGCCTCATTCCCTTCTTTTTGGGAAGAATGAGTTCAAGACATACAGAGAAGGGATTGTGGGTCCCATTAGGTCAGCTGCCTGTATGCCCTGGAGTTGCTCTCTCCCTTTTGTGTGCTGTGAAGGAGAAGGACACAAGGAAACGTGCAGGAACAGTTAAAAAGGCACTAATCTGGGCCCGCTGATCCCACTGCTAATTGGTGAATGGAAAAAAAAAATCAGCCTGTAGTTATCATCAAGCAAAATTTCCATTTCATTATTAATCCATATATTTAAGTATTCAGTAGCATTTATATATATATATATATATATATATATATATATATATATGTATATATATAAAAAAGCTAAACAACACGAGATGCTAGGGTACCAAGATGAAGGAAACACTGTTTTTATCTTCATGTTAAGTGAAATATATCCAAGATGATTTATTCCAGCCCTGATTCAAACAGCAAAACTTTGAAAACACCATCCTCCTTTTTTTTTAAGAGACATTTTTGCTATAGGGTGGGTGCACTCGCCAGAGAGACAGAGACAGAAAGTGAGAAATAATCCCCCTGGGGGAATGGCCATGCTGTAGTCCCTTCTCCTCCAGTCTCCTCTTGGGATTTTGGGCGCGCATGCGCGCGCACACACACACACACACACACACACACACACAGGGCATAGTTTTAAGCTGCTGAGTCCGGGACTCAAACCACATTCAACTACATGGGAGTCCAGCAATGTAACCATTACACCATCTGCTGGTCGCTGTAAACACCCCTTTTCATATAAGATTTTGTTAGATAAATTCTGATAGGTCCATCAGATGGTGATGAATTTTTTTTAAGGTTTTGCCATAGGGAGTGTACACTTGCCAGAGAGCTAGAGAGAGACAATGAGAGGAAAGTGAGAAATCACACCCCCACCCCCCAGCAGGGATGGCCATGCTGCAATCCCTTCTCCATTTTCCTCCTGAGATTTTTGGACATGTACACATATGTATCTGGTATGATTTTCAAGCTGCCAGGTCCAGGATTGGAACCTTAGTCTGCCATTTGGGAGTCTTTAACTATTGTCTGCCTTTGGGGAGCCACATCATATGGTAGCCCCATGTGTGATGAAATTTTATGGAACCCTAAAACAGAACAAAGAGGCTTCAGATACCTCAGTAGTGGCAAGTTAGCAAACTCAGTTTAATGTTCTATGGAGGGCAACTTAAAAAGCTAAACAAAATAATGAAAACAAAAATCTTGAAAATAGTAAAGAGCAAACATGTCAGTGAGAAATGACTAGTTCAAAAATCTGTGATCTGTCAGGTACCCAGACATGACTTGTCCAAAAATCTGTGATCAGTCAGGTACCCACACAAAACTCTCATTTGCTTTGGGACTAATTTTATCTCAGCCCAGCCTCAGTGATGCAGGCAGTAGTGTCTGATTTGCAGTACTGAAAGCCACATGGCCAACTTTAAGTTTGGCTCCTGAGTTGACCTGAAGCATGCTAGGCACCTGCATGCCCATGATCCTGTTGAACAGAGAGTTGGGAGAAGGGGATCACAGCATGACTATATCCTATTAGGAGGTTCTTGTCTCAGTCTGTCTTTTTCTCTCTGTCTCTGTCATGTGTTTTCACTCTCTCATGAAAGGAAAAAAAAAAGCATCTTCTGAAATTAAGTAATCAATCATGAAATTGATCTGTGATCTTGGGGACTTCGAAAGCTAGGAAAATATATGTCAAAATTCAGGTTCATGCAAGGTAGAGAAACTGGTAAGTCAATTCCAAAAGTCAAGGGATATCCCAAAGGGTAAAGATGAACTGCAAGTCAGTTAGCCTTTGTGCTGCTTTGTAATCTGGTCTTGTGTCCCTTCAATAGTCTAGGTGACCTCCAGCCTTGCACTTAGATTGAGGTGGTTCTGCATTTTCAGTGCTCTCAGGCACATGGAGAAAACAAATATCTTCTCTGAGGAAAGTGGCATCATCCCAGATATGAAATTATTCCTAAGTAGTAGCTAAATATAATGACCAGCATACAGTCAAGGACAATTAGGCACATAATCAAGACAGGACAAACATGAATCAGCAGAAAGAACAAACACTGGAAAGAGATTCACAAAGATTTGAGATACTGGAATTGTTAGGTACAAAATATAAAACAAATGTTACTATATTAAAAGAGATTTTATAGAAAGTTTAAAAGTATAGGGGGAAAAAAGGAATGCTAAAAAAATGGTATTAAAAGATCTGAACAATGAGCCAAATAAAACTTATGGAAAAGTATGATGACCAAATTTAAAAATTAAGTGGAAGGATTTAATAGTACATTATACACAGATGAAAAGCATTCATTAACTGGAATCACCCAGAATGCCGCTTGAAGATATAAAAAAAGAGATGGTAAAGAAGAAATGAGAAAGTTCAGCATTCTGCGTTGAGTTTCAGGAAAGCATGAATGGAGAGGGGCATTATGGGAAGTGATAATAGCTAAAAAACTTAAAGAAGATTTCAGAAGATTCCAAAAACCATGGAATTCCAGAGAGGATGAATAAAAAGAAATTTATACCTGGCTGTATTATTATTAAACTAAAGGGAAACAAAGACGGAGAGAATTATCTTTAAAAAAGCCAGGTAGGCCAGCCCATAGCGTGGTGATGAAAGTAACTGGATCCTATGTGGCTGACTGTGCAGTTCAAGTCTCAGATCTAGTGACTTGAGAAACATGCTGGGTACATGTGTGTGTATGTCCTGAATTCCAAGAGGAGAAATGAAGAAGAAAAGATTGAGCTGTGATTTATTTCTCACTTTCCTTCTCTCCTTCCCTCTGTCTCTCATGTAAGCACATGAGCTCTCCATCAAAATAAATAAATAAAGCAGGCAGAGGTAGGACATATGTACACAGAATCTCTTTGTATGACCTATGCATGAATTTATAATTATTTCAAAATGAGAAGTTTAATAATTTGTAAAAATCCAAAGAGGAAAGGCATATTCTTAAAGTGAGTCATAGTCAGGTTGACCACTGTCTTCGTCAAGTGCAGCAGTGGAAGCCAGAAACAGTGAAAGATATCTGAATTGTGCTGGAAGATATCTACCAATCTGAATTTTATACCCAGAAAAAGTATCTGTCATAAATAAAGGTAAAAGACTGCATCTGTGAGAAGGACAGTCCTACTCAGTCAGCAATGAAAGGAAACAGAGGCAAACATATCCAATAAATATTTGTTGAGTACCTACTGTATGTCAGCAGTGAGCTCACAGTCAAGCTGAGGAAACAGAAAATAAATAAATTACCTGATGTCTGGTAATGATATTGGGTCATCAGAAAAGCCATGACATATTTTTCTTTGTTATTCTGTGCAAAAATATATCATGACTTTTCTGACAACCTAATACATGAATGTCCCCGGGCAGAAGTATTCACAAAAAACAAAAGGCAGTATTTTACACTCAATGACAGCAATAGAGGTGTGCTCTTACAAGGTCTTTGCCAGATTTGGGAAGTAAGCCTGGACATATATCCCCAAAACTGCTTCTCCAACAATTACTGGTGATATTTTAAGCAACCTAATAACCCATGCTGTTGATTTGTTTCTATGTGACTTTCATTGAAACATACATAGAGAAAAGACCTCATATCAAAGCATGTACCTCTGAATATTCCAGACCAAGCACACCTGTGTGGCCAGAACCTACGGATGGTGCTTCTCTCTGTACCCGCCCCCCTCTTTCCTGTCTCTCTCTCTGCTCCCTCATGGGAGAAAGGAAGAAAGCAGGGAAAAAAAGAAAAAAGAATCTCTGACAAATTAAGATTTTTGGCACCACCATAGTGTTTGTCTGATAGTGGGATTGTGGCTTACTTTCACTTCGTATTTTATGTACTTTTCTATTTTAAAGTATCTTAAGTAAATATTAATATTTGAAACAACAAAATGAATATTCTCCATTTAACAGGCGACAATAGAACTTTTTTCTCTGAGAAAAAAACCCGAAAGAGTACCACATTAAATATGAGGTCAGTTGAGAGTAACAGTGTTCTTGTTTCACTTACATTCACCCAGGTTAACTTTGAGGAATTTAAGGAAGGATTTATTGCCGTGTTGTCATCAAATGCTGGTGTCAGCTCCTCGGATGCAGAAAGTGGTTCTTTGGAATCAGGTAAGAAGATTTCTTTCTATCAACATTCTTTCTTTTTCTTATTGTTGCCTTTTGGAGTATAATATTTTAATGAAAGCAGTCAGCAGTTCTGAAAACCAACTTCTAACCCCCACTTTCTGTCACTGCCAACTTGTATAAAACATTTGGGCTCTTCTTTCATTCTCTTATTTATAAAATAGTGTCATGTAATCATGACTTTAGAAAGTTCGTGGAAAAATGGAATTGAAGTGTGAGTTCATTTGGTTGCAAAAAAATTGAAATCTAAGTGTGTTTTTTTCCTAGCACATATCTCCCGTGACCTGTTTTCAGCCCCTCGTGTGTGCTGTGCCTGAAGCCTGGGCTTGTGAATAGATCCAGGGGTGAGAGGAGCAGAAGACCTCAGTTACAAGTGCAGTGTGGATGCGAGCTGTTGCTGCCTGGGCCTTGAGGGTGTCCAGCACGCTGACTGGCCACCAGCCCAGGGCAGACCAGTATCTGGTGTTTCTCAGACCCTGCTGGTGCCTTGTGCTAACATGGCTGAGGGGAATCCTATTATAGATGTGAGGTTGGTGATAACAGACAAGTCCAGGGAAAAGCCCCTGGACTCGGGCTGGTCAGGGGGTATAAGGAGAGTGTTGTGGGGAGGTCTGCTCAGAGTCAAATATGGCACCAGTCCACATCCCATCCCCCAGTGCCAGGACCCCGTGTTAGAAAGTCCATAGAATAGTGATGGGCACCTTCTCTCGGCCCATAGCAGGCTGCTGCCCTAGGTCCATGAGCTTCCCCTATGCCAGGCATTGAGCACATCTGTGTGCATTTTATGTAGGTTGTATTTAATGCCCATGGAAATCTTGTGACTTTGTCATATTGTCATGAGGAACCTGAAGCCTGAGGTGAGAAGGGGTTTGTGCACAAGCCCACGGTTAGTGTGCGGTATCCAGGGCTCCAGGCTGCATTTCCAGCTTTAGGCCTGTGGCTCATGCACCCTTGCTCAGCCAGAATGGTTCCTTCTACTGGGGGCTGGTCATCTCCTCCCGTCTATTCTTGCCGGCCAGAGAGGCAGGCACCATGGGAGGAGCCCTGGGGCCAGAGTCAGCCCCCTACCAGGCCCTAGTGAGACTGCTTTGTCTCACTTCTCATCTATAGGATGTGAGGAGGGCCACTGGTTTTTCCCAAGGTGTGAAAGAGTTTGGAAGGGGGTCTAGACATCCAGTGCCATAAGATAGCCCCAGCAACCTGGCTGCTCCCTATCTGGGCTAGGGACCATGGAAAGACCCCCTTCCAGCAGCTCCTGCAACTGTGAGATGGGCTCAGTTCTTCCACAGACACAGGAGGCTAGTCTTGCACCTCCACTCCCACCAATTCCAGTTTCTTTCTTTTTCTCTTTTTCTCTTTTCTTTGAAATTAGATTTTTCAAAGCCTTCCTCTGTGAGTAAATGGTCCTATCCCCTGCCTTGCCTGAGTCAGCTTCCTAGTGTCACGGATGAGGCTTGTCCCTATTCAGGGCTAAACAGCCATTCAGAAAGACATGTGTCCACACTTGAAGGGCTGACCCAGCACCTACTCCAGCAGAATCTCCCAGGGTGGCATTCGTTCAGCCCTCAGCCTGGCTCACTCTCTCCCTTCCTCCAGCCCTACCCACTACCCCCTCCACATGTTCCTCCTGTCCCAGATATACCCAGGCTGTGTCCTCAGGCCCCATCCACCCTGGTGGCATCACTGTTTGATTCTCATCTCTCTGCTCGACCTCTCATATCTCCCACCATGATCAGGAAAATATGCTTTGATAGCCCAGGGTTTCAGGAACCCTTAGACTTTGAAGAACAGCCTGTCTCCTCTTCTTTCTTTCTCTTCCTCTTGTTAAAGGCCGTTATTGAACATAGCTGAGTGTCTTTTAATTCAGGCTTTCTTACACATTCCCTGTGGTAAATGCACACCTCCAGGACAGATGCACTCCAGATGTGCAGGGGTTTGGAGGCACTGCGAGGCTGGTGTGGTTCTGGAGAGGTTCCTGCTGCCCACTTGAGCAAATAGCGCTTGCGGTTCTTATTCTGTGGGTCCTGCAAGCTGCCCCCTCATTTTCACCATCACCTGTCCTCTCACTGTACTTGCTTCTGTCCCGACTGGCCACGTGGGTGTCCTTCTCTGGATAGCATTTCTCCCAAAGAAGGTGGTAAGACATTTCTCCCAAAGAAGGTGGTAAGACTGCTCATGTGAGAACATGGGGGATCTGAAAAAATAGCATGTGTTTTTCGGGTGGTTCTTTCCTTTAGGATAGGGAAATGTTGACTTGGCTATAATGGAGGAGATGGTGTGGGCCATCAGCCTTAAGGGTTGCCCGGACATGGAGCATCAGGCCAGGAAGCAGATGTGGTGCTGGTGCACCATCTGTAGGCGGCCTGAGCCCCAGGACATGGCAAAAGTGGCAGGCGTGGTGGCTGGGGATCTGCCTCTGCCGCAGATCAGACTGCCCACGGAGGTGGTGAGCAGAGCAGTCTCTGAGTTTCCTCCTGCCTGGTTTCCAGAGGTACCCCAACTTCCTGCTGCACCTCCAGGGTCTCCTCAAGCAAATCAGAGCCTTCTCCTCAGCCCCTTGGCCCACCGGCCTCTCAGTGAACAAAGCAAGTGCAGAAGCAAGAGCCGTTCTCTTTTGGCTGCCATTCATCCCATCAACAGCTCTTAACAAAGCGCCATTCTCTGTGTTTGAAGCTGGCCCTCTGGGTGCTGGTGCATTTTCTTAGGTGTTCTCTCAAGGCTCGCAGCTGGCTGGGAAGTTTCTTCTCTCTCACACTCTCATGAGCCATCTTCTCCTGAGTTTGCTGGGCCCAGCCCTGCTTCTGACGTTGTCCCAAGTGGTTGTTCGCAGGCCCAGGAAGACTCTCAGTGTCCCAATAGGTGAGGAATTGTTTAGTCACCCTACACGCCATCAGCTTCTCTGGGTCATTCCATCACTTCACATTCAGCAAGCCCCAAGCAGACCCAGTGCCTTTCTCCTCATACAGGCTTCTCATCTTTTTTCCACCTGTTCATGGCTGCTCTTCTGGTCAGCTATGCTTGACCCAGCCTCCCACCACAAGGTCAGGGACTATGGACAAGCTATGTGGGGTACAGACAAAACATGAGACCCATCTGTAAGGAAGCACTCCTCCATTCTCCTGGCTGGGCCTTTCCTGGTCAGGTGTCACCCTTTTCCCTCAATTCAGCCCTGCTCTGGTTGCCTCCTCCCTCTAAACCCCATTCTACCCTGGCGACTACATGTGCAAACCCCCTGCCCCTCCCCCACCCCCATCTTCTTCCTGCTGCCTCCACAGGGTGACTTGGATAGGATTCGGCATAGGGTCTCAGCATGAGTTTCCCTGCTGGTCTATGCAGATGTGGAAGAATATGGAGGGAAGAAGGAAGACAAAGTATTACAGGGTTTTGGGAATGTTTATGAATCCCAACCTGAAATCCACACCTGCCTGTGCTCCAGACCTTCAGAAATCTGCCCACAGCTTACCAGCCCCAGGGGCTCTGGAGCTCTGTGTTCACGGGTTTTTGAAGGGGTTCTTTCCTTTGCATCAAAAGCTAGATTTTGTATTAGTCTCTTATCACATGGATAAAAACAAATTATGATTTGAAAAAAGTAAATATTACACATAGAATTTAGAAGAAACACCTGCTTTCTGAGTTTCCAACCCCTAGTAATAGGAGAGTTCCTAACCGTTTCTTGTGTCCTTCCACATGGTTCTGTGCACAAATAGTGCACATCTGTGAATCACACCTTGTGCTGAATCCGCAGCTTTTATCTGGTTGGTTGATATCCAACTGCATTCCACCATGGAATTTTGAAAACAAGAGGAGCTGACGAAAGTAATCTCAAGATGATGACTTTTCTCAGCTTCTAGTTGTTCTGCAATGTTTTTTTCCCCTGGTACATTGATTATAGATTAAGATTGACAGATTTAACCAGTGCTCTAAAATGTCCTCAAATGTTGATATCTACACAGCGATAAATCATTCTTAAATTTATTAGATACCAGTTAGCGTACTCTCATTTCTATACCAGAAAATGAGTTTATTTCTCAATAGGACTTCAACTTCCAGAGCTAAGCCTCTGGAGAACCAACTTGGCTGTTGGAGTTGTTGGTTGACCCTTGGGTGGCCACTGGTATCCATTTTGAGAAAATTGGTTGTACCCAGGGGGACAGCTGGGAATACTTCGCTGCATTTTAGCTCTTGAGAACTAAATCTTGCCAGTGCTCTCCTAAGCAGTATACCTTTAATCAGAATGCTTCCCAGATCCTGGATGTTACTTCACATGCTTTTAAAGGTGTCCGTGTATACCTTTTGTAACTCTGCCACTTTAGGGCAGACTGTTCAGAGTTGGTTTTGGGTGCTGTTTGCAACCAGTCCAAACATGTACCACATACAATTGCACTGTTGTTTTTTAAAAAATTATTTATATATTATAATTATTTTAATTTGATCAAAGAGAAACGGGGAGGGAGAGTGGGAGAGCAAGCCACCAGGTCCAGGACTTGAACCATGGTTGGCCATGTGGGAGTCCAGCACCTCGACTACCACACCACCTGCCAGCCCCATGCACTGTTCTTTTTTTTTTTTTTTTTTGAGAAGTTTTTGCTATAGGGTGCATGCGCTCGCCAGACAGACAGAGAGAGACAGAGAGATAGAAAGCAAGAAATCACCCCCCAGGGGGGATGGCCACGCCGCAATCCCTTCTCCTCCATTCTCCTCTCAGGATCCTGGGCACGCACGCACACGCGCCCGGCGTGAGTTTTAAGCCACCAGGTCCGGGACGCGAACCACGGTCGACTACACAGGAGTCCAGCGACATAGCCATTACGCTAACTGCTGGTCCTCCCATGCACTGTTCTTTGAAGAACAGTGTTTCAGTACTTTGACCACCTATCAAGGAGGGTCGATCGTTATTTGACCATCTTCTTGAAAGAGAAGACCTACTAGGGGCACTGTAGAGTGTTCAGGATCCACAGTTTTCAGGTTGCTTAGAGGTAGCTGGGTAATCAAAAAAGGCTTGGTCTCTGATTCAGTGTTAACCATAAAGATCATTATGACCAAGAGTCTGAAAAAATTTCGGTTAATGCTGCCCAGTATTTGTTCAGTAGCATTACTTTTCACTTTTTGAGCCCAAAAGTAAGTTTGGGATCGATTCAATGGCAACAGGAGAAACTTGCCATTTGAATTTGTTTGTTTGGTAACCCTACATCATCACCAAGGTCTCTGTGGAAGCCAAACCTGTGGCCACTTGATATGCAGTTCATTTGCTCTTTATACAAATAACCATACCGAAGACATTACAAAAGATGGCCAGCGTATGAGGGCCCAGAGCCTGCATCAGAGGGCACCCTCCAAATTTCCTTCTTTTCTTCCAGCCACCTCCCATGCCGTCCCACCCAAGTACGTGCGTGGCTCTAAGTGGTATGGCCGCCGGAGCCAGCCCGAGTTGAGGGACTTGGCTGAAGCCACATGTGGACTGGAGCAGCAAACCAAGGCCAGCCTGAGAAGCCAGCTCCGAAGTTCTGCATCTCTGGAAAGTGTGGAGGTGGGTTGGGCCATCTCCCTCCACCCAGGTTGCCCTTATTGGGGAGGCACCATTTCACTTCGTCACTGTCTGTAGCACATGGTCACGAGCAGATGCAGGAGGGCGGGGACTCCCAGTCCTCTGAGGTCACCAGATATGCAGTTCACATTTCGTTTTAATTTGTGTCAGGTCTGATTGTCTTCCAGTCATGGTCACAGACCCAGGGCATTGGAGAAAGTCCGCATAAATCCTTTGTGTGGGACACAGACCCGGGGCATCAGAAAATATCTGAGTAAATCCTTCATGTCTCACCCACTGCCACCTCTGCTATCACTGAAAGAAGGAGATTTTGATGGCTTCATGAGTGAATGGTAATAGCTCAAGGCAGAAAGGGAAGACCCTTTTCACACAGCCTTGAGGTGAGAAGTGTGGCTGTAACAAGTCCACCATCCCACCTGCCTCAGCACATGCCAAGGCCCAGGTGCCATCAGCACATTCTCCCATACTCCTCCACTTCACCCAGACCAGCAGGGACCTCTCAAGTGGAAGGGAATCCCTGTAGACCCTGTGCTGAATCTCAATAAAGCTGCCACATGGCTGCAACAAGAAGGAGACAGGGGACAGGGTGCACAGCACAGCAGGACTTGGGGTTCCGAGGGTTGACTATCCTCACAACATGGCAGCCGACTTCTCCATAGCAAGTGACTCCAGAGAGCAGGAGGCCACATGTCTCATGGCCTGATCCTGCACTCCCTCATTGTGCGATTAGTGAGTGTTGAGACATGGGAAAAGCCAAAGTTTTTCCTCTTCTCTCCATCAACAACACACACTACAACTGGGGGTGTGAGCGAGGCTCTCTGGGCCCTGGGAGTTGACTTTGCCCTATAGTCCCCCAAACTACTTGCTGCAGGTGCTTGGTGTCACTGGGGAGCCAGACTGCTGGAGACCATGGCATTTTGTGTAAAGAAATAAACCCACAGGTCAGGTCCATAACGTATGAGTTCAGTGTTGACTCAATAAACCCATTTTCAAGGGTTTTAGAAACTTAAAGACAGATAGAACTGTATTGAGAACTTCTGTCTCTTCTCTCTCTCTCTTTTTTTGAATAATTATTTTATCTATACTTTCTTATTTATTTTAATTTGAACAGAGAGATACAGAGTGAGAAAGAGAGGGAAAGTGAGAAAGCAAACCACCAGGTCCAGGACTTGAACTGCGGTCAGCCATGTGGGAGTCCAGCGCCCTCAACCACTATGCTACCTGCTGGCCTCTCCTCTCTTTCTTTTTAATTTGCCAGAGATAGAGAAAGTAAGAAAGCACTCCCCATGGGGGATGGTATGCTACAATCCCTTCTCCATCTTTCCCTCCTTTAGAGATTTTGAATACACACGCGCACGTGCCTGGTCTGTTTTATAAGCTGCTGGATCTAGGACTCAAAGCGCATAGCCAGCCATGTGGCTTCTAGTCTCCTTAACCACCATGCCACCAGCTGACCCAGGAACTACTCTTTAATAGGCAACTCTGGGTCCCCAAATTAGTTTGTTTATATTTTTATAATTTGCTGAGGCAAAGAGGGAAAACAAACATATATTTAAGTCTTAGAGTCTCTTCTTTCAGAGACTTATTGCATCTGGGCAACACCATCAAATCTAGGATGATGGTCCTTTTTAATCTTTTTTTAATTTGGACCTCAGGAATGGAGTGTTGAGTGAGCCTACTCCTCACCATGGTGCTTCATCTTTGTTACTACCATCTTTGTTACTAACTTTTCAGGGCCCAAAGGTTGTCAGTGGAAATGCAACTGAACACACATGAGAAGGTCCCTGGTTCACATCCAAAGACTCCTTATGCATGCCAGGCACTCCTACCTATCATCCAGGACAACAAAGGCTGAGCGTGGATCATGGCATGGAGAGAGAACTTGTGGGGATGCTTTTCTCTCTTTGTCTTCATCTCTCTCTCTCATGGAAGAAATAAGAACAAAAAACATGACCAAAACACTTTAAAATAATTTTTGATCCCAAAATATAAACACAGAGAAAGCCGCTTTTAGGATTGGCAATTGAGTTGAATGGATTAGGAAAATGGGGTTGAATGCTCTTCTAGTCTGTTCTGATGCTAATAACAGAAAACACCTGAGTCTGAGTAATTTAAGATAATAGATGTTAATTCAGCTAGTAGTTTGGAGGTCCAAAGTCCAGTCCCCTTTAGTGATGCTGCTCCCAGCATGGCAGAGGGCCGAGTATGTGTCTGTCCATTGGTGTCTCTATCTGTCTCCTCTTATAAAATTCCCAGCAGTCAGTAATGGGGGCTCTCCTCCCTAGAATCTATCTCTCAACTCCATAGGTTAAGTTTTCACCCCCTTACTCCCATAACAACCAAATCTCAACACATAAATTTTGGGGAGACACTAACCATAGCCATTATTTATTCCTGGCTTACTAGTTCTGACCCATGCTAGCTTTGAAGACAGTAGAGTCTTAGTCACTCAGGCAGTCATTCCAAAGTAGTTACAGGGGACCAGCAGGTGGTGTGGTCATTAAGGTGCTGACCGTGTTTCAAGCCCTGGGCCCTGATGGCTTGAAAATTACGCTGCTGCAAAGCTGGCAGGTGGCAGTGGGGGTTGAGATGCTGGAGTCTCACATGGCTGACTACATTTCGAGTCCTGGGCCTAGTGGCTTGCTTTTCTATTTTCTCTCTCTCTCTCTTGTCCAGTTAAAAATAATAATAAATAAAGGCTGGTAGGTGGTATGGTGGTTAAGGCACTAGACTCCTACATGGCTGACTAGAGTTTGAGTCCTGGACCACGCAGCTTGCTTTCTTATTCTCCTTTTCTCTCTCTCTTTCTCTGGTTAAATTGAAGAATAATGGGACCAGCAGTTAGCATAATGGCTATGTTGCTGGACTCCCATATAGTCGACCACGGTTCAAATCCCAGACCCAGTGGCTTAAATTCACGCCGGGCACATGTGCATGCGTGCCCAAGATCCCAAGAGGAGAATGGAGGAGAATGGAAGGATTGCGGCATGGCCATCCCCCTGGGGGGTGATTTCTCACTTTCTGTCTTTCTCTATCTTTCTGGTGAGCGCATGCGCCCTACAGAAAAAAACCTTACAAAAAAAAAAAAAAAAAAGGAAAAAAATAGAAGAATAACAATAAATAAATAAATAAATAAAAGAAAATGGCATCGCTGTCTTTAAACATGATAATAATGAATAAAATGAAAAGACAAATAATTCTTAAAAAAAAAAGAAAATCATGCTGGAAAATCATGCTGGGGCATGCACATGTATGCCCAAAACCACAAGAAGAAGGTATGAGGGAAAGGCTCAGTGTGATACCCCTCTGGAAGGTGATTTCTGGCTCCCCCAACGCAAGTCTGTTTCTCTCCAGTGAAAGCACACACCCTATGGTAACAACCTTAAAAAAAAAAAGTTATGGGGACATACAATACACAGTTGTGACTGGCTATTTCTGTCACTAAAACATGAGATTTCCTTTTTTTTAAAATTTAATTTATTTATTATTATTCCCCCACTTTTTTAATTTCATTTTCTTTTATGCATTCAATCACATTATTTAGCTTACAGAATGAATATTTCAACAGGTAAACATTTCTCCCTAGTCCAGTTGATAAAACTATAAAATATCTTTAGCAGATAATATCACATTTCTTTGTCTTATTAATGCTTTGCCTCCCTGTTTTTCTTCAAAATGTCTTTCCTCAGACCCTACTCTTTCACAAATACTATATCTGGTATTTACATCCATATACGGTGTTTCTATATCCTTTAGTCAGTCAGTTTCAGTCATAGAGTGCGGACATTCAGTATATATTTATTATTATTTTTTCATTTGACGAGAGAGAGAAAAGATAAGCCACCAGGTCTGGGACTCGAACCAGTCAACTGTGTGGAAGTCCAGCGCCTTTACCACCACACCACCTGCTGGCCCCAAACATGAGATTTTCATTTCTATCACATGTTTCTCAGTGACTGTGCCTCCTGTCTTGGATGCAAGGTTGCAAATGCCTCTGAGGTATCAGGTCTTGCTGTGCACCATGCTGTCCCTGGAGTCCCTGGAGGGACCTAGACTCGCCCCTCCTCCCAATGTCTGCCAAACTGCTGTGGGAGATCAGAGAGGTACACAGAGGCAGTGACATCTCAAGTATCCCATGACTAGAATGTTGACTGAGTTTCCTCACCAGCACAAGGAGGAGGTGCTGGTCAGGGGCGTGCCTCTGTTCTCTCAGGGCACATGGTGTAATTGTCCTCAGTGTGAGCTACCCAAAGTGGCTCTGGCTTAGGTCTGGGAGCCCAGTGAGCAAAATAAAGAGTGTCCAAGCCATTCGCTTGCTGCCTGACAGGGACCCGATGGGGGTCTCAGCTTGGGCAGCCTGACTGGCAGAGAGGCCTGCAGGGTGTGAGCTTCTCTGAGAGCTGACCCCACAACCTCTGTCATCCCTCCTCTACGCAAAACATCCTGTTCCATTTGTTCCTGGTATCCCATGCACTGTGATATCCTCTGGGGAAATTCACACCCTTCCCTACGTTTTTTCTGCAGAGTCTCAAATCAGATGAAGAAGCTGAGAGTGCCAGAGAACCTCGGAATGAATTGTTCGGAGCACAAGGTAAAGCCCTGGCCTTCCACTTGGTGCTCTCTGTCTTCAGCCAGTACTTCGAAAGCTCATGGAGCTGGGTAATTGAACAAGCCCAATCTCAAGTGTAATTTTCCAGGAAACGCACATGTGGGTGGTGTCCCTGGTGGCCCTTATCTCCAGGAGTGCTCAGAATATCACCATCACAGCTGCAAGGTGGTCACTCAGTCCTCAGCCCCCTGAGGTCAGGCCCAGGGGCAGAGATCACTTACTGAGGACGGCAGTGTGGTTCTGCCGTGTTTCACAGCCTTGGGCCCCCAGCCGGCAGGCTTGTCCTGGGAGTCTCAGGCTGGAGGGCCCTGCTCGACCCGGTCACTTCTGGGCTTGCCCTGCACCTCCTCCCTGGCATACTGGGCCTGGACACAGCCTCTTTGCTGTGAAGGAGGAATCTCACGTGTGCACCAAATAGAGTGTAAGACAAGGTTCTGTTTCTTGAGAGCTTTACACAGGCCTGCGGCTGGCACATGTGAGTCGCTTACAGCACATCTGCACCAGAACAGAGCACAGCGCCAGAAGGGAGGACTTGGTTGCTGGGTTGCTATGGCACTGTAACAAGGTCTGGTGCTTTGGGAATGAGACTGGTGCACAGGCAACAAGTGGGACCTGGAGTCCCTCACTGTCTTTCTGTCATGCTGTAGCATTACATGTTTCTGTGGGAACAAAATCATGTTAGATGTCCAGGCCAAAGCCTATTCCAAGGAGCTGCCTCTAGAAGGTGTAGCAGTGGTGCTGGGGGAGGGGAACTTCTTCTCCATTGTGATTACCTGTATGTTCCTGTAATACTTATTTAACATACAAAACTAAAATATTACTCAAGCATCAAGCATTCTAGAGTATGAGTTGGGGGACAAGACCCATACTTACGACAGACTGCAAAAATGCAGGATGGTATAGAATCACTGCTGTCTTAGGTAGTGCTTGCAAAAGTGAGAAAAGGGGCTCGCTGGCAAGGCAGGTGTGCAACGTGGGTGTGTGAGGACTGTGTAGAGTCAGGCCTAGAGCCCCAGGAAACTACACCAGAGTCTTTGCTGAGGCCTGCCTTACCCTCGCCACAGGCCTGTTGGGTTCTGAGCATCTCTACCCTTGGAACAGGTGTGGGTCTTGCTGAGCTTGGGAAAGAGTCAAGGTTCACACTAGGCCTTTCTAGCCATGGAGCTCACACTTTTTATGAGGCTGCTGTAGAACTGCTCTGAGGAGTGGGACTGAAGTGCTCAAGGAAGACCTAGGGAAGGTGGTGGACTGAGGGTGGGCAGCACCTGCAAAGGTTTTTTTTTTCTTACTGAAGAGGTTTTTACTATAGGGCACGTGCGCTTGCCAGACAAACAGAGAGAGACAGAGAGGTAGAAAGCGAGAAATCACCCCCCAGGGGGGATGGCCACACCGCAATCCCTTCTCCATTCTCCTCTCAGGATCTTGGGCACGCACACACATGCGCCCGGTGTGAGTTTTAAGCCACTGGGTCCGGGACGTGAACCGCGATCGACTACGTGGGAGTCCAGCGACATAGCCATTACGCTAACTGCTGGTCCCTGCAAAGGGTTTTTTGTTTGTTTTGTGGTTTTTATGTTTTTGCCATAGGGCACATCACTCTTCAGGGGTATGGCCATGCCACAGTCCATTCTCCTCTTCTCAGGATTTTGGGCATACACACACATGCACCCAGCATGATTTTCAAGCTGCAGGTCTGGAACTTGAACCTGGTGGTTGACCGTGAGGGAACTTAGCACCTGAACCACCATGCCATCCACTATCACTACTGCAAGGGGTTTTCGCAAAACAAGTTGAGCCTGAGTGCAGAGTAGCCTATGATGCTTAACTTCTCTTTTGTGAGAAATGTCAGGGGTTGAAGAGCAAATTAAATGACACCAAGAAGAATCAAATAGATGATTCAGAATGTAGGACCTTTTACGGAACTACTGATGAGGTCTCTTAAGGAGGCAGGGGTTGTGAGGAGCCAGGAAAGGTGCTCGAGACCCAAAGACTTGAGAGGAATCCAGCCAAGTGCACTCCAGGGCTTTTGTTTGGACACCAATTCACATAAGTCAGCTGTTCAAGACATTTTTGGGATGTAACTGTTGTTTTGCTAGGTCCAGTAGTGGCATCGTGTGTAAGAAAATGCCCATATTTGGGGCCTGACAGTAGTACGACTCAGCACTCAGTGAGGCTGACCCACAGGACAGTCCAGGGTTTGCATCCCAGGATCTCCCTGATACGTGCATGTACACATGCCCTTACCTGCGATGGCTGGGGCTAGAGTGGATCGCAGCCTGAAGGCCCTGTTGGGGGTGCTGTCTCTCTCTTTGTCACTCATAGAAGAAATGAACAGACTTTAAAAAAGAAAATGTCCATATTTTCTAGCAATAGATACTAAATGTGTGGCAGTGAGATGACCTGAGACCCAGGGTTGAGTACACCTGTGCTTCAGCAGGAAGACTTGCTAGGGAGAGATGTGGTTATCCCAGCTGATCCTGGGGGGCAGGTGCGCTGGGCTTCACAGGCTCTTTCTTTTTTTACTTTGGTAGGTTTGAAAAGTTTCTAACCATTGGGACAAGCAGTTAGCATAATGGCTATGTTGCTGGACTCCCACGTAGTCGACCGTGGTTCGAGTCTTGGACCCAGTGGCTTAAACTCACACTGGGCATGTGTGCGTGCATGCCCAAGATCCCGAGAGGAGAATGGAGGAGAAGGGATTGCGGCATGGCCACGCCCCCCAGGGGGTGATTTCTCGCTTTCTGTCTTTCTGTCTCTCTCTGTCTGTCTGGAGAGTGCACGCGCCCTATAGCAAAAACCTCTCCAAAAAAAAAAATTTCTAACCATTAATTTTTTTTTTCTTTCTTTAAAAATAATTATTTATTAAATTTTATTTATTTATTTATTTATTTATTTTTAATTTGACAGAGAGACACAGAGAGAGGGGGCGGGGGGAGTGAGAAAGCAAACCACCAGGTCCGGGACTCGAACCGTGGTCAGCCATGTGGGAGTGTCCAGCGCCTTAACCACCATGCCACCTGCTGGTCCCCAATTAATTTTTTTTTTTAAAAAAAACTAGGCTTTTAATTGTAAATAAGTAACTTAGCCCTCTTTTGTGTGCTCTCTACAGTGTGAGGTAGGGGTTTCCCCAAGCTTTCATTAAGAAAGTTTGCAAACAGGAGTGAAGGGGAAAGAACTGCACCAATAACACACATACTCCCATCACCTAGATTCCACCTCTGATCCTTTATGACTCCTGTGTGTCCATCTGTCCATCCCTTCAGCCATCAGATTTCAGGGTCGTTGCAGGTACTGTTGTACCTTCCTCCAAGGGCTTCAGCCTGGAATGCAGTTTGACTCTTGGGTTTCACCAACTTTACTAAGGTGTGAATGACCAATAAAATCATATGTACTTAGGGTGGACAGCATGGTGATTAGATATGGGTGTATGTTGTGAAGTGATAGTCACAAAACCACTCATGAACACACCCCTCACTTCATATACTGACCTTTGTGTGAGGTCAGCAGATGCTGAGTATGCAACACACGTGATGCACCGGAGTCAGCAGGCTACTCCTTGGGTCTCCATACGAACCCTCACAGAATGTTTACAGTCCTTGAGCAGCCTCGCCCTTCCTGGCCTCCAACCCTGGTCACCTCTGTGCTTCCCTCTGTTATTGTGAGCTCCACCTTTTCTAGATTTTCACATGTGAGTGGGACCATGCGGTGTTTGTATGATAAAGTCCAGCTTGTCTCCCAGCATGCCGTCCTCCAGGTTCACCATGTTGTCGTGAAAGCAACAGGGATTTTCTCCTTTCCAAAGCTGAATGAACGATATTCCATTGTGTGTGTCAGTGTGTTTTAACTGTGAATCTTCTTACTTCAGACCAGCTGCGGTCCTGGGGCTCTGAGATCTTTGGGAGCCCCCAGAAGTCCAGCAGCCCCTCCTTTGACACCCCTGAAAGCCAGGTCCGGGGCATCTGGGAAGAGCTGGGAGTGGGCAGCAGTGGCCATCTGAACGAGCAGGAGCTGGCCATGGTCTGCCAGAGCATTGGGCTTCAGGGACTCGAGCAGGAGGTAGGAGGGCCTGGGGAGCACCCCAGTGATGTGTCTGTTTCAATGGTCACAGTTTAGTGCTGGGTCTGGAAGATCCCTTCGCCCTTCAGGCATGGATTCAACAGCAGTTGACCTTTGAATAGGCAGATGTTGGGGTGCCAACCCCATGCACAACTGAAAATTCACATACAATTTTTGATGCCCCCAAAACTTAACTACTAACAGCTACTCCCTTACTGGTAATATGGACAGTCGCTTAAACCTGTTTTGTATGTTATGTGTATTGTATTCTGTATTCTTGCAACAAAGGAAGCTAGAGGAGAGAAATGTGATGAGGGAGTGAAAATGCATTTACAGTGCTGTGCTGTTTGTTCCAATTTATTTATTGAAAACAGTCCATGCTTAAGTGGACCTGCACAGTTCAAGCCTGCGTAGTTCAAGGGTCAACTGTGTGTCCTCACTCTCCTGTCTGTGATGGTTCTCAGTGCTCCTGCAACCCCAACTCCACACACCATCAAGAGCCCATCTCTGACCCTCTGTCCAGCCTCACCCGCAACCTGCTGCTCGGGGCATTTGAGCACTTAAGTACCTTCTGTCAGGATTCCTCCTCTGCCGGCTGTACTCTTTCCCCTTCCTGCCTGCATCCCCAGGGGCTGTTCTCACCCTCCTCCTGGGTGGGACTGGGGGCCAGAGGGGTGGCTATGATGATGGGCAGGCCCCAGCTCAGCTCCCTAAACCTTGCTTAATCCCATGCCTGCAGGACCCTGCCAGGTCTCATGTGCACATCTCGTGTCCACGAGCTCCTGGCCCCAGTACACACAGGATGAGCATTTGTGGAATTGGGAAGTTCGGTTGACGCCCACTTACAGTAGGGTGGCAACCTTCAAGGTTGGGTAGGTTTCACAAACCAGAGAGGGAGGGGCCTTCGGAAAATACTGGCCTCCACAGCTTTGAGTTTGGATCAGGACCAGCAAACTGCCCTTGCTGTTGCTTGGAGCCAGAGGGAGGGGGACACTGGTGACAGCAGCCAGTGAGCCCCTGTTGCTGGCTTCTGAGCCTGAGGTGTGGCCGCTTTTGTTCAGGAGCTCAAAGACCTGTTTAACAAACTGGATCAAGATGGAGATGGCAGAGTGAGTCTGCAAGAATTCCAGCTCGGCCTGTTCAGTCATGACCCTGCTTCACTTCTGGAATCTTCTACCTCGGTCAAGCCGAACAGGCCCTGGTCTCATTTCCAGGTAATGGGACAGTTCCATCTCGAGCCCAGCATTCACTGCTGCCACTCTCCCGTGACTGCAGGTACTGAGTCCCCACATGTGCTGCCGCACACCAAGCCGTCAGGTTGGACAGGAGTGTATGCGTAGCCATGTGAGCACGTGTGGCCGTGTGGCTTAGATTCTAGCGCCGCACTGACCTGGGATTGCTTCTCCCTGGCTGTATGTCACTGGGTGAGTCACTCACCTCGTCTGAGCCTCGTGCTCCTCTGTAAAGTGGGGACAGACTGGATAGCCACCTCCCAGGAGTCACAGAAGATAATGCACAGAGTGTGTGCGTGGCTTCCTTAGTGAGTTCCTGCAGCTGTGGAACGTGCTATGTTCAATAGGAAAATGCCTCCCCTTACCTCCCTGCTGTGGCACAGGAGGCAGGGTCATCGGTCTAGGGTCAGTCCTTGAAGTCTTTCTTAACCTGCATCTCCGAACTGTATCTCACCCAAATACCAGGTCTTCCTCTCTACAACTAGGAGCCCTGGGTGCCCAGCCCTGCTCTGTCACCTGCAGAGTCCTGTGATTTTGGGTGAATCTTGTGATGGTGCCATGTCTCTGTACCCTCGTCCAGGAAAAGGAGCTGATGATAATGTCCAGAGTTCTTAACAGGTCTCCTGGGGACAGCGAGGTGCCAAGCACAGGCTGGTGAGGGCAGGCATGTGCTAACCACACACAGATGTCAGGCCTCGGGACAACTGTGTGCTCAGAGTGTTCTCTTCCCGCATGTAGGTCCCAAAGGAGAGCAGCTGCCTCACCGCCATGCCCTCGTCCCTCGTGTCTGTGTGCTCTGGCCTGCGCCTCCTCTCAGGGATCGATGACGGCACTGGCTTTGCTCTGCCCGAGCAGGTCGTTGCTGTGTGGGCCCAGGAGGGGATCCCGAATGGCCAGGAGATCTTGAAGGTTTGGAACTGGTCACTAACGGCTGCCCTGGCTGGCCCCATCCAGGTGGGGGGGCGCTGGGACATGATGGTGGGCAGAGACCCCATGCTTGGGACAGAGCAGGGCATGGGCTCTGTGGGGGTCCACCCAAGGACATCTTGGTAGAAACATTTTTCTTTGACTTTTACTATTAAACAGAGGAAACTTTCATTTAAAATATAAAATAAAAGAATACAAAAGAAAACAGCAGTATGAAACAATCCACTCGAGGGTGGGTTTAGTGTCGTAGACTCCCCAGTGCTGAAGGGGTATGTCCCACAGCGGAGTGAAGGAAGCCCCCTCTGTGATGAAGCTGTCACTGCCACAGAAGTTACAGACAAGTTCACAGTGACCTGGGATCCCTCCCAGCACCCCAAGGCAGGTTGAGCTCTGCTCCCCAGTGCCCACTCACCTCAGACCCCTCTAGAAGGGGTGTGAGGAAACTCACCTACTCACCATGTTCCTCCCTGCAGGAGGCTGTCCTAACTCAGGGCCAGGACTCTTGACATGGTGGTGATGGGGTGGTCTGGCATGGCACCAGCCCTGAGCATTGGAGGGTGCTGTGCCCTGGGTTGAGGGGGAGCAAAATTAAGGTATAAGGTGCTGGGCGTGGGAAGGGAAGACACGTGGGGAAGTATGGTGAGCTGGGTTTGTTATTGTTTCACAATTTCACTCTCTATTGTTTAAAAAAAATCAACCACAGAGCCAGCCAGTGGCATGGTGGTTAAGGCAGCCAGATCCCATGTGGTCAGCTGCATGGTTCAAGTCCTGGACACAGTGGCTTGAAAAACAGGCGTGTCATGTGTGCATATGTGCCCAAAATCCTGAGAGGAGAAGGAAGAGGAGTGGGTTGCATTGTGACCTTTCTCACCTACCTCTAGACAGCACACACACCCTATAATAAATTTTTTTTAAAAAAGGTGAACTGCACAAAAATCTATAAATGATGCGAGAAAACCTCCCTCCTTTTCTCCCATTCCTTGCATCCTCCAGGTCCCACTGGGAATTCTCTTTCTCTCTCTGGCGTACGCCCTCCGGAAATGTATAATTATTGCACCAAAATAAACCCATGCTTGAATTTTCATTCTTTCTCACACTTACTGAAGTACCTTCACAGTTACACATTCTGGTTTTATTTTTTTCTTGCAAAATTGCTGTTGTATTATGTCTTTTGATAACTTGGTGACTTTCCCTGTAATTGGACATGTAGGGTTTTCTCTGTGCATCTCAGCGTTTAGAATGCACCAGCAGCTCACAATCCCCGCTGTGATTCCATGTAGGGTAGGGCCTGACGTCGCACTGTGACTCTGGAGCAGCTCTGTCGCAGCAGTCCACAGAGGAGCCCAGAGACAGCCTGTCCACGAGCCGCCTGATTGTGGTTGGAAACCCTCTGGGCCTACTCGTGGCTGTTGCCGAGGCTCCCAGGATGCACACCGTGCCCAGGCAGTCGGCTGTTTGCTCTGAAAGCCAAGGGCTGGCCAGGGTCTTCAAGAACTGCAGGCAGGAGAGCAAGGAGCAAGGCTGCTCGTGGTCCTGATTCTCCCTCTACCCACTCCTGGTTCCTGGGTGTGTGGGGACATGTGTCTGCATCATGGGTAGTTGGGGACAGCCACCCCCCATCTCACACTTCCTCTGTTGCTTTCCTGTTGCCAGTTGCGATTGCACTGCCAGTTCAGGAGCTGCTCTACATTGAGTTTCTGGGTCAGTTCCCTCTCACTCCTCATGCCCCCCTTTTCTAATCTCATGCAGTTTCTGGGCCTGGAATTTGGGGGCAGCTTCTTGCTGCTGAATAGTCCTAGCTCAGGGTCCCTCTTGTAGTCAGCCAGCATCAGCCAGTGCTGTCATCCTCGGGAACCCAGTGGGGCTGGGTATCTGCTTCTGGTGCCGGGGTCCAGCCTCGGCAGGGGTGGGTTGACTCCTCGGAGGCAGTGCAGGTGAACAGAATTAGTCTAAAACCTCAATATTTTTTAGCATGTTTTTAGTTGGCTACAGTCAGAGCCAAAACTCTGGACCGCCGCCCCGTGGCTATTAAAACGTGTATTTATTGAGGGATGTTTAGGAAATAAGGGGGATGAGGGGTAGTAAAAAATCTACTCTGAGGAACAGGGTATACAAAGCATGGAAACAATAAGTATAAAACATGCTGTTTGTCTTGTCAGATTAGGTAAAAATCAATTGCAGTTTTTAGGATGAGGAAGTCCGTTTGTCTGTTGTATCTTCTTCTTAGATCTTGATTACTGGGAAGGGTCTTTTGAAGAGGGGGCTTGCAGGATGTTTGATAGCCTCAGTCCCAGGCCAGGGCAGGGCAGTAGCATTGCTGGTTGCAAAAACCTAGATAGAAATCTTGTCTTGTTAAGTAAAGACACAGTTAATATATGGACTATCTATCTATTACAACAATAGAGGGTGAGTCTATAATCTTATATGGGAAAGGAAGATGATCTTGTAGCTCAGGAGACAACACAGAATGTTTTATTAGCAGTTTTTCATAGTCAACATAGGTAAGAAACTCTTTGTAGTTGAAAGCTACCTGTTGCTTTAGATAAGAGCTCCCAGCTAAGATGGTTAATCTTTCTCTGGAGCCCTCAGGTTTGTTCATCCTGTTGTCGCCAGCCAGGCTTTTTCCTTTCTTTATAAAAAACCCATGGGTTTCTGTATTTTCTTTGCTGAGTCTGTCAATTAGTGAGTTCTTTTGTTTTATCTCTGAGTCTCTGTTATGTGGTGAATGTGCTGACTTTGCCTAGCATGAGCTAACTTTGGCCTGTAGCTTTAACAAGGGATATTTACATAAAACTAGCCTTAGACTAACTTAATCTTAACATATGTTAATTTTGGCTAAAACTGACAGGTGGGGGAGTCTCAAGCCTTCAGCAGTCCTCTCTCTTGCCATCTTAGGGAACCACATTCCTACAAGATCACTAATTGGCTTTATTATAATGGTTGGGTGTGATATTTTACCCTTGCAGGGTACCGTAATAACTGTAAAACTCACGGCAGAGAAATTAACTACTGGCCAGTAAAACGACACAAGGAGGGTTAGTAAACCGCCATCCTTGTCTCGCAGTTTCTTCCCAGCCCAGGCCTTGCCTTTACACATGGGAGACAGCCTTTTTATCAGCTTGTGTTGTCTGCATGGCCCCGTCACTGTGGGCTGCAGGTGGGAGGCCCACATCCTTACCACGCAGGCCCTCCTCAGGGTGGCTTGAGTGTCCTTAAAACATGGCCACTTCCCCAGAGCAGATGACCTGAGAGAGCAAGGAGGCCCAGTGTCTCATGACCTCGACCTGCCGGTCTCGTACCATTACTTCCTCAGTGTTCAGTTGGTTGGTGATGTGATATGGGAAAGACCACGTGATTTTCCTGTTCTCAGTCAACAGTTAGCACAAGATACTTATGTGACCAGGTGTGCTGAACTTTTCCCATATGCCAAACAAGCAAACCTATAGCTATTCTTCCGCAGACTCCAGCTGGGCACCCCCTGATCCAGCCCAGCTCTGATACTGTCTGCCTGGAGAGAGCCTCGGATCCTACTGGCTGAGGGCTCAGTCCCACAAGACTGTCCCCATTTTAGTCACAAGCAGTCAGTTGTCACCCATTACTTCTCATGGGCCGGCTCTCAGTCAGGGTTCCCACCACCCCCTCCGTGGGTCCCATTAACTTGCCAGAGCAGTTCACAGAACTCGGATGCACTTGGGGTCCATTTAGCTTTTATTACAAAGATTATTGCAAAGGGCACGGGTGAGCAGACAGGTGGAAGACTCTTGTGGCGGGGAGCTAGATGGGAGGGGTACAGAGCTCCCATGCCCTATCTGGGCACATCGCCCGAACCTGTTCGTGTCAACCATCTGGAACTTGCTTGTGTCAGACTTAGTCCTTTGGGCTTATGAGGAGGCTTCGTTATGGCCTGTTTGATCAGTCAGTGGTTTTTAGCAACCAGATCTGCCTGCAAAGCTCTCCCTGCAGAGGTCCTGGGGGAGCTGAAAGTCTCTACCCTCTGATTTCACCTGGTCTTTCTGGTGGCCAGTCCCATCCTGATGCTCCCTAAGGACCCCAGCCACCCGCCATTGGTGAACTCACAAAATACTTCTCACTGTGAGGTCCTCAGGATTTTAGGAGCTATGTGTCTGGAAGCAGTAGGCCAATCACATACACGGTTCACAATTTCATGGTGATGAAGAAAGTCCTGCTTGGCATGGGGTTGAGTGCTCAGGAGACAAGGGGGCTGGTCCCCAGGCTGCCGTGATGTCCTTGCACTGTGTTTAGGTGGCCTCAGCTTCCCCGGGTTCCCCGGGCCTCATCCACTAGACTGATCTCTTCAGGAGCTCCTTGTGGGGGCGCCTGGGCAGCGTCCCAGTGCCCATGTCTGGGCACATTGTCATGCCCCTTTACATAGGCTGTGACATATGCTACTGGACTTGTATGTGGTTGATTTTTTTTTTTTTTTTTGGAGAGGTTTTTGCCATAGGGTATTTTGTGGTCGCCAGACAGACAGAGAGACAGAAAGTGAGAAATCACCCCCCAGGTGGGATGGCCACGCCGCAATCCCTTCTCCTCTTGGGATCTTGGGCACACACGCACATGCGCCCGGCGTGAGTTTCAAGCCACCGGGTCCAGGACTTGAACTGCGGTTGACTACATGGGAGTCCAGCGACATAGCCATTACGCTAACTGCTGGTCCCCATGGTTGATTTTTTTTTCCCTTTAAATTTATTTTTTTTACAATAATTCACTATACATCATTACAGCATACAAAATGAATTTTCCATCCCAAATACACTGTATATGGGCTCAATCAAGCACATCAACATACATGTTATCAACAAATAATTTTCCATTTCTTATGTCTTGTGTGTGTATAAAAATATACATATATATATATATATATGTATATTTTTATCCCTCACCCTCTGCCCTGTCCAACCCTCCTCCCATTGTCTCTGGTATCCATGATTGCTTTCTTTCTTTTTTTTTTTTTTTATTTTCTTTTTCCTTTTTTTATTTTTTTATTTCAATTTATTTATTTGCATTCATTCATTGTACATCATTACAGCATACAAAATGAGATTTTCCATCCAGAGTACACTGTATATTGTCTCAATCCAGCACATCAACAAACATGTTATTGTCAGCAGATGATCTTCCATTTCTTGTTTTATGTCTGTTTAGCTTTTTTCACCCCATCCTTGATTCCATATCTCTTAACCTCTGCCATCTCCCATTCTCCTCCCACACTGTCTCTGGTATCTATGTTTGCTTTCTATACTGTTTCCCCCTCCACACACACATTTTATTGAATCACCAAAGACCCTAATCAATCCAAATACCCTCATAGCAAACACAGGTGACATCCACATTTCCATGAACACAAGTCTAACTTTATGCATCCTATAAAGTAGCACCTAGCTGGGGCTACATATCCTACTGCAGTCATTGAATAAATATATTTTTTTTTCCTGAAACTTTACACACTGCATAGTGATTCAATCATGCACATTACAAAACATTTTCCATTTCTAGTTCCTAGAAATATTTCCACCCCTCTTTCTGACCCTCTGTCCCTTCCCACCCTCCTCACACACCACCTCCAGTGTCCACAATTGTCCTTCATTCCCTTCCCACCCACATTGCATTGATCACACAATTTCCTACATAATCTAACTACTTTCAATGGTGAGTTCACTCGTTACTACTAAGAAAACCAGTTTTAACTTAAATCAAAGAAATGCCAAGGAATTTTGCTTAAAGCCAGGAAACAGGTTAGAATTCTGTTCAAATGGTAGGTGCATGAACCTATCAGTCTCATGTACTTTTATCTTCTGTTCTGGTTCAGTTTTCCTGGTTAAATTCTGGTATATAATATTCAACTCCAGACTTGTCCCTATGATTAAGTTGGCCACTTTCATAGTTTTTGGACTCTTATTTCCGTGTGTCTGTGTTTAATTTTCCTAATACAGCACACCCTTGAGAACTTCCTGGAGATCTGGTCTGGTGCTGGTAAATTCTTTCAGGTTTTGTTTATCTGAGAATATTCTTGTCTTTTCTTCCCACCTGAAAGATAATCTTGCCGGGTACAGTATTCTAGGCTGAAATTGCGTCTCTCGTAACACCTTAAATATATTTTCCCATTCTCTCCTCGCTCACATTGTTTCCAATGAGAGATCTGCTGTTAGCCTGATGGGATGTCCTTTGTAGGTAACTTGATGTTTTTCTCTTGCCAATCTTAGTATCTTGTCTTTGTCTGTGGTTTTGGTCAACCTGGCTATAATGTGTCTTGGAGAAGATCTTCTTGGGTTGATTCTATTTGGGGTCCTTTGTATTTCCTGGGACTGGATCTTCGAATGCCTCTCTAGGATTGGAAAGTTTTCTTGCAGGATTTCATGGAATAGATTATAAATGCCCTTATGGGTCTCTTCACCTTCTGGAATGCCAATTATCCGGATATTTGGACGTTTGATGGTATCCAGTACTTCTCGCAGATCATTCTCAAATTTTGGGGCCATTTTTTCAGTCTTCGTGGTGGATTTTTCTAAGCCAGCCATTTTCTCTTCTACATCTGAGATTCTGTTTTCTGAATGATCTAGCCTGCTTTTAATACTTTCAAGGGAGATTTTGACTTCTTGTATTATAGACTTCATCTCTAGCAATTCCGTTTGAGTCTTTTGTAAAGTGTGCAATTCCTCTTTTAGATCTAGCAAGAATTTCCTCATCTCCTGGAACTCGTCAACTTCTTTCTCCTTTCTCTTTAGCAGTTCATTATCTCTCTTCTCTTCCATCTCTGTTAGCTTCGACATTATGAATGCTCTAAATTCCTTATCAGACATTTCCATGATTTTCACCGAACTGCTTGTGGCTGAAGAAGAGTTACTCTTTTCCCTTGGAGGAGAGGTATTTTCTCGTTTACCCATATTTCTCGTGATCTGGCGGTGATTTCTTGTCATCTGATGGATGATGTGTTTCTTTCAAATTCTTGAAGTTCAGTCTAAATGTTCAGGAGCAAGCAGAGGTGATCTAGAATCTCTTTGCCATTCTGTTGTGATCGCTGGTGCAGCAGTTTCAGTAGATATTGGGGAATAATCTAACCCTATTAGTATTTGGATGTTTAGCTACAGTGCTCTTAGATCCGTCTAAGAACACATTGAATGGATATTGGACGGTGGAGAGACAAGAAAAAGAAAAATGAAAAAGGGAGAGAGAAACAACAACAAAAGGAGAAAAAAAGACAAAAAATTTAAAAACAATTGTAATTACTGTTCTTTTTTTTAAAAAAAAAAAAATCACAAAATAGAAAACCGCGCAGCGTGCTTGCGTGCCACGCGAAAAAACTACTTCGCTGGCGCCATGTGGAACCTTGTTCTGAAGGCCCGCCCAGCTTCTTCTGCCTGGTGGAAGGACCAGAGCAAAAATTAACAAGATAGGGGGTGGAGCCAAGAGCCAGAGAAAAACTGCCTTTTAAAAAAAGTGTAAAAAGGAAAAATTACCAAAAAAAAGGGAAGGCAGAAGCAGGGAGAGACAGGAACTGAGACACAGAATGAGAGATAGGAGGCTGGGGGTGCAGTGGGGGCTCCCTACCGCTAGCTCGTTTGTTGGAGGCTGGATTATCAGTAGAAAATCTTCATTCCCTGCAAAAATCTACTTCGCTGGCGCCATGTGGAACCTAGTTCTGAAGGCCCGCCCAGCTTTTTCTGCCGCTAGCTCATTTGTTGGAGGCTGAATTATCAGTAGAAAATCTTCATTCCCTGCAAAAATCTACTTCACTGGCGCCATGTGGAACCTTGTTCTCTCCATGATTGCTTTCTATGCCTTCCCCCCCCCCCCCATTTAATTGATTGGCTAATGAACTTAATTAGTCTAAATATTTGCAATAGCAAGCACAGCTGATATATACATATACATGAACCCAAGTCTGACTTTAGGCATAAACCTCAGTGAGTAGAATGAACATACTATAAAGTAGTACCTAGCTGGGGCTATATAGTTTACTGCAGTCATCAAATATGCATTTTTAAAAAAAATTTCGATAAGAACAGTTTTAGTGTTTTTTTCCTCCTGAAACTTTTTTTTTTATTAATTTACATTCATTCCCTGATCATCATCACAACATACTAAATGTGGTTTCCCATCTAGAATAAACTGCATAGTGGCTTAATCATGCATGTTATCATCAATAATATTCCATTTCTACTTTCATATATATGTGTGTGTGTGTGTGTGTGTGTGTATATATATATATATATATATTTTTTTTTTACCCCATGTCTGACCCTCTGCCCTTTCCCACTCTCTTATTACACTTTTCTCTGCTGTCTACAGTTGTCTTCAATTCCTTTTCCCCCAACATTTTGTTGATCAC
The DNA here is from genome assembly GCA_026018925.1 of Tupaia tana. Classification (NCBI taxonomy): domain Eukaryota; kingdom Metazoa; phylum Chordata; class Mammalia; order Scandentia; family Tupaiidae; genus Tupaia; species Tupaia tana. Next base: position 59,776,803 of record JAKSZU010000015.1, on the reverse strand, counting down.
ACAATATCAAGTAATCTAACTACTTTCAATAGCAAGTTCAGCTAGTGATTTCAAGAAAAGCAGTTTTGAACTGGTAAGGACATTTCCTTGAAACTTAAAGCCTAGAAACAGGTTAGTATTCTGTTCAAACAGTAGGTACGTGAATCTATTGACAGCTAAAGACAGGACAAAAATTCTTAAAACCGGACAACAAAGCTTAGAAGAAAAGCAGCAATATTTTAGTCAAGTCACAGAATGCTGTTTCATCGGTTCAGTTTCATGTACTTAATCTTTCTTCTGTTGTGGTTCGATCTTCCAGATTGAATTCTGGGATATAATACTCAACTCCAGACTTTGTCCCTACAATTAAGTTTCCCATTTTCTTAGTTTTTGAACTCTTATTTCTGTGTGTCTGCATTTAATTTTACTGACATAGCACTCCCTTAAGAACTTCTTGGAGATCTGGTCTGGTGCTGGTAAATTCTTTCAGGTTTTGTTTATCTGGGAATGTTTGTGTCTTTTCTTCCCAAATGAATGATAATCTTGCTGGGTACAGTATTCTCAGTTGAAATTGCTTTTCCCTTAACACTTTGAATATATTTTCCCATATTTTTCTCAGTCACATTGTTTCCAATGAGAGGTCTGCTGTTAGTCTGATGGGATATCCTTTGTAGGGAACTTGCCGTTTTTGTCTTGCCAATCTTAGTATCTTGTCTTTGTCTGTGGTTTTGGTCAATCTGGCTATAATGTGTCTTGGAGAAGATCTTTTTGGATTGATTCTATTTGGGGTCCTCTGTATTTTTTGGGACTGAATCTTTGAGTGCCTCTCTAGGTTTGGAAAGTTTTCTTGCAGGATTTCATGGAATAGATTATCAATGTCCTTATGAGTCTCTTTGCCTTCTGGGATGCCTATTATCCGGATGTTTGAATGTTTGATGGTATCTAGTATTTCTCATATATTATTCTCAAATTTTTGGGCCATTTTCTCAGTCTTCATGGTGGATTTTTCTAGGCCAGCAATTTTCCCTTCTACATATGAGATTCTATTTTCTGTATGATCTAGTCTGCTTTTAATACTTTCAAAGGAGATTTTGATTTCCTGTATTATAGCCTTCATCTCTAACCGTTCATCTGATTCTTTTGTAAAGTGTGAAATTCCTCTTTTAGATCTTGCATGAATTTCCTCACCTCCTGGAACTCATCAGCTCCTTTCTCCTTCCTCTTCAGCAGTTCATTGTCTCTCTTCTCTTCCATCTCTGTTAACTTTGCCATTATGAATGTTCTGAATTCTTTATCAGACATTTCCATGATTTCCATTGAACTGTGTGTGGATGAAGAGGAGTTATCCTTTTCTCTTGGAGGAGAGGTATTTTTCTGCTTCCCCATATTTCTTGTGGTCCTGCAGCGATTTCTAGTCATCTGGTGGATGGTCGGTTTCTTCCCAAACTTGGAAGTTCAATCTGAGGGTTGAGGAGCGTTCAGAAAAGGAAACAGAGAGAGAGAGAAACAACAGCAAAAAAACAAAAGAGAAACAGAGAAAAAGAGAAGAAAAAACGAAGAGAAAAACTTTTAAATAAAACTAAAAAAAAATTAATCTTTAAAAAAATTTCAATAAAACCCAAAAATTAGAAAACCACACAGCGCGCTTGCACGCTGCGCGAAATGGCTAGATCACAGGAGCCAAGAAGGTGTCTCTTTAAGAAGGCCTGTTCCCTTCTGCCTCTCCTGGGTTGGGAGGAGAGGGAATTATTAACAAGATAAAGGGATAGGAGGGGCCAGAAAGCCCAGAAAAATATCTCACCTTAAAAAATTCTGAAAAGCAAAAATTTAAAAAAAGAGAGAAGACAGAGACAGAGGTAGAGAGAGACAAAGACAGATACAGAGACAGGAGGCCTGAAAGGGGTCTTCCTACCACACAAGTTTTGTGTGCTGGAGGCCAAATTATCTGTGGGAAATCTTCATTTCTCTGTTTCCCCCAAAATGACTAGATCGTAGGAGCCATGAAGGTGTCTCTTCAAGAAGGCCTGTTCCCTTCTCTATTTTTTTAAAAAAGATTTACTTACTTACTTTTCAGTTTCATGTAGGGCACATGTGTTCACCAGAGAGAGACCCAGAGAGGGCAAGTGAGACGCAAGCCACCAGGTCCAGGAAACAAACCTCAGTCAATCATGTGGAAGTCCAGCACCTTCACCACCATGCCACCTGCTGGCCCCGTATATGGCTGAGTGTTAGGCACCATTGTAGGCAGTAGGAGCCAAGATGATGCCAACAAAGCAGAGGTGGCAACGTTAGTTACGGTCACTTGGCTGGTGACACAGGGTGTCCCTTGTTTCACATTTTTCTTATGGTAAGACACATGATGAGGTTTTTTATTTTTCAAAATCCTTGAGGGGAAGGCTCTCCTCTCAGGAATACTTCTGGCTGTGTTCCATTTGATTGCCGTTCTTCTACCAGCACAGTTGTCTGTGTCCCTGTGATCCTCAGAGACATACTTTAATTGGGATTCTCTAAGTTCAAAATGGCAAAACCCAGATCAGAATGAGTCAGCCAAACCTGAGGAGGCTGGGTGGGAAGGCAGAGTCTTCAGCTCGCTCTCTGTCTGGGAGGCTTTCTTGGTGGCCTTCTGAGAGGCAGGCCTTCTCCATGCAGAGGCCTCCGTAAGTTCCCCCGCCTTAGAGGTTGATTTGGAAGGAAGAAGGGCCTGTTCCCCAGCCTTCATGTTAGTTTCCATAAGGTGCTGCTTGGATGTGTCCCCGCCTGTGTCCCAACTCTTAATCCAGGCAGAAGGGACTCTGTCCAGCCCAGCTGGCACCCACCCCTGAGGCAGGGACAGTGGGGTCATGGCATTGACAGCCCACCAAGCACCTCTTGGGGTCGGTGGCTACCTTCTGAAATTGGCTGACAGAAAAGGGGCAGGTGCTGCCCATGGTGGCATGTGTGGGTGAGTCCAGGCCCTGGACTGTTTTTGGGAAGGTGAGGAAGTGTGTGTTCGGCACATCCCTCACCTTGTGCCTACTGGGCCTTGCTACTTTCAGAGCCTCGACTTCAGTGTGAACGAGAAGGTGAACCTTTTGGAGCTTACCTGGGCCCTGGACAATGAACTCATGATGGTCGATGGCAATATCCAACAGGCAGCCCTGGCCTGCTACCGCCAGGAGCTGAGCCACCACAAGTAAGACCATGCGAGACTGGGGCCTGGGGGTGTGGCTGGCCAGGCTGGCCTCAGGGGAGTCGAGCACACAGAACAGGCCACCTCTGCTCTGGGAACCAGGGGAGGCTGTACCACCTGTTCGTGTCCTCAGCCCTGTAGTGGGGGCTTGTGGTGGGCCAAAGCTGCACTGAGGCAAGAGAAGGTCTGTGGAGGAGGGGGGAGGGGTGGGCGGACCTAAGGACCCAGTGGCCTGCTTGGGGCGGTCCACAGAATGGAAGGGGCACTGTCCTTTCTTCATGCTCAGTGAGAAGCTTCAAGAGCTACATGCCAGTGTCCTCGCCCAGCCCCTTTTATCAAGGTGCTGAGAATTTTAGTGCAGCCCTCATCCTACAATGCTGGGACTCCCAGCAGAGGCAGAATTCCCCAGTGGGCCAGGGAAGTCCTTCAGAGAGCAGCTGGCAGGCTCCCGGCACAGGCTGGCCTGAGGAAAGAGGAGTGCTTTTCAAACATGGCTACAAGTGCAAAGTGGCATTTGGCCCAGGGATACGTTCCATTTTAATTGGGTTCGGCTTTGGTTTAGTGGCTAATCCATCTGCTAAGCAGATTTGCGTCAAGATTATTTTTGCATTTTATTGGTGCTCCAAAGCTGCAGAAAAAATTGGCAGAAGTCACACGTCTATGCTAAAGACTGCATGGCTTTAGGTGCTGATTCATGTGCCTCCCAGCTCAGGCAGCCCTGCAGATACAGCCAGAGAAACTTGCCCAAGTCCCTCTGGTTGTATTTGCAGAAGCTCCTTCGGGGGAGAAGCAGTCCCCAGAATAGCCGGGGCTGCGGGGAGTTTCCACAGAGCCTCAGCAGGGCCTGGGTGGTGACCCGCCAGGGCCAAGGACACACACGGATGACCCACTCGGATGCTGGCTGCCAGGTGAACAGGGCTGGAAGCAACATGCATGATGGGTGGCCAGTGCCTCCCCCTCATATTCTTTCCCAGACCAGGTGCTGGGGACCCAAGGGCGCCTGGTCCAGCTGGAGCACAGGGGAGCACAGACCATCCTCGCAGTCCTGAGGCTGACTGAGAGATCACTCTGCAAGGCTCTAGGCCTTGTGGGCACCCCTGGGACTTCTTAGGTTCTGAAACCTTCCAGGAACTTGCTTTGGCAAGTCGGTCAGCCTCAGTGTATGCATCTGTAAAGTGGCAGCCACTGCCAGAACTGCCAGAGGAGGTGGCAGGTGACAGTAGTGAGGCTGGAGTGCAGCGTGGGCCCTCGCAAGGCACCCAGCTAGTGTGGCTGTTTGTGTCATTCATGCAGACCTGGGCTCTCTGGGCCCTAGCAGGCCCGGGTGTGGCAGGTCGGGCTGACGACATCCCCATCTGACCCTGTCTGTCTCCCGGGGCAGAGGGCAGGTGGAGCAGCTGGCCAGAGAGCGAGACAAAGCGAGGCAGGACCTGGAAAGGGTGGAGAAGAGGAACCTGCAGTTCGTGAAGGAGATGGACGACTGCCATTCTGCCCTGGAGCAGCTCACGGAGAAGAAAATCAGGTAGTTTCTGGGCCTGGTCCTGGCTCCTGTGCCGTCGGGGCAGTGGTTTCTTACCAGGGGCTCTATGTTCTGGGCTGCCGCCCGCTCGAGCATGGCAGAGCAGGGCTCCCCTACTTCACCTGAGCCAGTAGGGGCTTTGGGGGAGGGGCTTTCTTGAAAGAAGAGGGGGTGGTTGCAAGCACAGCCCCTCTCGTGGTGTCAGTGGTGCTCTGGGCATCCCTCTGTGGGGGCCATGGCTGCAGGGAGCATCCTGTCTTATGCCCTATCAGTCTGTCCCCCAGACAAGTGCTTTGTGAGGAGGTGGGTGTGGCTTAGAGGGCTGGCTGTGGCCTCCTGTTGGCTCAGCAGGTAGCAGGAGCCCAGAGGCTGGCACCTGACTCACCTGTCACGACCCAAGTGTGTCCCTTGTGTGGGGTCAGTGGTCAGATCAGGGAAAAGGTCTGGGAGGCTCCTTGGCAGAGCCCTGTTCTTGTCCCTCTTCCTGGAGTGCTTGCTCACCCAGAGGCTTCTCCAGGGTTGCTGAGGGTGTGCATACTAGGGACTGTCCCTGCTCTCTCATCTCTCAGGGTGTAGCTGACCTCCTTGCCTCTTCTCCCTTGGGGCTGCCTGAGGTTGCAGCTCCACTGTCCTCAAGTCTTTCCATCCCTCCTCAGTGTGTCCTTGGGCCTCTGCAGCCCAATGAGTGCAGCCAGTCAGTGTCAGAGTGCTCAGCCCCAGGCTGGTGCTGGCTGCTGGTGGCAGAGGGGGTCTGTGCCGCCCCTATGGCCGTAGCCCGTCCACTCAGCAGGGCTTGCAGGGCGGGCTCTGGACAGGGCAGGGCCTCCAAGTCCCCTCCTCCTGAGGGTGTCTGGAGAAGACCACACACCTCTGCATGGCATGGGGGTGTGAGCGGGAGTGTGTGGGAGTGCTTGTGGGCATGTGTGAGGGGTGTTGCTGTGCCCTACTCAAGTCCTAGTCCCTCTCACCAGCTGTCACACTCCACGGCTCTCACAGGGTAATGATAATTTTCAGGAAAAGTAAAAATGAAGTGCCCTTCACCCAGCGTAAGGAAGTATCTGGGTAAGGCAGGAAAGCCGGGTGTGTGAGACCTGCCATGTGACACAGGTCACTCATGTGCTGGCCCTGGCCAGCTCCGAACCCCTGCCCTAGGTATGGAACTCATGGATTTATTACAAAGAGGCCTTTCAGTGAGTAATTATTCTGTTTCATTTCCATTTCATTTCATTTCATTTTAGTCTTTATCCAGCTGATTTATCTAAAAGCCCAACTTTTAAGCTTTTCCATTTACCATTCTGGCTGGGCACATTCCTGAAGATAGAATCAGGAAACTCTAGCTGTGAAGGCCGGTTCTGGTGGACACACTCACTTAAAGTTCTAGGGTGTTCTCCTAGTTCCCTGTCTTCACAGAGCAGGGCATGTGGTCAGTTTGACTTTTCTCAGAGTGAAGCTGTTGTTTAAGATTAGGGGTCCAGGGTCTGGCAGGTGGTATGGTGGTTAAAGGCACTGAACTCCCACCTGGCCGACCATGGTTCAAGTCCTGGACCTGGTAGCTTGCTTTCTCACTTTTCCTCTCTCTTGTCTCTCTCTGATCAAACTGGGAAATAATAATAATAATAATAATAATAATAATAATAATAAAAATAAAGTTAAATAATTCTTCTAAAAACAAAAGGATTAGGGGCCAGAGTGTGACACAGTTGTAACACAACTGGGCCCACAAGGGAAGGTCCCTGGTTCAAATCCTAGGGCCTCCTTGAGCACACTGGGTGTGTGCATACCTGGGGTCCTGGCTGAGGGAGGCAGGGAGTCAATTGTGGCCTGAATACCCTACTGAGGGCACCTCTCTCTCTCTCATGGAAGAAAGAAATAAACTGTAAGAGAAAAGTTTTTGTTTTCAAGAACTTCCAGTTTTTATTTTCTTAAATGTTTAAAAGCATTCGACCAAATTTTTTTGATTTAGTAAAATAATCAACTTATAATATCAGCCCTTTCATTTAGGGCCAAGGAGGCCAATAGTTCCCATTTAAACAGCAGAATTGCACAATTGGTATTTTTAACCATATTTGATGACACAGAGATATAAAAGTCATACAATTTCCATGGACACCCTTCTTCCCTCCAAGTAGTTTATACAGTTGTTTCTCAAATCAGCTTTTAAAAATCACCAATTTTACTGTGAAATACATCTACAGTTACTCTGATAACAAGTATACTTTTTACCAATTCTTTTTTTTTTTTTTTTTTGGAGAGGTTTTTGCTATAGGGCGCGTGCGCTCACCAGACAGAGAGAGACAGAGAGATAGAAGGCGAGAAATCACCCCCCAGGGGGGATGGCCACGCCGCAATCCCTTCTCCTCCATTCTCCTCTCGGGATCTTGAGCACGCACGCACACGTGCCCGGCGTGAGTTTAAGCCACCAGGTCCGAGACTCGAACCGCGGTCGACTACGTGGGAGTCCAGCGACATAGCCATTACGCTAACTGCTGGTCCCGACTTTTTACCAATTCTTACAAAAGCAAATACCTTAAAATAATTTTGTGGCATATTAGACTGTTTAAAGAAACCATCCAAATAAAATATTTGCCCTAATTAAGTATCCCTCTTATAATTTCTTAGCAGAGATGAAATACAAGAAGTAGAATGCACCATTTTTTGGTTCTTGGTTGTAGCTGCCAGCTTAAGAGTTCATGACTGAAAATTCAAAGCAAAATAATAATATGCTCACAAATTCTGGAATGGAGGAAAATATTTCTTTAAACTATCCTGTCTATCTTTGCTTTCAAGGCATGAAAAAAATTCACAGCAGCTGAAAGGAGTTTAAAGGATGATGAGAGACTAAGCATGGGGCCTGCTAAAATAAAACTGAGATTAATTTTACTTATTACACTCCTATCATGAAAACTGCAGTAAGTATGATAGGGTGTCACCAAGAAACATTCTACAGTAACCTGCTGGAGCAAACAGCATTTAACAGATTTACAGATTAGGCATGTTAGCCTTTACACAGAACATCCTAACTTTCATACTCTTGAATATGTAACCTTAAAAAAAGAAACATAAAGAAAGGTGTATATGATTTATGACAGCTGGTCAGGCACTTAGTTTGGGACAAGAGATTTTCAGATTTTGAGGTAAGGTAAACTAGAATTATTTTCAGCAATCACAAACAGATTCTAACGACCACCTTTTATACCACACAAACTGGAGTTATTCAGCTTTTATGTATAAGGTTGTAGTGCTGTTGTGCCAAAAGTCATACCTGAGTGTAACTTAAGAAACTATTAAAAACATTTTCGAGTTTGAATTTGGGCCTCATTTAGATACTTCTGTGCTTAGAATATACTTGAGAAAACTGTAAAGTACATATATATCAGGGTGATGGGCACGAGAGCCCGAGATGGGGGACTATCTTTCTATTTTGACATTAAATTTGATCGACATTTTTAGAAAAAGAGTTACACTGCCAGTTACATAGACACTTAAAACAAAGAAAAAGAAAAAAAGAACAGAACTGAGATGACAGATCCCAGTCTAGCCTCAGGGGAACTACAGGGAGCTCCAAAAGGTGCACAAAGAAGCAGAGAGTTTCCATTTACCGGTGACGTAGTACCGCAAAGTATGCAGGATTGGCATAAAGAACTCGGTTATGACACTCAGGGCAGAGTGCATATTGTTTCCTCTTCTGAATTCATTCAAGGTAATATGGAGTTTAATAAATGAAAATTCATATTAAAAGATAAAAGAGCTCGGGACCAGCAGTTAGTGTAATGGCTGTGTCACTGGACTCCCATGTAGTCGACCGCGGTTCGAGTCCTGGACCCGGCGGCTTAAACTCACAACAGGCATGTGTGCGTGTGTGCCCAAGATCCCGAGAGGAGAATGAAGGAGAAGGGATTGCGGCATGGCCATCCCCCCTGGGGGGTGATTTCTCGCTTTCTGTCTCTCTGTCTCTCTGGTGAGCGCAAGCCCCCTATGGCAAAAACCTCTTCCAAAAAAAAAAAAAGAATAAAAAAAAAGATAAAAGAGCTCAATAAGTATTTAGATATTAGAAGACCAGAACAGAAAGTGGTCATTTTAGAATTGACCTTTTATCCAAAAGTAACCCAACTCTGCTTTTCATTAGCATCACCAGGGTATTATCTGCAAATGGAGATGCCAAGCCTCCAGATCCTCTTATCAGTTACGTTTTCCATTTCTGTCTCAAACGGCAATTTCAATCTAATGGCTACTTCTTGTTTTGAACAAACTCATCAGCTTTTGTTATGTGGAATATACAGACTAACTTAACATTGTTGTAAAACCTTCAAATAATTATTATGAATAAAAATTTTAAAACATTTTTTGATTGTCGGCAAACTAATTCTCAAATTAAAAAAAAAAAAACAGCTTAGAGTTTCCACATTGAAAACTTTATTCATAAAGATTTCTCAGTGACCCAAGGATACTAAGATTTTCTAGTCAGGTAAAGAATTTGTGCTAACTGCCCTCTTCTTTCCTTGCAGGGCTAACTGCAGGTATCCAGCAAACCTACTGGCACAATGTGGCAGAATTTCTCTTTCTATGATGCCAACTGGCTCATTCAAGTTTTAGAACTGTGATCTTAATCTATTAGCACCATGCTTTACTCAAATGAAATAATAAAGCCCCTATTGCTGTGGGGGGTGGGGTGGGCAGAGTGGGTTGAGAAGCAGGTTGAGGGCAATTATATACATCATTAAGATACCATAAATATGCAGTGCAAATGTAATTTGTCTGTTAATATACTACATTGAGGTTTGAACATTGCTGATCACAGCTATTAAGTAATACAGCATCCAAAGCTTTATAACTTTTGAACACCTGCAAAGGCATAACTTTCTGATATGAACCAAATTTGAATAGTAATGGAAGTTCATTGAACATTATTAGATTATCAGTAATCTAGAAGAAACACATTACATGTATTTTATAGGTAGTAACCTACCAAAAACAAAAAGGTGGAGATTAGGTAAAAATTAAGTGGAATTATTCATAATTGTTTCCAGCTTCATCTTTCTCCTGGGACATCCCCAAAACAGACTTCTGGAAAACCAACTTCTTGCATGGAAGAGATGCCATTTGCTATTATAGAGGTCTCTTCTTCCCTCAAAGTAGATAAATCATACACTCAACATTCATTTTCATGTATAAAGTTTTTTGAGACATCTATTCCACTAAAGAATATGTAAAGAAAGTCTACAAACCACTTCTAGGAAAAATGCACTTTGTTGAGAAAGTTGGATTTAATTACAGGAAAGTTGAGATGACTAGGATAGACTCAAAAGTCAGTATTCACTTTAGTGTTTATGAATTCAGAGCAGATGCCAATTTATAGAACATAGCCGATAACATTACAAACAAACCAAACAGCAATATTAACTACATTCTCAGCAAAACAGTAATTTATGACATTTCTCCAAAAACTAATATAGTTCCAAGTTCAACAGTTAAAAAAAAAAAATCACCAGCAGTTGCTTCTTCAGAGGTCAAGACACTATTTTTAACAGAATTTCATGTCTATAGTTTGGTTCTCTGTTTCAGAGCATGGAGTACTTTTCAGATGAAAAACCTAGGGTGATAGAGGCATGTTTATACGTATTGGGGAAGAACTGAGGGTGGAAAAATACTGGGGCGTACTAAGAGATGCATTTCTCTAGTCAGACAACCGAGTGAGGAGGTAGTTACTCTGAGAACTTCTCAATAGAGAATATCGTACTGTCTGCTGAGGTTTGGGGAAGTAGCAGAAGCTTCTCTGTGGGACTGAAGGCAGCAACAGGAATACTTCTCCTCCAGGAAGTCAGGTCCAGGGGGTCAGTGCAGCTTGGAGGTGGCTCAGAACTTTCTATCTTGTTACATGACCACACATGGCAACCCCATACGACTTTGAGCCTCATCATCACTGCTGCTGAGATTTTTCATTCAGTACTGGCGAATTTCTCTTCCCAGTGTGTAAAAGGCATCTTCCACACCTTGTCTGGTCTTGGCTGAAGTTCCGATGAATGGAATCCCATAACTCTTGGCCAGTTCATGGGCTTGTTTTGTATCAGCTGTCCTTATTGGCAAATCACACTTGTTTCCTACAAGCACCACAGGTACATCATCTGAGCCTTTTACTCGCTTAATCTTCTCCCTGTAGAGATTAATATCTGTAAATGATTTGCTATTATTGATAGAAATACACAGAGGAAGCCTTCACCTGTCTTCCTGTGTTGGTCTCTCATGGCGCTGTACTCCTCTTCTCCAGCTATATCCGGTATGTCCAACAGACAGGTTTCACCATCTATTACCACCTGTTTTCAATAAGAATCCGCTATGGTGGGACCATATTCATCTACAAAGTGGTTCTGGATTAGCTGGATTTCAGCGCACTTTTCCCAGCACCACCTGCTCCAACCACCACCAGTTTGTACTCAGTCATTTCACACCAGCAAGAACTTCAACCTCCACTGCCTCCGCTTTGGATGGATTTAGGACCACAACGGGGAAAAATGTTAGAGACCCCAGAACCACCATGAACAGCCCCCCACCAGGGAGCGGCACTCTGTAAGAGAAAAGATTTAGGAGTGGAGGCCCATCCGTGGTGATGAGCACCGCCAAGACCCTGCGCTCTACAGGCTGGAACCACATGGGAGGCCCGAGTTAGATTCCTGCTCAAACCTAAGGGCCATACATGGTAGCCCCTGAGTGTGATCCCAGCCACTTAGGAGTCCGAGGCAGGAGGATCAGATACGGCAAGACCTTGTGTGCGCGTGTGTATACATGTCTGTACATGTCTGTGTGTATGTGTGTATGTATCTGTGATTGTGTATGTGTGTACGTGTCTTATGCATGTGTGTACATGTATGCATGTATGTACACATATGTGTCCACATAATTAGGACCTGCAGTGGATTCAGAGGGACGAGCTGTGCAGCACGGTGCTTGTGGGACAGCTCCTTCCTCAGTCACCCGCCTTTGTCCTCGTGGCTCTTTTAGCTATCTCAGTCTCATCGCTTCTGGTTCTGGGTGTTGGGGTCCAGCTGAGCGGGCACGGGATCAATTCTGGCTGCTCCTCGTGGGCACCCCGGGACTCAGTGCTGCCTTGTCAAGGCCCTGGGGGAAGTTGGGGGTGTGAGGGGCATCTCCAGGCTCTTCAGCAGAGTCTGACCTCCACATGACCATCCCTCACGGCCCAGCACTTTCCACTTCCCAGCTCTGGGTTACTGATGGTCATGGAAGACTCTCCTTTTTAAACAGTTGTGTTCAAAGGCTGATGATATTTGTACGTTGGTCGTACCTGGTTGGTTTGAGTAATGAGAACAGTTTGCTTTGGTCAGGATACATAGGCCTTGACTACCTCTTACTTCTCGGGAAGCAGTCGGTGCCATGTCTCCTTGGCATCAGAGGTCATGAGCTAGGGTGCTGTGCGTCCTCGAACCCGGGTGAGGGCCACGTGAAGAGAGATGCCGAGCCACCTCCTGGAAGCCCTCCAGGGCCGTGCAGGTGTGTTTGGATTGCATCCCACAAGCACTTGGGGGGTTTCACTAGTTTCTAGGAGTAACTCCTCGGGTTCTCTTAGGTTCTCCTATTACACACCTGGTGAGTAACACCTGATCATTGTAGGGAATTTAGAAAAATGCACGTGAAAGGAAAAATAAAACAAAAAATTAACTTCCCAGTGGGTATGACTCTTAATATTTTTTATTTTTGCTAGAAGGCATGTATACTTGCCATGGAGATACTGGATGAGAGAGAGAGAAAATGAGAAATCACCCCAGAGGGGATAGCCATGTCACAATCCCTTCTCTGTTTATTCGGGAATTTGGGCATGCACATACGCCCAGTGTGGTTTTCAAACCACCAGATCCAGGACTGAACAACACAGGTGACCACATGGAATCTAGCTACCTTAACCACCACACCATCTGCTGGCACTGTTGAGCCTATTTCCTGAGGGAGGCTGACTCTCACACACAGTTGGGTACAGTGTGGAAGGCAATGAGTGAAAGGGCAGAGGGCTCCTGGCCCAGCCATTCACCCTCTAGCTCCACTTGTCTGGGGGTCCCTCCATCCCCCCACCAGCCTGAGAGGGAAGAGCGCCCACTGCCAGGCCTGCCCTCCTCCCAGGCCAATCAGCTGAGAAAAGGCGACCCTCTCTGTTGAGCGGGGGGACAGGGTCTGAGACAGTGGGCAGCAAGGCGTTTCTGAGGAGGAAGATGGTTGGACCCAGACCTGGGCAGTGCTGGAAGTCCGGGGTGGTGTGTGGTGTGTTCCAGGCACCTGGAGCAGGGCTACAGAGAGAGGCTGAGCCTGCTGCGGTCTGAGGTGGAGATGGAGCGGGAGCTGTTCTGGGAGCAGGCTTGCAGGCAGAGGGCTGCGTTGGAGCAGGATGTGGAGCGCCTGCAGGCTGAGGAAGCCGGCCTCCGCGAGAAGTTGACCCTGGCCCTGAAGGTAGGTGGGAGTCACAGGCCTCAGCTGGAAAAGACAGACCCACGTGTGTGCAAACAGGCAGCTGGAGGGAGGGCCCAGGTCAGTCCTACTCCACACCTTCCTAATTAAGGATCCAGCCCCTTCTGGCAGCCCTGAAGGGCCTTCATCTCAGTGACCAGAGCTGCCTGAGATTTCAGACTGAGGAACATTTGCCACAGCAGGAAGGTGTCCTGTCCTCAGAGCAGGAGGCCCTGGCTCTGTGGAGTGGCATTCCCTCCTGCCTCCCTGCTCTTGCTCCATTTATGCCCTGGAGAAGTTAGGCTGGAAGTTTGAGGGAGGTGCTGCTACATCTCAGAGGCCAGCAGCACCTGTGGGGTAGGAAACACACCAGCGCCTAAAGCCCAGCCCTGGGTTTGCAGCCTGGAGAACAGTAGTCTGGGCTCCACAGAGGTGTCCAGGCTGTGTGCATGGCCAGGACTCAGGTGCTGGCCTGCGTACATGTTCCCACTCTGCTCCCACCTCCTCTCCCTAGCCCTCTCTTGTATTACTCTTATCCTCTCAGGGTGCATGGAGTGGGAGGCAGCGAAGGAAAGGCAGCAGGAAGCAGTGAGTCCTGGTGGGGCCCCAATAGTCAGCCCTGAGGGACCGACCATGAGTGGTGTAGTGGCAGCGGGCACCCAGGCACCCTGCCTCTTGGGCTTTCTTCCCTGATCTCAAATGCCATTGGGAATGAGCCTCTCACTTGGGAGAGGTGACACCTAGACCTCTTTTGCTCCTGGAGCCTGATGTACCACGGGCCTGTGTCTCCTAGGAAAACAGTCGCCTGCAGAAGGAGATCGTGGAAGTGGTGGGAAAGCTTTCGGATTCGGAGAAGCTGGTCCGGAAGCTGCAGAGCGATTTGGAGTTTGTGCTGAAGGACAAGGCAGGTCCTTTCACTGGTTCCAAGTCCCTGGGGAGATAGGAGAACCTGCTGGTGGTGGGTCAAGCATGGCCCATGTCTTGAGAAAGATTGCACAGTTGACAGAACTCAACATTTTCTACTCAGATTCCAGATGAAGGGAAAACAAGTGTGGTCGTTGCCCTCTGTCTTGCTCGACCTCACGATAGAGTGACACTGCCCAGGACAAGTTGCCCTTTTAGTGACAAGCCACAGTGATGGGGGTACAGAGGGAGGCCAGTACCTGGTGCCCCCTAAGGCCCCCAGCGCTGCCCATCACCTCTGGTGAAGGAGGTGGAGAAGAGGCTGTCCGGGCAGCCGTGGTGGCACATGCCGCAGATGTTCCCCAGGTGTGAGCAGGGACCCGCGGGGCAGGGCCTGGTGGGGAGGAAGCCAGCCGTCATCTCCTGTTCGGTCTGACTTGCAGCTGGAGCTGCCAAGCCCGGAGCTCGTAGCTCAGGAGGAGCGCTTTGCGGCAGTGCTGAAGGAGTACGAGCTCAAGTGCCTGGTACGTGCTGCCCAGCCCACGATGCGTCCTGGGTCCCCTGATCTCAGGCCATGTTGTCACTGTCCTCAGAACACAGAGCTGCCATGCCCCTACCTCAGCTCACCCTACAGCACGGGTTGTGGTACTGCTTGAGGAGACTGTCTAGGAGCAGGCACTCTAGAAGCCTTTCATGCTGGAAGGCTTGTTCCTCTCCCCAGCCATACCTGCCAGGGATGGGTGCCCCGAGACAGGACTAGCACTGCGGGGCATCAGGGGCTGTCGGGCTCAGAATGTGTGGGGACATGCAGGTCTGGTCCCTCTCCGCTCCTGGGCGGGCCACATTCTGGGTCTGTACAGGAGAGTGGTCCCGTGAAGGATGCAGGAGCATTCTCTCCAGGTAGAACACCTGTTGGTAGCTGGCTTGGCGGAGCCCTGCCAAGTTCTGCACCTGCCGTCATGGCCTTGCCGAGTTCTGCCACGTGGCCTGACACTTGTCGAGGCCCTGGACCGGAGGCTCCTGCTCTGCTCTGGGTGCCAGTCTGTGTTTCCAGCCGTTGTGAAGGACTTCTGCTCGGTTCCTGTTGCTGAGTCCTTAGATTCCCTGGGATGGACCCAGCCCCTGTGTCAGTCTCATTCAGCTGCAGACAGAAGCAGAGGTGGTGAATGAGACAGTCCTGTGACCACTGACAGGCGCCACTTTTTCTTTTTACATGAGCGCACATGCATGTGAACAAGAGAGATTGGCACCTTCCACAGAGCCTGGTTCACGCTGTGATCCCCTTCCCCCAGTCCCCCAGCCTCTTGGGGCCCAGGCATTTGTGTGCGTCTGGTGTGTTTTAGACTGACCAGGGCAGGGACTTGGATGGCGGTTGCCACATGGGATCCGGTGCCTCTCAGGCAATGCTTTACCACTGTGCTGGAGCCGGGCCTCCCCACGCTTTTAAAATTATCGAGCATGCCAACGAGCTTTGTTAATGTAGTTTATGAGGGTCATATTTAATATTTACTTGGTAAAAACTGAAATAGAAATTTTTAAAAATTAATTTGGTAAAAAAATAAGTTAACAGGGACCAGCACATGGCATAGTGGTCACATCACTGTACTCCCACATGGTCGACCATGGTTCGAGTCCCAGACCCATTGGCTTGAAACTCTTGCTGGGCATATGTGCATGTGTGTCCAAGATCCTGGGAGGAGGATGGAGGAAAAGGGATTGTAATGTGGCCATTCCCCCTTGGGGTGGAAGGAGGGCGATTTCTCACTTTCCCTCTCACTGTGTCTGTCACTCTCTCTCTCTCTTCAGTGAGTGCACATGCCCTAAGACAAAAACTTCTTTAAAAAGTAATTAATTAATTAATTAATTAATTAACAGAGTGATAGATTAAAATATTTGTAGCATATTTTTTTATGAAAATAGCCATTTTTCTCCCAAAGGAGAGAATCCTTCATGAGAAGGGCACCCTAGTTTTACATGTACTCTGGTCACTGGCTGGTCTAACAGAGGGCAGCTGGATCCTCACACCTGCTTCTGCCTTGGTCCCTTGCATGTCACATGTCACATAGTCTAGTGAGCTCCACCCTCTGTGAAAATGAGCATGGGAAAGGCAGCTCTCACCTCAGTGGGGCTGAGTCCCTGGTCCCTGAGAACACGACTGTGCTGGGGAGGCTGGATACCCCCTCCCAGCCTGTGCCACTCTGCAGACCCTGCGAGCTTTTCCTCCGAGTTGCCTTGTGGGTCTGTCAGATGCAGACACCAAGCCACTGACCATGCAGGCCCAGAACCTATGTTGGGCCAGAACCCTCCTGGCATGTTTTAAACTCAGAGCTGAGTCCTGGGCCATTCTGACACACTCCCTACTCCCTGTCCCTGTTCACTGAGCACCCCAAGACTAGAAAGTTCCAGAAGTCAGCCATTACCCTAAGTGGCAAGAGTGGCATTACGAGACAGCCTGCCACAGTGCCTTAAAGACCTTGCAGACGAGCTGCTGGCTGGCCAGTCCAGGTCCGTGTCCCTGTGTCACCCTGCCCTACAGCTCAGTCCTCCTGAAGAAATTTCAGTGCAAAAAAAAATGAAGCCAAAATTGCACTGGGTCAATTATGAACAATGCAGAAAAGTTACTTTCTTTATGGGCCTGCTCTGTGGTGTAGGGGATAAGGGAGCCAGATCCCACATGGCCAGCTTCACAGTTTACCTCCTGGCCCTAGCGGTTTGAAAAACACACCCGGGCATGTGTGCATGGTGCCCCAAGTACCAACAGGATGGAGAAATGGAGAAGGGATTGTGGTGTAACCTCACCCCACTGGGGGTGCTTTCTTTCTCTCTCTCTCTCTCTCTCTCTCTCTCTCTCTCTCTCAGGCAAGCTCAAATGCCTTCTGGCAAAATTTTTTTTTTTTTATTTTAAAAAAGGAAAGTTTTTTTTTTTTTTTTTTTTTTTTTTTTTTTTTATAAAGTAATTTACCACATAATTCTTTAATAGCTCCCAGGTAGAATTTAATTTGCTGAAAGTTAACTTATTCAAAATGTATATAAAAATGCATTTTTTTTTTTAGAGAGGTGGATATGTGGTTAAAGTTTGGCACCATCTAAAACCTCAGCCCTGGGTCAGCAGGTAGTGTGGTGGTTACGGCGCTGGATCTCACATGGCCAACTCCAAGGGTTCAGTCCTTGACCTGGTGGCCTGAGAAACACTCTGGGCACATATGCATGTGGCCCAAAATCCCAAGAGAAGAATAGAGAAGGGATTGTGGCCTTTCCCCGGCAGTGATTTCTCACTTTCTTTCCTGTCTCTTTCTTTCTCTCTCTTTCTCTCTTTCTCATGAGTGCACTTGCCCTATGGCAAAAGAAAAATCTTAAAAAAAAAAAAAAAAAAGTCCTCAGCCTTTGACCCCCTGGCCCTCTGGATCCTTGGTATGAAGCAGGTGATGTGTAAACAAGCTGTCACCTTAGGAGCCTGGAAGCAGCCACTGTTGTTTGGTTTGAAGGGTCCGTTACCAATTCACTTCCTAATAATTTCCCTCCAATGTGAAGTAAGAACATACTTTGTCCCTGTCGTGCATTGCTTTGGCGACACCAGAGGATAAAGGTGAGCCCAGGCCATGGTTCTGATGTGGACTGTGCATGACTTCCTCCACCTGAGTGGTTTGCCCTCTGACCCCAAGCCTGATTTCAGGTGCCCACTGTCTTTGCTTGCACTGTCTGAGTCTACCTCTGCGAACCTCACAAGGTCACTGTGCCTCCCTCCATGGCACTCGCTGGGTGTGCTGTGGTGAGGTGTGGTGTGGTGTGGTGTGTGCCCGTGTGCGGGTGGACAGACTGGACAGCATTCTGCCAGGGCTGTGGTTACAGGTTGGGTTTTCTACTCCTCTGAAGCTTGTCTGGTCTACTCAGCCTTTCTTTGTCTCTTATGACATTTTTTTCTTTAAGAGACTGTGGTCTCCCCATCCTGCCATTGCTTTGTCATAGAAACTTTCTCATTTTGTGCTTTTTTGACGTATCGTTCCTTTTCATTAAATTAAGGCTGTACATTCTCAGCTGGAATGCTACATAGGTGATGGGATGTCCATCTGTCTCTTATTGGAGATGTTAATTTTTTAAATTGTTTTTAAATTTTTTTTGTTGCCAGAGAGCACAAGGACTCGCCAGAGAAAGAGAGAGAGAAAGCCTCCTCTAGTGGGATGCGATCATGCTATAATCCTTTGTCCTCCGTTTCTCCATCCCATCAGGGTTTGGGGCACACCTGCACAGGCCTGGCATGCTTTTTCAAGCCACTGGGACCAGAAATAACTATCAGTTCCTATTTTACTCTAGTGCTCTGGAGTTTCAATAACCACTCCTTTCTTTTTTTCCAAGTTGATGTATTTTACTGAGTAAAAGAGAGCGAGAGAGTGCACAGCCCAACAGGGCCTTGACAACAGTCTACCCGCAGCTTCAGCCAGCCACAACCGCAGACACACACGTGCTCGGTGTGCTCAGGCTGGTCTCCAGGCTGGAACTGGCAGCCTTCTCGGATGGGTCTACTCCAGGGTGTCATATCTGACTGCTCCAGCACCATCCACACCACCACCCTTAATTTTTTTAACATGCCCCTGTTATTTAAAGAGCTGCCACTCATTTCATTTTTGGATCTTGACATTTCCTTTTTTTTATAAGTCAGCAGAGATCTTTTACATTTCTCATTGACCAATTTATTTAGAAATTTCCACTCTCAATCTTCTGAGTTTTTTTTTTACTGTTTCAAACTAACATTTAGAGTGTTTTTAAAACTTTGATTTTGAAAAAATTTGAAACTTCCCTAACATTACAAACAAAAAATAGTGCAAAGAATAGCATGAATGTTTTTTCCCCAGATTCACCTACTGTTTACATTTACCACATTTACTTTTCTATTTGTTACTTGCTCGCTCTTCCCCTGGATGCCCGTGTGGATGGGAGGTATGACATTGTTTCAGGTCCATGTGAGGGCGAATGACATACCCGGTCCCTCCCCCTTCTTTAGTCCACTTTTTTGTTCCTAACAACTGAGTATGTAGTTTGTAAAAGATAGAGGTTTATTTAGCTCGTGGTTTTGGAGGTCCAGGGTGAAGGGACCACATCTGGTAAGGATTCTTGTTGCTGGGAACTCCCTTTAAGAGAGTCCTGAGATAGCACAGTGCATTGAAGGGAGGGGTGGGGCTGGGCATGTGTGACTTAACCTGTTTCTTCTTACAAACCTTCCAGAAGTCTGTCATGGGAACCTCACCCTGACAACCTCGTCCAATTCCTGTCACCTCTCAAAGGTCCCACTTTTCATCCCTATAATCAGATTAAGTCTCACCTCTCACCACCATTACAGTTGCTCACAGTATTTCAACACATGAATTTGGGGGGATACATTCAAATCATAGCACCCCTCAACACTTCAGTGTGCCTTTCCTCAGAGTAGGTTCATTGGCTCACTCCTCACCTTGTTGGTTTGTAGATGCCGGCTTCTGTGGGCACAGGAGAAGGGATTGTTCGTGTTTGGGAGCTTTGCCAGTTGCTTCTGAAGTCTTTGACAGCTTTAAATGAACTACAGGAGAGTATTTATACCACAGAAATGTGCAAAAGCTCCAGAGTAGGGTTCCCCACCCCCACCTGCAGCCCCAGTGCTGGGCTAAGAATGTTCTCTGGCATAACTTTGGCACACTCATTAGCTTCCTGAATCTACCCTGATGCAATTCTTTAAGCTGCTATTCAAGTTTCCATTTTTCTGGGTTCATCTGGCACGTCCTGTGGAGCGTTTTCACCTTCAGGACATGATCTGGTGTCAGATCAGGTATCACGTTTAAGCTGTCCTGCCTCCTTTCCATCTTTTACTCTGAAATATCCCTACGACCTTTGTCTCTTATGACATTATTTTTTTTAGAGACTGTAGTCTCCCCATCCTGCCCTTGCTTTGTCATAGAAACTTTCATTTTGTGCTTTTTTTGACATGTCTTTTCTTTTTGTTTGAATTAAGGCTGTACATTCTCAGCTGGAATGCTACATTGGTGATGGGATGTCCATCTGTCTCTTGTTGGAGATGTTAATTTAAAAAAATTTTTTTTAATTTTTATTGCCAGAGAGCACAAGTACTCACCAGAGAGAGAGAGAGAAAGGTCCCTTTCATGGGATGTGGTCATGCTATAATCCTTTTGTCCTCCATTTTTCCATCCCACAGGATTTGGGGCACAACTGCACATGTGCCTGGCATGTTTTTTGAAGCCACTGGGACCAGGACCCAAACCAGAGCTAGCCAGGTAGATCTGCTTCCCATGCATAGCATTTAACTGCTACACCATGGAGCTGACTTCAATTTTATTTTACTTTTTATCAGGTGGTGGGAGGGGGAAAAAGAGGGAAAGTTATTTTTGACAGGGTGTCACATGTCACAATCCTGCCCCAGCCGCCCAGGTTGCTAGGATCACAGGCTTGTACAGTCTGACTGCCATGTTCAGGTTGGCCTGGGAGCTCATCTTAGGCCTTCTGTGTGGCCTCTGGTCTCCCAAATGGTGGCATTACCCATAGATACTTCCAGGCTAATGATGTCACCTGGAACTTGGACCCCCTGGTTATGGTGTTGCCTGACCATATAATTACCATTTTTTCTGCTGTGGAATTAATAAGCAGCCAGTGGGAAACACTTGAAGCCCATGCAGATAGATAACCTGCTCTTCATCAGAAATGTCCCTATATTTAACATCCATTGAGGGTTCTTACCCTATTCGGTTTTTAATATGATAATTGCAAAATGACAATTCTCCGACTCCAGCACTCCATCCTCGGTCAGTGTCATTGGCGTTCTACTGCATTTGCGAAAGTCCTGTCTGTCTGATCTGTCACTGGCATGAACTTGTGAATTCTACTTTTCCAGCAGTGGTTTGTAACTTCCTGCTGAGCTTGGTTGTTTTGGTGTCAGATGGTGTAGGTCAGCCGGGGAGCTTGTCTTCCGGCTAACTTCTGTAGCTCTGAGGCACCACCTCCCTTCTGTGGTGTTGCCTCGTTTGGCTGAATCGTTCCCTGCCTCCTGGGACAGGGTGCTGCCCTTGCCTTGGAACCAGCCGCTTCTCCAAGGAGTCCTGATGCCATTCTGAGCTCCGGGTGTTGGACCTGCTCCTCACCCTGGTAGTCGCAACTTCTGGGCTGAGGTCGTCTTTTCTAGTCTGTCTCCAGGTTCCAGAGGAGCCAGACCTGAGCGGGCCCTGTGCATCTCCAGTCTCTCAGGGTTCCTTCTTGGGTATTTATTATCAAGGGTTCTTATTATCAAGGAAATATAGTTTCCCTGTGGCCAAATTCCCTTTCAGTTTAGCTATAGTTTTAACTCTTTTCTCTTCCTTTCGACCCTCGGTTTCAGACATCTAAGTGAGGTTGCCCTTGCTACAGGGGAGTGGGAAATGTTGATCAGATCCTCCGCAATTCCTGTGCCTCGTGTTTTCCCTGCACTTTGGGTGGACGTCCTAACAGAGCGGCTGTCCATGGTCAGACACCCCAATGTGGTTTTCCCTTCCGATGTTTCCACCCTGACCCTCACAGGTGCTCACGGTTTCCATCTGGCCATTCTCTGGCCTGCCCTGTCTCCTAGCCCACCTGTCCATACAGCCTTCCCATGTCTCCATGCTGTTCCTGATGCTGCTGCTGAAACCCTTATCCCACCCTGCTTCTGCTAGTAGCGGGAAGACAGAAAGAACCTTGACAGGTCCAGAGCCCTCAGAGGGCTGCACTACGTGGTTGTTGGCTTTCCATGGAAGCCTCTTCCCGGCATGGACATGTCCATGGCTGCCTTCATGTCCACAGGCTAGCCCGAGTAACTGTGCAGTCCATACGGAAGCAGGAGCCCTGGCCTGGGAGGGCTCCAGGTCTGGAACAGCACGCATCACTTGTCACTCAAAACTAACTGTTCTCCTTGGTGTGCTCTAAGAGCAGAGGAATCCATACCCATTGTGTCTTCCTGGAGAGCTGTCTTCTGACACTGCTGTATTTGTGGGTGTGGACGTGCACCCGAAATAGCCATGGGGGTGGCAGCAAGGGCCACAGTACAGGGCATTACATGGAATTGGCTCCGGCCAGAAAATATGCAAGTCGCGCCTATAATTTTCAGGCATGACTGATAGGCACCCCCAAAAAGAAGAGTAAGCAACATTAATTTTTTTTTGAGAATTTTTGCTATAGGGCGTATGTGCTTGCCAAAAAGAGACAGAGAGACAGAAAGCAAGAAATCCACCCCCAGGGGGTATGGCCGTGCTACAATCCCCTCTCTATTCTCCTCTCGGGATCTTGGGCATGCATGCACATGCGCCTGGCATGAGTTTAAGCCACCGGATCCAGGACTCAAACTGTGGTCAACTGCATAGGAGTCCAGCAACGTAGCTATTACACCATCTGTTGGTCCCTAATTTTAATAATACATTTTATGTCGGTCCAGCCTGGTGACACAGTTAGGAGCATACTTAACTGCATGCTGGGGTCACATGGCTGGCCACATGACCAGATCCCCAGTAGGCTGACCTAAAACATGCTGGGGCATGATATGGGCCCCAAATCTTGAGGAGATGGGGCACTGGGAAAACGGGGTCATGGTGTGATGAGACCCCATCGAGGGTACTCCCTCCCTCCTCCTCATCCTCCTCTGTCTCACACACACTGTCATGAATAAAATAAACTTAAATTTTAAAAATTTAATCTATTACACTCAGAATGTAATCTTTTGAATACAGAATCAACAGAAACCATTATGGAGCTATTTTGCCTCCCTTCTTTGGCATAAGTCTTTGAAATCCCGTGTGTGTTTTCTGCTTATGGCACGTCTGGATTGAGACCGATCACACTTCAGGGGCTCAGCTGCCCTTGTGGCTCGTGACTCACGTGTCAGGTGGTGCAGGGCTAGACAAAGCTGCCGCGTCCTATAGGCAGGGTGAGGTGGGGGTGAGGGGTCCTGTTCCATGGCTACCCGGCAGCTCTGACTCCAGGCTCTGCCCTTTTCTTGGGACATGGCTGCTCCCGCCGTAGGCAGATGCGCTTGAACAGCGAATTCTGCGTGAGACTCAGGCAAGCCCTGAGAATCTGCAGAGTGTGTCCTTATCCTCTGTGACCTAGAACTGCCGACAGGAAGCTCCTTCTCCAGGGGGAAGTTCAGCCATGCCTTCCACAGGCCCTGCAGCCGACTCCAGGAGCAGTTTTAGGAAAATAAGGTTTACTTAGTGAGAGCTGTTTGGAGAGGCTGTGAAGAAACAGAACACAGCTCAAGTAAAAAATTAAAAATCAGTGAGGGTAATGGTATGCCATGTGGGCGAGGCACCTCCATTCCCCTCTGTGGGCCTCCATGGCCCCCACATCGATGCTTGGACTTCCTCAGCACATGGTAGCCACTCCCCAGAGTGAGTGTTTCAGGAGTAGCAGGAGGAAGCTGTTCCTTGGGAGTCACATGGCCTTACCCCTGCTGTCCTCTGTGTTGGAATAATCATAATCAAGCCCCACCTGGGCTCTCGGGCAGGGACACAAGGCCCATGGCCGTGATGAGTGCAGTGACATGCACACACAACTTCAGACTGTGTTGCTGTGTTTCCTAAAGTCTACAAGACTCAGGGAGCAGGACCAGCGGTTGGCGTAATGGCTATGTCGCTGGACTCCCTTGTAGTCGACCATAGTTCGAGTCCTGGACGTGGTGGCTTAAACTCACACCAGGCACGTGTGCGTGTGTGCCCAAGATCCCGAGGGGAGAATGGAGGAGAAGGGATTGTGGTGTGGCCATTCCCCCTGGGGGGTGATTTCTCGCTTTCTGTCTCTCTGTCTCTCTCTGTCTTTCTGGTGAGCACATGCGCCCTATAGCAAAATCCTCTCCAAAAAAAAAAAAGACTTGGGGAGCTGTCTAGGGAAGTGGGCTGGGCTAGAAACCCTAACCCCACTATACTTTAAAACGCAAGTGAACCGGCTTGCTTGTCAACATGTACTGAGGCTCCACTGAGGTTTTAGACAAAGACCAGGTTTCCGATACGGAGGATTCTCTGCATTTCCTCAGCTCCCCTCAGTATCCACTCCACTTTTTCCTCGAGCCTCTCCCATGTGTCCTGGATAGAAAGTGCTGTAGGGCGTGAGAAGGTCAGAAATAGGTCAGAGTGAGCCCAGCCACGTGCTCGTGCTGGACACGTGGAGTGGAAGCCTATGCACTCGTGCTCCTGAGACCCGGTCAGCCCCTCCTCACAGGGCTGAGCAGCTGCAGCAGCTGGAAGAGGTGTCTGACGCTGTCCCCGCAGGACCTGCAGGACTGCAACAATGAGCTGCAGGCCGAGCTGGATGGCCTGCGGGCACAGCTGCCCGAGAGATTGCATGGACGGCAGCCGCTGGCTGGACGCGGCCCAGGAGGTAGGAGCTCTGGGAGGGGTGGATGCTGTGTGGAGATGGCCCTGTGGCTGGTGTTTGCACAACACTCCAGAGCCCAGAGGTGGGGGAGGGCTCTGCATTAGGGTAGAAATGGTGGCAGGTATGATGTCATGACTTGGGAAGGTACTGCTGTCCTGCAGGGATGTTTCCAAGAGGGCCCCAGGGAGAGGCCCAGGGCAGCCCCGCAGTCACCGAGAGAAGGGAGTGAAGCCCACCTGGTGGTGGGCCCAGGCCTGTGTCCAACCTGCCTCAATCTGGGCTGTGACTGGCCGGCCCAGGCTGTCCTTGGGCCTGAGAGTTGTTCCTCTGACAGCTCTTCAGAGAGGACTGAATAGCGTGAAGTGTGTGCAGGGCCTCCCAGTACAATGGCAGGCAGGGCTTGTGTCGGCTACCCCTGGGGTTTCTGCAAGTGGGGAGGGGCTGGGCACAGAGGGAAGGGCCCTGCCGGCTATGTGCAGAGATCAGGCCTCGGACACCCATGTCTCAACCCTGGCACTGGCACAAGCTTCATGAGCCCCCAGGACCCACGCTGAGCTGTTCATGGTTCTTCCTAGACAGCGGATGCCCTGACTCCCCTGAGGTTGCTATGGCCCTTTGAGGGTCACTGGCTGGTCGCTGTCCTCCCTAGAAGTGCGTGCTGAGCAGCTGCACAGTCTCTGCTTATTCATGTAGTGGCATGTGAGGGGCGTGGCTCTGCACCCTGTGCAGCCCTGGGGGCCCGTGGCTCCCCTTGATTGTGCTCATGGACGCCTCAGCTCCTCGAAGAGCATTTGGCTCCCATCTGTAACCCCTGGAACATTCGGAGCTCATGTTTCCCGAAAGCTGTTTACTTAAGGAAACAGAAAAAAAGGTCCTAATAAAATCCACGGGGAGGCCACCAGGTAGTGTGGTGGTTAAGGATGCTGGACTTCCATATGGCCAACTGTGGTTCGAGTCCAGGACCTGGTGGCTTTCTTTCTTTCTCTCTTTCCCAATCTAGTCAATTTAAAATAAATAAATAAAGTTAAATAAAATATTTCTTTAAAAATAAAATGGGGGAGAGAGTAGGGGCAATAGGTGGTGTGCCCACATGGCCAACCGCAGTTCAAGTCCCAGACCTGACTTACTTTTTCACTTTCCCTTTCTCTCACTCTCTGGTCAGATTTTAAAATAATGGTAAATAAAATAAATAATCCTTCAGAAAAAAAGACCCAACGGGGAACCATGAAGAGGTCCTCCAAGGAGAACCTAGTGAGGTTTCTGTGGATATGGTTCAACTCCTGGGGACTCCCTAGGACAGCACCCCCACCTGCAAGTCCTTTGTTGGAGTCAGAAGGCTCCTGAGCCCCACAGCCCTGGCAGCCAGACTCGCTGGGAAGCTTCATGAGAGAACAAGACCCTGTCCCTCTGCACCCCAGGTTGTAGGGCGGTGGGGTGTGCAAATTGTTTTCACATCCCCAATTGAGGGTAGCAGGTGGCCAGCCTGGTGAGATGCAAGCCTGGCCCCAGGGAAAGGGCTGATTTCACCTCCCTGCACACACAGTTCTTGTCGGGAGCCATTAACCTGTGGCCCAGGAGAGGCTCAGTGAGAGGTTCTCTGTCCTGGGTTGCCGGTCGAGAAAAGCTTCAGGTCATCATCAGTAGAACCAAGGCCACCTTCCAGCCAGAAAGTGTCTCTTCTCTTCTGCTCCCACCATCTGACCACAGAGAATCAACTGGCCCCTTATAAGGAGGGTCTGCCTGCTGCCAGAGGGGACATCGGGACAGTAGCGGGTTGGTGGAGGGCCGCGTGCACTGAGCTGTGTTGTGCACTAGCTGAGACCATTGCTGCTGGCACCAGCCTGCTGGGGCCCATTTGGCCAACCTGGTGGCAACTTCTGGTTGCCAAGGCAGTGAGATGATTTCTTTCCTGATCAGAGCCTGACATCATTCGTGTGGCCTGCTAATAAAGGCAGGACCTCTAGGAGAGGGGGAGCTGAACCACACAGACTTAACGGCTAAGCTCTGTGCCATGTGTGTGAGCGCCTGCGCACACCATCCCCAGGTCTGCCATGCTGCGGGTCACACTGATCCTTGTCTTCTCTCTTCCTTTGGGTGCCTGCATCACCAGGGAGTCAATGTAGGAGAGATGTACTGTTACAGCCCTCTTTTAGGGACTTGAAGGGGCCAGGTGAATCTCAAAGGCAGCCCCCTGCTCTGCACAGTCTGTCCTGGCGACGGCTGGACTGGGTTCCAAGGAGCGCACACGCCGATTGCAGCAGGACCTTGTGGCTAGCACTGCCTTTCTCCCTGACGGTGCATGTGCAGGGCAGTGCTTTGTCCTTGGGTGGTGAAAGGACAGCTGGATGGTGTCAGACTGGAGAGTTTGGGAGGGACCGTGGCTTCCTCAGATGACGCAAGCAGAAATGTCCTCTTGTTCTCAGGCAGCCTTTCCTTCATGGGTGAATCCAGTCTGGTGAGCCTGGAGACAGAGATGGAGATGGAGCAAATGAAGGAGCTCAGAACCCAGCTGGAGGCCAAGGTCAGGGGGTGGGCGGCCTGCCCTAGGAGCTCTTCCTCATAAGGAGACCCCTTGGGGGGGGGGGTGCAAAGAAAATGGACATTCTGCCCCAGCTCTCTGGAAGGAAGCAGGATGCAGGAAGGCCTAGTAGTGGGGAGGTATCCCTGGGGTGCCCCACAGGGATACCTCCTTACCTGCAGTTGGAATTCCAGTTCCCAGCTTCACTCGGAGACCTTGGTGTCTGTCCTTGTGGCTGCTCAGGGGCTTCAGGCCAGGACCACTCAGACCGGGTCTGTCCTCTTGGGCGAACTCGTCTCCTGTTCTTTTTAGGTCATGGTGGGTTTTTAGGGACAGCATCCATGACTTGTTACGTATGCGATTCCTCAGAGTGGGGTGGGGTCATGCCCTTGTACACCCTGGGTGGATTGGCGCTGCCAAGGCCCTTGCACACCTGGTCCCAATGGCATTCTTTCCAACAGGGCCTCTGGGGTTCAGAGCCTCCCTAGTGGACTTGCAGAGTCCCCCTAGTTCTCTCAGTGCTGTCACACCACTGCCCTTCTTGCACTGGCTGGCCAGACACCCAGCCCAGCACGGCCCAGCCCCCTCCTGTTGGACCTACCTCACGGGGATCACGTGGTATACAGCCAACTCACGGGCCCTCAGGAGAGTCCAGTCACACGCGGGGGTGGCCCCCTTGCACAGACGCTGGCACCCGTGTGACTGGGCATCGGCCCCTCAGCATTTAGGCCCAACAGCTTTGTATCCCTGCATCAGGATGTCGGCTGCATCTCAGGCTGCCTGGCTGACATGACTTGTGTGTCTCCCTCAAGGTAAATTACTACGAGAGGGAAATCGAGGCTGTGAAAAGAAGCTCTGAGAAGGAGAGAAGGGAGATGGAGCAGGCCCACAGACTCGAGGTCCGGGTGCTGGAGGACCAGAAGGCGGACCTGGAGGTGCTTCACACCAAGTCGCAGGAGGTCATCCGGGGCCTGCGGGAGCAGCTGCAGGACACGGCCCGCAGCCCTGAGCCAGTGGGGCCAGGCCGGGCACAGTGCTGCATCCAGATGCTCTCGGGCCTGGCCCAGCAGCTGCAGGAGGAGCTGCACCTGCGGCACCAGCGCCAGCTGCAGCAGATGAGGTCGGTCGCCTCTTCTCTGCAGTCCAAGTCTAGGGCTTCTCACCAAGGCCCAGGGTTTGAAGGTAGCTTTCGGGAAACTGCAGTACCCGCTCATGGGGAGGTTTTTCGCTGGGCAGATGAGTGAGGGCTGGATGAACAGGTCATTGCATAGGGTTTTTGCTTTCAGGTAAAGATGCGGGGCTGGGATGAGCAGATGGCGATCATGCTAGACTCCCGCATAGTCGACTGTGGTTCAAGTCCCAGACCCAGAGGCTTAAAATTCACACTGGGCACATGTGCATGCATGCCCAAGATCCTGAGAGGAGATTGAAAGAGAAGGGATTGTGGCATGGCCATCCCACTGGATGAATTTCTCACTTCCTGTCTCTCTGTCTCGTCAGTGAGCAGAGACATGCCCTGTAACAAAATTCTCTCTAAAAAAAAGAAAAGGCGGCGGGGGAGGGGACTGGCCCTGAAGCATAGTAATTAATGGTGCCAGATCCCACATAGTCAACTGTGGTTTGAATCCTGGCTCCTGTGACTTGAGAAACATGCCAGGAACATGTGCATGTGTCCCCAAATAGGAAGGGACAATGAAAGAAGGCCGCAGGGTGCTCACATCCGTGTGGAGCTTTCTTACTCTCTCCGGCAAGTGCTCCTGCCCTTTGGTAAGAGGAAAGAGGTGCCAGAGGATGGTGTAGTGGTAACATGGCTGAACCCTATGCCCAGGTGGCAGGGTCCTGGGTTTGCAGCCCGGGCCCTCCCTGCACCCCAGTTCCCATGGGCCCAGAGCTACGTGGCTGAGGCTGAGAGTGGGTCCGTGTGAGGACCCTGTCGAGAGTACCTCTCTGTCTCTTTCTCTGTTTCTCCCTTACGGGAGAAATGAATAACCTTTTAAAAAAATTAAATGTGTATTAAGTGGAGTCTGGGCTGTGAAAGTTTGCCATGTGGTTTTGAACTCAGTGTTCCTTCCTCCTGCCTCGGTGTGGCTGGGAGCAAAGGCCCACAGGTCGTTTGTCGTTTAATGTCACATCCTCCCTTCCAGGACGTGGTGGGGGAGCCCATGGAGAGTAGAGAGAAGTCCAAAAGCCCAGAACAGCAGGAAGGACCGCTCACTCGGGTTTCTCATGTGCTTGCAAAAGCTAAAAGGTTGCACAGATGAAAGAGAAGGCTATCTGGGAACCTGAGGGTGGTATTCTGTGACGGTGTCAGTTATGTGAGAAATGACCACATCCTCGTGCCCTTCTTGTCGTGTGAGCCTGACCGACTAGACCACACACCTCTTTATTGGACACAGTGCCGGCCAGCTGGGCTCGCTGTCCCGTGGGAACATTGGGCCCTCCCCCGGCTCAGATGAAGATGGCCCCTCCACCGGACAGGACCAAGGCCTCCCGCTGGCCAAGATTGAGCAGATGGCCGAGGCCAAGGAGTCGCCATGTGGAGGGCTGCTGAGGGAGGTTGACTGGGCCCAGAGGCTGGGGTCGAGTGGGCATGACCTCCCCGCCACACCTGTAGAAGGTGGCCCTGTTGTGGAGGTCATGCCCTCTGACCTGGATGAGGGAGTGGGGTGGCTGGAAAACAGGACATGATGAGGAAGAATCGGAGCCTTCCTCTCTTCCCTCCAAGGTGGCCCTAGCGGAGTGGACCTAGACTAGCAAGGGCTTGTGGAAGACTGTCCCTGTCATGGAGGACTTGTCATGTGCTTCCCTGAGCTTTAAGCTGTTTTCTCTTCGACACAAGAACAGTGGTAGAGACTCCACAGAGCCCCTCTAGACCCATGGGGCAGCAGAGGGACCGATGTCACCTTTTGGCCGTGTGTACCTGGCCGCCTGCCTGAGACATTGTGGGCCCACATCCTCTGGTCCCTCACTTCTGGAGGAAACACTTGCTGCCACAGCACGCAGTCATTCTTCTGCATGGGGCTGGAGCCAGATGTGACCGGTTCATGGACTCCGACTGCTCTGGCTGGGAGTGGACAGCATGCCCTTCCAGGACCGGCCAGCCCTTCCAGGCCCGTGCTCCCACCCAGCTCTCCCCTTGCTGCTGTGTACAACTCTCAGGGCAGTTTTGGCAGTGACTGGGTTTGCCCGTCCCACTCAAAGTGCCAGTCTGTGTCACCCGGTGGTGCTCGCTGCAGCAGTGGGCGTGTCCCACACTGGCTTTGTCCAGTGGGCAGCCACGCTGTGGTGCTACAGAGCACCTGAAATGTGGTCCCTGCAGCTGGGGACTGCATTCAGTGGTCCAACTGTAACGCCTTACATTTGTGCGGTTACAGCAGGCCGAGTATGTAGAACCCCACCCCGACGTGAGCAGGCCCTCTGCTGGACTCTCCAAGGAGGGTCCTGGGCAGATTGAATCCAGGGCACAGGAGAAGTGAGAAGGAGTCAAGCAAGACACTGCAGAGAGAGGAATTACACTCAAAACTAGAGCTGAGGGACCCCACTCCCCCGAGGGTCAGAGTCAGCAGGGCTGCAGGGCCCAGTGCAAGTGGTGCGTCCTGTTTCCACAGGAGAGAGGCGGAGGTGGAGCTGAGCCACCAGCTGTCGTGGATGGAAGCCCAGCACGCTGCCCACTGTGAGAGCCTGTCCCTGCAGCACCAGCAGGACAAGGACTTGCTGCTGCAGGAGCACCTGCTGCAGGTGAGCGAGATGGCAGAGCAGCTGGACCTGGAGAAGGCACGTGGGGACGAGCGGGAGAAGGAGGTGCTCTCACGCTGTGCAAGGCAGCAGCTGAAGCTGCGGGAGCAGATGAGTGAAGAACAAGCACAGATCTGCAGGTCGCTCACCCTCGAGAAGCAGAAACTAGAACTCTCCTACAGGAAGCAAGTGCAAGGGCTGACCCAGGAGGCCGAGGTGCTGCGGGCCCTCCTGGCAGGCACCCACAGCCCTGCACCCCTCTGTCCAGGTGGAGGGGAGCAGTCACCGGCTCAGCTGGAACTAAGCAATGGTGGGCAGCCAGAGGAGCTGGCCGAAGGTGGGCTTGGCCCTGGGCAAGTCAAGTGCGAGGGCATGTTGGGCCAACCTTGCTGTGTGGACGCTGGGCAAAGCCCAGTTTCAGCCCCTACCCCCAACATCCAGAGGGCCCTTGGAGAGCCTCAGTCTCAGAGAAAACTGTCTGGGTTTGTTTGACTCAGAGGACATGGATTCTGCCCCCTCAGAGAGGTGGTCACATGGGCACCCATGTGGGGTGCACAGAGGGACTGCCCCAGAGGATCCAGTGCCTTCTGCCAGTGGTCCAGGGAGCCTGAGCCAGCCTGCAGGGCCTGAGCTGCTCCTGGGAGTGGAGGGTGACGCCATGTCAGCTCAACCTCAGAACTCGGAGCCACAGTCCAGGTCAGCTGCCTCGGGCAGGGGAGAAGCCAAGAGTCCCAGGGAGCCAGCCCTTGTAGGACGAGGACAAGCCTGGGAGGAGCACGCCCACAGTGAGAGTGCTCTGGAGCCTGGGCTGCACCACAGGGAAGCCGCCAGGAGGGGGCCCTCGCTGCCTCACCCCGGGCTCACAGACCCCTGGGGGGCCGAGCAAGAGGCCAAGGCCCAGATGGCACTGGAGAGAGAGAAGGAAGACATGAAAACCAAACTGCTGCATCTGGAAGATGTCGTCTGGGCTCTCGAGAAAGAAGCAGATTCGAGAGAGAATGAAAGGTTCGGTGTCTAGCTTTTCTTTTTCTTTTCTTTTCTTTTTTTTTTTTTTGGAGAGGTTTTTGCTATAGGGCACGTGCGCTCGCCAGACAGACAGAGAGAGACAGAAAGCAGGAAATCACCCCCCAGGGGGGATGGCCACGCTGCAATCCCTTCTCCTCCATTCTCCTCTCTGGATCTTGGGCACGCACGCACACACACCCTGCGTGAGTTTAAGCCACTGGGTCCAGGACTCGAGCCGCGGTCGACTTCGTGGGAGTCCAGCAACATAGCCATTATGCCAACTGCTGGTCCCCGGTGTCTAGCTTTTCTTAAAACATGGAACTCAGCCCCCAGACTTCAGTCACCAGCAAATGCTGCGTGGCCGCTACCCGTGAGAAACTGATGGGTGCCGTGTAACCTCCTGCCTGTGGAGGCTCCTAAGCCTGATCCTGTCCTTGGTTTTCCGGTCACCAGGTGCTCAGCTGGCCGGCAAGGGCAGAGGTCAGGCTTTCCAGGCAACTCGGTCAGCTCTGTTGTCCCTGTCTATGTCCTTAGGAAGGGCTGCTGGTCTCAGAAGTACAAGGGACCTGTCTTAGTGAAGCCCCTTCCCACGGCATTTGAGAGAGGAGGAGGGTAGGGGGCTGCAGCCCACCTACAGGGTGTGCCAGGCACTGTCCTTGGCCCCAGGAGGTCCCTGAGCTGTTGGGGGACAGCAGCAACAAAGGAGGCTTGTTCAGAGCGGCTGTGACCTGGATGGGTGGCCACCGCCAGAGGCCGGGGTCCAGAGACACCTGCAGCAATGCCTTTGGGATGCCTGGGGGAGGGAGGAGGCAGGCTTAACGTGCAGCCAGGGCCTCCTGTCCCCTCCCGGGGACGAGGTGGGTGCCTGGTCTCTCAGGAGTCCCAGGTTCTAAGAGGGCTTTTCCAGACACTGTGGAGCATGGCCTCGAGAGCTGCTTTGCTGGCTGTTTCTGAGACGGAGCAGGTGTGGTCAGGCCTGGGCATGGGACACCCGCTCCTGCTCAGGCTGTCATTTAGTCTCCCCTGGTTCCCACACAGCACAGCCCAGGCGTCCTGGGCTCTGCGAGACGTGGTTTCATGGGTATGTCCCAGGCGACAGATAAGTGATGAGACCACAAAAGTGACGATACCATGTCCCAGCTCAGGTGCCAGCATGTGTGCACTGAGGACTGGGTGGGCAGCTACCTTGGGGAATATGTGTGGGATCTACGATAGCCTCCCCGCAGTAAGTGTAGGGCTCCACTAGTGTAAGAAAGGAGACGTCAGGACCCAGCAGGAGCCCCGGCACCTCCCAGGTTCCTCGCTTCCTGAAGGTGCCATTCCGGAGGGCAGGTGCCTCTGTGTACTTCTGCCTCTCAGTTGGGTGTCCCTGGCTGTGGGCACCTTCTCAGTGCCCTACCCTCTAGATGGCCTCATCTGAAGTGGGGCTGGGCCGTGCCTCAGGAGGGGAGAGCGAGGTGATGCAGGACCTTGCCCTCACCATGTGGAAGTTCTGTATCCAGGGAGCCTTCACCTGCAGACAGCCCGTGGGGACTGACTCTTGGTGTGAAGCCACAGCAGGGGCCAGGCACACAGGCCACAGACGCACGAATAGCTCCATGCCTAGGACCTTGCACTGCCATCCCTCAGGTGCTTCTCGGTCTTCCTTTTGTGTGGCCCCCACTCGGCTCACCCCAGACCTAGGGGGCTGCCCTGTCCCTCTCCCTTTCTGGTGCCCCAGCAGACTGCACAGTCGATTCTTAGGAAGGGTCTTCGGTGGCCACTCAGTGCTCACTGGGTGGAACAGAAGCTTGGAGCTCTGCGCCTACGGGGCCCATGCCCTGTGGTGTCACTGTGCTCTGAGAAAGACGCTATTGTGCTAAGGATGAGGAAGCCTGGAGGCCACACCACCCCATGGGCTACAGTTTTCAGGGATGCAGAGGAATGTGGCCATAGAAAAGAGCCGTCAACACAGACTCAGGCTGCTGGTTTCCCAGGAGGGCTGGGATTCAGGAAGGTTTGGGCCACTTGGAAGGCCACAGGCAAAGTGACCTTGAGGCTGCTGGGCTGCATCAGGCACAGTGGGGAAGAGCTGGGCCAGGTTAGAGGGACAGGCTGTGCAGGGGGAAGGGGTCGAGAGTGAGTTGCTAGGCCTGAGCGGGAGAGAAACCAGCCCCAGGGCCTGTCAGAGATCGGCTGTGGCTGGAAGAGGGGATTGGGGCTGGGGAGGGGGAGGTGGCTGCTGCACTGTCCAGGCAAGAGGTGAGGTGGCCAGGGCCAAGTGATGGCCACAGAGGTGTGGGAAGCTGACAGGCAGGACTTTGGGAGCTGGGTTGACAGGTTCTTCATGGGTGAGGTATGGCAGGGAGGGCGGAAAGTGGGTGAGGTATGGCAGGGAGGGCGGAAAGTGGGTGAGATATGGCAGGGAGGGCGGAAATGGACCAAGGAAATGCCACCTGGCAGGGAAGGAGGTGATGGCAGGGAAGGAGTGGGTTGTCCTTGAAGCCCATGATGCTGCCTCCTGCAGAGCAGTGTGCATGGGAGGGTGGGAAGGACCTGCTGGCTCTCAGGGAAGATTGCCGCAGGAAGAGAGGTCCCCTGTGTCCAGAGTCACTAAGGCCAGTGCAGCCTGCAAGAGTCTATGGGGCTCCCCTGCCTGAATGACCCTGTACTGCTTACCCCTGTGGACCGCAGCCCCTGTCTTCTGCTTTAGGAGGGCAGGTCTATCCCCAACACCAGCTGGTGGCCTCTGCTTGTGGCCCTGCAGCCCCTTCTAGGTAGACATACAGACCCCTTCCAGAGCCCACAGCAGCCACAGGCCAGGGTCAGACCTGCAGGCCCTAGAAGGCCATGGTGAAGATTCTGGCCTTTATCACTAGAGAAAGCAGCCTGGACAGTGACCTGATGTGGATCGATTGTGGAAGAGTTGGCGTGGTTCAGATAATGGGACCGGTCTCCGGCCCACAGGCCAAGAGTTTGTCCTCGGGGCTGAGGTCTCTGCCTCGCTCTCTGTGCACTCACCCCGTTTTCCTGAATCATGTGTGAGAAATTGCAGGCATTGTGCCACTTTATTGCTAAATACCTCAGCACGTCATTTTGTAAGAACAGAGAGATCCTTCCACATGTCCACAGTATCGTCCTCAGGCGTGGTACACTGAGCGTGAGTACAGTGCTGTTGCCGTGTGTACGCATGCTCGCGCTTCCCCAGAGGCTGTTCTTCATTATTTATTATGCTATGCATTTAGTTTCCATATCTCAGCAGTGCCCTTTAGGCTACAAGAGTGTGTCCATTTTCCTTGGGCAGGGACAGGGTCTATGGTCATTGGCTTTTTTAAGTCATAGTCAAATATATGTAACATTAAACTGATTATTTAAGGGTATAATTCAGTGGCATTAAATACTCACAATGTTGTGTAACCACTGTCCACCTCCAAATTAATATATATATATATATATATTTATATATATATACACACACATATATATATTTATAAGAAATATATATTTTTTAAAAAGAAATATATATTTAAATATATATATATACATAGATATATATTTCTTTTTGGAAAAAAATTATTTTTGGAGCTTATAAATAGATAAATTCCAAAACAGTAGCAATGCAGAATATTTAACAATATTTTAATATTTCTTTTTACTGAACAGTCCACTTTTATATTTTGCTTTCTACACACAGATACACTGCAGTAAGTCAACAACATTCTTCATTCCAAGTTCAGTGCCTGAGAATTTTAATAATCAATTTTGAGCATACAAAAGCAAAGGCAATTAATTTTCTTAAACACTTTTCTCCATTCAGATTTTAGCAATTTCTTCACATTGTTCTGTAACAGATGATAATCAAATGGCCTATTTAAGTAGCTAAAAAATCATAAAATCATTTTAAGCCTGATCGATAGAATGTTTAAACTTAATATAAAACAATACCAAACATATGTGCACTGGGACCTACTAGTATATGTGAAATTATATTTTATTAAAGAATGAGATCTTTGGGCAGGAAAAGGGAAGGAAAAGAAGTCATATCATCCAAACTCATTAGAAAAGCTGTAGGTAAAGGAAATTGGCCTACAGTTCTAAAAATTCTGTGTGGTCCTGTCTGGCTACTGTTGCTAGCTTCCTGTTGCTTACTCATTTTTAATTTAAGGCTTTTTTTAAAATTAATTATATTTTTAAATTTTGCTATAGGGCACATGCTCTTGTCGGAGAGAGGCAGAGAAGACAAAGTGAGAAATCACCCTTTGGTGGGCATGGCTATTCCACAATCCCTTCTCCATCCTTCTCTTGGGATTTTATGTGCCTGGCGTGATTTTCAAGCCGCTGGGTCTGAAACTCGAACCATGCAGTCGGCCATGTGGGATCAAGCCATCTTAACCTTAACCACCATGCCACAGGTATGCCTGTTTATTCATTTTTTATTTCCATATCTTATTTCCATAACCATTTCATCATATTTATTTTTAGATTTTATCCAATAATCGCAATATCTGAAGTTGTAAGGAGATCGCATTTTTCTGTTTCACTTTATCTTCTGCTCCTGTTATCTCTCATGGGAGGCTTCCCCATGAGTGTTTCGGTGATCTTGGATTGTGAGCTCATGTTTGCTTGATGTTAATCTCTGAGACTTGTGGGCTCCTTTTAGCAGGACATCCTCTTCTACAGAGGGTATTTATGTTGCTTTCGTAGAGAAAGCTGCTGACTTGGGGCCTCTTGAGCCTCTTTGGGGGCCCTGGCTTGTGCAGGTATCCAAAGCAGCCTCCTGACTGAGCTGAGAGCAGTGCTAGTTGCAGAGGCACCCCAGTTTTGTGTTGCTTAATCCTCACAGCTTTGGTTTCAGCCTCCAGGCTTTTGTTTTCCATGGGGGCTCGTGGGGGTTTCCATTACCTTCTGTGAGGACAGTTACACACTGTAGGTTGGCTATGCACAGGCTCTCGTTGTTTGGTGAGTGCAGGGGTGGGGAGAGTTGGACAACCTTCGTCTTATTGAGGCTCCAGGCGACTGGTTGTGTGAACCCTCGCTTAGCACATACACCTCTCCCTTATCCATTTGCTTTCCATTCTGGAGCCAGAGTAACAATGCTGACACAGATCTCATTTGTTTTACTCCCCTGGTTGGAACCCTTTGCTGCTTTTAAAACTCCAGTGACTTTTATTCTTTTGTTTTCCTCTAGTTCCTCATGAGGAAAGATGAAATCACATAGACAATTATGCTTAATATTTTAAGCATAATACGTTAAATGAACATAATAATATTGTGTGACTTTGAGTATTTTTAGGTTGGAAAATGAGACGCTAATGCCAGATAAAGACCAGCTAGACCAACCTACATTAAGAATAATTTGTGGCAGCACTTGCATACCAGACTATGCTGGAAGCCACACAGGTGACCGCAGTGCAGACCTAGCCCAGCTGACCCGAAGCATATCAGGCCTGCACACGTGTGCCCAGCATCCTGCTGAGCTGGAGGTCTGAAGGACCATGGAGTGATCAGGCCTATTGGGGGTACTTTTCTTGTTTGTCTCTGTCGCTCTTTCTCTTTCTTGTGCACATGCACATTCCAGAAAAGAAAAAGAAAAGAATAAGCATTTTCAGCCGCCGGGTTAGTGATGTTTATTGGTAAATTGCTTATCTGTCAGAAATTGCTAGTGTCACCTAAACAGAGACTTGTGGAGTTGTCAGAAAGCCACAGTGGTTCCGCTGGCTCCTGTGCTGGCTGACCATGTCTGCCTTTTTTTTTTTTTTACTTTCTTTTTTGTGGGAGAGTTTTTGCTATAGGGCATGTGCACTCGCCAGAGAGACAGAGACAGAAAGTGAGAAATCATCCCCATGGGGGTATGGCCACACTGCAATCCCTTCTCCATTCTCCTCTTGAGATCTTGGGCACGCACGCACATGCACCAGGCGTGAGTTTAAGTCACCGGGTCCGGGTCTCGAACCGCGGTAGACTACATGGGAGTCTAGAGACATAGCCATTACACCAACTGCTGGTCCCTGGCCATGCTGCTTTTTGCCTTGCATCAGGGGTTTCTCGTAAACTGATGTGGGCCTCTTTCTGCGTTTCTCCTTCTAGGGCTGCCTTCAGGGTGTAGGACTGATGGACTCTCACTAAAGAGGAAACATATTGCATGTAGTTTGGTCTTCTGCTTTCTTGTTCCTTAACATCCTGGAGGTCACTGGCAGGTGCCGAGTGTCCTTGGTGCTGCCTGGGGCCTCATGCCCAACCACTGGCTGTACCCAGCACTCACGTGCTCAGTGGTAAGATGCAGGGGTGGGTCAGCTGTGAACACAGAGTAAATGAACCCACTGCTGAGTGGTTCATGAGCTCTGGGTGGTATGTCAGTTTAGAAGCCAAGAACACTTTGTTTTCTGTGGCCTGACTCTCGGGAAATACACACTGGAGTGTGCTGATATCAGTAGAGGTTCAGGAATGTGTCCTGGGGAAGCAGAGACTGCCCAGATTTCAGGGCTTCTGGCTGAGAGCCGGGCTCATGGGCTGCATGCAGGGGCCCATTCCTATGGTGCTCACCACTCTTTTCCCAATTTTTCCCGCAGAATTGAGTTTCATAGGCTTTCAGAAGAAAACGTTTTGTTGAAAACCAATCTGGAAAGGATTCAGCAAGAGCTTGCAGCTGCAGAAAGCACAAGTGACGCGCAGAGGTGAGGACGCGTCCCAGCGGTTCCCACCCAGACCTGCAGGTGCAGGGCACCTGCTGCTCACTAGATGAGCTTGGACGGTGTCGAGGTAAAAAGAGGGACGTTGCAAAGATCAGCCTCGCATTCCAGGAACCCTAAGTGGGTGACCTTGTGGGCTACCGAGCAGATTTGACAGGCTGGGGGTACTCTGACCTCCTTCCTTGGTGGGCAACGGCTCAGAAGTCTGAGGCAGAGAGTGGGCACACCACAGTGTAGTCCACACGTGGTCTCTCCAGCCCGGGGCCCGCTGACCATGTACAGGAGGGTCACGCAGACACACTTCTCATGCTCTAGGAATCCGCCGTGACACACTGAGGGGCTGGGGAGGTAGCGGGACATTTACAGATAAGAGGTGTTCCCGGCTCCTGCTGGGCAGGTGGGATCTGGGTCCGGTCCTGGGAACGACCTCAGCTGTGCCTCTCTGCAAGGTTCATCGTACGTCTGTCACGATCCTGTCTCTCTCTCTTCCCCTCCCTTTGGGATTTTGGCTTACATGGGCATACACCGGCGTGTGTCTCAGCCACTGGGTCTCACACCATGTGGTTGGTCACGTGGGATCTGGCTGTCTTAACCCAGGCTAGGGGCTAGCACTAAAGTTTTTTAATACTTAAAAGTTACTTGCTTCAGGGCTGGCTCGGTAGCATGGTGGCTAGGGCACTGGATTCCCACATGGCTGGCCGTGGTTCAAGGCTGGATCTGGCAGCTTGCTTTTTCATTCTTCCTCCCTCTCTCTCTGTCTGTCTGTCTCTTGTCTGTGTGCCCTGTAGCAAATTTTTAAAAATAATAATAAATACAATTTTAAAATTCTTTAAAAAAATTGTTTCTTGTGTTTGCTGCTAGAAGCCCTCCGAGAACAGACTCAGTAGATGTGATGCTGTTTTGGTCTGTGTTTTTGTTTCTGGGTGTGAACAGTTCCATGCTTTTACAAAAGCGGTATTAGAGTGTGTGACTGAGGCGTGTCATGGTGCTGGTTATGCTTGCAGTCTGGCAGCAGGTCACCTCTAAATGGCTGAACTACTTCATGTTCCACAGCTCCTGGCTTCGGCACCAGGATTGTCACTGTTGGCAGCCACAGCAGTGCAGCCATGGTACTGCAGGCTGCAGCGGGAGCCTGTCCTCTGGCTAGAGTCCAGCAGCTGAGGTTCTGGGGGGGAGGTGCCAGAAAAGAAGCCTCTTGGTCAGCAGTGACTTTGTTAATTTTGCTTCTTCAACAGGAAGGATATGGAGGTTTTGAAGAGAGACAAGGAAAAGGCCTGCTTTGACATGGAAGCGCTCAGCGAACAGGTTAAGTACTGATGCCTGGCGGCGAGCTGATGCCGCTTCTCCCTTTCTCATTCACTTAAAATCATTCCAAATGCATAGAAATAAGTTGCTTTAGTCTGTTCTCCGTGGCATAGTAACTGGATACTTCAGCCTGGGTGATTTATGAGAATAGAGGTTCGGGTAGGAATAGAGGTTTGAGGCCAGCTGGTGGCATAGTGGTAAGGTGTCAGAATCCTACA
This sequence comes from Tupaia tana, assembly GCA_026018925.1. Taxonomy (NCBI): domain Eukaryota; kingdom Metazoa; phylum Chordata; class Mammalia; order Scandentia; family Tupaiidae; genus Tupaia; species Tupaia tana. The sequence continues at coordinate 59,736,980 of JAKSZU010000015.1, read as the reverse complement.
TGGCCGACTACACAATTCAAAACCTGAACCCAGCTGCTTGAAAAACACGCCAGGTGCATGTGGTTGCATGCCCAAAATCCTGAGAGGAGAGTAGAGAAGGGATTGTAGCATAGCCATCCCCTCTGGAGAGGGTCTTTCCTCACTTTGCCTCTCTCTCTCTCTCTCTCTCTCTCTCTTTGTTTCTCAGGCAAGCACACATGCCTTATAGCAAATTTTAAAAAAGAAAGGTTTATGTGGGACCAGTTGATGGCATAATGGTTATGTTACTGGACTCCCATGTAGTTGCAGTTCGAGTCCTAGACCCAGTGGCTTAAAATTGACACCGTGCATGTGTGTGTGCATGCCCAAGATCCTGAGAGGAGAATGGAGGAGAAGGGATTATGGTGTGGCCACCTCCCCTGGGGGTTATTTCTCGCTTTCTGTCTGTCCCTCCAGTGAGTGCACGCGCCCTATAGCAAAAATCTCTCTCAAAAAACAAAAGAGGTTTATTCTGTCATGGTCTAGAGGCTCAAGGTCCAGGGGCTACATCCAGTGAGGGGCTTCTTGCTAGTAGGGACCTTCTATAGCACAGGGCACTACATGGGGTGCAAGTGAAGGGCTTACATGTGTGGAAGGGCTAGTGTGTGTGTGTGTGTGTCCACTGTTACATAACTGATCATGGGGCCTCCCAATCATCTTAACCTTAATCGTGTCCCAAAGGCTCCACCTTTCTGTTTCTTTGTTGTTGCTGCTGCCACAGGGTGTGGTTTTTACCAGAGAGAGAGAAAGACGAGAGAAACCCCCCGAATGGGATGTGGTCACACTGCAATCCTTTATCTTCCATTTCTCCATCTCGTCAGGACCTCTGGCACATATTCACACATGCCCTGTGTTTTTCAGCTGTCAGAGCTGGGACTCAGACTGCAGTTCTCCGTATAGGGTCTGGCCCCCTTAACCGCTGCACTACAGGGACAACCCAAGTTTTAAAACAATTTTATTCCTGATTGTGTGTATACACATATGCATGTGTGTGCACTAGAGATAGAAAGGGAGAGAGAGGAAAGAGATGGAAGAGGCACCTTTGGCAGGGTCTCATCTGCCATGATCCCCTTTCCCGGCTGGGAGGAGAAATTTTTTCTTAAAAAAGTTGAAACTGAGTTGTGCACACATGTTTTTGTGTGGGAAACACAACTCATTAGAAAGTACATGACAGATAGCACGCTGGTCTCAGCAGACATCTCCTGCCTAGCCATAGTCTCTGTTCAGGAGACTCGACGGGCCAGTGGGTGGCATGGCAGTAACACAGCACTCCTCAGTGCCGATCCCATGTGGGGAAGTCCCAGGTTCAGGTCCTGAGCTCTCCTGTACATGCTGGTGAGTGTGCATCTGTCTGTCACCCTGGCTAGCTGGGCTAGGATTGCGCTGTGAAGACCCTGGTGGAGGTGTCTGTCTGTCTGTTTCTCTCTCATAGAAAAGATAAATAAATTTTAATATCATCCAACATCTAGACCATATTTACATTTCTCCATTATTCAAAAATGTCTTAAACGGTGAATTTTCTGCAGTGTGATCCAGTTAAGACTGACGCACTGTTAACGACCAGTTCTGTTCTACTACATTCAGTTTCCAAACGAATTTACTAGCCTGATGGCAGCTTACCAATGGCATGACACCCTGTGAGGCCGACACATGTGGGGCATCCAGGGTTCACATTCACGACCTCAGAGTGCATGCAGTCACATGTGCATGCCCGTGATCTGGGCTGGCTGAGGGTGGATTGCAATGTAAAGACGATGTTAGGGGTGCCTGTCTCTCTTTCCATCTCTATTTCTCTGTCTCTTGCTCTCCTTTTCTCTCACTCATGAGATAAATTTTTTTTTTCATTGGCAGAGGGTGTACACACTTGCCAGACAGAGATAAAGAGAGAGGAAGAAACAGCCCCACGAGTTGTGATCACATCACAATCCCTTTCTCCATCCTTCAGGGTTGCGGTGTACACGCACATGTGCCCAGCGTGTTCTTCAAGCTGCTGGGGCTGAGATTTGAACTGCAGTTGGCCATATGGGATCTGACTTCTCTTAACCACTAGGCTATGGTGCTGGCCCAGAAATAATTTTTTAAAATCAATTTGCTAGTATAAACCAACCACCTGCTGTTACACATGGGACCTGTGGGTCAGGAGTTCAGAAGGCACAGCTTGGATGGCTGTCCCTGCTCCGCATCGGGCCTCAGCTGGTGTGACCTGCATGTCAGGGCTGCAGTTGCCCAGGCCGCCCCTGCTCACCGTGTTGACTTGACTGGGCCTCTCCTTGCTCTGGGGCAGGGCTCCTGGAGGCAGTGTTGTGAGGGCGTCAGGGAGCAAGCGTCCCAGGACGACCTGGTGGTAGGCGGCTGGCTGCTGACATCCACCCCGCCACCCGAAGTCACTCCATGTTGCTCCCTCGGGAGACATGGGCTGGGAGAGGGGTCCTCGTTCCTCCGATGATCAAGTGTCCAGGTCACATTGCAGAAGAGGATTGAGATGGAGCGTGCTGCTGGGGACGTCTGTGGAAGCTGCAGTCCACCTCTTGTCTCTTCCATCTTTTTTTATCTAGAATGCCTGATTTCTTCTGACACTTTTGGAGGTGATCAGGCAGTTGTCTCATGGGCCATTGCACATTCTGGATCCATCCAGCTGTTTGCTGAGAGTTAATTCAGTCTGGGAACCAGCAGATGGCGTGATGGCTATGCCACTGGACTCTCACATAGTTGACCATGTTTCAAGTCCCGGAACCAGCAGCTTAAAACTCATGCCGGGTGCATGTGCATGCACGCCCAAGATCCCAAGAGGAGAATGGAGGAGAAGGGATTGCGACATTGCCATCCCCCCGGGGTAGGGGGGTGATTTCTTGCTTTCTGTCTCGTTGGCAAGTGCGCACACCCTATAGCAAAAACCTCTCTTAAAAAGAAGTAGAATTAATTCAGTCTGGTCCTGTGTCAGCTGTCTTGTAAGCCAGAAATTAGGCCTGAAGCCTTGATAAAATGCAGAAGAGACACTTTCAACATAAAACAAATATCCAAGCTCAAGAGTCGGCTGCTAACTTCCCATGTCAGCTTCTGCAGTAGCAACCAGAAACTGCAGAGGTGGCCAACATGAACGCCTGCACGGGCCGACGGCATCTGTGCCTCCTGGTGCCACACCCTGAGAAGACACTGCATCACCTGCAGTGTGTGGCCAGGAACCATCTCAAGTTCCAGGAAGACTGACACCCCAGGCAAGGAGCTGTTCGGAGGGGAGCAGAACAGCATTTCTCATGGACACAGCCGCAGAGCCCTCCCCATTCATGGGTGAAGAAGCAGTGTTTCAGACGGAGGCTGCACCTGAGTCTGCCTGGGTGCCGTGAGGGACATTGGTAATTCTGGGCGGCGACCAGACTGCAGCGTGTGTGATGTCGAGGTCACTGTCCTAACACTGTGGGGCATGCAGCCAGGGAGGCCCTGTACTCAGCAGCACATGCTATAGGGCTGTGGAGGAGAGGAACCACTGTGTGTGTGCATGCGCGCGCATGTGTGTGTATGCACGTGTGTGTGGGTGCAGCATTTGTGTTCAAGTATGCATTCTCATGTACCATGTATGTGTGTGCTATACATGCAAGTGCACAGGTGTCTGATGTGCATGTGTGTGCATGTGTGGGTGTGGATCCAGGTGTACGTGTGTCCATGCACACATAGAGGGCAAATGGCAACATGGGCAGGGCAGAAGATGCTGTTACCGTGTGTCTTGCGAAGGGTACATGGATTTTCCTCATAATATACTATTCTAGCGACTATCCTGTAAGTTTGAAGTATTTCCAGATACAGTTTACACAGAAGAAAATCAGCTGTTAAATTTATCCTAGGAGTTGAAGGAGAGTTGTATACTTTAAATCAAGGTTGATGATGATCATCAGGGACAAGATGAGTATGCATTGATATTGAAAGCAATTTTGGGCCAGGTGTGGCATGGTGATGAAGCCAACTGGCCCCACATGATTGTGTGGTTCAAGTCCCTGGCCCAGCGGCTGGAAAAACATACTGGGTGCATGTACATGCATTCCCAAAATCCTGAAAGGAAAAAGAAATGGAGGAGAAGGAACTGTGGCATGGCCATCCCCATGGTGGTTGCTTTCTCACTTTCCCTCTGTCTCTGTCTCCAGTGGATGCACAAACCCTATAGCAAATGAAAAAAAGAAAAAAAAAAAAGGAGTTGCAGTTTTGCACAGTAAAGTGTGGCATACGTGAGAGGGTCACAGCAGATGTGACTACCCCTGCCTGTGCCTAGGCAGAGATATCTCTTCTCCCTCAGTCCCGAGGTTCTGCAGGGTGGAGGAAGGTGAGGATTAATGAACAGAGAAGAACATGAGAAATCATGAGAAAAACATGAAGACTTGTTCACCTTGAAGGAATTCAACAATGATATCCAGTCGCTACACACTGTGAGACCACAGACCAACAGAAGCGCTCGCTAGCGCCAGCAGGGAAGCACCGCGTGTAGGGAAGCATGTGTGCGTGGAAGTACCGTGTGCAGGTAAGCACCGCATGCAGGGAAGCACATGTGTGTGGAAGCACCATGTGCAGGGAAGCACCACGTGCAGGGAAGCACCTGTGCACGGAAGCACCGCGTGTAGGGAAGCACCTGTGCATGGAAGCACCACGTGTAGGGAAGCATGTGCACGGTGCAGGGAAGCACCTGTGCATGGAAGCACCACATGCAGGGAAGCACCATGTGCATTGCAGTAAGTGCTCTGTGGTCCTGGGGACACCCCAGGGAATAGCTCCAGGTACTGCTGACACCCCTCCCCTGAGAGCCGAGGGCCCCGGGACAAGGCAAAAACAAACGTGATTTGCCTGACACATCATGGGAGACAGCGGGGATTCCCACAGGGGGACTGTGGGTCCAGCTTGCCAGCTGCTGTGTCCACCCTGGTGCCTCTGCACTGCCCAGGAGCACTCGCTGAGCATCCACTCCACTGGGCCGAGACTCCCAAGGAAAGCAAGACATGCTCACACCCTGCCCAAAGCTGTATTTGAACATTCAGTGACAAAGATCGAAGGAAACTATGAAGAGATTCATGAACCTCCAGTCTAATGGGATTGTTTTCTTCTTAGAATTGCTCAAGGTATGGTAGACTCACCTGTGGGGTGATGAATGGACTGTGCAAGGTCTCGGGACCGTGGTCCAGGTTCGAGGCATGCGCCCTGCTGGTAACCAGGGGTGCCTCCCTTCCTCAGCAGTGCAGCGGGGTTTCTGGCCCTGGCCCTGGAGGCTTGCAGGGCCAGCTCCCCCTGTGTTCCATGACGTCCAGTGCCTCCACCCACTTGATGCCACGAGCTCCTCCCCCCATTTTGACACTCCAGAATGTCTCCTGACCTGGCTAGATGGTGTCCCCTGGGGAGAAGCGTCATTCCCATGGAGAGCCACTGCAGGGATCCAGCTGGCACTGCTGGTGGAAACACGTTTTTAGCTGTGTTTTAACTCTTTCTGCTCTAGAACCAGAAATACAAGGAGGAGTTGTCCCAGCTCAACCACAGAGTCCTTCAGTTGGGAGAGGAGGCTTCTGCCCGCCAGGCCCAAAATGAGAAGAATCACGAGACCATTCAGCTGTTAACACAGGGCCTGGAGGAGGCCGGGCGCCGGCAGGAGCAGCAGGTGGGTGGGCTGTGAGCAGCTCCCTCGACTCTGCAGGCACTGGGCACTGGGGAGGCGGAGAAACAGCTGAGAAGAGATTAGGATGAGCCTTGAAGCACCTGGAGTGGGTGGCATACAAGCCCTGAGAATTAGGTGGACTTGGGCAGCTTCGACAAATCCCCAGGATCTAGACAAGGAGCAGAGCAGAATGAAATGCTGATGACAGGAGAGCAAATGGGAACACCCTCCCCAGAGGGCAGTCCAGCAAATACACACCAGGAGCTGCAAGAATGTTGTGTACTTTGACTTTTTAATTCTGCTTATGGGAATTTAACCCAAGAGCGTTGCAGAGGGATTTGGCTGGAGTACTTTCATTGCTGTGCCATTTATAATAGCAAAACAGAATTGGAATCAGCTGGAATCCACAGCAGGCAAACGAGTCCATAAATTATGGTGCAGCCATTGGAATCCATGTTTCCAGATAACATTTTAAGTCATGGGGAAATGCTTACGTGGCAGCTGGGAGCAGAGTGCATACACTGGTGCCATCTCAGCAGTGGGGTGCATGGGCAGACAGAAGGTGGAGGAATTGCAGCAGAATGTTGGGTGTGGGCTTCAGGCTGGTGGGGGTGAGGGGGCATTGAAATATTATCATTTTCCTTTAAATTTTCTAAAGTGTCTGCATTAGATCCGTATCTCTTGCATTTTCAAAATTGATGTTTTAAAACAGAACGACCAAATCCAGAAACTTGAAGTCGAACTTGAACATATGAATCAGGAATGTCAGAGCCTGAGACTGTCAGAGTCGGAGCTAACACAGACTCTTGAAGAGAGTCGAGACCAGGTGGGTGTGCTGCAAGCACTGGGTCAGGGAGACGCTGACAGCATTGCCAGGCCTAGTCCTGCCCAGAGTGGTACGTGAGCTGGCCTAGGTCACATAGCACTGCTCAGGTCCAGGGCCCAGGGTTGGTTTGCTATTGCAAAACACAGGAAGAGCCATGCCCCCGTTTACTCACCAGGGAAGCAGGACAGGCGCTATGTTTTGGATAGGCTCTTGGTAGAGAGGACAAAGGAAACCATGCAGACCGCATCAGCACCAAGTCCATGATCAGGAGGGCCTGTGGCCCACACGCACTGTGCACGCCTCGTACTCACATGTGCTCGTTCACATGTGTGCAGAGATACCCTGTATGTTACACCTGCTGGTTCCAAAGCAAAAGGCCTGGGAGGGGTGGGATGGTGGTGCAGGGTGGTGTCCCACTCTGTGAGCTAACCCGCATGGGAAGGTTCCAGGTTCTGAAGGTCTCCAGCTGCTCACGATCCAGGGCTGGCTGAGGCTGGGGGGAATATATGTATTTAAAAAAAAGAAAAATCTGTTGGGGGTGCCCCTCTCTCTCCGTCTTTCCCAAGCTCATAGAAGAGATAGACTTTTTTTTTTTAAAAAAAAAAAAAGAGAAAGAGAGTTAAATGCTCCGGAGGTGCAAATCAGGCAGGCTGGGCCGAGTGGCCGGGGGATACCACAGCTGCCAGAGGGGGCCTGCCCAGCACGTCCCAGAAGCCACCTTGCAGCCATGTCAGCTGGCTCGCCTTCTTTGTGACATGGAGCAAGGCCCCCCAAAGTGCCTTGCTATGACTCAGTATAAGGGAAGTGGAGCACTTGCTTACGGGGTCACCAGGGAACTTCCTGGTGAGGAGAGGGTGTGTCTGAGGCTAAGCGTGAGGTTGCCACATGGTCACTGTCATGCCTGCTCATGGTCTCGAGAAGGAAGGCCCAGGAGGTCACCAGGCAGGGCTGGTGGACAGGTGCTAGCAGGCAGCCCCCAGCCAGGGCTTCGTAGCAAGCTCAGCGGCAGGGCGAGCACAGAATGGCTTCCTGGTTACCTACGGTAGCAGAGCAGACCACCCTGGACGCAAGTGCCCTCTGTCGTCCTGCCTGGAGCTTCTGTAGGCTGGCTGGGCTCAGCTCGGCCCCTCTCTCCTTGGCCCCACTTGGGGATCTCTGGGGGCTCCTCTGGCTGATGTCCAGGAGACTTGCTTCCATGGCTGGCCTGTGGCATTGGGCTGGTGGCTCGGAGCCCAGAGATACTGCCGACCAGAGCCCCCACATGTGCCCTTTGTGTGCCGTGGAGGTCTCAGAGCATAGTGGTGAGGCTCTGAGGGAGCAGGACCAAATGCCTGAGAGGGGCAGACAACCTGCAGGGCCCCCCCATTCTGCCTTCCCCACCTCCTGCTGCTGCAGCCTGGTTTCAGGGGGCACAGGGCCCAGCTCCCCTGGGGAGGAATGGGAGGAGCCCATGCCGCCCGCTGTGAGGCTCGCTACTCACCTCAGCACTGGGGCACAAAGCCCCTCACCTCACTGTGCTCTTCTGGGATGGCCTCCTTTTCCAGGGGCAGTCAAGCCAGTGCTTTTGAGATCTGGGCCAGGTGAACCCAGGAGGGGCGACCTCCAGGATGACCGTCGGAAATGAGGAAGTGGCGCTACATGCAGTGGAGATGTGGTTTTGAACTGGCTCTGCCCTCTTTTTCCATTTCAGCTGATGACCCGCCCCCCGAGCTGGGAAGCTGTGGTGTGCACATGTAGGGATGGCTGTGAGTGGGCGCAGGTGGGGTGTAGGCATGTAGACAGGTGCAGCTAGGTCCAGGGTGCCCCTGCCATGAAGAGTCGAGAGGCTTTCTGTGGTGACCTGAACCTCCTTGGTGGCCCTCAGTGGGCCTCCTGAGGGAAGCTGAGCCAGGACGTAGGGCCTTGGGGCTGCCATCCTGTCACGGCCTGCGTTCAGGCCCACGCCAGCTGTGGTGCCGCCCTCTCAACTGTATGGTCACGTCAGACCTCACCATGCCCCACTCCTGTCTTTGGGGTCTCAGAAGTGAGTAGGGGTGGTATGGACACTCCTTTCAGCGTGCCAGGGCAACAGTGCTCTGGACAAGGCCTCCTGAGGTAGGTGGCTCAGACTTGGTTCCAGTCGTTTCAAAGCAGGAGTGTGCAGCTCGGTCACAGTGACAGGTAGACGCCAGTGGACCCTGCACTGTCCTGCGTGGGCAGGACTAAGTGCCGAGGGAGCCACCCGGCACCAGCCTCCTGGCCCTCACAGTGGTTATGCTGTGCTGTGAACCCCACTTGGAGGGAGGCGCGCACCCGCTGCCACCGTCTGTCATGCTTTCCTCAGGAAGGTGCCTGGCAAGGTCACCACAGAGCTGGGCCTCGCCTTCAGTGGATCCCACAGGAAGCCTTGCTGCCACCATGGAGCAGGATGCACACGTTTCCCAGCTCCATCAATGTGAGAGCTCTGGCTAATGGGAGTTTAGCTTCAGGTTCCAAATCGATGGGCTCTTCGCGAGTCACAGATGTCATTGCGCACTGTGGAGCACGGAGCAGGAGCGCCCTCCTCCCTTTCAGTGTAGGACATCCTTGAACATGGAGGCCGCGGCAGGGCTCTCTTGGGTCTGCGAAGGGCTCCGCCCTCAGCGTCACACTGAGACCGTCCCCACTTCTCCAATGCAGTTACACAGGGCTGAGCAGGAGCTGAGACTGGCCCAGGCCCGACACTCACAGGAGGTCCAGTGCCTACGGGAGCAGATGGACCAGCTGGTGCCCCAGGACCGTGTGGCTGAGCTGCAGCATCTGCTGGGCCTCCAGGAGGAGGCAGCAGGGAGACTCCTGGAAGCGCAGCGGGTAAGTGGGCTGGCGGACACCAGCAGGCGTGCAGGAGAAGGCCCGAGGGCCAGCTGTTGTGACAGGGAGGGTAGACAGAGCACTCCGTTCACTAGGACTAATCAAGTGTAAAGCCCAAGGCCCAGGGAGGGCAGCCCACAGCCAGCACCAGTGCCAGTGCCAGCGCCAGCGCCAGCACCAGCACCAGCTCCAGCTCCAGCTCCAGCTCCAGGTCCAGTTCTAGTTCCAGCTCCTGGAGGGGGGCAGGGCCTGGTCCTCTCTGCAGCAGCAAGGGATGTGCTCAGGGTGGAGTCTCAGGGAAAGGGAGCAGGGAACTGCTGACCCTGAAGATCCCTCCAGCAACAGGTCACAGGTCCTCCCAGACGTGGCCCCTGATATCATAGACCTGAAAGGGGGCGATAGAAGGGCTGCTAGTGATGGAGGTGCAGGGACCACGTGCCCGCCCCCAGGGGTAGCTTCCCCAGCCCTGCCACTGGGAGCGTGCAGGCCCCAGGATGCCCGTCTTCTGATGTCAAAGAAAAGCTGAAACTGGATTCTTACATGGAAACGCCCAGTTTACAAATGGTACTTCTGGTTTAAAAAGACACCGAGGCCGTTGTGCAGACTAAAGAAAACCCACTTGGCACGGGGACTGCAGGCCGCCCCCTTGCAGGACGTGACTTCTTGAGCACACACTGCTTTGGCCGTCGGGACAGGCGTAAACAGCGAGGCAGGGGCCTGCCCTCCTGGAGCTTAGTCTGGTGGTTGGAGGAACACGTGTGGTGTGCAGGTGGGCGTGTGGAGCCGAGGTCTGTGCTGAGTGAGCTGCATGGTTTTCAGTAGGTGCTAGAGGACCTTACCAGGAGTGCTCTTGAGCCAAGAGCTGAAGGAGGTGAAGGGCACAGCCACCCAGTTACCTGGGAGCATTCCCCGTGTGTGCAAAGGCCCCAGGGTGTGTGTGTGTTTTCAGCATGTGTGATGGGAGCGTGGGGAGAAGGCAGCGGCACAGACTGCTGTGTGCAGGCGCCGTCAGGCAGCTAGAGTGAGCACAGTCACTGCCTTAAGGAGCAGCAGGCGCCCCAAGTGTGGGCTGCCGAGACGGGATCCTTACTCCACCACTTCCCAGCTGAGTGACCCCAGGCCAGCCAACCCGTGTGTGTCAGTTTCCCCATCTAGAATTCAGGCACCAACCAGTGGCCTCAAGACCTTGTTGGGAGGCAGCCAGGGGTAAGCACTGCTAAGGTTCCTGGATAGCTTGGAGCACACATGTGCCTGTGTTCACGCCTAACCTAAAAGGCACAGCTCAGTCCTGAGACAGCACAGCCCAGTTCATGGAAATGCCTGGACAGAATGCAGAGAATGTGGGCACCTGGTAGGGGTGAGCCAGGAGCCAGAGAGCAGGTGACCCCTTCATGACACAGAAACTGGAGCAACACTTGAGAGGAGGATGCAGCGGTGTCTGTAAAGCAGAGATGCCGATGAGCAGTAACTAGCCTCACGACGGCGTGCTGGAAGTTACGCAGCGATGCGGTTCTGATGAGACAGATTCAGCCAGGATCCTTTAGAAATGCCCCATGCTCTGGGAGCTCACCTTGGAGTCCTTCGTGGTTCAAATCTGAGGACTAATTCCTTTGAAGACAAATCCTCTGCCAATGCACCCTGAGCCACAAGGAGAGCTGCTAGCACTGTGTCTTGGGGAGCAGCGAGTATGAGTTCCAGCACTCCATAACGTGTACTAGTTGGAAAGTTATCCACAGTCACTCAGGTCTGTACCTCTTAGCTAATTTCCACTTAAAGCGATTAAACCTTGGCATGATTATTTTAGAAATGGAAAAAAAAATCAGTATGTAATCTTCTCATGTGACAGGAAGAGCATGAAAACCAGCGGAAAGCCTCAGAGGAGCAGGTGGAAGCAGTGGGGGCGCTCCTGAAGAACGTGGAGGTGCTCCTGCAGGAGAAGGCTGCTGACCTGAGAGAGCAGGTGAATGGGCAGCGGTTACTCCTGAGCTCAGCCTCTTTTCTAGCATCTTCTCCTAGTGTGGGCTTCCAGTGGCTGGTCCAGGGAGACTGCCTCACCCCAGAACTGCTGGGATGCTCAACCTCACCAGGAACTGCTGAATCTGGAGCTCTGTCTCAACTGTGTTTTGAGAGTGTCTGTTTTTCTGGAAGATTAGTAATGAATCAATTAGTAATCGATAGAGGATTTTACCGAGTGCACACTCTAAATCTGTCTATTGTTTTTTTGTTTTTGTTTTTCAGTTTTTGCCATAGAGTCTGTGTGCTCACCAGAGAGAGACAAAGACAGGGAAAGTGCGAAATCACCCTGGCAGGGGGCATGACCACACCCTTCTCCATTCTCCCCTTGGCCATTCTCGCCTTGGGATTTTGAACACGCATGCACATGTGCCTGTCATGATTTTCAAGCCACCAGACCCAGCATTTGAACTACAGTTGGCCATGTTAGGAAGTCTAGAACCTTAACCACCATGCTACCTGCTGGCCTTGTATTTATTTACATAATTTATTTCTTCCACAAATGACAGGCTGAGGTGGAGAGAGAAGCACCAACAGGTCTTCACACCACAGTCCACCCAGCCTATACCAGCCCAGATCATGGGCGACACAAGCTGTGCACATACTGGGGCATCTCGGGACGTGAACCCTGGGCCTTTCCCTATGGTCAGCCTTGTAGAGCAGACACCACTATCCAGCCCCTGTATTTTCCCCTTAGGAATTGCTTTAAGATCTCTTTTCTAGGTGTTCACATTCTTAGACAGGATGTCCATGCATGGATTCATTCATGCCTGGTTCTTCAGCAGATGTTCTCTGCGTGCCTGGCATGTGCTGAGGGATTGCACTGGGCATGCTGAGCCTAGCAGGCCTGAACCTGCCGTTCTGAAGGTAGAGACAGACGCCTCCATGTAGCATGAAGGGGTTCAGGCCTGAGAAGCGCTCTGAAGACAGCCTGGACGGGGGAGGAAGGGACAGTGGAGACCAGTCCAAGGAACTGGCCCTGCAGCAGCTATGATGACCCAGCCCCAGAAGGCCTAGTTGTGCTGTGTCCCCAGAGACTGGGTGGCCTCATGGAGGCTCTCCTGCTGAGCAGGGCTGCCTGTGCCTTAGAGAAAGCGGGCAGGGACCAGCAGTTAGTGTAATGGCTATGTCGCTGGACTCTCATGTAGTCGACCGCGGTTTGTGTCCCGGACCCGGTGGCTTAAAACTCACGCCGGGCACATGTGCGTGCGTGCCCAAGATCTCGCGAGGAGAATGGAGGAGAAGGGATTGTGGCATGGTCATCCCCCCTGGGGGGTGATTTCTCGCTTTCTGTCTCTCTGTCTCTGTCTGTCTGGCGAGCGCACGCGCCCTATAGCAAAAATCTTTCCAAAAAAAAAAAGAGAGAGCGGGCAGATATCCCCAGACGTGGGACTTGGGAGGACTTAGAGGAGGTTGTGGAGGCTGCTGTGAACGAGTGGGAGCAGGTGCATATTGTTAAAGAAATCATGCTAGGACAAGGTAATTCAGCTGTGATAAGGAGCAAAGATGGAAAAACAGTGACAGTCAGTCCTAGGTCAGTAAAAGCTCACTGTCTAGTGAAATGGGCAAGAAGGACAATGGAGTGACAGCACACCTGGGGTGGAGACAGCACACCTGGGGTGGAGACAGCACGGCGGCTGTTAGAGCTGGCACAGGATGGAGACAGGGCTGGGCACATACAAAAAGACAAGTGAAGACAGAGAGCTATTCTCAGCCCATTGTGAACAAATTGGCTCTGAGGGACCCTGAGCTGTGTCCAGACTGGATGAGACGTTGGTACCTCTTGTCCACATCGCCTGTGTGGAGCCCACCCTCTCTGTGAGCCCATACCCCTGGGCTCCCGTTCATGCCCCCTCGTCCTCTCAACAGCCATGGATGGCCACTGCCCTACATAGTTCGCCCCTTGCCCTGCAGAGCTTTCATTCTGGTGCAGCCCTGCGGCTCCTGCACACTTGACGGGTGCCCTCACCTGCTTGTTTGCACTTCTCCCGCCCCTGCAAGAGGCCCCCCAGCCCAGGTCCTCTGACCTCTCCTCCCTGCCCTGACTGGCTGATCACTTCCTTGCAAGGTCAGGAGAGCCGACCCGCACTCCCTCCACGTCTGCCTGCCTCCTTCCAGCCACAGCTCACAGCCAGCTCCAGGCCTCTCCCTCCGAGGCTCTACTCCTCTCACCGCCTGCCTCTGTGCTCCCACTGCCACTGGCTTGGGTCCACACCTTGCAGCCGACCTCCCCAGCCATGGCCATATCTCAGCAGTAGCTCCACCTCCCAGGTGAACCCAATCCCAGCCCCTCCTCCCCCAGAGTGTCTGAGCAAGGAGCGGCAACCGCCCTTTGAACAAGGAGATGGTCTATGGGCTCTGTGGAGAAAATTGAAGGCGACTTTGTGAAAACTGTTTCTATGAAGAGTTAGAGCTCCGTGCCTATCCTGCTCGGAACCATCCAGTCCCTGAGTAAAGGCAGTTTCCCAGGAGCCTCCAAAGCTCTCCAGATCCAGCTCCCTCCGTTTGGCCCCTGCCTAGAGCCCTGACTCTGTGTCTGTCCTATCTGTATCCCCGCAGCCACAGCAGCCTCTGGGGAGCTCCTCAGTCAGCCTGAGCCTGTGCCTACCACAGGGCCTTGGCACTTGCTCTTCCCTCTGGTTGTTCACATCTCTGCCCAGATGTCTTTAGGAGAGGCCCTCTCTGATCACCTCAAGCAAAAGGGAACACTCTGATCCCCACTGGGCCCCTGCTGTTTTAACTAGCACTTCCGTTTATCTGGTTTTCACCTCCCTCCCACATTCTAGAATGTGCGCTATAATGGGGGCCAGACGGGGTGTAGCAGTGAAAAGCAATGCTCTTCAAGGCAGTCCCATGTGGGAGGCTCGCAGTTCAAGCCCAGGACACCCAAGTATGCCAGGCACCACCCACTTGCCCATGATCTGAGGCTGACTGAAGACCAAAGGTGAACTGCGGCGTCATGACTCTGTTAGGGGTGTGCTCATTCTTTCTTGCTCATGGAAGAAATGAACACATAACTCCGTGAGAGCACATGAGGGCATTGCTGAGTATACGGGTTCAGTGTGTGAGCCTTTCTAAGCCTGATCTGGGCCCTGTGCCTTCATATCTTAGACAGTTGCGGCAAGTGCTGGGGTCTCATGGTCCTGTCACTGAAGCCTGCACGGCTGTGGTGCACAATGGGCTCAGGCCCTGGTTGGGCAGCGGATGCAGCCCTCACGTGTCCCGGGTGCATCCCAGCCAGAGCTCCTGAGAAAGGCCGCATTTCTAGCAGTCCTTTTTCCTCTCTCCCCACACTGGTGGGAGGGCTGATGGAGGCTGTCCATCTCTAACTCGTCATAGAAAACAGTTTTCACAAAGTCGCCTTAAATTTTACCCACATAGTCCATAGACCATCTCCTCCCTCACGCCAGGGATAACAGAATCGCCATTCTGTCCAGTACGTGCATCCAGTTTCTAAGAGCCCCAGATGATGATCGGAACAGGTGTGGGAGATAAGTGGACATACAAGCCAGGCATGTGGCATTTCTGAGCTATTCTCGATGACATGTGCCTTTCTCCCTCTAGTTTGAAAAGAATGCAAAGTCCTGTTTGCTGATCATGGAGCTCTATGTGGAAAACAGTCACCTGATGAAAGCACTGCAGATACCGAAGAGAAGCAACGTCACGCTGAGAAACAAAAATCGCCTCTTGGAAGAAAAAGTCCATGCTCTCAACAAGCTGGTTGGCAAGATGGCTGCAGCTTCCCTCTCTGTTTAGACAACTCATTGCCTGGAATGTGTCTTAAAGAGCACCTTCTAGAATCAAGGCATGGTGGCTGTAGCTCTCAATGAGCCTCGTTCACGCCTCTGCTTGGATGCATGAGGACTAGACTCTCTTCACTACATAAAACATTTAGCAAATGTCTGCTATGTGCCAGATGCTGGGGAAACATGCATGTTGTGAGAGACTTATTAGGGCCTGGGCTGCTTCCCTACATGAGTCCCAGGGTGGCTACTCACTGGCAGGTCAGATCTGGGACTCACAGGAAGGAACGACTAAGAGTCAGAGAAAACCCTCTGCTGTCGCTCTCCAGCCTGGGCTGCAGAGGCTGCAAGGCAAACCCAGGCTCTGTGAGTTGTCGCTGCTTCGCTGCTGCTGCTGGGGGAGCTCTGGATTCAGAGTGCTAGAACTCTCCTTGTGGGACTGCTTGCACATTTCAGAAAGGCTTTGCAGGTGTGGATGGTCTACCCAGTGATAAAGGTAGGGACACCCCCTATTTCAGGGCCTGTTCCACCAGGGCTGTCTGGGCAGGGCTGTTCTCAGGTCTGCGACTCAGGGCTGAGTTTATTGCAAAGGTAGTCTTTTCCTCATTGCAATGTTGTCACACTGGAAATTGTACTATATGTAAGGAAAAAGTATAGTTTTATATCTGAAATATACATAAATTATGGCTATTTGGCTTATCAGAATGTACTACTGAAATATAAGTCACTATATTTGCAATAAATTCTTTTCTATTAGCATTGACTTCTAAGTTGCTCTTTAATTTTGTGTATTATAAAATATTTCAAATATAGAAAAAGTTTTACCAGAAATACCGAGGTGCCCATTAGCTCAATATGTTTTACTTTCTTCTACCCACATTTTAGACAGAGCCAGGCTCCTATTCTGCCCTTTATGTCCCCTTCCTATTTTTGGAGGCAGCAGCGTCCTGAGGCCGGCCCTCCACCCACCTACCCCTACACCACTACACATCCTTGCAAGGGAGCTTCACACCACCATGCAGACTAGACTGTCGCCGGTGCAAAGATCAGTTCTTGGACTGGAAGACCTCGACAACTTAAAGCTGTGCAGTTCTTTCAAGTTACCTGATGGCTGGAAAATAGTCCCAACAGAAATACAGACAGGTGTTCCCAGCCCTAGTAAACACTGAACTTCAGATCTGGCATTCTAAAGTTTATATGTATGATATACAAGCACACAAAATAATCAGGAAAACTGAAAAAAAAAAAAAAAGAAAAAGAAAAGGACAGAACCAGCTCCAGGCCTCTGGTCAGCCAGGGACACTGAGGCAGGGACAGCTCTGCCCCCTCGCCTCACTTCAGCCCCCCCAGACGAAGACCCCACCCCCTAGACTGTCCTTTCCCCAGCAGCAGGCGACAGAACCAGCTCCAGGACTTTGGTCACGTGGCACACGACTTTTTCTTTATTTCTTTGTGTCATCTTTTCTTTCTGCTATTATCCTCTCTTCATCTTCCACCCTGCTAGAGGCACTAGACAGGTCTATAATCAGACATCTGAAATTCCCTAGTAACGTAAATTTTTCTGGGATTCTCCCTTGTACTTATCCACCTGTCAAAAAGGAGATACTGCTTTTCGGGCACCCCAGTAGAGTACCCCTCTTGAGGCCACATTGGTAAAAACAGCAGAAAAGAGACTTCGGCAAACATCAATTTTCAGCAGAAGGGAAACTCATTTATTCCTAGTCAGAGAAACGTTCCCATAAGAGGTATTCAAAAGTGAATACATCTTCCAATGGCTAGAAGTAGAAGAAGAGCCTCAGGTCTGAAGAAACAAAGAAATATGTCTCCATCAAAGGAAAATGATAACTCCCCTCCATCTCTTGTAAATATGGAGGACATTACCAAAATGTCAGACAAAGAATTTCGAACATTCATGGTTACCAAAATTCTATGAGTTGGAACAGAAAAGAGACAACGAACTACATGACATTAGGAAGTCCTTCAAGGACATGAAAGAAGAAATGGACACTCTGAGAAAGAATCAGGTGGAACTATTAGAGATAAAGCCAATAATACAGGAAATCAAAAACTCTCTTGAAAGTATTAAAAGTCAATTAGACCATGCTGAAGATCAAATCTCTGATGTAGAAGATAAAATCTCTGACCTAGGAAAAAAAAACACCAAAAAGATAGAGAAAATAACAACAACAACAAAAAAAACCACACACACATGAGGGTAATATATGAGAAAATACTAGACTCCATTAGATGCCCAAACATCAGAATAATTGGCATCCCAGAAGGTGAAGCAAACTAATAATGGCATGGAAAATCTATTCCATGAAATCCTGGAAGAAAATTTCCCAAGTCTAGAGAGGCACTCAACCATCCAGACCCAGGAAATACAAAGGACCCCAAATAGAATCAACCCCAGAAGATCTTCCCCAAGGCACATCTTAGCCAGGCTGTCCAAGACCACAGATAAAGACATGATACTTGGGACCCAGCAGGTGGCATGGTGGTTAAGGTGCTGGACACTCCCACATGGCCCGACCATGGTTCAAGTCTCAGGCCTGATGGCTTGCTTTCTCACTTTCCCTCTCTCTCTGTGTCTCTCTCTAATCAAATGAAAATAAATGAATAAATAAATAATTCTTTAAAAAAAAAAAAAGACATGATACTAAAACTGGAAATAGGGAAAGGAGAAGTGACTTACAAAGGCCATCTCATCCAGCTAACACCGGAACTCTCAATGGAAACAATGCAAGCAAGGAAAGAATGGGAAGACGTATTGAAAGTGTTAAGAGAGAAACAATTTCAACCAAGACTATTATATCCTGTAAGATTATCCTTCAGATGGGAAAAAAAAAAAAGATTAAAATCTTCTCAGACAAACAAAACCTGAAAGAATTTGCCAACACCAGACCAGCTCTTCAAGAAACCCTGAAGAAAGTTCTGTTCCAAGAAAACTAAAGAATTAACAGCCAGAAACAAAGAAATAAAAGGCAACTAAGACAATGGCCAACTTAAATGTCGGTACAGATCCTGTAACATAGATAAAAACATTGAATGTTAATGGATTAAATTCTCCAATCAAGAGACACAGACTGGCTGAATGGATAAAACAACAGAAACCCTCTATCTGTTGCCTACAGGAAATCCACCTCATGGAGAAAAGACATACATAGACCTGAAAGTGAAGGTGTTGAAAAAGGTTTTTCATGCAAATGGGAACCCAAAAAAGACTGGAGTTGTGATACTAATTCTGACAAAATAGGCGTTAAAACAAAAACTGTTCGAAGAGAGAAAGAAAGGCACTATACCGTAGTAAAAGGCTCTATAGATCATGAAGATATAACGCTTATAAATATCTATGCACCTAACACAGGAGCACCCAAATATGTGAGGAGACTGTTAGATCTAAAAGGGGAGGTAGACTGCAACACACTAATTGTTCGAGATCTCAATACTGCCACTACATCCCCACTGGACAGACCATCTAGGCAAAAAATAGGTAACGAGATCAAGGATCCTAAAGGATACCATAAATCAATAGACTTAACAGACATCTATAGAACTTTACATCCAAAAAACCATGAGATACACTTTTTTCTCACCCCGACATGGAACCTTTTCAAAGATGACCACATCATAGGACACAAAGCAAGCCCTTACAGATTCCAGAGGCATTGAAACTATATCCAGCATCTTCTCTGACCATGATGGAATTAAATTTGATTTTAATTTCAAGAGAAATCCTCAGAAACACCCAAAACATGGAAACTAAAATAACCTACTCCTGAATGACTCCGCTACTACTGAAGAAATAAAGGACCGAAATCAAAAGATTCATGAAGCCAATGGACAATGAGAACATGAGTTTCCATAATCTTTGGGACTCAGCATGCTAAAGTAGTCATAAGAGGGAAGTTCGTAGCAATTAGTGCATAAAGAGGAAGATGGAAAGAAGGCTAATGGATCACCTAACATGCAATGCCTCAGAGAATTGGAAAAGCAACAGCAAAAAAAAGTCCAAAGAAAACTCCAGGAGAAGAGGAAATAATAAGATAGATCTGAGCAGAAATAAATGATATAGAAAATAAATGTACTATACAGAAAATAAATGAAAGTAAAAGCTGGATTTTTGAAAGGATAAACAAAATTGATACACCACTAGCTAGACTTATTAAGAAGAAGAGAGAGAAGGAACCAGGTGAATCAAATCTGCAATGAAGCTGGTAATATAACAACAGACCATAGTAAAAATTCAAAAGCATCATTAGAGGATACTTTGAACATCTATATGCTAAGAAAACAAGACAATCTGGATGAGATGAACAAATTCCTGGACAAATATAATCTACCAAGAATGAGCCAGGAGGATTTAGAAAGTCTGAAAGGCCCATAACAAGTCTGGAGATTGAATCAGTAATAAATAACCTCCCATCAAAGACAAAGCCCTGGCCTTGATGGATTCACCTCTGAATGTCTACCAAACTTTCCAAGAAGAGTTAACCCCCATTCTGCTCAACTTACTTCTAAAGATCCAAAAGGGTGAATCTCTCCCTAATGCATTCTATGAAGCCTTCTATCACCCTTATCCTTAAAAACAGATAAGGACAGGACAAGGAGAAAGAAAACTATAGAACAATATCTCTGATGAAACATAGACGCAAAGATTCTCAACAAGATACTAGCAAATCGTATCCAACAACTTATAAAAAAGATCATACACCGGGAACCACCAGTTAGCGTAATTGGCTATGTCGCTGGACTCCCACGTAGTCCGACCCCGCGTTTGCATCCCGGACCCAGTGGCTTAAAACTCACTCCGGGCGGCCTGTGCGTGCGTGCCCAAGATCCTGAGAGGAGAATGGAGGAGAAGGGATTGCGGCGTGACCATCCCCCCTGGGGGGTGATTTCTCGCTTTCCTGTCTCTCTGTCTCTGTCTGTCGAGCGCACGCGCCCTATGGCAAAACCTCTCAAAAACAAACAAACAAAACAAACAAAAAAAAACACATCATACACCATGATCAGGTAGGCTTTATTCAGGAATGCAAGGTTGGTTCAACATATGCAAAACCATAAATGTAATACATCATAATAACAGGAATAAAGATAAAAAGCATATGGTCATATCAATTGATGCAGAAAAAGCATTTGATAAGATGCAAGATCCCTTCATGATCAAGACTCTCAGCAAAATAGCATACAAGGGCCATTTCTCAACACAATATAAGCCATCTATGAAAAACCCATAGCGAACATCACCCTGAATGGAGAAAAGCTGAAAACTTTCCCACTAAACACGGGAACAAGACAAAGATGCCCACTTTCTCCACTCCTTTTTTAATATAGTACTGGAAAGTCCTCGCCAACGCAATCAGCAAGAGAAAAAAATAAAAGGCAATTCGAATAGGAAAAGAAGAGGTGAAACTCTTTCTATTCGCAGATGACATGATTGTATACATAGAAGACCCAATGGTTTTCATAAAAAATTACTTGAAGTAATACATGATTACAGTAAAGTTGCAGGATATAAAATCAATATACAGAAATTGAGAGCATTTCTATATACAAATAACAGGCAGACTGAGATAGAACTGAAAAAAAGTTATTCCATTTACCATAGCCACAAAAAGTATAAGATATTTAGGAATAAATATAACCAAAGAAGTTAAAGACCTCCACAAGGAAACTATGAGAAGCTAAAAAAAGAAATTGAAAAAAGACACAAACAAAGTGGAAGGACATCCCATGTTCCTGGATTGGAAGAATTAATATAATCAAAATGGCAATTCTACCCAAATTAATTTACATATTTAATGCAATGCCAAGTACCAGACAACATTCTTCACAGATCTAGAAAAGACAATCATAAAGTTTGCTTGGAATCATAAAAGACCCTGTATTGCCAAAGCAATTCTACATAAGAGGAGTGGGTGGCATCTCACTCCCTGACCCAAAAATATACTACAAAGCTGTGGTAATCAAAATAGCATGTTACTGGCACAGAAACAGACATGTGGACCAATGGAACAGAATAGAGTCCCCAGAAATAAATTCCCAAACATATAGTTGACGATTTTTGACAAGAGGTACCAGTCAAGCCAGTAGGGAAAGGAAAACCTCTTCAGCAAATGGTGCTGGAAAAACTGGATTTCCACATGCAGAAAGATGAATTGGAACCCCTACCCTCTCATCTTTGACAAAAAATCAAGTCAAGGTGGATCAAGAATCTAAATGTAAGACCTCAAACTATAAAACTGCTCCTGGAAAACACTGGGAAACTTCTGGGAGACATTGGGGTTGGGAAAGACTTCTTACATAAGACCCCCAAAGCACAGTCAATAACCCCCAAAATAGACAAGTGGGGATTACATCAGAGTAAGAAGTTTTCTGCATGGCAAATGACAAAGTAATTAGTGTGAATCGACAGCCCTCAGAATGGGAAAATATTTTTTGTAAATTATGCATCAGGTAAGAGACTGATAACCAGAATACACAAGGAACTCAAGCCACTGTTTGTGGAAAAAAGATGATGAACCCTATTAAAGATGGGAAAAGGAGTTGAAAAAAAACACTCTCTAAAGATGACATACGAATAGCCAAAAGGCATAATGAAAAAATGCTCAACATCCCTCATTGTAAGGGATTTCCCTTACATGCAGATCAAAACAACAATGAGGTACCCACCTAACCCCAGTCAGAATGTCTAAGATTAAACAAACAAAAAATGATAAGTGTTGGCGGGGGTGGTGAAAGGGGAACTCTTTCACACTGCTGGTGGGAATGTAAATTAGTCCAGCCACTGTGGAGAACAATTTAGAGAGTCCTCAATAATCTACAAATAGAACTACCATATGATCCAGCAATCCCACTCCTCAGTATTTACCCAAAGGACAGAAGAATTCTTCATTGGAAAAGTGCTTGCACATCGATGTTTATTGCAGCACTATTCATGATTGCTAAGACATGGAACCAACCCAAATGCCCCCATATGGATGAATGGATTGATAAACTATGGCACATATATTCTATGGAATACTATTCAGCCATAAAAACCAACAAAACCCTGGCTTTTGACAGAAAGTGGAAGAATATGGAAGATTTACTGCTGAGTGAAGCAAGCCAGGCTATGAAGGAGAGAGCATTGTATGTCCCCACTTAATATATATCAAGTGTCTGCACTCTACGACCGAAACTGATTGACTAAAAGATATACAAACACGAGAGATGGGTGTAAATGCCAGATGCAGTGTGTGTGGAGGACTGGGGCCTAGGGAAGGGTCATTTGGAGGAGGGATACAGAGGCAGAGCATTGACAGTATGGGAAGGGTGTGGTGTTATCTGTTGAAGATATATTGATCAACTATACTGGGGATAAATGTTCACATATTGAACTGTTCACTTTGTAAGCTAAACAATGTGATTGAATGTATATTAAAAAAAAAAAAAAAAAAAAAAAAAAAGAGCAATGAATGGGGACTAGTTGACCAGTTAATCAAACAGTAAATCCTAACATGGCTTATGTTACACAGGTATACATTTGCCAAAACTCATCACATGAGTTTGCAAAACTCATTCCTCATTCACTTTGGGCTCTGTCTAGAACTAGAGTAAGAAAGAGCTTGGTTAACAGACTACGCAGCACAGCCAACCAACTGACACATGTAGCTCCCACACCACCCAACAATCGCAGAAGTGCACCCAGAACATTTACAAAGACAGAGTATTCCGGGCCTTGAGATAAGTTTCAAAAAAGTAAAAGTATTTGGGTCATACAAAGTCTGTTCTCTTATCACAAGGGAACTAAATTAGAAATCAAGACAAATAATTTCTGGAAAAGCCCCAAATACTTAGAAACTGAATTACATAAGTAACCCCATAAAGCAAAGGAAAAAAATCAGAAGGGAAATCGGAAACTAGTTTTAACTGAAGAGAAATGAAAACACAAATTTATGAAGTAGAATCAGAGCATTATTTAGAGGAAAATTCCAAACATAGTATTAAAATAGAAGAAAGGATTCAAAGCAATTACCTTAGCTCTAAATAACCAAGAAGAGCAAATTAAACCTAAAAGAAGAGAAAGCATGAAGATCATGATGGAAATCAAAGAACAGAGAACGGGGGTGGCAACAGCAGCTGCAGGTTAAGCTCAGCCCCATGCCTGTCCTGTAAATGTTTGGGCACAGCCACACTCATCTCTGCCTGTTTTTGTGCCAACCTGGCGGCACCAGGCAGCTACAACAGAGAGTATGTGGCCCACAATATCTCAGATGCAGAAAATAGAAAAAATAGAGACAGACAATGAAACCAAAGACTGATCTCTCAGAATATTAATAAAATTGATGAATCTCTAGTTAGATGGGTCAGGGTAAAGAAGAAAAATTTACCATATCAGAAGTAAGAGAGGTGATATCCCTGCCAAGTCTACAGATACACAAGCATACTAAAAACATTATCATGATTATCTGTATACCAATGAATTTTACAACCCAAATAAACTGCAGAAGACACAAATTACCTGAGCTCACTTGGAAGAAATGGATAAAAGTATAGCCCCTATATATATAAAAGAAATTGAAATTGTGCTTATCCTTCCCACAATGAAATTCCAGGTCCAGAAAGCTTAGAAACATCAGGAAAAGTAGTCCAACTTTATGCAGACTCTTAACAAAAGTTGAAAGTGGGGATAGTATTTCCAACCCATTCTATGAGGACAACAGGATTACCCTGGTTGTTCATGAACATGATAAGAAAAGAATGCCACAGACCAATATTCTTCCTGAACACAACAGATGCAAAAATTCCAGACAATCTTCAAATAAAATTCTACAAAAATAATAATACATCATGAGCAAGTGGAGTTTATGCCAGGATGCAGGTTGGTTTAGCATTAGAAAAATCAACAATTAAGCTTTTTTTAGCGCCATCTGCTCGCGGCGCCGCCTACTGCTCCTCTCGCCCCGCCTACTGCTCCTCCCGCCCCGCCTACTGCTCCTCCCGCCCCTCCCGCAGCCGCTGCCGCCCTGAGTCACTGCCTGCGCAGCTCTTGCCGCAGGGCTCTCTACTAGCTGCAGATACTTGAAGTTCTTACAACATGGCAGACATTGACAACAAGAACAGTCTGAACTTGATCAAGATTTGGCTGATGTTGAAGTAGAAGAAGAAACTGGTGAAGAAACAAAAATCAAAGCGCGTCAGCTGACTGTTCAGATGATGCAAAATCCTCAGATTCTTGCAGCCCTTCAAGAAAGACTTGATGGTCTGGTAGAAATACCAACAGGATACATTAAAAGCTTGCCTAGGGTAGAGTGAATGCTCTGAAAAACCTTCAAGTCAAGTGTGTACAGATAGAAGCCAAATTCTATGAGGAAGTTCATGATCTTGAAAGGAAGTATGCTGTTCTCTATCAGCCTCTATTTGATAAGCGGTTTGAGATCATTAATGCAATTTATGAACCTACAGAAGAAGAAATGTGAATGGAAACCGGATGAGGAAGATGAAATTTCGGAGGGACTGAAGGAAAAGGCTAAGATCGGAGATGAGAAAAAGGATGAAGAAAAAGAAGACCCTAAGGGAATTCCTGAATTTTTGTTGACTGTTTTTAAGAATGTTGACTTGCTCAGTGATATGGTTCAGGATCATGATGAACCTATTCTGAAGCACTTGAAAGATATTAACGTGAAGTTCTCAGATGCTGGCCAGCCTATGAGTCTTGTCTTAGAATTTCACTTTGAACCCAGTGAATATTTTACAAATGAAGTGTTGACAAAGACATATAGAATGAGGTCAGAGCCAGATGATTCTGATCCCTGTACTTTTGACGAACCAGAAATTATGGGTTGTACAGGGTGCCAGATAGATTGGAAAAAAGGGAAGAATGTCACTTAGAAAACCATTAAGAAGCAGCAGAAACACAAGGGACGTGGGACAGTTTGTACTGTGACTAAAACAGTTTCCAATGACTCCTTCTTTAATTTTTTTGCCCCTCCTGAAGTTCCCGAGAGTGGAGATCTGGATGATGCTGCTGAAGCTATACTTGCTGCAGACTTTGAAATTGGTCACTTTTTACTTGAACGTATTATCCCAAGATCAGTGTTATACTTTACTGGAGAAGCAATTGAAGATGATGATGATGATTATGATGAAGAAGGTGAAGAAGCAGATGAGGAAGGGGAAGAAGGAGATGAGGAAAATAAATGATCCAGACTATGACTCGAAGAAGGATCAAAACCCAGCAGAATGCAAGCAGCAGTGAAGCAGGATGGTCTACCTTCTGCTTCCCTGGAAAGGATGAATTAACATCATCTGACAAGCCTATTTCAAGTTTTGTTGTTGTCATTTGTTTGTTTGCTTGCTTGTTTTATTTTTGCAGCCTAAAATAAAAATATCAAATACAAAAAAAAAAAAAAAAAGTCAATTAATCTGCTGGTATAATTCACCACACTAACAAACCAGAGAAAAAACCTATATGACCATCTCAGTAGATACAGAAAAAGCACTGATAAAAAGTTAACATTCATTCCTAATTAAGTAGGGAAAACAACTCAGTAAACAAAATAAAGGGAACATCCTTGGGCCAGCTGGTGGTATGGAGGTTGAGGCTGCTGGATCCACATAGCCAACTGTGGAGTCTAAGTCCCAAACTTGGTGGCTTGAAAAACACTCCAGGCACGTGTGTACGGACTCTGAGAGAATGACAGAGAAGCACTTGCTGTGTGGGAGATGCTTTCTCACTTTCCTTCTCTCTCTCTCTGTATCTCTCTGGTGAGTGCACATGTCCTATAGCAAATTAAAAAAAAAAAAAAAAAAAAAAAAAAAAAAAAGGAACACCCTCATCCTGATAAAAGGCATCTGTAAAAAACTTAGAAGCTGGGAACCGGCAGTTAGCGTAATGGCTATGTCGCTGGACTCACACGTAGTCGACCGCGGTTCGCGTCTCAGACCCGGTGGCTTACAACTCACGCCGGGCGCGTGTGCGTGCGTGCCCAAGATCCCGAGAGGAGAATGGAGGAGAAGGGATTGCGGCGTGACCATCCCCTCTGGGGGGTGATTTCTCGCTTTCTGTCTCTCTGTCTCTCTCTGTCTGTCCGGCGAGCGCACGCGCCCTATAGCGAAAAACCTCTCCAAATAAAAAATAAAAACTTAGAAGCTAACATAATCCTTGTTGAAAAACTAAATGCTTTCCTCTTAAGACCAGGGACAAGACAAGAATGTCTTTTTTTATTTTATTTATTTATTTTTTTTGCTATAGGGCGTGTGCCCTCACCAGACAGAGAGAGACAGAGACACAGAAAGTGAGAAATCACCCCCCAGGGGGATGGTCACGCCGCAATCCCTTCTCCTCCATTCTCCTCTTGGGATCTTGGGCACGCACGCACACGCGCCCAGCATGAGTTTTAAGCCACCAGGTCCGGGACATGAACCGCGGTCAACTACATGGGAGTCCAGCGACATAGCCATTACACAAACTGCTGATCCCTCTTTAATTTTTATTTTTAATTAATTAATTTTACATTCATTCACTGAGCATAGTCACAGCATACGAAATGTGATTTCCCATCCAGAATATACTGAATAGTGGCTTAATCATACATGTTATTGTTGGTAATTTTCCATTTCTAGTTTCATATTTATATATGTATATATATTTTCCCCCTATTTCTCATTCTCTGCCATCCCTCTGCCCCCCACACAATATCTCTTGTGTCTACAGTTGCTTTCCATTATTTTTCCCCCACATTTTATTGATTCACAAAATATCTTAAATAATCTTAACTACTTTCAGTAGCAAGGTCAGCTGATATATATGTATCTGTGAATTCATGTCTGACTTTAGGCATGAAGCTCTGAGTAGAATGAATATACTATAAAGTAGCATCTAACTGATGCTATATAGCTTACTGTGGTCATTTAATAGGTATTCTTTAATACATATTTTAATTTCAAGAAAAGCATTTTTAACTTTAATAAATCAAAATCAAAGAAATGCTAAGAGAGCTTTGCTTAAAACTTAAAGACAGGAAACAAGTTAAGACTCTGTTCAAATAGTAGGTACATGAACCTATTGGCAACTCAAGACATGACGAAAATTCTTAAATCCAGAAAACAAAGCATAGAAGAAAATCAGTAATGTTTTAGTCAAATGTCATAAGGTTTTATTTCACCAGTTCAGTCTCTTCTGTTGTGGTCCGATCTTACCAATAAAATTCTGGGATATAATATTCAACTCCAGACTTGTCCCTACCATTAAGTTGGCCATTTTCTTAGTTATTTTTGAACTCTTATTTCTATGTGTCTGTATTTAGTTCTCCTGGTATAGCACTACCTTCAGAACTTCTTGGAGAGCTGACTGATGGAAAATTCTTTCATGTCTTCTCTGAGAATGTCCTTGTCTTTTCTTCCCATATGAAGGATAATCTTGCTGGGTACAGTATTCTTGGTTGAAATTTATTTTCCCTTAACACTTTGAATATATTTTCCCATTCTTTTCTTAATCACATTGTTTCTGATGGGATATCCTTTGTTAGTAACCTGATATTTCTCTCTCACCAATCTTAGTATCTCGTCTTTGTGGTTTTGATCAATCTGGCTATAATGTGTCTTGGAGAAGATCTTCTGGGTTGATTCTATCTGGGGTCTTTTGCACTTCTTGGGTCTGGATCTTTGAATGCCTCTCTATGTTTGTAAAGTTTTCTTCCACGATTTCATGGAATAGATTATCAATGCCCTTATAAGTCTTTTTGCCTTCTGGGATACCGGATTTTTGACGTTTGATGATGTCTAGTATTTCTTGTATATTATTCTCATTTTGGGGGGCAATTTTCTCAGTCTTTGTGGTGGATTTTTCTAGGTCAGTGATTCTCTCTTCTACATGTAAGATTCGATTTTCTGTATGATCTAGCCTGCTTTTAATACTCTCAAGGGAGGTTTTGACTTCCTGTTTTATAGTCTTCATCTCTAACAGTTCCATCTGATTCTTTTTTATGGTGTATATTTTCTCTTTCAGATCTTGTAAGAACTTCCTCACCTGGAACTCATCAGCTCCTTTCTCCTGCCTCTGCAGTTCATTGTCTCTCTTCTCTTCCATCACTGTTAGCTTTGTCATTATGAATATTCTAAATTCTTTATATGACATTTCCATGAGTTCCATTGTACTGTCTGAGGGTGAAGAGGAGTTATTCTTTTCCCTTGGAGGAGTAGTATTTTCTTGCTTTCTCATATTTCTTGTGACACTGTGGTGATTTCTGGTCATCTGATTGTTCGTACATTTCTTCCTAAATCTTGAAGTTCAATCTGAGCATTCAGGGGAGTGCAGGAGAAGGTGATCTTCAATCTCTCTTCCGTTCAGTTTTTTTACTCTTCGTGCATCAGATTCGGTGGGAATTGAGGAATATTCTGACCCTAATCGTATTCAGATGTTCAGATACTGTTCACTTTGACCTGTCTAGACACTCAGTGTGTGGAGGCTGAGCAGCCAAGGAATGAAGTTCAAGGAAAAGGGAAAAGCATTAGAGAAAAGGAGAGAAGAAGAAAAAAAGAAAAAAGAAAGAAAAAAGAAGAAAAAAGGACAATAATAAACAAATATTTTATATTTTAATTTTAAAAGGGAAAAAATGAAAACCGTGTGGCATGTGTGTGTGCTGCACCAAAGAAAGTTCAGTAGTTCACAGCTCAAGTTCAGTAGCCATCTCAAAAAGGGCCTGGGTTTGTGCCTTTCCTAAATGGATGGGAGAAAGGCACAAATTAGCATGATAAAGGAGGGGTTTGAGAGCCCAGAGAATACTTTACCATTAAAAAAAAAAAAAGAAAAGAAAAAAGAAAAAGAAGACACAGAGAGACATAGACAGAAAGAGGGAGAGAAGGATACAGAGGTAGTCCTACCTACTAGAAATGAATCTGAAGGGAAAAGTCTCAGCAGAATATCTTCATTTTTAATTCCTGAAAGCAATATGACAAAGCTCAAATTCAGTAGCTATCTCCCAAGATAGGAATGTCTTCTGTTCAATAATGGAAATTCAAAACAGTGTGATCAGGTGAAAAAAAGAAAAGACAACCAGACTGGAAAGGAGTGAAAATTCTTTCTTCACAGAAAATGTGACCATGGACATAATTTATAAAAAGTCATGAGAACTAAGTCAGTTTATCATAGCTGGAGGATACTGTAAGAATAAATTTAAATTGTGCCTTTTTGCTCTGTAAAGATAAAATTTAACCTTTGCTTTTGCCGGACGCCCTTGTGATAAACTGCCCCGACAGACTTAATTATGCAAACCTCCAGGAGCTGAGCAAATGGAATGTGGACAAGTAACTAGAAAGACAACCCATGCACCTGTGTTGCAAGAACTGCCACTCTTCCCCCTAGAAATAAACTACCTGTTAAACTTCCACATACCTTCTCCTACTTATAAAAAGACCTATAGCCCTAAAAATGGGGTCCTCGCTCGGGCCTGCTACATCAGGTGTTTGCTTGGACCCCAGCCGGCTGGAAAAATAAAACCTCTTGCATTTTGCATCAAGAACCAACTCTTGTGGTTGATTGGGGGTCACGTATCCTCTGGACAGAAAGCGCGCCGAGCCAGGCAGCCGCCGGCCTTTCAATACAAGTTCAACATTAATTGTGTTTCTAGTTACCTGCAGCAAACAATTAGAATTTGAAATCTGAAGACAGTATTTAGCAACAAAACTATGACATACTGACAAAAGACTTACAGACATATACACTAAAAACTATAAAATATTACTGAGAGAAATGGAATACATGAATAAATGGAAAGATATACCTTGCTGATGATAGACCAGGAGACTCAATATTGTTAATATGTCAATTCTCCCCAACAATGTCTACGATTTCTACAAGTCTTGGCAAGTTGTCAAAATTATTCTACAAATAAGGCTGTAAGGTATGAAATTATGTATGTACAAGATTACTCATACTAGTTTTGTTTGTAATAGCAAAAGGCTGGAAGCAATTCCTTATTCATTCATCAATAGGGTAATACATTTTAAAGTATTAAACACCCTGGAAATATTCCCTGGAAGTAACACCAGTCAGTACCCATTTGCTAGGACTGCCATAATGATATATGACAGAAGTGTATTTTCTCAGTTCTGGAAGCTGGATGTCCATTCAGGCTCAAGGTGAGGCACACTTGGTTTCTTCTGAGGCCTCTCTCCGGGGCCGGGCATGCAGAGGCTGCCTTTCTGCTGTGTGTTCATATGGTCATCTCAATGTGTCCACTTTCCCCTTATTAAGGACAGTATCAGGTTGGACTAGAACCCATCATTATCACCTCATATACTTTGACCATAATTACTTTTTTAAAGGCCCTATCTCTAGTCATATTCTGAGGATGCACAGGTTAGAAGTTCAGTGTATGCATTTAGGGGGAACGGATTCTGCCCATAACACAAATGCCGCCATTTCTGCCATTCAACAAATATTGCACATGACTAGAAAAGAATGAGGAAGCTCTCTAGGTATATAGGATAGTATCTTTTGTGGACGAGAGGAACAAAAATTTATATCAGTTTTTGTCTTAAAATATCCCAACTAGGGGCTTAGCAGGTGGCATGGTGGTTGGAGCTCTGGACTCCCACATGTCTGACCATGGATCAAGTCCTGGAACTGGCGGCTTGCTTTTTTTTTTTTTTATTTTTTTTTTATTATTATTACATTTAGTCATTGCATCTCTTCACCATGTACAACATGGTTTTCCCAGCATGAATACAGTGCACATTAGTCAAGACAGTGATATTACCATATACATTATCATCAACAGACAACTTTTCATTTTTGTGTCTATTGAGTGTGTTGTTTGTTCCCTGAATCCCTCCCTTTTACCCTCAATTACACATTCCCATTACATTTCCCATACTGTCTCTAGCATCCACAGTTGCCTTCCCTGCTATTATACCCTCCAGTTCTTTCAGTTTTTTTTTTCTTTCCAATTATCAGCTCATAAAGTTTTTAACAATAGGGATCATAGATTCTATTCCGGGTTGGATTAAGGGTGGGTCTCGTGCAGTTCCGCAATTGTAGGTGAATCTCCATGTAAGACAGTTTCAGGAAAGCGGTTCTTGAAGGCAGAGATGATTATCAGTTGATGTGGCACAGCATCCATCTTGTGGTTACCGGGAATGGTGTTGTGGGGATCTGCAGCGTGAGTCATCCTCGGGTATCTGGCTTCCTTAAGAATGGTAGAGTAGTTCTTGTTTTTCCCTGAGGTAATGCAGGGCTGGTGACCATCATCTTCTCACTGTCCGTAGGCGGAGACAATCCTCCTATATGATATATTTCTCAACTGGTTTCAGACAGCTAAAGTTTCTTTCTGTTGTTTGTAGTTGCAAGTTCTTAGTCCTAGTTTTCGGCCTCGGTTTGCCGCCTGAGGTCGGTGGCCACGCGCAGGCCCGGCGGTCACGTGCAGGCGCAGGCCCGGCGGCCACGTGCAGGCCCGAGAGCCATGCGCAGGCCCGGCGGCCACGCTCAGGCCTGGGGTCACACGCAGGCCTGGCTGCCATGCGCAGGCGCAGGTCCGGTGGCCACACGCAGGCTCAGCAGCCACGTTCTGGCCGGGAGGCAACGCGCAGACCCGGCGGCCAGGCTCAGGCCCGGTGGTCACGTGCTAGGCCGGCGACCACGCGTAGGACCGGTGGCCACGCGCAGGCGCAGGACCAGCGGCCATGCTCAGGTGCAGGCCCAGCTGCCACGCGCAGGCCCAGTGGCCACGCGCAGGCCCGAGGGCCACGCACAGGCCCAGCAGCCACGCTCAGGCCCGGCGGCCACGCACAGGCGCAGGCCCGACGGCCACGCGCAGGCCCGGCTGCCACACGCAGGCCCGGCTGCCACGCGCAGGCCCAGCGGCCACGTTCCGGCCCGGAGGCCACGGGCAGACCCGGCGGCTAGGCTCAGGCCCGGCAGCCACAGGCAGGCCTGAGGGCCACACGCAGGCCCAGCGGCCACGCGCAGGTGCAGGCCCAGCAGCCACACTCAGGACCGGCGACCATGCGCGAGGCCTGGGGGCCACGCGCAGGCCTGGCGGCCACACGCTGGCTCAGGCCTGGCGGCCACGCGCAGGCCCAGCAGCCACGCTCAGGCCCGGTGGCTACGCACAGGCCCGGGGGCCACGCACAGGCGCAGGTCCGGCGGCCACGCTCAGGCCCAGCAGCCACATTCCGGCCCAGAGGCCACGCGCAGACCCAGCGGCCAGGCTCAGGCCCGGCGGCCATGGGGCAGGCCTGGGGGGCCACGTGCCGCTGGTCCGGCGACCACGCGCAGGCCCGGCGGTCGCGCGCTGGTCCGGCAACCACATGCAGGCCCGGTGGCCAGGCGCAGGCTCTGGCCTGGCGGCCATGCGCAGGCCCAGGGGCCACGCGCCGGCCCGGCGGCTCCGCACTGACCCGGCGGCCACGCTCAGGCCTGGCGGCCACGCGCAGGCCCGGCAGCCACACACCGGCCCGGCGGCCACGCACAGGCCCGGCGGCCACGCACAGGCCCGGCGGCCACATGCCAGCCCTGAGCGCACGAATGTGCACGGGATCCAGCGCCACCCCCCGCTCGCCTGCCCGCCCTGAGAAAGGAAGGTCGGCGAGCTCGGCCGGTCCGCGCCGCCGGTCCACGTCGGTGAGCGCGGGACATACCCAGCGCCGGAGATGCAGCGCCGCGAGCGAGGGACATACCCAGCGCCGGAGATGCAGCGCCGCGCGCAGGCCCGACAAGCTGCTCACTGGCCTGGTGAGGCGGGCGGGACTGCCGCCGCACGCCGGCCCCGGCGAGGCGGGTGGGGTCGCCGCTGCGCGCCGGCCCCGGCGAGGCGGGCAGGTGCGGCTTGCTTTTTCACTTTTCTCTCTCTCTCTGGTGTGCACATGTACCCTATTAGCAAATAAAGAAATAATAAGTTAAAAATTAAAATAAATAATTCTTTAAAAAAAAATCCAAACTAGGGAAACAGCAGTTAGCATAATGGCTATGTCGCTGGACTCCCACGTAGTCGACCGCGGTTCGCGGACCCAGTGGCTTAAAACTCACACTGGGTGTGTGTACGTGCGTGCCCAAGATCCCGAGAGGAGAATGGAGGTGAAGGGATTGCGGAGTGACCATCCCCCCCGGGGAGTGATTTCTTGCTTTCTGTCTCTATGTCTCTCTCTGTCTGTGTGGCGAGCGCATGTGCCCTATAGTGAAAACCTCTCAAAAAAAAAAAAAAAATCCAAACTATACCCATGAAACAAATAAAAGTGGTTATCTATTGGCATGGGAATGGCATGGATAAAGAGGGAGAAGCAAGACCTTTTGTTATATACCTTATATATTTTGTACCATGTGAATATATAAAATATCTTTTTTAAAGTTACAAAATAGAATAAATTCAACTCATCCAACTATTATCAACTTATAAAAAGCAAGAAATCTTCTGAAACCTAAATTTCCCCCTTCCATGTCTGAAAAGGCAGGTACCTATTGCAGATATATTTTTTTTTTCCCAGAGATTTTTGCTATAGGGTGTGTGTGCTCACCAGAGACACAGAGAAAGTGAGAAATCATCCCCTAGGGAGTATGGCCATGCTGCAATCCCTTTTCCTCCATTATCCTCATGGTACTTTGGTCACACATGCCAGGTATGAATTTCAAACTGCCAGATCCAGGATTTGAACTGTGGTCAACCATGTGGGAGTTTAGCATCATAATCAGTATGCCACCTTCTGACCCTACAGATCTTTTTTTTTTTTTTTGAGAGGTTTTTGCTATAGGGTGCGTGCGCTCGCCAGAGACAGACAGACAGAGAGACAGAAAGCGAGAAATCACCCCCCAGGGGGAATGGCCACGCCACAATCCCTTCTCCTCTGTTCTCCTCTCGGGATCTTGGACATGCACGCACACACCCGGCATGAGCTTTAAGCCACTGGGTTCGGGATGCGAACGTGGGAGTCCAGTGACATAGCCATTACACTAACTGCTGGTCCCCAGATCATTTTTTAAAAGTTGTATGACTGGGGCTGGCAGGTGGCGTGGTGGACTCCCACATGGCTGACCGTGGTTTGAGTTCTGGACCTGGTGAATTGCTTTCTCACCTTTTCTTTCTCTCTCTCTCTGTCCCTCTCTGGTCAAATTTAAATAAATAAATAAATCTAGCTAAATAAAAAATTCTTTTTTTTTTTTTTTTTTGGAGAGGTTTTTTGCTATAGGGCACGTGCGCTTGCCAGACAGACAGAGAGAGAGACATAGAGACAGAAAGCAAGAAATCACCCCCCAGGTGGGATGGTCATGCCGCAATCCCTTCTCCTCCAATCTCCTCTCAGGATCCTGGACACGCACGCACACGCACCAGGCGTGAGTTTTAAGCCACTGGGTCCGGGACGCGAACCGCGGTTGACTATGTGGGAGTCCAGTGACATAGCCATTATGCTAACTGCTGGTTCCCAATAAAAAATTCTTTTAAAAAAAGTTATATGACTAAGAAGAAACAGGATTCATGACATCAGGAGTTAGATAGAAAAGCAAAAATTTGTCAATACACTTTAAAATAGATTTAGAAAAACATAATGAACTAAAATGTACTTAAGAAAAAGTTTTTAAAATTGATTAAAAAAATAAACTTAAAAAAATTCTTTAGAGGGGCCAGCAGGTGGCATGATGGTTGAGAGCACTGGAGTCCCACATGGCTGACCACGGTTCAAGTCCTGAACCTGGTGGCTTGAAACAAGCTGGGCATGTGTGTGTGCAACCCAAAATCCCAGAATGGAGAAGGGAATGTGGTGTGGGCATCCCCCTGGCAGGTGATTTCTCACTTTCTTTCTGTCTCTCCAGCAAGCATATACAGCCTATGGCAAAAACCCTAAACAAATTAAAATAAAACACACACACACACACACACACACACACATACACACGTTTGCATTCCTATTACAAACAGACAAATGAACACCAGCTCATTTTAGATGACCAGAATGCTGTCACACCAAGCTCGGCCATGGTGTCCACCTGGGGCTCTGCCTTCATGTCACTGGTGCTCCTCCTACGCCTCACCCCCCGACCCCCACACACCAGAAGCTGGGCACCCTGCAGTGGTAGCTGATGGAATATGGCAGAGCTGTGCTGGTCCAGCACCAAGCCTAGCCTTCAGAACCTGAGGAGCTCCTCCTTCCATCGTCCTGGCACCATGTGGTCCATGAGCAGCAGGTAAGCTGCTGAAATCACAGTGGAGAGCCCAGCCAGCCCAGCCGGGTCACCACTGACACACCTGCATCTGAGACTCAAGTAGGACCTGCAGAGCTGCCCAGCTGAGCTGCCAACTCACAGAACTGTAAGATGACAAAATGGTGTGGTTTGAAGTCACCAGGTTTTAGGGTGGCTTATTTAAATGGAACAGATAGCTGCAACACTAACAAGGCATAGAGCTGCAGACCCCCTTTCAAAACCATATAAACCAGCATCCCTTAGTTGTAAAATCCACCCCTGATCCACTCCAGCAAACCTTACGGTTTACGAAATGGTCACCACCACATGGCTTAACTCGTGTTATTCATATGGGCCACTGAGGTGATGCAGTGGTAACTGTGTGGAGTGGTATCTGATGCTCTGCAGTGCTGAGACCACGTGGAAGGTCCCATGTTCGCACCCCAAGGTCTCCCTGTGCACACAAGGTGCTATCATATCTGTGCTCCTGGCTGGCTGAGGCTGGGAGCAGGATCATGGTGTGGAGACTGTCTCTCTTTCTGTCTCTCTCAGGGAAGAAATAAACAAAGCATCCTCCACCTGGCCAACTCTTCATGACATTTTGGTCAACATGAGTCTGAGAGAAAACTGCACAAATTCCTTGTCTAGCCCCCATTTCTTTCTATTATTTTACTCATGACTGTGCAAACGAGAGAAAAACAGGCATCCTCGACAGCATCTCATCATGCCGTCCCCTTCTCCTACTCCCCCAGCTCATTAGGAACTTGACCATGCATGCTGTGTGCCTGGACTGTCTGCTCAACTGGGGATCCAAACTCTTGCTGGGCTACGTGGCTTCCAGTGCTGCAGTTTAGTACACCATCCCAATTTCTACATCCTTCTGAAAAGTGGTGACACTGATGCTCACCTCGCAAGTTTATAAACAGCCATGAGCCACGCCAATCCCATGGCTGGAAATGAACAAAGTCCACTGTATCCTTCCTTTCCTTTCTTCCTTCTCAAACAGCCAGATGATCAATATGTCAGTAAACACTGAATATGCTGAAAATTTTTATAGACTACCATCTTTACCTGCCCCTGTGGTTTTAAATCATGTACTCCCTGACTTGTATACTACACACCACCAGAAAACACACATGATACGTAAGGATCCATTCTCTTCTAATGTAGGCAATGGACTCTCATTATTTGGGGGTGTAAAAAAAGAACTATAATAACGTTTACTTTCATTTAAAATAATACATTGTAATAACAATAGTAGAAATGTTATGACTAGATACAACTCGTAATCACTAACTATAATATCGTAAAGAATGTCTGTAACTTTTGAAATAAAAAAGGGAGTTGGGGGAGGGTGAAGAGCCATGTGGAGAAGGTTCTGGGAGCCGGGTTCAGCCTTGCAGCTCCTCAGTGTGGGTCATGACAAGACGTGCTCCAGGACTCCCTGTCTAATCAACTGCTCACACTTCCAGCGGGGGAGAAAGTGCTGTAGGAGAAGAGTGAAGAAGAATGATTAGAGAAGAATTTTTAATTACTTTTGCATCATTAAAATGCAACAACCAATTTGACATTTTCAGATGCTAACAGTTAAGCAGTTAATAGTTGATCATATTTGCTGTTTCAATGGACTGAAATTGATACCATTTAGAGCTGTGCTGAATTCTGATTTTTGTAAGTAAATTCATAGTTTGCCTAAGTTAAATCCAACTAGACTTCTGAATTTTAGTAAGTATTTTTCTTGGCATTGCATATTTAAATTTCTGTACAGAAAATCTTAGGTAGGTGGGATTTGGGATCCTGGTTATAAGAGGAACAACAGCTCACTGGGAAAACCAATGAGAGGATTGTCTTCTCCATGAAATCTGTTCTCTTGATGGCCTGGGATTAAGGGAGATGAATCTCACATGGCGAAATGCAGTTCAAATCCCTGCCCCAGCAGCTTGAAAAATACTGTAGGAGCTTGTGCAGGTATGCCTGAAATCCCAACAGGACAGAGAAATGGAGAAGAGATTGTGTGACCACGCACCATGGCAGGGTGCTTTCTCTCAACTGTCTCTCTCTGCCAAGCACAAGCACCCTCTGGCAAAAAATAAAACACATAACATGTTCAGCTTAGCTACTATATAACGTCAGCATGTGCTAAGACGCTGCTATTCTCAGGCAGAGGCTGCTTGGGAAGCCTGGGTTTGGTTCCTGGTCTAATGTAAAATGGGAAGCGTGTGCGGGTATGGGCCTGGCTGTGGGGCTAGGGCAGGAGGATCTTGACAGGGTGAGATATTGTCAAAAACTAATCAGTCAATTATAATCTCTCGGAGTCAGCAGGTGGTATGGTGGTTAAAGTGCTGGACTCCCACATGGCTGACTGCAGTTCTAGTGTCATCCCCAGCAGCTTGAAAAATCATGCCAGGCCCATGTATGTGCATGCCCAAAATCCTGAGAGGAGAATGGAGGAGAGGGAACTGTGGTGTGACCATTCCCCTGGGGATGATTTCTCACTTTCTCTCTCTCTGTCTGTCTCTCTGACAAGTGCCTATGCCTCGTGACAAAAGGCCTAAAAATAAATAAATAAATCTTTCTCAAAAATAAACGAACTTTAGGGAACCAGCAGTTAGCGTAATGGCTATGTCGCTGGACTCCCACGTGGTCGACCGCGGTTCGTGTCTCGGACCCGGTGGCTTACAACTCACGCCGGGCGCGTGTGCGTGCGTGCCCAAGATCCCGAGAGGAGAATGGAGGAGAAGGGATTGCGGCGTGACCATCCCCCCTGGGGGGTGATTTCTTGCTTTCTGTCTCTATGTCTCTCTCTGTCTGTCTGGCGAGCACACGCGCCCTATAGCGAAAAACCTCTCAAAAAAACAAAAAAAAAAAAAAAAAACGAACTTTAAAAATGTAAAACATAGGACTAGCCTTGCAGTCTAGTATTCAAGGGAACCAGATCCTATGTGGCCTACTATGGTCCAAATTCCAGTCCTGGTGTCTTGAAACACAGGCCAGGCACACATATGTGTGCGCCCCACACCCTAACAGGATAGAGAAATAGAGAAGGAATTGTGCCATAACCACCCCCACTTAAGGGTGCTTTCCTCTTCTCTCTCTGGCAGTGCACACACACTATGGTAGTGGAAAAACTACATATATATAATGTAGAAAAACACAGGAAGTTATTCATTTAAGTTCAGGTCTCAGTTTTGACAAAAAGACACAGTGCTTGCCATGTTGACAGCCATAAAAGGATGTATGATAGACGCTGTCTTCCTACTGATGTTTTATATAATGTGCGTGACCAGGACCTATACCACAGATTTTAGAGAAAATCAATTGTGGATGTGCTTGGACATTTTAGAAGCCCCCTGACGCCAGCTACAGTTGACTGTAAGTTTTGTTTTTTTCAATGTCTCCATCTTTGTCACAGAGAGAGGGAAGCTGAGAGAAAGTGAAAAGCATTAGTAAGAGGAAGGCGTGCATGTTTCACAGAGGAAAACACAACGGCCAGTGCAGGGTGAATGGCGCGGGGGCCTCTCAGCTGAGGAATCATTGCCTCTGCGCACTCGTGGGCAGATCAGCCACAAAACTGAGCAAAAAACCTACCCACAGGCTAGTGTGGGGTGAAGTGATGCTTCTGCACACTTAGTTTACGAGGACACCTTTAATCTTGTGAACCAGAGTTTCCTGATGGATCCTCCCCAAAGGCGGATTTTTCTAAAAGCGTTATGCATCACCTGCCTTCACTATGAATATTAGTGTCCTTGGACAACACCTGCAAGTGAAACTATAACTTTAACAAAGACTTTGTCTTTTTGAAAATTTATTTCCTCCATGAGTGACAGAGACAGGGAAAGAGAGAAAGGGGGAGAGACCCAAGCACCCCCGACAGGGTCTTTACACTGCAACCCACCCCTCGGCCTTAGCTGGGCCAGAATATGGGCACACACAGGTGCCTGACTTTACAAGGAGTCTCCGCACGTGAACCCCAGAACTTCCCGTGTCAGCTGGCTTCACGGAGTGGTACATTACTGGTGCGCCACCATCCAGCACCAATCCAAAACTTTACAGTACCCTAAAAATCAGTTTTTAAAATATTCAACCTTTACTTTGGGAAACCAAAGCTCCATGGGTACTAGTAAAATAGAGATTAACTCCCTGCATTAGGGCAATAGGCCCAAGAACCACACAGCTCAGAGCCACCTTTTGTTCTACAGCATAAATCAGTTACACTCAGATGGCAGGCAAAGAAGGAAAGGAATGTTTTTTACTAGGTGACTGTGACTTCAGAAAATTGAGAGAGGATAAAAATACATTAATCTACTTTTTTGAGAGGTTTTTGCTATAGGGTGTGTGCGCTTGCCAGAAAGAGAGAGACAGACAGAAAGTGAGAAATCACCCCCCAGGGGGATGGCCACACCACAATCCCTTCTCCTCCATTCTCCTCTAGGGATCTTGGGCACGCACGCACACACGTCCAGTGTGAGTTTAAGTCACTGGGTCCAGGACTCGAATCACAGTCGACTACATGGAAGTCCAGAGACATAGTCATTACACTAACTGCTGATCCCTTAAAATACATTTATCTAACAGGAATTTACCTAATGTGAATTTGAAGATGTCTAAGGAAACACTATACTGAGATTGTTTACAAGGAAAAATTTAGCTTAAGTTATAACTTCACAATTTCAATCTTTCCCTATTAAATTGTTATGTTTATATATCAAGAACTTAGAAATTCTTGAGATATATTACTATTAATTTCTTAAAAAACTGGGATTTATAAGGTGAAGTACAAGCTGAAAAATGAGTGCTTATTTATTTTTTATTTTGACTTTATTCATTTAATCTACTTATTTCATTTTATTTTATTTGACTAGAGAGGGACAGAGTGAGTGAGAGAAAAAAAGAGAAATCAAGCCGCTGGGTCTGGGAATTGAACCATGGTCAGCCATGTGGGAGTCCAGTACCCTTAAACACCATGCCACCTGCCAGCCTCACCACATTTTATAAATTGTAATTTGAAGAACAGAGTCAAACCCACCAGTTTAACAGCCACTAGATAATAATCTACCACCTGCCCAGAATTAGACCATTATATTTTCCCAGAAAATGTAAAAAATGCTGAGTGTTAAATATAAGTAATAGCCTTGTAAGTTAATTAATCTTTCCTTAGTATATGTAATATTTGCTTCAAGTCTTAAAACTGAGAAGAACTACAGAACAGGTGCATCAGTAAACATTACGACTAAGATATACATGATCATCGCAAGGTGATATCTTGCTAGTGACTCCAACATTTCTACAATTCAACTCTCTTACAAGATTTAAATACAGTATCTACAGTATCTGAAGGTAAGAAATACCTGGCTATTTTTTTTCAATAGAACTGAAATACCATCATCGACTTCGAATTCTCCATAGTCTTTAAGACACCGCACCTGAAAGGAAATAATGATTTACTTAAATTATTTAAAAATTTGTAGTGACCAAAAAGTGAACAGGCATTATATAAACCCCTACACAACCTAGAAAGGTACTATGCTGTTTATTTCCACTCTGAGCACTCAGGCCTATTCCTACAGCTATAGCATTTAAATGTTCCGACTGCCCTGCTTTGAGGTGGGGAGGAAAATGGCAACATCTCTAACATACATGCACATCAGAGCTGACAGTGAGGAGACCCAGGGAGCTGAGTGAGGGAGAAATGTCTGCTGGAATTTCTCCCCTCTGAAAATCCAGGAAAAGTCAGCAGTTGAAAGAATGTTTTATTTTTATTCTCTCTCTTTTTTTTTTATTCATATCAGTCAATACAGAGACATTAAAATCCCCATCATCATCATCCAATAGCTTTTCATTTTTTTCAGATTATTATTCCAATTATTTTTTTAAACATTCAATCACTATCTATAATTTTTCTTGTAAAAAGACTTTACTCAACATGAAATACTTCTCAAACCTGTCCAGTTGAGAATACCATACACGTCATCATCAACAGGTAATAAACCATATCTGAATCCCACTAATGTCATGCCTATTTGTTCTCTTGCTATCCTTCTCCATACTCTTCTCTTCTCCTGTCCCATTCCACACTGTCTTCCCCCCCCCCATCCTTGATTCCCTATCTCTTACCCTCAGCCATCTCCCATTCTCCTCCCACATTGTCTCTGGTATCTAAGTTTGCTTTCTATACTGTTTTCCCCCCACATTTTATTGAATCGCCACAGACCCTAATCAATCCAAATACCCTCATAGCAAACACAGATGATACACACATTTCCATGGACACAAGTCTAACTTTAGGCATCCTATAAAGTAGCACCTAGCTGTGGCTACATGTCCTACTACAGTCATTGAGTAGATATATATATATATATTTTTTTTCCTGAAACTTTTTTTTTTTTTTTGGTAACTCAATTTACATTCCTTCCCTCAGCATCATCACAGCATACAAAATGCGATCTCCCATCCAGTACACACTGCATAGTGATTCAATCATGCCCATTACAAAAAAATTTTCCATTACTAGTTCCTAGAATTATTTCCACCCCTCTTTCTGACCCTCTGTCCCTTCCCACCCTCCTTAACAATAGGGAACATAGATTCTATTCAGGGTTGGATTAAGGGTGGGTCTCGTGCAGTTCCGCAATTGTAGGTGAGTCTCCATGTAATACAGTTTCAGGCAAGCGGTTCTGGTAAGCAGAGATGATTATCAGTTGATGCGGCACAGCATCCATCTTGTGGCCACCAGGAATGGTGTTGTGGGGATCTGCCACGTGAGTTATCCTCGGGTATCTGGCTTCCTTAAGAATGGTAGAGTACATCTTGTTTTTCCCTGAGGTAATGCAGGGCTGGTAACCATCATCTTCTCATTGTCCATAGGTAGAGAAAATCCTCCTATACAATATATTTCTCAATTGGTTTAAGACAGCTAAAGTTTCTTTCTGTTGCTTATAGTTGCAAGTTCTTAATCCTTGTTTTCGGCTTCAGTTTGCCGCCTGCGGCCGGCGGCCACACACAGGCCCGGTGGCCGTGCGCAGGCGCAGACCCGGCAGCCACACACAGGCCCGGGGGCCACGCGCAGGCCAGGTGGCCACACGCAGACACAGGCCCGGCGGCCACATGCAGACACAGGCCCGGCGGCCACGCGCAGGCCCGGCGGCCACACGCAGGCCCGGCAGCTACATGCAGGTGCAGGCCCGGCTGCCACGCTCAGGCTCGGTGGCCACGCGCAGGCCTGGCGGCTATGCGCAGGCACAGGCCCAGTTGCCATGCTCAGGCCCGGCGGCCATGCTCAGGCCCGGGGGCCACGCACAGGCCTGGAGGCCATGCTCAGGCCCGGCGGCCACACGTAGGCCTGGGGGCCACGCGCAGTCCCAGCGGCCACGCGCAGGCCGGGTGGTTATGCGCAGTCACAGGCCCAGCTGCCATGCTCAGGCCCGGCGGCCACGCGCAGGCCCAGGGGCCACGCGCAGGCACAGGCCCAGCGGCCACGTGCAGGCCCGGCGGCCACGTGCAGACGCTGGCCCGGTGGCCACGCGCAGGCCCAGCAGCCACGCGCAGGTCCGGAGGCCACGCGCAGGCACAGGCCCAGCAGCCGCGCGCCATCGCCGGAGAGGCAGCGGGGGCTGGGTGGCCCGGGCTGCGGAATGTGAAGCAGAGCCCGCCCCGGGCCGGCGCCCGCCCTGGGCCGGCAGCCAGAGCCCCGCGCGGCACGCAGGCCCAGAGCCCCGCGCAGCGCGGGCCCCTTATTTTTATTCTCTTTTAAAGTTTGTTTATTTTAGTCATGAGAGAGACAGCATGACAGAGCACATGAATCACAAATAGATACCTTTGACAAGGTCTCGTCACACCAAGATCCCCTTCCCCTAGCCTTCTAGCCAGTCAGAATTTTTGATTTTTTAAATTCTGCCAAAGGGCACATGCATTTGCCAGAGGGAGGGAGAGTGAGAAAGCATTCCTCATAAGGAACTGTCACACTGCAATTCTTTCTCCACTTCTCCATCCTGTGTCTGGCATGCCTAAAATTCTAAAAGGAAGAAGAGATGGAAGAAAAGGGATTGAGATTTGATCATTTCTCATGGTGGGAGAGGGGACACCTTCTCCTCTCCATCTGTCTTCCTCGTGAGGTACACATGCCCTCTGGTAAAAACACAAAAAAAGGGA
Organism: Tupaia tana; assembly: GCA_026018925.1. Classification (NCBI taxonomy): domain Eukaryota; kingdom Metazoa; phylum Chordata; class Mammalia; order Scandentia; family Tupaiidae; genus Tupaia; species Tupaia tana. The sequence goes on along the minus strand of JAKSZU010000015.1, from coordinate 59,693,619 downwards.
CCAGCTGATGGCCTAACGGCTACATTGCTGGACTCCCACAAAGTCAACTGCAGTTCGAGTCCGGACTCAGCAGCTTAAAACTCACGCCAGGCACGTGTGCATGTGTGCCCAAAATACTGAGAGGGGAATAGAGAAGGGATTACAGAATGGCCATCCCCCTGGGGATGTGCAAATGCCCAAGATCTGATGGGCTGGAGGAATGGGGAAGGGATCATGGCATGACCAGACTTTGCAAAAGGTGTTCTTAGCTCTCTCTGTAGTGTACAAGCACACAGATATAAATAAAGAGAAAAAAAATTAAAGTAATTTAAATAATTCCTGGACTATGGGAAAATGCTGGAATAGAAAGCATTGGGAATCTGTCTTCCCATCTTTATTTTATTTATTTACTTACTTATTTTGAGAGGTTTTTGCTATAGGGTGCGTGCGCTCGACAGACAGACAGAGAGAGACAGAGAGACAGAAAGCGAGAAATCACCCCCCAGGGGGGATGGCCACACCACAATCCCTTCTCCTCTATTCTCCTCTTGGGATCTTGGGCATGCACGCACACGTGCCCGGCGTGAGTTTAAGCCACTGGGCCCGGGACACGAACCGCGGTCGACTACGTGGGAGTCCAGCGACATAGCCATTACGCTAACTGCTGGTCCTGCATCTTTATTTTTTTAAAGTTTGTTTATTTTTCCATGAGCCAGTGAGAGATAGAGAGACAGATAGACAACACTAACATGGTCTTTATTTATTAATTTAAAATTTTTTGTCCACACACACACGCACTTGACGTGAGTTTCAAGCTGCCAGGTCCGGGATCCCAACAGCAGTTGGCCATGTGGAGTCCAGTACCTTAACCACTATGCCACCTGCTGGCCTCACCAACAGGGTCTTGACTCTTGTGATCTATCCCTAGCTTCAGCCGGTCCCAGATCATGGGTATATGCATGCCTGGCAAATTCAGGGAGGTCTCAGACATGAATCTGAAACCTTCCCATGCAGTTCAGCCTCACAGAGTATTATGTTCTTCTGTGGTGCCACCATCTTAATAACAACTGCATTAGTAGACTGGAAAGGCTTGGATGCTTTGACAAGAAACTGTAGATAATTCTGATCAATTTCAACTCTTCCCATATTATTGAGTTGTCGGAAAAGTCATGATGTATTTTCTATGTTTTTCTATGCAGATATGCATTATGACTTTTCCAATGATTCATGTCCTGCCCCATCTCCCATGGCAGGCCACTCTGCCCATGTTCCAAGAACAGCTTGCAGATAGGTTGGTAGGCGTGTGGGTGCAAAAAGCACTCTGCTTTCTGACTACTAATTGCTGTTTGTTTTGTTTCTTTAGGTTTTACCACTGGGTGCATGTGCTTGCCAGAGACAGAGAGGAATGTGAGAAATTATCCCTCTGGGAGGATGACCATGCTGCAATCCCTTCTCCTCCAATCTGCTCTCAGAATTTTGGGCAAGAATGCACATGTGCCTCATGTGATTTTCTTTCTTTCTTTCTTTTTAGGGAGATTTTTGCTGTGGGGCACATATGCTCACCAGAGAGACAAAACAAGAAATCACCCACCATGGGGGATGGCCACGTCACAGTTCCTTCTCCTCTCAGGATCTTGGGCACACATGCACATGGCGTGAATGTTACGTCACCAGATGAGGACTCAAACTGCATTCAACTACGTGGGATGTAACCACTACACCATCTGCTGGTTCTGGGCAGATTTTTGAGATTTTCAAGATCGCGAGTGATTTTCAAGCCACCAGGTCCGGGACTCAAACCACAGTCAGTCGTGTGGGAATCCAGCACCTTAACCTCTATGCAACCTGCTGGCCCCAGATTGCTATTTCTGATCAAGTAGGTACAATGGGGCAGGAAGTTATAGTGACTGCACCTCCTCCAGCTGCAAGTGACTTTCAGGGAATTTTCCTTCCCCCTTCATTTTTCTCTTTCCTTCTCCTTTTGGGAGCTAGACATTTTAAAAACAAGGACTTTCAAAACCAATTTTATTGATGGGGCTGGCAGATGGCATAGTGGTGGTATTGCTGGATTCCCATGTGACCAATCATGGTTCAAGTCCTGGACCCAGTGGCTTCAAACTCATGCTGGGCACATGCGCATGCATGCCCAAGATCCCAGGAGGAGACTGGAGGAGAAGGGATTACAGTGTGACCATATCCCCCTGGAAGATGACTGCTTACTTTCCTTCTCACCATTTCTCTCTCTTTCTCTCCCCAGTGAGTGCATGTGCTCTAAGGCAAAAAAAAAAACTCTCAGAAAAACAGAAGCAATTGCATTTGGGCTAGCAGGTAGTATAGTGATTAAGGTACTGGATTCCCACATGGCTAAGTTTCCAGTCCTGGACCCAGTAACTTGGAGTGTGCGTGTGCAAACCCAAAATCCCAAGAGGAAAATGGAGGAGAAGGGATTGTAGGATGACCAATCTCCCCGGGGGTGGTGGTTTCTTGGTTTCTGTTTCTGTCTCTCCCTGTCTCTCCAGTAGGCACACATGCCCTATTGCAAAAATCTATCAAAAAACAACAAAAACAAACAAAAGTAACTGCATACACAGGGAAAATGAGTAAGAGACTATGCAGTTCAGAGGCCAGCAAGTGGCATGGTGGTTAAGGCGTTGGACTCCCACATGGCCAACCAAACAGGTCCCAGACTTGAAGGCTTGCTTTCTCACTTTCCTGCTCTCTTTTTCTCTCTGTCTCTGGTGAATTTAAAATAATAACAGTGAGTAAAATCAGTAATTCTTTTAAAAAAAAATTTATTTATTTATTTATTTATTTATTTATTTATTCATTCATTTAAATTTGTCCAGAGAGTGACAGAGGGACAAAGAGAGAGGAAAAATGAGAAAGCAAGCTTCCAGGTCTAGGACAACAACAGTGGTCAGTCACATGGGAGTCCAGCACCCTTAGCCAACTGCCGGCCTCAATTTTAAATAATTCACTAATTATTAAAAAAAAAAATAATTAAATGATTCTTAAAAGAGAGCGAGGAAGAGAAAGAGAGAGAGGGAGAGAGAGAGAGAGAGAGAGAGAGAAACTAAACAATTCAGGGAAAGGAGAAGGCTCAGAAAAGCCCTGCACAGACTTCTATCTCAGGCTGATCTCTGACACAGAGACAGACTGCAGCAGTCAAATGACAAAAAACAAATGAAAACAGCAAATCCTGGGGGAGAAAAAGAATTTGATTTAGAGTCACTGTTAAATTCAGTTACCTGATTTTCAACAACAAAATCATAAGGTATACAAAGAAATAAAAAAGTATGACCCCCCACTAGAAAGTGACCATGAAAAAGACTTGCTGACAGGCATATTGGACAGACTTTAAAACAACTGTCTTAAAGATGCTCAGAAAACTAAAGACAGACGTGGAGAAAATTAAGAAAACGATGCATGAACCAAATGGAAATATAAATAAAAAGACAAAAAAGATATTCTGGGGCTAAACACTAGGTAAAATGAAAAACTCACTAAAGCATCTCAGAGGCAGATCTGAATAGGCAAAAGAATAAGCGAACTTGAAGATAGGAAAATGCAAACGGTTGAGACTGAGGAATGGCAAGAAAAAGCCTGAAGACAAGACAAAACCTAAGAGGTCTGTAGGACACCATCAGGCAAACCACCTGATACACTGTGAGTCCCAGAAGGGGAAGAGACAGAAAAGGTATAGAGAGAAGCATTGAAGAAATAATGGCTGAAAACTTAATTTGATAAAAGACATGAATATTAACATCCAAGAAGTTTAACAAATTCCAAGTATGATGAACTCAGACAGACCCACTCTGAGATGCATTATAATCAAACTTCCAAAACACAAAGACAGAATCTTTATTATTTTTCAGTAAATAAAAAAAAAGGAAAAGAAAACGAAAAATCTGCTATAGGACATGTATGCTGGCTGGAGAGAAACAGAGAGAAATTGAGAAAGCACCACCAGAGAAGATGGCCACACTACACTCAACTTTTCCTTCATTCTCCTTTTGTGATTTTGGGCATGCACACACAAGCACCCTGAGTATTTTTCAAGCCGCCAGGTCCAGAACTTGAACTGTGCAGTCAGCCATGTGGGATCCAGTTGCCTTAACCACCATGTCACTGGCTGGCTCCCCAAAACAGAATCTTTTTTTTCTTTTTCTTTTTCTTTTTTTTTGGAGAGGTTTTTGCTATAGGGCGCGTGCGCTCGCCAGACAGACAGAGACAGACAGAGAGATAGAAAGCAAGAAATCACCCCCTAGAGGGGATGGCTATGCCACAATCCCTTCTCCTCCATTCTCTTCTCAGGATCTTGGGCACGCATGCACACGCGCCCAGTGTGAGTTTAAGCCACCGGGTCCGGGACTCGAACCACGGTTGACTATGTGGGAGTCCAGTGACATAGCCATTATGCTAACTGCTGGTCCCCCCAAAACAGAATCTTATAAGCAGCAAGAGAGAAGTGAGTCATCACACACGAGGGTCCTTAATAACATGATCAGCTATTTCTCATTAGAAATTGGAGGCAGTAGACCAACAGAGGCAAAGTACTAAAAGAACACCAACATCAACCAAAAATCCTGTAGGTGGCAAAACCGTCCTTCGAAAGTGAGGGAAGAGTGAAGATATTCCTAGAGAAACAAAAGTTAAGGGAGTTCATTACCACTAGACCTGCCCTGAAAGAAATGCTCAAGTTCTGCACAATGAGGGAAGGGATCATGGCATGACCAGACTTTGCGAAAGGTGTTCTTAGCTCTCTCTGTAGTGTACAAGCACACAGATATAAATAAAGAGAAAAAAAATTAAAGTAATTTAAATAATTACTGGACTATGGGAAAATGTAATGCAATGTAAATGTACTTGAAGCTATGTGAAGAAATAAAGATCTCACTTCAGACTCCAAGATGCAAATAGATTGAAAGAGAAAGCACAGAAAAGGGATAACTCATACAAATAGCTGCCAAAAGAGAACAAGGGAGACTATACTATGTTTAAACAAAATAGACCTAAAATCAAAAAAGTTTATAAGAGACAACAAAGACCTTATATATTAATAAAGGTTCAATACAAGAAGACATCACAGTCATAATCATAAACATTTACACATCGAATTAACGGCTCATCAAAATACGAGAAGCAATACGAGAGCTAAAGAGATAAATGGGCAGTAACAGTGGGATATTTCAATATCCTACTCTCAGTAATGGATGGAACCATCAGACATTTTGTAAGGAAATGAAGAAACCAACTTTATTTAACAGACATATATAGGACACTCTACCCAGTAACAGCAGCATACACATCCTTCTTACACACACGGAATCTTCTCCAAAATAGGCAATGTGGGGCCATAGATTAAGTCTTGATAGATTTTTTTTTTTAAGAGAGATTTTTGCTATAGGGTGCATGTACTCTGTAGAGACAGAGACAGAAAGTGAGAAACAACCCCTTGGGGGGGGGGGGGGTTGGCCACACTGCAGTCCCTTCTCCTCCTTTCTCTTCTCAGGATTTCGGGCATGCATGTACGTAGCATGAGTTTCAAGACACCAGGTCCAGGATTTGAACCACGGTTGACCATGGGAGTCCAGTGACATAAGCATTACACCCTCTGTTGGTTCCAAGTCTCAAGAGATTTTAAAAGATGGATATCATACAAGTGTCTTCTCCTACCACAATGGAAGGAAGTTAAGATATCAGAAGGATGGGACCAGCAGGTGGCGTTGTGATTAAGGTGCTGGACACTCCCACATGGCCGACCACGGTTCAAGTCCTGAACCTGGTGGCTTCCTTTCTCCCTTTCCTTCTCTCTCTGTGTCCCTCTCTGGTCAAATTAAAATAAATAAATGAATAAATAAAATTAAATAAATAATAATTAGAAAAAAAGATATCAGAAGGAAAAGCAGAATCCCTGAACATCTGAGGAAATTAAATCACACATTTTTAACCAATGGATGGAAGAGGATATCACAGGAAAATTAGAAAATACTTAGAGATGAATGAAAACAAAATACAATATACCAAAATTTACAGAACGGCAGGCAAAGGAGTGCTAAGCCATAAACATATGAACACCTACATCATGAACAAGAAAGACTGGGGCCAGCGGATGGTGTAATGGCTAATCCAGGTGCTAGATTCCCTTGTGGCCAACGCGGTTTGAGTCTCCAGTCTAGTGGCTTGATGCCAGACACATGTGCGTGTGTGCCCAAAATCCCAGGAGGAGAACGGAAAAGGGATTGCAGCATGACCATCCCCCTAGGGCTTGAGTTCTCACTTTCCCTCTCACTGTCTCTCTCAGGCGAGTGCATGTGTCATGGTAAAACGTAAAAAAGAAAAAAAAAGGACAAGAAATATTTCACACCCTAAAAAACTAGAAAAAGAAAAAGCTAAACTTAAAGCTAGTGCAAGAAAAGAAATAACAGCCATTAGTGTAGTAATAAAAAAAAAAAAAAGAAAAGAAAAATAGAGGTCAATGAAAAGAAAAAGTTGGTTCTTGACACACCTTTAGCTAGGTGGATTAAGAAAGAAAAAAAAAGAAGACAAATGACTAAAATCAGTTTCTTTATCCTGACAAGATTTTGGGCAAAGTGTATACTTCAAGCTGCTAGAGTGGGCATTTGAACAACAATTGGCCATGTGGGGTCTGGCTCGCATAGCCACTATCAGGCTGGCCCTTCCTTTTTTTAATAGAAGCTAATATGTCCATATGCTTCCTAGATAAATGCAGCACAGTCTATGCATTAAAGAAAAACGCATTTGTAAAAGGTGCACATACTTCGATATACAGGCTTTTGGGAGGTTTCATGTCCTGTGTGATGTCCAGACCTTCATTTCCTCCCAGTGACCGCATGTACGTAGCAAGGGATCTTTTATAATGATTGAACCACTCCATCTGCAAACAAAAGATGGTCACTTTACAAAGTTCTAAGAAAACCTGTATGAATTATATATACTCTTTCAAAAAGAGCACAACATCCCAATCTAGATCATTACTGTGACTGTTCATTCATTTATACTACAACTACTACTGACTGTAATCCGTGATCTAGGAACTGGTCTGGGCACTTAGGAGGAACCATTTGACTAGGTGAAGAGAAACCTCTGTTCTCATGGAGATTAATAATTCATTATAATCAAAAACCCAAGGAACATTTGACCAGAAACAGAATCATGAAAAAAACACCAGTTATGATCACTTTAAACTCTGCACTGATGCTGTTTCAGAAAACTATAAAATATTGTTGAGAGAGCAATTCAAATGCCTGTCAACTGATTAATGAGTGAAATGCATATACATGTACAACAGGACATTATTCAGCCATACATAGAAATGAAGTTTTGATATCTGTCACTACATATATGACTCTTGAAAATATTATGCTAAGTGAAAGACAGAAGACTCATATTACGTGATTCTACTCATATGAAAAATCCACAATAGACAAAGGTACAGAGACAGAAAGTAGATTCATGATTTCTCAAGAATTGGGAGAGAATGGGAACCAGCAGTTAGCGTAATGGCTATGTCGCTGGACTCCCACGTAGTCGACCGCGGTTCGCGTCTCGGACCCGGTGGCTTACAACTCACGCCGGGCGCGTGTGTGTGCGTGTCCAAGATCCCAAGAGGAGAATGGAGGAGAAGGGATTGCGGCGTGACCATCCCCCCTGGGGGGTGATTTCTCGCTTTCTGTCTCTATGTCTCTCTCTGTCTGTCTGGCGAGCGCACGCGCCCTATAGTGAAAAAAACCTCTCCAAAAAAAAAAAAAAAAAAAAAAAAAAGAATTGGGAGAGAATGTGGAATATCAAGAGTACAGGGTTTCTTTTTATGAGTGATGAAAATATTCTGAAATTAAGATAGCAATAATATGGACCAACAGGTGGCATAATGGTTCTGTCGCTGGACTCTCACATAGTCAATGACGGTTTGAGTCCCAGACCCGGCAGCTTAAAACTCATGCCAGGCGCGTGTGCACATCCCAAAAGGAAAAAGGAGGAGGAAGGATTGTGGCATGGCCATCCCCCCAGGAGGTGATTTCTCGCCTTCTGTTTCTCTGCCTCTTTCTGTCCCCATGGCAAGAGTAATTGCCCTACAGCAAAAATTTCTCTTAAAAATAAAAAAAAGATAACAATAATACATATAAATCTCTGTAACTATACTAAAAACCACTGAACTACACATTTTAAAAGGTAAAAAACTGTTGGGAGGCGGCAGATGGCATGGTGGTTAAGGGCGCTGGACTCTCATATGGCCAACAGAGGTTCGAGTCCTAGACTTGGCAGATTGCTTTCTCATTCCCCCCACTCCATCCCTCTCTGGTCAAGTTAAAATAAATAAATAAAATTAAAAAAAAATAATTCTTAAAAAAAAAAAAACTGTTGGGAGAAATAAAAGAACACTTAAATATATGGCAGAATATATTCCAAATTCACAGATCGGATAATTCAATATTATAATAATTCCAGCTGATATATAGATTCATTTACCTCTCAATCAAAATCTTAACTTTTAAAAAAACTGGAACTTGAAAAATTGAGTGTAAAATTTACAGGGAAGTAGAGCAGGCCAAAAATAGTTAAAACAGACCTGAAACAGAAGAACAAGATGGGAACTTGTTCAAGATCTATTAAAATGTTATAATAACTACAACAGTGGAAATAGTGCAAGGACAAACAGAACAACAGAACAGAAGAGAAAGTCTCCCATCTAAAATTCACAGCTATACTGACACTCGACTTATGATAAAAGTGGGAAGATGCACACAGCGCGGGGGAAAGATGGTACTGCGGCACATCTCAATATCCACACTCAAAATGAAATTGACTCCTATATATCAGAAGCTTCAAAAAGTTAATGGAAAAATTGTCTTACTTTTTAAATCAATTTTTCCCTGAACTTTCCAAAGCCCCCTTATTCACACACTCACACACACACACACACACACACACACACACACACCTACAGCATTATACAGCTCGATGCGACAGGTAAAATGCTCCTAAAAGGTTACAGAATAGTGGCTAGCACTTGGTGTGGTGGATAAAGTGCTGAATCACACACAATCAACTGCATAGTTCAAGTCCCAAGCCTGGCAGCTTGAAAAACATACTAGGTACTTGTGAATGTTTACCTAAAATCCCAAGAGAAGAACAGAGAAGAGACTGCAGCATGGCTATCTCCCCTGGGGAGTGATTTCTCTCTCTTTCTCTCTGACTCTCTCCAGTGATCAATGTGCCCTACAACAAACAATTAAAAAAAAAAAAAAAAAAGAACCAGGTCCCACATGGCCAACCATGGTTGGAATCCTGACTCTAACTGCTAGAAGTACACACTGAACGTGTGTATGTGCATGCCCTAAATATTGACAGAATGGAAGAATGAAGAAAAAAGCTTGTAGCATTACTACCACATCAGGGGTGACTCCTTTCTTTCTGAGAGCATGCTCTTAGGCAATTAAAAAAGAAAACCTTAATGGCGCCAGCAGGTGGCATGGTTAAGGCACTGGATTCCTACATGGCTGATAGTGGTTTGTGTCCCAGAATCAGTGGCTTGAAAATCACTCTGGGAGTGTATATATGCTCAAAATCCTGAGAGGAGAATGGAGAAGGGATTATGGTGTAATCATCCCCCCCGAGGATGATTTCTCACTTTCCTCTCTCATGTCTCTCCTGTCTGATGCGCACACATGCATCCCATGGTAAAAACCTAAATAAATAAATAAAAATAAAAGGTAATAACCTTAGGGTAGACAATGATTTCTTAAGACCAAAAAAGCCAACCATGAAGGAAAAAATTAATAGGTTGGCTATATAAATAATAATCTAGAACTTCAGTTTATCCCAAGATGTCATTAGGAAAGTGAAAAGTCAACAGCCACAAAGGTTTAGAAGATATATGCAATATAGATAATTGTCAGAGGACATAAACAGTATCCAAATGTCCATCACCTGATGACTGAATATAAAAAAAGAGTAAGAGTTTTGAACATGTATTTCATAAGAGGATATCCAAATGGCCCATAAACATTTAAAAACATGTTCAGCTTTAATAATCAATGAAATGCAAATTAAAATCAACATAAGATACCATTACATAATCAACAGAAAGGGTAAAATTTAAAAGCTGGCAATGCGTGAGTACAAATGTGAGGTACAGGAGCCAGCACACCACCCTGAAGGGACATAGCCCTTTAGAAAGCTACTGGAGAAAGCCACTGAGTAGTATCTAGTGAGAATATACACATCCCAGGAACTAAGCCAAGTGTAGTCCTGAATGCCAAGGGGGCATCAGGCAATGTCTGCAGAAACTGTTGGTTGTTCTAATCTGAAGGAGGACAGTGCCACTAGCACCTAGCAGGGAAAGCCCCGGGTTGCTGCTAAACATCCTACAGTGCACAGGACAACCCAAACAAAGAGCTATTCAGCCCCAAATGTCTATAGTATGGAGGTTAGAAACCCCCGGACTTGAGTGACCACGTAATGTATATGTCCTAATTTATTATAAGAAGAATCCAGGCACTGGCCCCCTAGCACTGTGTAGCAGGAGCTAGATCCCACATGGCTGACTGAGGTCTGAATCCTGGTCCACTGGCAACACTTCAGAAAAGTGTGTGCATGTGGCCATGATCCTGATAGGGTGGAGAAATGCAGAAAAAAGAATTGTGGCAACCAGACCCTGTTGAGGTACTTTCTCTCCCTTTCTCTCTCTTATGCACATATGCATCCTCTGGTATTACCAAAAAAAAAAAAAAGCCAGAAATACTATTCATAATTATGTCAGGAATACAGGCCCTTCTACCGTAATTTCACTCTGAAGTATAGGCACTCACCTAACAACTTAGTTATGTTCTCATTAGTGGGTTGTTGAGTGAATTGGCCAGTAAGTGAGGAGCTTAAAGGTGGCTATCTTTTGGTTTGTCATGGCTCCTTAGAGTGCGTATTTTTCGATAGATGCAATGTGACACCACACTAGAATAATGTCATTCTATCTATACAAAAAGCATACATACATAAGCACCAGAAAGCAACAAGTCATGCCACAACACAATAATATAAATCAGGTATGATCATTTTTATTTATTCTGAATACTATTGTGGTTGCACAATAAAGTATAAATTTAAAATGAAATAGGTAGTTTTGTATGACTGGGACTATTCTGTGTAGTGAATACTGACTGTAGGAATGAGATAGAAGCTGAGAAAGGGGAATTCCGAAGACACACAGACGGAGAAAGAGGGTTCTCTGAGCCTCATTAAATGGGGAGGTTGTTAAGTGAGGAGTGGCTATACAGACCAGACATGTTACATGAATGTTCATAACGGCACTATTCATCACTCTCAAAAACTGGAAATAATATCAATGACAAATTGCAATCTCTACTTAGAATGAAATACTGAATAGCAATGAGAAGAAACTAATCACAGCTTATACATCAACAGGGTGGAATCTCAAAGTACTGGGTCATCCAAAAAGTCATGATGCAGTTTTGCATAGAAAAACATAGAAAAATACATCATGACTTTTCCAATGACCCAATATTATTAATTAGTGGAAAAAAATCACTCATAAAATACTGTATGACTCTATTTACATCAAGTTCTAAAGTGAGTAACAATAAATTACAGTGTTCAGGGATGCAAGCTGAGGTGGTAAAATTATAATACTGTGAAAAGCAAGGCAGTGATCAGTCTGCACTAAGTCAGGAGAGTGATGATACTCGGAGAGATCCACAGCTTCTAGGGGATTCCCCTTCCTCACAGGATGGATACCGAGTGTATGTTCCTCAGGGATGCATCCTTTTTTGTTTGTTTGTTTTAATAATTAATTAATTATCATTATTATTATTTTAAAATTTGCTATGGGCACATGCACTCACCGGAAAGAGAGAGAAGTAAAAAACAAGCTACCAGGTCCTGGACTTGAACCGTGGCCGGCCATGTGGGAGTCCAGCACCTTAACAACCATTCCACCTGCTGGCCCCAGGATCCATTATTTTTTAAGCTACACATTTTTTTTAGAGAATTATTTTATTGGGGCTGTCAAGTGGCGTGGTGGTAAAAGGCGCTGGACTCCCACATGGCCGACCACGGTTCAAGTCTCGGACCTGGTGGCTTGCTTCCTCACTTCCTCTCTGTCTCTCTCTGATCAAACTGAAAAATAATAATGATAATAATAATAAATAAAGTTAAATAAAAATAATAAAAAAATATTTTATTTAAGTTTATTTATTTATTTATTTATTTATTTAAATTTGACCAGAGAGACAGGGTGAGAGAGAGAGAGAGTAACAAGCAAGCTGCTGGGTCCAGGAATCGAACCATGGTGGGCCATCTGAGAGTCTAGTGCCCTTAACCACCACACCATCTGCTGGCCCTTTAAGCCACATGTTTTTGTTCTGTGCATGTTTGTATGTGTCAGTGTATGTGCATGTATATGTATACACATACCTTAAATTTCATAATGTCTATGGTTATGATCGAAAAGATTCAAGAAAGATGCAAAAGGTTTAAAATTGAATGAATACCTAAGTGGTAAAAATTTTATATTTTATAATAATAAAAGAAAAAATATAACTTTGGGTTGATAAGTATGATGAAAAGCTTTTCTGGAAGAGATGTTTCTAAGAGATGAGTCTAATGTGGGTCTTTCCAGTTTGGTCTTTTTACTAAGAGTGAAGTATCAGAGATCTTAAGGAGAACATAAGTAGAAGAAAAATCTGAATTTGTTTTGGCAATGAATATATATTTTTTGGAGAGGTTTTTGCTATATGGCACATGCACTTGCCAGAAAGACAGAGAGAGATAGAGAAACAGAAAGTGAGAAATCACGCCCCTCAGGGGGGATGGCCACACTGCAATCCCTTCTCCTCAGTATCCTCTTGGGATTTTGGGTGCGCATGCACATGCTCCCGGTGGGAGTTTAAGCCACCAGGTCTGGGACTCGAACCACAGTGGACTATGGGGGAGACCAGTGACATAGCCATTACGTCAACTGCTGGTCCCGGCAATTAATATATTACCCCATTTGTTCTCGTTCATGCATGAAAGGGCAATGTAGCATATGTGTTTCTTCCGTAAAAGAACCAACTAAATATTTACTTATAGAAAAATATTAATAAGGAAAAAAATATCCATTTTCATTCTCATGTGTTAAACAGAAAGTTAGGCAAACAAATAGAGCTAAAGAAAAGACAGAAGGTTTTACTACTGGAAATTAAGACACTGAGAAGATTATTAAAGTGTAGTCTGTCCCAGCCATGGTGGCACAAGTCGTAAGACGTTGTGTGAGGCTGGGGTTGCAAGGGAAGCCAGGGTTCACTGGCTAAGATGGGCTGGGCACAAAGGTAATACCCCTGTGATCCTAGCTAACTGGGAGGCTGGGGCAGAGAATCACAATGGTGGAACGCTGTCAAAAAATACCTCTCTCTCACTCGCTTCCTTCTCCCACGCTCTCATGCTCATTAAAAAAAAGAAAAAAAAAAGCACAGGCTAGCTGATGGTGTGGTGGTTATGGTGGCTGGGTCCTACACAGCCGACTACATGGTTCAAGTCCTAAACCTGCAGGCTTGAAAAACATGCTGAGTGCATATGTATGCATGCCCAAAGACCCAAAAGGAAAAGGAGAAATGAAGAGTCGGGGTTATGGTGTAACCATTTTCCATGGGAGGGGTCATTCTCATTTTACCAGTCTCTGGTGAAAATACACACACGCCTCTCTCTAACAAGTTTTTAAAAAACACAAGCCTCTGTATCATGTTGGTCTCTTATTTTAGCTCTCTTTTTACTTTCATTGTTACATAAAATCAACAACATTGAGATCAACATCTCCACTCATATTTATAAAGCCCTTACCGTGTACCAGAAATTTGATAAAATTTTAATACACATCACGTTATTAACACCTTGTAATCACCCCATGATACAAATCTTACCATCATTTCATCATTTTCTTTTTACTGATAACACCTGAAGCTTTGAGTGATTAGATAATTCAGCAGAGAGCTGAGAGTTAATAAGTAATAGGACAGGGATCTGAGTACAGGTGGCTGACTTGGGCTGATGGCCTCAACTGTGAAGTACTATCAGTGGGTTCACAGAACGCACATGATGACACAGACCTGGTGATCTCCTGTGAGATCTTGGCAATAACCAGAAATATTCTGTTAGGAGAATATAGTCCAAAGCAGTTGCTACAACTGCCAGAGAGCCCCAGCTTGAGAAGAGAAATCTGCAGCCTTGTCTAACATGTACCTATAGTAATTCTTACTGATTTCAGCCTTAAATTTTTCAAAACACCATTACTGGGAGTAAGGAGGCCAAACTTATTCCTTTTGATAGATGAGGACACTAGGTAGAAGGAAATCATTTGCCAATTTTACAGCTATTCATGAAGTCTTAAAAGTTAGCTAGCAAACGGACACCCACTTTCAAAACTGTGCAGATGCTAACAGAGAGCACACTGAGCATGGCTCCCTCAGCTGTGTGTGATGCTGCTCTGACAGTAACTGTAAGCATGTAGCTAGTGCCATTCTCTACAGTGCTCTGTACAATCACAGTGACCTGAAGTAACCCTGTCGTAAGCCTTGTAATAACCCTGTTGAACAACAGCGAATTCGGGTGGCTTTGTTCCCTATTCCTGGAAGGCAGCTTCTAAATCCTTGGAATTTTTTGAGTGACAGGAATATCTTGTATTCCTGGTGGCCCCGGCAGCATGTGCTAATGAACTGACTCAGGTGGACCTGAAGATAGTTTATGCTAATAAGACAATTCAGAATGGTGGCTGCCACCTCAGATGGACCAACCACAGGATCAGAGGACTGGGGCTCTGGGCACATGTTATCAGTCACACCTCTAGGGAAGAGAGAATGGATAGAGACTAAGCTCAATCACATGGCCAGTGATTCAGTCATGGCTCTGTAATGAAACTCCAACCAACACCAAAGCTTGTGGGAGCGTCCCTGGCTGACAATACTCTGTATAACTGTTACATGCAAATATGTCGAGAGGGTGATGAGTCCTGAGTCCAGAGGGAGAGGATTCTAGAAGTTTCAGATTTGGGTATCCCAGATCTCACCCTACAAGATTTTTCTTTTGGCTGGTTCTGATCTGTATCCTCGTTGCTATAGTAGTCGGTTTAAATACAGTGCTTTCTAGAGTTCTGTGAGTCATTCTAGCAAATTACTGAGCCCAGGAGAAGAGTGGGGCTCCTGAACTAATGGCTAGTATCAGAAGTGAGGGCAGTGGTGGGAGACTGTGCACCTCACGTGAGAAGTTTAACTCCAGGTAGGCAGTGTAAGAAGTCACTGCAATCCTGTGATTGGTAGGCACCATAGTCCTCATTTCATGAATGAGGAAGTTTAGGATTAGAGAGAGTTACTTACATAATGTTAAACAATTAATGGAAAGGCAGGATTGGAATCCAAGTCTGTCTGACTCCAATCCTATGTCCTTAAATTGGGGGCTAATTCTGTAGTGCAATGATGGGACAGATCAAAAGTTTCATCACAAATACAAACTTGTAAATGTGTGTGAGTCTATACAGAGTTTCTATGGAAAATTCCCTGTTTTTTAATCTGATTAATAGATCGCCAATAATAACATATTTCGTTAAATAATAATAGATTTTTCCCACAACAAACTTAGAATTAAATTCTAAATTTAACTTAGAATCTGCCACATACTTCCCATCACAGTATATACTAAGTAAATACAGGTCAAAAATTGCTGAAAAACAAAGTAAAGCAAAAAGAAAAATACCAAAAAATACTATAGTAGACAATGCTAGAATCTCAGCATTTCTGAAATTTTTGACTGTGAACAAGAATGCTAACTTACTTCTTCAGCAGACATGTGAAATCGTAAAGCGTTCGGTAAGACACTGCCATATTCCCACCTGAGTGCTCTGATCCGAAGCAACCGGTCATACCTAGGACATTAAGGAGGTATTAGATGGCATGAGAATAAAAAAGGGACCAGAAGCCACCAACCTAAATATTCTTGTGGACTTCACTTGGCCCCTGATGCAAACGAGCCAACAGTAAGAAGACATCTTGAGACCACAGAGGACACATGGCTACAGACGGGAGAGCTTCCTTGAAGGCACTATTCACTTGTCCAGCTGCGACAATGGTACAGCAGTCATGCAAGAAGAGGCACTAGGTATTCAGTGCTGACCACGCTAAAATACTGTAGCCTTGGGACCAGCAGGTGGCGTGGTGGTTAAGGCACTGACACTCCCACATGGCCAACCATTGTTCGAGTCCTGGACCTGGTGGCTTGATTTTCCGCTTTCTATCTCTCTCTCTCTGTGTCTCTCTCTGGTCAAGTTAGAATGAATAAATGAATGAATAAAATAAAATAAAATAATTATTTTTAAAAAATACTGTAGTCTAAATAAATAAAACACAATGAAGTAAATATGGCAAACAATAAAACCATTCAATCTGAGACCAGCAGATGGTGTAATGGTTATGTTGCTAGACTCCCATTTGGCTGTGTGCAGTTCGAGTTCCAGACCCAGCAGCTTGAAACTCATGCTGGACACGTGTGCGTACGTGTCCAAAATCCCGAGAGAACTGAGGAGAGGAGATTGAGATGTGGCCATCTTCCCAGGGGATGATTTCTCACTTTCTGTTACTCTGTCTCTCTATCTCCCCTGTGGTGCATGTGCCCTATGGCAAAAATCTCTAAAAAAATTTTTTTTTTAAATTATTCAATCTATATGATGGCTCCATGGTGCTAAGTACCTTTATTAATGTTGCCATTTGTCATGATAAAAAGTTTTAAAAATGGGACCAGCAGTTAGTGTAATTGCTATGTCGGCTCCCATGTAGTCGACCACGGTTCAAGTCCCAGACCCGGTGACTTAAACTCACGCTGGGCGCATGTGCGTGCATGCCCAAGATCCCAAGAAGAGAATGGAGGAGAAGGGATTGCGGCGTGGCCATACCCCTTGGGGGGTGATTTCTTGCTTTCTGTCTCTCTGTCTCTCTCTGTCTTTCTGGCAAGCCCACATGCCCTATAGCAAAAACCTCTCCACACACACACACACACACACACACACGTTTTAAAAATGGGAAAAATAATTTAGAATGCTTACAAAGAAAGATTTTCTATTTTCCATTTGAAATTATTACTAGGGAAACCACCTGGAAAATTCTCTGGTGTTCCCCGCCATCCCAACCAAAAACCCAGAACTTACAGGTATGCTACACTGCAGCGTCGATTTCTTAACAAAGAACAGTGTCGAAATTTGATGGTTGGTATCAAATCATTTCGTCCACCTGACTTCACTTCATTGCTGAGAAGAGTATTAAAAGAGAAAAAAAAATACACTCGTACGTTTCAGTGTAAGTAAACTTTTCATAGCCAACTAACAACAGACTAGCTTGCTTGTTTTTATTCATTAATGATTAGCAGTTAACCTAAGCGAGTAGTAACTATGTCCACATCAGAGCTTTTATTAATATGTTAAAAGATAAACGACAAAAGCTAAATTGTCTAAAATCATACTATCGGGTACATTTTGTTTAACCATCGGAACTTTGCACTTCTGCATACTGATTAACCTTCATTGTTTCCAAATGATAAACATTGTGTTCATCTGCTTTCTGAGTGCCCTTTATCGTGCTGAGATAAGAGAGCTAACATATGGTTCATAAGGTTATAGTCTTATGTTCTCATTCCATGTAGTACTTCCCTTTTGGTGGGGAAGCACAGGAAAAATTTGGGGCCAGAAGGTGGCATGATGGTTAAGGGTGCTGGACTCCCACATGGCCAACTGCGGTTCGAGTCTCGAACTTGACAGCCTGCTTTATCACTTTCTCTCTGTCTCTCTCTCTCTCTGTCTCCCTCTGGTCAAATTAAAAGATTAATAATGACAAATAAACATTAAATAAATAAATCTTAAAAAAAGTACAGGAAAAATTCAATTCCCATCCTATGACATCTTCTAGACCTGTTCCCTACACTTCTGCCACTCTGTGAAAGTCAGATTTATTTTATTCACAATGTGCTCCAGGCTATAAGGAAATAGTAAAAATAAAATATGCCCAAATTAACATCAAGTACTTATATTAAGTACATAAGGACTTTTAAAAAAATCATTTACACATGAGTAATTAAGAAGAAATCAATTTCTTTTTATAAATAATTTTTATCAGAACCTGGTAACGATGATTATCTCCCCAGGAGGATGGGGGACAAGAATTTTGGATCACAGGGACCAGCAGTCAGCATAATGGCTATGTCGCTGGACTCCCATGTAGTCGAGCACGGTTCACGTACCGGACCCGGTGGCTTAAAACTCATGCCAGGTGCGTGTGCATGCATTCCCAAGATCCTGAGAAAAGAATGGAGGAGAAGGGATTGAGGCGTGGCCATCCCCCCCGGGGGGTGATTTATCGCTTTCTGTCTCGCTGTCTCTCTCTGTCTGGCGAGCACATGTGCCCTATAGCAAAAAAAAAAAAAAAAAAAAAAAAAAAAAAAACCTCTCCAAAAAAAAAAAAAAAAAGAATTTTGGATCATGAATTTGCAAACGGTAGAAATATAGAAAAATCTTATGGGACTAAGGCCCATTAGGCCACCTCTAAAATATGTGTTTGACCTAATCTGGGTCACCTCTCTGGTCACCTGGATGACTGGCGTTTCCCTCTTTCGGTCCCTGCAGTCTACCACCCACACAACAGTCACAATGACACAAACATGCTACACCATCCCACACTTAAACATCTCATCTGGTGCCGCCCTCTGCCACTCGCTAAGCTCCAACCATACTGTCCTCTTTAACTGTCAGTTTCCTGAGTATGTCACGCTCTTTCATGACTCAGGGCCCTGCACGTTTTTGTCCACAATTTCTGCCCTGAGAAAACCCACTTGTCCTTAGGCCTCAGCTGAAATGCCTTTTCCTTGGAGAGTAAGGCATTCCTTTCTGAGTCCTGATTTCTCCACCTAAGTTATATCTTCAGCTCATTATCCTCCCCAGCCGGTTGCCACTTTCCTTCACAGCATGTCTCCCAACTGGTGTGTCTAATAATCACTATCTGTCTTCACGAAATTGTGAAGGCCAGGAGTTCAGGAATCCTGACTGAGAATTACCACTGGAATATCAGAGCCACTTGCTGGCACACAACTGGGTAGTACGCACTTACTCAATGAATCAAGCAGTGGCTTTGAACTGGGGTTCAAGACAACATCTGCCTCACATTTACTACATACCTACTGAGGTTCAGTTCCTCATTCCACCTGTAAAGATTGTTTGTATCTATCCCGAAACACTCTAAGTTAGAAAATGCTATCATTTTGAATGTTCCATAAATCTTATCAGCAGGCTATTGATTTCTGTACCCAAGTGACTGATAAACATTTTATCTAACAAACCAAAGAGGAAAACTCATGCCATAGAGACAGGCTTCTCTCTACCTTGAGTATTTGAATTCTCTTAGCTTGGATCCATCCAGTCCTTGATATTTTTTTGCGCCTTAATCTTCACCAAGTCACAGTCACCTGTGAAGTCTGTAGCACAGCCCATGTTTTCCATTAGGACGACTACCGTGCTCAGCTCTAAACAGCACATCGATCTAGAGCCCTCTTGGCCTACTCAACTTAGCAAACTCCACTCAAGATATCAAAAATCCTAGGGAACCAGCAGTAAGTGTAATGGCTATGTCGCTGGACTCCCACGTAGTCGACCGCGGTTCGTGTCTCGGACCCGGTGGCTTACAACTCACGCCAGGCGCGTGTGCGTGCGTGCCCAGGATCCCAAGAGGAGAATGGAGGAGAAGGGATTGCGGCGTGACCATCCCCCCTGGGGGGTGATTCCTCGCTTTCTGTCTCTATGTCTCTCTCTGTCTGTCTGGCGAGCGCACGCGCCCTATAGCGAAAAACCTCTCCAAAAAAAAAAAAAAAAGATATCAAAAATCCTAAGTAGTGAGTCACCCATTCTCCCTTTAATAAATGTGCTAAAGGGTCTGTTGTGAAACAGTATCTCTCACTTTGTAAGGGTTTTTATTTGCACCTCATCTCTTTTAGGTTTACCATAATTTCTTTTAATTCATAAAGTCAGACAAATATTTATTAAACATATTCCATAAGCCAAGCACTACGTAAGCCCCACAGATATGCACAAATCCCTATAGCCCTGTGCTAATTTATACAGCTAGAGTATGACCAGGCTTACTGAGAATTAAAAAAAAAAAAAAAATCACATCTAAAAATGCAAAGTTATCTGACTTCAACACCTTATTTCTTAAATAGTTTTAAAACATCAATCTTATCAGAACTTACACATCAGACTGGTTCTGTTCATACAAAGCTTTCATCTCCTCCAGAACTTGTCTGAGTCCATCCTCCTAAAACATGTAAACTGAAATTGATATAAATTCATGAATTTTTTCCACCGATTCTATGGCAATATTCTATCTGTACTAAATTTCTTTGATTTATATATCTTACCAAGAAGCAGTAATTACCTCATAGTCTACTAAGATGCTATAATAACAAGTGCTGGCAAGGAAGTGGACAAATGGCAACCTTTGCGCTGTTGGGAATGTGAAGTATTAGTAGTACAGCTCTGAGGAAAACAAGCCAATGGTTCCTTAAAAAGTTCAATGTATTTAGGGAACCAGCAGTTAGCGTAATGGCTATGCCGCTGGACTCCCACGTAGTCGACCGCGGTTCGCGTCTCAGACCCGGTGGCTTACAACTCACGCCGGGCACGTGTGCGTGCGTGCCCAAGATCCTGAGAGGAGAATGGAGGAGAAGGGATTGCGGCGTGACCATCCCCCCTGGGGGGTGATTTCTCGCTTTCTGTCTCTATGTCTCTCTCTATCTGTCTGGTGAGCGCACACGCCCTATAGCGAAAAACCTCTCCAAAAAAAAAAAAAAAAAAGTTCAATGTATTTAGAATATGATCCAGCAGTTTTACTCCTACGTATACACTCAAGAGAACAGCAAACATATGATCACATAGTAACGTGTACACAGATGTTTTTAGCAGCACTATTCACAGTGATCAAAAAGTGCAGGCACAGTTGTGGTGGTAGCGGTGGTGGGGCGCTACTGAGTGAGGCTGGGCCGCAGGGAGGCCTGTTTGGCTCCTGGCCCAACCTACACAGACAGGGTACAGTGGTACACACCTGTGGTCCAGCTCACTGGGAGCTGGGGCAGGAAGGACCGCGATGTGCTAAGACTGTCAAAAATGCCCATCTCACTCTCTCTCAGGAGCACGTGCACTTTCTCTGTCTCTCTCACATAAAAACAACAACATAGAAATAATCCGAATGTCCATCAACTAACTGGTAGATGGATAAACCAAAATGATATTCCATTGAGTGGCCATAAAAAGAAAAGACGTATTGATACAAGGTACAACAAGGATGAGCCTTGAAAACATTATTTTGGGACTGGCTCCATGGCTTGGTAATTAAGGCAGCCAGATCCCACATGGCTGATCATGCAGTTTGAGTCCTGGACTCTGTGGCTTGAGAAACATGCTGGGCATGTTTACATATGTGCCCAAAATCCCAAAAGAAGGGAGAGATGGAGAAGGGATTGCTGTGTGACCATACCCTACGGGAGGTGCTTTTTCCTCTCCCTTTCACATTTTCTGGTGAGCACATGCACCCTCTAGCAAAAACAAAAACAAAAAATTAATGGCAGATGCCAGAAACAAAAGGACAACTACTGTATAATTCCACTTATCTAACTACCTAGCATAAGCAAATTCACAGACAGAAAGTAGATTAGAGGTTACTAGGAGCTGTGGGAGTGAGAGAATGGAAAGTCATTGCATAATGGTGACAGTTTCTGTTTAGGGTGATGAAAATATTTCAGAAATAGGGGTGATAGTTGTCCAACAATATGAATGGAAGTAATGCCACTGAAATGTACACAGCCAAGCTTCATATTATATTTTGCCACAATTAAAAAAGGAAAGAAAAAGCACAATAATAAGGAATGAACTACTGACAACATTCACAATAAGGATAATCTAAAATGTATTATACTAAGCAAATGAAGCCAGACACGAGTATACTCTACGTGACTCCATCTGGCCCCTGACAGAAAAAGTTTGCCAGCAGCTGGCAAAGTGGGTCCAGCAACACTTAAAAAGACATAAATACAACCTGTTGTCAGAGAAACCACACTTCATGGTTGCCTAAAGCTGCAGATGGACAAGAGAACCCCAGGGTTCCAGAAATCTTGACTGGAGCTGGTACTGAAGATATATACATTAGTCAAAATTTAAAAATCTATTAAAGGGACCAGCAGTTGGCATAACGGCTGTGTCACTGGACTCCCATGTAGTCGACAGTGGTTCGAGGCCCAGACCCGGTGGCTTAAACTCACACTGGGCGCGTGTGCGTGCATGCCCAAGATCCTGAGAGGAGAATGGAGGAGAAGGGATTGTGGTGTGGCCACCACCCCTGGGGGGTGATTTCTCACTTTCTGTCTCTCTGTCTCTCTCTCTCTCTCTCTGGCCAGCGCACGCACCCTATAGCAAAAACCTCTCAAAAAATTTAAAAATTTTAAAAAATCCGTTAAAATATATATTTTGTTGTACATAAATTATACCTCAATAAAACAAAAAAATCAATAGTTTTACTGAAATATGCCAAGTAGGTAAGCAATTTATTGTTTACAGAAAAATGGTCTTAAAAGGTTAACACAGACAGACACACACACACACACACACAAGAATGGTGTAGGCCAAAGGGGTATTCCTACTGCTCAACTAGGGCAAAAATTTTTTTAAAAAAATAAGAATTCGGAAGTTCATAAATGTTATACAAAAAAATCTGTCAACGATTCAAAAACAAGTGATCCCATCTACTTTCCCCAGCCTATTTTAGTGCCAAAATGTATGCATTAGCAAAAATGTTTTGGTACACTACTGGCACAATTACAAATTCAACTATTTACCGCTGCTCAAAAGAGAGAATCCCTGATGAAAAACAAAGTGAGCGTGACTTCTATCTACCTTCCCTTTAATCGTCTGATTTAAAAAAATCATGGAAACGTGTAATTTATTAGAATCCAGTTAAACATTCGTTTTATCAGCAAACAGTATTTTAAGGAATAGGTGAAATTCTTGTACAATTAATATACCTGAAGGTATACAAAACAAAATAATTTTGTAAAATAGACATAACCCTTCAGACGTAAACTTTCATATATAGTAGGAATTATATCTGTTCTGAGCCCCCACCTCACGCTGCAGAACTGACAGCCTAAGAAGATTTTCTTAAAAACATACTTTTAAGGGAAAAAAAATCAGTTCTACATGGAAAGGCAATAATCATTTGTCATTTGTGAGCACAACACAGATTATGGAAGGAACGGAACTCACTGGTTGGCTCCCTGGAATGAATGTGGACCTCTCAGACCACCCTCACACAGCTGTGTCCCAGGCCAGCCTCCAAAGCTGCGTTTGCCAGGCTGCTGAGTGCGGCAGGTGGGTCTGTCAGTGGAACGCATGCAGAGACAAGGTGTTCTACCAGACTGAGACCTTGACCAGGGGGTGATTTTACAACTTCCAGATCTGCCCTGGCTTCTAGAAGTGGGAAACCAACACATCTTCAAATCTGAGGGAAAAGAGCTAGACTAAAGGTCTACAGAGTCAGGGTCCAAGGCCAGCACGCCAGTGCCTGTCTGACAAGTCTGTCTGTCTCCGTGGACACTTTCCTCAGTGGATGGTGAACCCTGAAGTGCCTAGTTTTGCGAGCCTATGCTCTCCTGCATTCCAGCATCTCCACGGTGTGTCCCCCTGTTGTCTCCCATGTTCCGAATGAGTAACAGTTGTAAAGTGGAAAGCACAATAGGCTAGAATATAGGAAACTGTTCAAGCTGAAGCTCTCCTTCCAATATGCTGTAAGTTCAAGAAAGTCCCTTAAATTGATCCCTAACTTCTCTTGGCTCAAGATTCCTCACTGTATTATAAAAGGATCGAATTATCACACTAAGCTCTTTCTAAGAGATTTTTGCTATAGGGCACATGCACTTATCAGAGATAGAAAGACAGGGAAAATGAGAAACCACTCCCCAGGTGGAATGGCCAAGCTGCAACACTTTCTCTTCCATTCTCCTCTCAGGATTTTAGGCACATGTGCACATAGGCCTGATGTGAGTTTTAAGCCACTGGGTCTGGGACTTGAACCGCGACTGGCCATGTGGGAGTCTCGCATCTTAACCATTACACCACCTGGTGGTTCCACTAGGTGCTCTTTAATGTTCAAAACAAAACTCATTATCTTCCCCCAAACATTCTTCTCCTCCCGAACTCTGATGCTGTTTACTAAGTTATCTGAGAATTCTCCAAGACCCAGATTCCTCCCTCACATTCATTACTCATCCATTGCTGCCCCCTCCTTTTTTTTTTTTTTTTTTTTTTTTTTTGGAGAGGTTTTTCGTTATAGGGCGCATGCGCTCGCCAGACAGACAGAGAGAGACATAGAGACAGAAAGCGAGAAATCACCCCCCAGGGGGGATGGTCACGCCACAATCCCTTCTCCTCCATTCTCCTCTCGGGATCTTGGGCACGCACGCACACGCGCCTGGCGTGAGTTGTAAGCCACCGGGTCCGAGACGCGAACCGCGGTCGACTACGTGGGAGTCCAGCGACATAGCCATTACGCTAACTGCTGGTTCCCCCCCCTCCTTTTTAAAAATTTTATTATTGTTTAAATCTCACCAGAGAGAGGAAGAGTGAGAAAGCAAGTTGCCAGGTCCAGGATTCGAACCGTTATCGGCCACATGGGAGTCCAGCACCTCAACCATCACACCACCTGCTGGGCCCTGAACTCTGATGCTGTTTCTAAGTTATCTGAGAATTCTCCAAGACCCAGATTCCTCCCTCCCATTCATTACCCACTGCTGCCCTCTTCTAATAATTTGATTCTGTTTGACTCAGGTCCCCAATATCCAGATGCTATTTCAGTGCTACTTACCTGACAGTTGGACCCACACACATCTCTTACCTGGTCTATCGCAATCACCCATTAATGGTCTCCCTGCCCCACTCTCCTCTCTTTAGTCCTTTCCCCACATTGCTGCTGTCGTTACCCTCAATACACAGAAATTACTAGTTTAAAATTCTCTACCAGTTTCCAAAATGCCACATGAGCGAATATCAAACTCTTCTAGGCCAAAGACCCACTTTGGCAATCTCCCCACATGTCCAACGTGACCATGTGGTTGTCTCTGTCCTGCAGTATCCTTGGGTTAGGATGCCTCACTCCCTTCTCAGAGCATGACCTCATCCTTGAGGTCACTGAGTAACTTTGAGTAACTTCCTCTACCCCAGCTCCTATCAGCGCATCTCCTTTGTGCTCCTTGTCTACACTTCTTTGACATCGCTTATCGTGGTGCACTCTATCTTGTGCCCATTCCCAGCAGAATGTGCCCTGGTAGCCACACAGTGGCTATTCTATGATGTGTACAAAATGTAGACCGGGGCCAGCCAGTAGCATAGGGGTTAAGGTGGCTGGATCCCACATGGCCAGCAGCGTGGTTGGAGCCCTAGTTCTGGGCACTTGAGAAACACACAGGATGTACCTGCACACCCACAATCCCCAAACGAAAGAGATGGAGCAGAAGGGACTGCGGTATGACCATGCCCCATAGAGATGCTTCTCACTTTATTTCTGTCTCTCTCTGTGGCAAGCACACTTGCCCTCTGGTAAAATTTAAAACAGACATAAATACATACATCAAAGGCCAGAGAACACAGAATGCAGCCTCTGGGACCAGAATGGCAGGATTCAAATCCTAGCTTTACTTCTTACTGGCTATGGCACCTAAATCTTTCCAAGCCTCTGCATACATAGCTGGAAAAAAGGAAAAACAACAGTTTAAACCTTGAAGAGCTGTCATAAAGACAATAACTAATGTAGGTCAAGTGCTTAGCACCCTGCCTAGGGCAGAAGTGATAGAGAAATATGAGCAATTATCTCAGAAATAACAGTAGCAGCAACAGTAGAACGAATACCAGCAGCAACACTGACAAGGGCATGTCAGGCATTGTTCGGAGACCCTCACACAGACCTCCTGGCTGAGCCCTCTGTACACCCTGAGTTGGGTACTATACCCACAGTCACCCTCATTTCTACGTAAGAGAAAGCTGAGCGCACTGAAAGCTTGAGTAACTGCCCCAGAGCGGCACCACAGAGCCAGAGGCTCCTTCCTCGCCTGAAGGCGAAACAAACGTTAGACTATTGCTGGGCAGTCAGTAAATTCTTGGTTAAAATAAGGAATAGCAACAAAGCTATACACGCAAAAACACTAAAATCTACCCAGATGAGGAAATTCACAAAATCACTATAAGCACAAATACTTTTATCCTATTTTATTAGACATTTGCCCTGCTCCAAAATTCTTGTTTCCAACACCGGAGCTGACAAGGTGGGACAGTGAATCCCCCAGAGAGGAGCAAGTCGCTCGCACAGGCCCCGCCCCTGGGACTCCCAAGCTACCCCCCCCCGGCCCCGCCCCCGAGGCTCACGAGTGCCCCGGCCCCGCCCCCGAGCCCTCCGGCCCCGCCCCCGAGGCTTACGAGAGCGCCGACCCCGCCCCCGAGCCGCCCGCGTTCCGGGCCCCAGCCTCCCTCACATTGAAGGCGGGTAGCTGCCCTTCAGGCGCGCGATGCAGCTCGCGGACCAGCTCCATGGCTCTTTCGCAGAACATGGCGACTGCGCCTTGCAGGGTTCCGCGGCTTAGTCAGCCGCCAGCTCTCACGTCAAAACGGTTGCCGAGCTCCTGGCAGCGCGTTCCTGCCGGCCACTGTCCCACAGCTTCAGCTCTCTGTTCCCGCGCTCCCCTTTTCGGCGCCAAACATACTCAACCAATAGGAGCGCGCCACCGGCTCGCGGCCTACGGCGGCCGAACGAGGACAATCGTTGCGGGGCGCAGCCGCGTTCCGAGGTGGGCGGAGGGCGAGGGGTCCCTTTCTCGGAGGCTGGCGTTGTAGGGCAGGCGATGACAGCCTTCTGGAGCCCCGGCCAGAACGGAGTCGCTGCCTCGAGCGTCCTCGGGCTACCAGGCGACTCTGCACGATACGGACAAATGACCGCTGCCCACTTCCTTTTTGTCCATTGATTCATTTTTCCTTTAGGTTCAAACGGGCACTTTGAGGCTAAGGACGGGAGGCCCAGAAACTAGTGTGTGAATGTTATGACGCAGCGTTTCGCTTTACTTTTGTAGTGCAGTTCTTTGCTCTTAAAGCTAACCTTTTATTAGGTTGCTCCAGTGTGGTAGGGACTGCGACGTGTATTTCATTTAATTCTCATATCAAATTCAATACAATCAAAATGAAGACAATTATGAAATTGCATTTCTTACGTGTACCCCTCAGCCCATGTCCTGTTTACTTCACTTTAAGCATATTAAATCAATGCAATCATTTAATTCTCAAGATTATTCCTAAAGATAGTTATTAAGCCTCAAACTTGATAATGAAACAGAGAAGGTGGGTAACTTGCCCAAGGTCACACAACATGTAAAATGATTAGACCCTATAAACAGGCTTTTCATTTTCAACCTCACTTTTTTATTTTAAAGCAGTCATTTAAAAATGTTTATAAGTCAGGAAAATGTCCTCCATTTTCAATAAGGATTTTCTTGCCAAAATGTTTATGAAAAATGTCCTAATCGAGAGAATAAAAAATGGTAATCATTGTTATAAAACCTATTTTGTTCATCTAGTTTTTGAGAGGCAATATTATTTTCTAAAAAGCAATATTGGATCCAGTCTGGCTAACTTGAGAAACCATGTTGCTCTTTTGCAACTATAAATCTGTTAGATGTTATCTGTAATAGAAATGGATGCGGGAAGCGCCTACATTAACAAGTCTCTGGCCCTGGCCGAGCTGATGCAGGGTGTAGGACAATACTCTGTAGGCAAGCTGAGGCCAGGTGGGAGACCTGCCTTCAATCCTGGCTCACCCTCAAAAGACAGGCATGGTGTGCTGCAGCCCACCTACATGGAATACAGTTATGGGTGTCGCTGAAGCAGGGCAGTTTGAGGCAGGAAGATCTCAACAGGGAGAGACCCTGTCTAAAAATGACACAAAACACACAGAACAAGCCTCTGAATTTTAAAAAAAGAATTACTTAACTTTATTTGTTGTTATTGTTATTTTTAAATTTGACCAGAGAAAGACAGAGGAGGGAGGGAGGGGGGAGGGAGGGAGGGAGGGAGGGGGGAGGGAGGGAGGGAGGGAGGGAGAGAGAGAGAGAGAGAGAGAGAGAGAGAGAGAGAGAGAGAGAGAGAAAGTGAGAAAGCAAGCTACCAGGTCCAGGACTCAAACCATAGTCAGCCATGTAGAAGCCCAGTGCCTCTAACCACACGCCACCTGCCGGCCCCAAGCCTCTGAATTTTAACCCAATGACAGTTACTTTTCCTCTCTACAGTAAGAGCTGATTAGTTAGGTGCTGTTTGCCAAGTACACAATCCTAAGGCAGACCGTGCTGCAGGACTCTAATCCAGAAACTGGCACCTACAACCTTCCTCTGCCATAAACCTTTTTAATTTT
Organism: Tupaia tana; assembly: GCA_026018925.1. NCBI lineage: Eukaryota > Metazoa > Chordata > Mammalia > Scandentia > Tupaiidae > Tupaia > Tupaia tana. Next base: position 59,665,111 of record JAKSZU010000015.1, on the reverse strand, counting down.
GAGCCTGGAGGCAAAGTCCCTAAAATCACTTCCTTACTTGTAAAATGGCAGGTGGTATTACCTCTGAGGAGTTGTGATGATTTTGTCCTTCCTTCAGCAAGTATTTATGAAGTGCCTATTATGAGCCAAGCGTTAGTCTAGATACAGAAAATAAACCAATGGGGCCACCAGGTGGCATGGTGGTCAAAGCGCTAGACTCCTAAATGGCTGACCGTGGTTCGAGTCCAGGACCTGGCAGCTTGCCTTCTCACTTTCTGTCTCTCTTTGATCAAACTAAAAAATAATAAATAACAATTAATCTTTTTTTTAAAGCAGTAAAAGTCCTTTCTCTCAGAGTGTACATTCCAGTGTAGGAAAACAGAATACACAGATACTAATACTTTTTTTTTCCCAAAGGCTTATTTATTTTCATGAGAGAAGCAGGCATCCCCAACCCAACAGGGTCCTTCCACCGTGAGCTACCCTGTCTCAGCTGGCCTGGATTCAAGGCCTGCAGTGAACTGGGGATGGGACCCACCTGCTTTAAATTAAACTTTTTTTTTTTTTTGGAGAGGTTTTTGCTATAGGGCGCACGTGCTCACCAGAAAGACAGAAAGTGAGAAATCACCTCCCGGGGGATGGCCATGCCGCAATCCCTTCTCCTCCATTCTCCTCTTGGGATCTTGGGCACGCACACACGTGCCCAGCTTGAGTTTACGCCACCAGGTCCAGGATTCGAACCATGGTCGACTTGATGGGAGTCCAGCAACATAGCCATTATGCCAACTGTTGGTCCTCCCACCTGCTTTAATAGAGGTTGAGGTGCTGGACATTGTTGCTTGATGGAGTGAGGTCCTAGGACACAATCCCAGGACCTTTCCATGTAAGCCCTGTCACATGACCGTTACATCACCACCCACCCCTGATACATTTTTTATGACAAATATATTGGTGACAAACACTGGCAAGAATGAGCAAGGGGAGGCGAACAGAGTGAAGGTAAGAGGCTCTGTTTTGAGTTAAGGGTGTTCAGATAGAAAACAGAACGCGAGGGAGGAAGGACAGACGAGGTAGTGTGGGCCATAAGGAGGATAGAGAATTCTAGGCAACAAGAGCCAAGTGAAAAGGCCCAGGAGGTGGGGGTGAGGAACAGCATGGTGGCAATGACGCTGGAGCAGGTCACAGAGGGAGAAGCTTGTGGCTAAGACCACAGGAGCTGGAGGCCCTTCATAGCTTTTGGTCTTGAGTGAGTGTGGAGCCAATGAGTGACAGAATTAGACCTAGGTTTAAAACAAAAAACAAGAAACCTTATGTGGCAGCTGACATGGAAGATAGGACTGAGGCGAAGGTGGAGACCGCAGACCACCCCGGCTGTTAAGTAATCCTGGCGGACAGAATGGTGGAAGTGGTGAGAAGTGGTTGGATCCTGGGTAGATTTTACAAGCAGAGCTGACAAGGCTTGGCGATATACAAGCTGTGACCTAAGAAGGGAAAAATCAAGGATCCCAATCCTAGGAACTGAAAGAGTAGAGTTCTATTCCCCAAGATGAGAAAGTTATGGATGAAGCTGAAAATGGGAGTCAGGAGTTTCGTTTTGAACTTGCTAAGTTTAGGTGCCTGTTAGACATCAGAGAAGAGTAACCATTAAATAGAGAAGCTGAGGGTTCAAGGAAGAGTCTAGCTATAGACACAAATATGGCTATTACCGAAGTGAGGCAGTATTTAAAGCCTAGACAACTAGGGGTTGAAAAAGACCACAAAGGCAAGGTTGAATATGAGCAGAAAGATTCAACACCCCTTACATTTTTCTTCTCTAACTCTCTCTTCCTTGCCTCCCCCCACCCCCCACTGGACTTCCCCGTTGCTGACTGCAATTCGAGTCCCAGATAAGGTAGCTTGAAATTCATGCCAGATGTACATGGCACGCATGTGTGTATGCCATGCATACCACATATTGTGCCCAAAACCCCAGGAGAATGGAGGAGAAGGGATTGTGGTGTGGCCATCCCCTCCCGTGATTACTCACTTTCCCTCTCTCTGGCTCTCTCTTGGCGCGTGTACACGCCATATGGCAAAAACGTAGAAAGCCTAAAAAAAAAGTATTTTGTGAGTGATAAAGCCAATCAAAACTTTAGTTTCTGAGTTCCCAATGTCCAGTGTGTGCTACTACATCACTTCAAATAATTCACCATTTAAAGTTTTTTCCCCGGGACCAGCAGTTGGCATAATGACTATGTCGCTGGACTCCCGCGTAGTCAACCACGGTTCGAGTCCCATACCCGGTGGCTTAAACTCACACCGGGCATGTGTGCGTGCTTGCCCGAGATACCGAGAGGGGTTGTGGGGTGGATATGCCCCCTGGAGGGTGATTTCTTGCTTTCTGTCTTTCTGTCTCTGTCTGTCTTTCTGGCAAGCACATGTGCCTTATAGCAAAAACCCTCTCAAAAAATATATTTTCCCCAGAGCATGGGTTTTTTTGAAGGTATTTGGTGATATCTACACAAATAGAAGTGTGGCTGTGGTAGTAATATGGTCAAAGAAATTATTTTGCAATTTCCAAGAATCATTGCAAAATAAATACAAGGAACTACTGAATTGCTAAAGGCAGTTTCAATTGATCGTAAATTATTAGTTGCCAAAAGTCTATAGATGTTGAAACTACAAGTTACTTTTTTTTTTTTGAGGTTTTTGCTATAGGGCACATGCGCTCGCCAGAGAGCAATCCCTTCTCCTCCAGGGATCTTGGGCATTCACGCACAGGGCGTGAGTTTCAAGCCACCAGGTCCAGGACGCAAACCTCAGTCAACTACGTGGGAGTCCAGCGACATAGCTATTACACTAACTGCTGGTTTCTACAAGTTACTTTGGAATAAGCAGGTAACTGTAATTCCTGATTTTGTAGACCACTTGTAAAATCAATGCCATATTAAAGAATAGCTTTGTTTGTAAAATTGTCCTCTATTCTTTCCCTTTTATCTTCTTAGGATGGTTGAATTAGGGCTTAATTTGGGTTTTGCAAGTGTGAATTTATCTTTTAGATAGATTCTCCCCCTCTGATAGTTCTAATTGCTCTTAATACAGGCTTTCAAAAAATAAATAAGCTGTTCACTTTTCATGTTGCCCAAAAGTAAAGATTACCTATTTGTTTCAAATTAACTACCCGGAAGCACAGTTTCGATTAAACGCTTTTTGTGAACTTGTACATAGTTAGGAGGGAACGCTGATTTGGTACCTTCCCCTTTTCGTTCGTACAAACCTTCGTGAGCACATTCCGGGGTAACCCGCGAGGGAGGGGAGCCACTCTCTGGACCCATTTCGGGCAGGATCCTCCCCCGCGTTCCCACTGTTCGGCACTGACCCGAGGCACCACCGGGTGGGTCTGCTCATGACACGAGCGCCCCACAACGAGCCTGGCGCCAGCCCGCGGTGCGGCCGCTCTGCTCTGCCTTCATGCTGCCGCGCGGCTGCGGCTTCTCCGGCCCTTCTCTAAGATGGATGCGGGTCGGCGCAGGGGATGCCGGGCGCGCCCCCGCGGAGCCTGAGCGGAGGCGGCCGGGGGCGGGGCACAGGGCGGGGCCGGTAGGAGCCCGGCGCTGATTGGCCGGCACGGCCGGACGGGCCCCCGGGCGCTGGTCCTTAGCCGGCGCCACGGCCTGGAGCTGGGATGTGAAGGGCTGCAGGCGGCGGGCTCCGGGCTCTGGCGGTGGCTGCGGCTCTGAGCGGCAGCGGGGCGGCGCGGGCGGCGCAGGTGGGTGGGCGAGGCCAGCTGGCGCCGTCGGCGGCCGGCCTCTCGGCCGCGGGATGAGGAAGCGGACCGAGCCCGTCACCTTGGAGCATGAGCGCTGCGCCGCTTCGGGCTCGTCGTCCTCCGGCTCGGCCGCCGCGGCGCTGGACGCCGACTGCCGCCTGAAGCAGAACCTGCGCCTGGCGGGCAAGGGGCCGGCGGAGCCGCGCTGCGCCGCCGACGCGGGCATGAAGCGGGCGCTGGGCAGGTGAGGCGCCGCGCAGGGACGGGGCAGGTCCGCCACCTGGCCTGCAGGTGCAGCCCCGGCCGCCCCCGAACCTCGGAGCCTCCTCCAGGGATCCCGCAGGAGCTCCCCTTCCCACCATTCCCACTGCCCTGGTGCCCACTGTGGCTCTCAGGGACCCTACGTAGCGTCCCGGCCTCGCTCCCAGCTATTCCTGGGTGAGCGGTGGGACCCGTCTGTCACCGGTACAGAGCGGCCTGGAGTCAGGACCTGGCGTAGGCGTGTCGGGACGGGGGCGGGGAGTCCTTGAGGAGTCCGAGTGGGACCCCGAGGGGCTGGAGCGCGGAGGGCCGTTTGGATCTCCTTTGCTGGGACCCAAAACCGAGCGCCCGTCCGAGGGGGCGGCGGTGTGTGGAATCATAACGGTAGCCTGGTGGCTCACTCGGGAGCTCTCGGTTTCTGTTGTCCTCACGAGTGACATTCGCCTCTCAGAACTGCTGGACCTTTGGAGAAGGGTGAAATGGCCTGCAGTGCCCACGGGAAAAGGGATGCATCGCATCCTCGCTGCTGGGCGGAAACCTGCTGCTCACCGTGCAGGTGCCAGTCCTCAAATCTGTGGCAGGAGTCGGGCTCCTCGGTAATCTCTCTGGAGTCCTAAAATCATTTGGCTATTTGCGTTCTGCCTTTGGGTAGGAGATGAATGCGTTTATGTAAAGCTGATTTCAGAATTGTGATTGGAGCATATTTCACAGAGACACATTTCTCTTCCCATGGGCTGGTTTCTTAATTATCTGGCTATTTGTAGAATATGGCTGTTTGAAGCCCTGCTACTTAGTGGTGGTGTTTGAAGAAGCTCGACTGTGCTGTTCTCAGGTGTTTATCAGCCATTTCTTATGGGGTCTACCCTAATGCCCTTAACTGTCACTGGCCGCTTCTGTGGAAAATGATTATTCACGTAGCTCCTAAAGGAAAATTCAGCTTTGTTGCTTAAAAGGCCATGAAGTTCCGCTCTAGGTGCTTCAAAGGCAGTGATTCTCCATCCTGCCAGAAGGACAGGTATGTTAAATTATCTAGCAGCTGGTCAATACATTTTGTGAAAATGATTTCTTTGCTGTGGGAAGGTTTATCTGTACTAAAAACCTATGGTTAGTTTTAATGCACTTTTTTAAAAAGGTAATTTATTTCTTCAGAGAGACAGTGTTCCCCGCAGGGTCCTGTGATCATCCCCAGCTCCAGCCAGCCCTCCCTCTGGGAGGTCCTGGGATGTGAACCCTGGGCCTTTCTATATGGGTCCAGTTGTATTAGTGCTGTAGCACAATCCGGCCTGAAATACAGTTTTACTAACAGGCTTGGCCTAATACTTAGATTTGGAAATTTCTTGTTTTGACAAATCGAATGATTATGCACAATAATGTTTGGCAACTCCTGGCCCCTTCTTTGAAGAATGTACTCCATGAAAAGGACCTGCTTAATTTTTGTTTGAGTGTCAGGAGACAGGAAACATTTGAGTTGTGCTCTTATCTTTACAGTAAATCAAAGGCTGTTAGAATCAAAAGCCAAACAGAGGGAAGGAAACCCCAATCAGTGTTGCCTCTTGGCTTCCTCCTGTGTGAGCAGACCCGGCACTCTGGTACTTTGTCCTCTCCTTCACTCAGGCCCTGCTCTACGCCTCCTCCTTGGAGAGCCTTCCCACACCAGCCCATCCCTGTTTGCCTTATCACTCCCCTGACATGATTAATGTGATTCATGCACAGGCCCTGACTCGCTTTACCTGTATCTCCTCCCTCTGTCATTTCAGGGAAGTTATTTTCCCCATCTCGTTTCTCCAGTGCCTGGCACATAGTAGGTAAAGAAAACACTTGCTGAATGGATGGATATCTGCAGAAGCAATTCCTAGAAGTGAAATTACTGGAACAAGAGATGTTGTGTTTATAACCTTGCAAGTTAAAGCTACAATGTGACTCCACAGAAGTCACACTGAATTATATTCCCCGTACACACGCACTAATACTGTGTATTACCATGCACTTTGATCTTTGTCTCCTTGATTAAAATGTTTTTTGATTTATAGCTTTATTTTGCATTACTTTATTGGTAGGTGGCATTTTTGTGTGCTTTAATAAGCGCCTACCCTCGCAATTATTTTTATATTTTATGACCCTCTTTTTCTTTGGTCCTCCTGTACATATCTTTTACCTCTTTATTGTGGACTTCCTAAAGCACAGAAGTATAGACCAGAAGATGATGAGCCTTCACACACCTATCACTTAGTTTGAACGGTTTCCAATGTTTTGCCAATCTTGAGTCATCTATCCCTCCTTCCCTGTATTTTTTTGTTTTTTTAAGTTTATTTCTTTCTTCCATGAGCTAGAGAGACAAAGACAGAGAAAGAGAAAGTACCCCAACAGGGTCTTGACACCATGATCCATCTCTGGCCTTTGGCAGCCCCAGATCACAGGCATGTGTATGCCCAGCATACTCAAAGAGTCTCTGGACCTGAACCAGGAGCCTTCCTATGAGAATTGCCTCATAGAGCATCATGGTTTACTGCCTGGTCATTATCTCCCTCTGCCCCTATTTTTTTGTAAAGTGAGTGACTACAGTATTTTTTTTAAATTATTTATTTAATTTTATTTATTTATTCATTTATTTTAATTTGACCAGAGACAGACAGACAGACAGAAAGTGAGAAAGCAAGCCACCAGGTCTGGGACTCGAGCTGTGTCAACCACGTGGGAGTGTCCAGCGCTCTAGCCACCACGCCACCCACTGGTCCCAATGACTAGATTATTTTTAAAAAATTATTTCATCTATAAATACTTTACAATGTATCTTGAACAAATAAGGACTTTTTGAAATGTTTATAACCTCAATGCTATTATCATGCCTATCAAAATCAATAATTTATTATCTAGTGTTAACAATATCTAACATCCAGTTCACATACACATTTTCTAATTGTCTCAGAAATGTCTTTTTAACTATTTATTTTATTTTTTAAAATAATTCCTTTATTTTATTTACCATTATTGTTATTTTTAATATGAACAGAATGAGACACAGAGAGAAAGTGAGAAAGCAAGCCACCAGGTCTGGGACTTGAACTGTGGTTAGCTTTGTGAGAGTCTAGCACCTTTAACCAGAATTTTAAAATTCTGTACATTTCTTAGATCTATTCTTATTGAATCTTTTTTGTTATTGAAAATGGTATCCTTTATTAGTCTCATTAGTTACAGTTTTTATAACTACCAACATACTTGTTATTGTTCTAATAATAGTTTTTGCAGTTCTTTTGTGTTTTCAAAGTAAATGACTGTGTCAATTGCAAAGAGTAAGAATTTTGTCCTCTTTTTCAATTTTTATGTCTTATTTTTTTCTTTTCTGATTGCTTTTTTTTTTTTTTTTTTTTTTTTTGAGGAGGGCGTGAAATGATAGAAATGATAGTGGGTACCCTTGTCTAGTTCTTGATTTTTTTTTTTTTTAATTACAAGAGAAGGTATGTGCATTCTCCAGAGAAAGAGAGAGAGAAAACTCCTTCCCCAACAAGCCATGATCATGTTACAATCCCTTTTCCTCCATTTTTCCATCCCATTAGTGTTCTAGGCACACACACATATACACACCCACGGCTGTGTATTTTTCAAGCTGCCATGCCAAGGCTTGAATTGCAGTCAGCTGTGTAGGATCCAGCTCCCTATGCACAGGGCTTAACTGCTGCTCTGTGGGGCCTGCCCTAGTTCCTGATTTTAGTGAGAATGCTGTCAGTGTTTTTGCCATTAAGTGCCCTGCTAGTTATTTTACTAAAGGGTGGGTTACTGATGTCATTACTTTAATGAAAATGGTGGCTGAATTTTTTCAAACACTATTTAACATTTAGACCAGGGTGTGCTGAGGGCCCTGGAGAGGTGGAGAGGACATGTTCCATCTGGAGGGGCAGCAGGTGCCATAACCTGTCCTATTGCTGCCTGGCATAAGCGTGGCCCTAGAGTAGCCAGATCTTCCAGTCTTTCCAGAAAAGGGTAACGGGCGTTTGTTGTTTGTTCTTGTGGGTTGTTTTGTTTGTCTGTGCATGCGCATGCATGTATATTTGGTATTGTCACCCTTTTGAACACTGGTAATGAATTCAGAGTTAAACACTTTTGGAGGTCAGAAGAAATCAAAAAACTGTTCTTCTTTTGCTTTTTATATTTCTGGGATGAAGGGTAGTTTTTATTTTATATATTTTTAAATTTAAGATAATTTTTAAGTTTATTGACTTCTTCCATGAGAGAAAGAGGAGCAGAGAGAGAGATACAGAGACAGGTACTCCCAACAGGGTCTTCATATTATAACCCCTGAAGAGCGATTTTTTTTCTCTAAGAATTAATTAATTTGAGGCCAGCAGGTGGCATAGTGGTTAAAGTGCTGGACTTCCACAGGGTTGACCACGGTTCAAGTCCTGGGCCTGGTGGCTTTAAACTTCCCTGGGCACACGTGTGTACATGCCCAAAATCCTGAGAGGAGAATGGAGGAGAAGGGATCACAGTGTTGTCAGCCCTCTGGGGGGTGATTTCTTGCTTTCTGTATCTCTGGTGAGTATACACGCTCCATAGTAAAACAAACAAACAAAAAACCTCAAAAAATTATTAAAATTAATTAATTGGTTAATATTTTTAAATTTGTTCAGAGAGAGACAGAGAGATAAGGAAAGCGAGAAAGCAAGCCACCAAGTCTGAGACTCAAACCAGTCAGCCATGTGGGAGTCCAACGCCTTAAACAACATGTCACCTGTTGGCCTGGAAGGATGATTTTTAAAGATAATTCTTTTTTTTTTTTTAAGATAATTCTTTACCTAATTCATACATCAGTTCTTTATCTTTGAGGAAAGGAACTAGAGATCAGTTTTTCTCTGTGCTTTGTCTGGCATGAGGAGGTGCTGGGCCTTGGAGGGATGTAGGTCTTCCATTTTCTCATCAGTAGTCCTGCAATTCTGGGGAAACATGCATTGAGGCACGAGTGGGTTGATCGGATCCGGGGAAGGCAGTCCTAAGATGGACAACATCTGTACGTCTTGGTCCACAAGTCATCCTCCCACACCCCGCCTGAGGAGAAGGCTGCATGGAGGGCTCATGGCCAGAACCTCACGTGTAAAGATGTACAACACAGTCATCTCCTTGTTTTTTTCTTGACCCAAAGAAAGGGGCTTTATTTCCAGCTGTTAATGGTGTCACAGAGGTGGGTGACTGAGGTCAACATCTGCCTCCTTCACCATCAGCCTTTCTGAGGTTTAATTTTACTTCCTCCAGTCATTCCTGTGGGGATTCTCTTATTTTGCAGCCTAGGAAGATGAGAGCTAGTTCCGAGCCAGCTTTGGTTGTCAAAGTCTGCTTTGTCTCCTTTCTCCTTCTACTCCACCACAGTACAGTCTGTGCTTGTCAAAAAGGGGGCAGGTTGTTTAAGACACCTCATGAGCCCCCAGCTTTGTCTGCTCCTTCCTAACTTGGTATACCTTGTCACTGCCATGCTCCAGCCTGACCTGAACGCTGGGACCTGGTGCTTCTCTGGCATCTCTCACTTTTTTAGGGCTCTGTGTCCTGTATCTGTGCTTGGTTTCAGACGTACCCGTCCTTCCCAAGGGCATGTCTCCTTCTGTGTGACTGGCAGGCAGGCCTGAATTTTGGGAGGTTACTTTGAGCAGACCAGAAGCTCATGAGGTGCTCTCAAGGAGACAGCCTTAGGGTGTGCGCTTACAGGGATGGAGACAGGATCCCATTCCAGACTCCCATTCCTAGTCTTCCTCCCAGTAGAGCAGCCTTTCTTTCCAAAATGAAATTTGCAAGAAAAATGTTTATTGAGATATATCCTTGAAAGCTGACAGATTAAATCAACCCTCTTCACCTAGAATTGATGCCACAGAACTTAGGTTTCAGGGGATTGCCTTTAACAGGGGGCTACTTAGCATGGAGAGCGATATGGCATTTGTCTCATCCTGAACTGTGGGTCAGGACAGAGGGGCCACCTGACCCAAGAAAGCAATAGCCAGAACACCTGAACTAGGTTGTCCTTGTCAGAGGAGCTGTCCCTGAGGGCTGGTTCCCCCCTCACCCCCTTGCAGCATGGGTGGTATGTGAAAGGAAGCTCGCATAGAGCTGGGTCTCGAGTGCGTGTTCTCGGACTTGGTGAGTTGCTCAACGTTCTGAGCTTGTCTCTCCATCTGGGATGTGGGGGTAGGGTTATGGGGAGGCCCAGGTATCTGACAGGTTCCTGGCACGCATGAGGTGCTCAGGCAGGGCATCTTCTAGTGTGACCATCCCTATTGTTGTTGCCGATGAGCTGAGGGTGCTGAGAAAGCCTGCTAGGCTCTTGAGGAGGGCTTTACTCCTTGCTTCCTTTTCTGCCCCCAAACTAGTTCACAGCCAGTTGTCATACACATGGGGTTCATCTAGATCATCTGGTTGATATTAGAAGATTTTCAAATATTTTTTTAGATTTTTAAAAAAATTTTTGCCATAGGGTATGTATGCTCACCGAAGAGAGACAAAGAGAAAGGAAAAGTGAGAAATCACCCCCCCCCCCCCCAGAAAGGTTGGCCACACCACAATCCCTTTTCCTCCATCTTCTTCTTAGAGTTTGGGCATGCATACACATCCGGTGTGTTTTTCAGGGTGCAGTTGAGTCAACCGCAGAGTCGTCCCTGTAGGAATCCAGCACCTTAAGGTCTACGCTACCAGCTGGCCCATGTTAGAGCATTCTTAACAACACTGCTTATCCACTTTTGTTTTCAGCCATTCCTGTCACATGGCTGGTACCTGTCATGTACAGTGAGGCCTGTGACACTGAGGTTATGGCAGTGGGTGCGGGCCAGGCTCTCATGGACTTTATATGCTTGTGGTGGAAATGGATAATAACAGAAAATATGTGGCGTGCAGGCTTTCGGGCTGCTGAGGAGGGGAGGAGAGCCAGTAAGGGAGCAGCTACAAACAAGGCACTGGTGGCTGCGTGTGCACGTGGGGTGGGCAGGGCCTTTCTGCCAAGGAGACAAGTGAATGGAAGCCGCCGGCTGTTTCAGAGCAGAGGCATGGCGTGCGTGGTATGATACATGTACTACCATGTCACTCCAACTGCGCGACATGAATGGACTGCAGGGACAGTGAGCAGAAACCAGGTGAGGGCTCTTGGAGTTCTCCAGGGGAGAGACGATGGGCCTGGGCCACGGCAGCAGCCCTGGAGGGGAGAAGACATGTAGAATTCTTTTTTTTTTTTGGAGAGGTTTTTTTGCCATAGGGCACGTGTGCTCGCCAGACAGACAGAGAGACAGAAAGCGAGAAATCACCCCCCGGGGGATGGCCACGCCACAATCCCTTCTCCTCTATTCTACTATTGGGATCTTGGGCATGCACGCACACACACCCAGCGTGAGTTTTCAGCCACCAGGTCCGGGATGCGAACTGCGGTTGACTACATGGGAGTCTAGTGACATAGCCGTTACGCTAACTGCTGGTCCCAAGACATGTAGAATTCTGAAGACGCTTCAAAGGAAGTACCACGAGATGCTGAGCTGGGTAGAGTGTGGACAACAGAGGAGTTAGATATGTCTTAAGGTGTTTTTTCCGAGTAGCTGGAAGAATGGAGTTGCAGTGCACTGAGCGGCAGACGATCGCCGAAAGAGCAAGCACTTTGTCGGGGGGCAGTGGTAAGAGTGTGGTTTGGACATTCCGAGGAGCTTATTACACACCCAGGTGGAGCAGGAGACGGAGATGGAGTTCAGGGGAGAGGTCAGGGTGGTGTCTGACCACAGCTTCCTGCAGGCACGACAGACTGCTGTGGCCCAGCCAGTGAGTCCAGTGGAACAGGGGCAGGGAGGGTGAGCAGGCGCTAGCCCAGTGGGCTTGTCAGGAGCACGTGAGTGAGGGAAAGGGGTTGAGAGAGGGTGGAGAGAAAGGCTGTCCCGGAAGAGAGCATGGTCTGCAGTGGGTTTTGGTGGTGTGGGGGTCAGTATTGACGAGAGCAGTTTATTGGAGTTGTGGGGCAACAGCCTGGTGGAGTGGGCCAAGGGGGAAGTGGAGAGAGAAAATACAGATGGCTCCCAGAACAAGGGGTTCTGTTGCAGGGCTGGCCTTATGGTCTAGCCATTAAGGAAGTCGGATCTCATGTGGCCGACTGCAGTTTGAATCCCAGCTCTGTTGGCTCAAAAATCATACTGGGTATATGCATGCATGTCTAAAATTCCTGACAGGATGGAGAAATGGTGGAGAAAAGATTGTGGTGTGACCACTCCCCATTGGGGGTGCTCTGATTCTTTCTATGTCTGTCTCTGGTGAGCACATGTGCCTCTGGTAGTTAAAAAAAGGAATTATGCTACAAAGGGGAAAAATGGGAGGGGGATGGGTCGTGGGTGTGAGAGGAATTTTCTTTTCTTTTCTTTCCTTTTCTTTCCTTTTTTTTTTTTTTAAGGGGTTTTTGCAATAGGGCGCATGCGCTCGCCAGACAGGCGGAGAGAGACAGAAAGCGAGAAATCGCCCCCCAGGGGGGATGGCCACGCCGCAATCCCTTCTCCTCCATTCTCCTCTCGGGATCTTGGGCACGCACGCACACACGCCCGGCGTGAGTTTAAGCCACCGGGTCCGGCACTCGAACCACAGTCAACTAAATGGGAATCCAGCGACATAGCCATTATGCAAACTGCTGTTCCCCCATGAGAGAGGAATTTTCTGATCACTGCTGTTAGAGCAGGTTGGTGTGTTCATGGAATGATCCAGAGGAGAGGGGAAGGCTGGTGGTGTGGGACAGAGTGGATGTGGTTATCTCCTGGGCCTGTGAGAAGGAGCAGGACCTGGTGCCCCAAGGCTAAGTGGAGGGGTCCCCCTTAGACAGAAAGGAAGTCCGAGGACATAGTGAAGGTGTGGGTAGGTTGATAGACCTGTGGGTGGAGGCACGTGGAAGTTCTGTTCTGGATGCTTCTGCTTTCCCTGTGGAATAAGCGGTCACTGAGGGAACAGGGAGAGGAGGTGTTGCAGTCTCTTAATCTCAGTTCCCTATGCTGGCCCAGCCTTTGCTCTAGATCCTTGACCTCATCAGAATTTTCTACCAAACTTGCCAAATTCTCATTAACATCACACTGCTGTTGGAAATATCCTTTCTAACGTGTTATTTTAAAAATGGATGACGAAGGTGGTTCTCAGGGGAAGTCATTTCAACTGTGACTTGCTGTCTGAGAAGCCGGTATGTGCTGCTGAACTGGGTGTTGTCCTGCTATAGGAAGCCTAAACAAAGCCAGTGACTTCCACGAGGATCCTGTACACACCCCATGTGAAAGGGGTGTAATGCTGGGCTTGAGGCAGAAAGGGAAGAAAGGTTCACATGAACTGATGTCAACATAAAATGATTAGGCCCGGTACTGGACTGCAGTACTAGAAACCACATGGCCTACTCCAGGTCTGGATCCTTAAGTTGACCTGAAGATAAGCTAGGTAGGCATGCACGCAGGCACCCAGGATCCTGAGGACTGAGGGGACTAGGAAAAAGGGATTGTAGCATAAGAGATGTTGTTGGGAGTCTCTCTCTCTCTCTCATGTGTGCATGTGTGTACTCTGTAACATAAATAACATTCTACAATGATTAGGTAGGACTTAGGCAGAATTCTTACCTTTCAGGGTTTGCTGGTATGCAAATTGCTAAGTTTCTTAATTGTCAAATAGAATTAGTCTTGAGATGGTCCTCATGACTTAGTTGTCTTAGTCATGTATGACCTACTTACCAAGTATGGAAAGATCCTGAGAAGGCTGTGAGAGGAAAGGGTGTCAGTGTGGAAGAGTTCGAGAACATGAAGACTCTGGTTTGTAAAGATAAAGGCAGAGGAGGGTTCTCAGTGAAGGAATATAAGCAGATCTCAGGAGTGCTAGAACTTAAGGCTTGCTCTTGAAGCTTGCAAGAAATTGCCCTAAGTTTTAGTGTAAAAGAAAAGAAAGATCAACACCAGCAGGTGGTGTGGTAGTTAAGGCACTGAATTCCCATAAGACCAAGGGTGAATTGAGTCCTGGACCTGGGGGCTTGCTTTCTCACTTACTTTCTCTCTCTCTTGCTCTGATTGGTGAGTACACGTGCCCTGTAGCAAATGAAAATATATTAACAATAAATAAAATTATCATTAAAAATTTCAGATGGCCTTCACTTCCTATCAGACTGGTAGGATCTCTATGCAAAGTTTGGCTATATTGGCTGAACTATTCAGAATGGGAAAGTGAAAGGAAAGTAAGAGTGTTCAGAGTTGAAGCCAGTCATTTTCAGGTCCCTAAAAGGGATACAGCTTTTAATTTCAACCATTTTCTGCTCCTATTAATGTGTGTAACAGATGCGTGCACCTCTTTCATCCTCGATCTGTACCCTTCCTGGTCCTGGATATCACATGGCTCCTACCTGAAAGTGGCCATGTCTATGTCAGGTGCCCGTGGATTCTTCTATTCAGCAGTTACTGTGTCTATGTTTGTCAGATGCTGTGCTAGGCACTGGGATGCAACAGTGCAAGAAGGTAATACCTGTGCCCGGGGAATTGATTGTCTATCAGTTCTTATGTGTGCCAGCCATTGGGTCTTCACCCAGATGTTTTGACAATGTCAAGACAGAGAGAAAATAGGTAATGGCTTGAGGTGCTCAGTCTACTCTCACATCTTTCCTTTCCTAGCGTCTCCTATTGCTCTGAAATGTTTATGTGCTGATATATCTTCTGGGTATCTTCATCGTTTAGCCTCTCGCTTCATTGAGAGAATGTAATGCAAAATACATCACTGGCCAACCAAGCTATCTCCAGATATAAGGAAAGAAATTCTCACAGTTTGGGGACTAACGGCTACTTCGGCAAGACATACCATGCAGAACCCATGGAAACAAAAACAAGACTGGCATTCAAGGACACTTGATACTTAGCTTAGGTTCCAGCAGGAAGGGACTCTTACACTAGCTCAGGCCCCGGGGAGCCTATCGGGGGCCTCAGGAGAAAACCTAAGGATATGCTCCAGGTGCAGGGAGTGCTCTCCAGGTGCAAAGTCATCCCAAGAGGGCCATCACCATGGTGAAAGGCAGCCTCTGCAGGGCCATCTCTTTCATTCTGTTCCACTCTCTCTAACAGTGCAGTTTATTTTCTCATCCCAAAGTAATAAAGATTTCTTAAAAAAAATTTAAGACAGAGGGGCCAGTAGGTGGCTTGGTGGTTAAGGGTGCTGGACTCCCACGTGGCCGACTGAGGTTCGAGTTCCGGACCTGATGGCTTGCTTTCTCTCTCTCACTCTCACTCTCACTCTCACTCTCACTCTCACTCTATACCTCTCTGGTCAGATTGAAATAAATAAATAAATGAATAAATAAAGTTAAATAAAATAATTTTTAAAAATTTAAGACAGAAAAATAAGAAAGTGAAACTCCTCTCTGGATATATATTGCTTGCATGTTCTTTTATTCATTTAACAACTGTGTTCTTTTCATTCGTTCAACCTTCATCAGAGACTAGAGGATGCATATAAAACGTTGCACAAAAGTCCCAGTCCTTGTGGAACTTACATTTTCATGAAAACAGAGCCAACTATGGCAGCACTAAATGGACAGGAAAACTTCAAGGGGGAGGTAAAGTGTTATAAAGAAAAATAAAGCAAGGTAGGTGATGTGGTTCTATCTAGAACACTTGAAAACAAGCTGCACCACAGTGGTAAAACATTTCTGTTCCTGCTGGAAAATAAATACTTCTCACAGTAGGATACCCAGCTGTTCAGCGCTGCCAACAAAATCCTCATGATTTTTTGTTTTCTTCTTTGAGAACAAAGAGACATTTATGGATTGCTCTTGTGTGTGTTTTCAATTCTGTAGAGTGAAATTGCTCTCAATACTGACTGTGTTTGAGCAAGATCTTGAAGATTATTGTTCAGATGTCCACCAAAAACTAAGAGTTTAATCCAGCTACTAATCTTGGGAAATGAATCTCAGCTTTACTCTGTTTCTTCTGAGAGAGTATAATGGGATAAAATAATAGAACACTTTTCTTCGATCAAAAGTAGACACATTTAAAAAGAATTATAGAACTTCTGCTTCTGGCTAAGATGGAGTAACAGTGAACCAATACTCAGAAATAACCAAAGCAGCAGGAGCTATAACAAAAATAAACAAAATACATGAAATAGGAGTTTTCAAAACACTTGGCACCAGGCAACAGGGGACAGTAATCTCGGAGAGGTTGCAGACATACGAGGTGAGGCCTGCAATTGTCCCAGCTAACTACCTGGAGAGTTAACAGGCCACAGCCCAGGGAAAGGGAAACCGAGGTATAGAGCCTGGTGGGCTTCCTGATTCGTGGATTTGGAGTTGAGAATCCTGGAAGACCAAAGTGGCTGGAGTTTAGAGGACAGAGTACCGGAGAGGAGAGAACAGCACAACAGAGAGACTAGGTCTGCAGAAGGTTTCCTCGGAGCATTCAGGAGATCACTTATCAGCACTTGTGTGTGAACAAACTGTTTCAGGCTCGGAAAGAACTGCCCTTAAAGATTAAGGGGAATTATCTTTGTTCCCTATAGTGAGACCGTGATTAATGGCACATCCAGCAAAACACTCAGAAGTGGAGAATTAATTAGCCCTAGACTTAGCACTGCTCAGGACCTACCTACCTGATCATAAAACCAAGACCCAAAAGTATCAAAAGAATCCAGATGACTTAACTGCATCCCAGAAAAAGGCTCCATAGTATTAATGAGGATATTAAAATATCCAGAACCCAATACAGTAAAATTTATAAGCTCTAGCATCCAATTCAAGATTATCAGGTGTGTGAATTTGCTGGGACTGCCATAATAACATAGACTGGGTAGCAAATTATTTTCTCATACTTCTACAGGCCTGAAGTCCAAGAACAAGGCATTAGCAAGGTTAGTTTGAGGACTTTCCCCTTGGCTTAGAGATGACCAGCTTCTTCCTGTGTCTTCACATGGTCTCTGTATCTGTTTCCAAATTTCTGCTTATCAAGATCAGTCATATTGGATTAGAATCCACTATAATGACCTCATTTAATATAATTACCTCTTTAAAGACCCTCTTGTAAAATACAGTTATATTCGGAGTACTGGGCATTCGTATTTCAACATATGAATGGGGGTCATTATTTACCTATAACACCAGGCATGCAGAGAGGCAGGAAGAACAATTTGTAATGAGAATAATTAATCAATAGAAACCAGCCCAGAACTAAAATATACGTTAACATTAGCAGAGAAGGACATTAAAGAAATTATTATAATTGTATTCTATATGGTCAAAAAGTTAAGTAGAGTCATGAAAGATATGAAGGTTACCCAAATGAAATTTCTAAAATGAGAACCACCATGTATGAAGTAAAAGATAACATCGAAGGGGGATTAATGGCAGATTAGATGCTGCAAAAGGAGATATTCAACTATGCAACATAAAACACAGAAAAAAAAGAGAATCACAACAAATTTCAAAAGCGTCAGTAAGCCTTGTAACAGTACACTGTATGGGCAATTTGAGTCCTCAAGGGAGGGGAGGAAGAAATATTTGAAGAAAAGTGGCCAGATTCCAAGCTTCACAAAATCTATAAATTTACTACTAAAAAACGAAATGAATTCCCTGCAGGACAAACAGGAAGAAAATTATACCAATGTACTTCATAATGAAATTGCTCAAACTCAGTGATAAAATCCCTTCTCCTCTCAGAATTTTGGGCAGGCAGAAAAATCTTGAAATCAACTGGAGTGGAGGTTGGGGATAGGCAGCAGGTAGCATAATGGTTAAGGCAATGGACTCCCATGTGGTTGACTATGGTTCAAGTCCCAGACCCAGCAACTTCAAACTCATGCCGGGTACATGTGCATGTGTACCCAAAATCTCAGGAGGAGAAAGGAGGAGAAGGGATTACAGTACGACTATCCTCCCCACTGCCCGCCAAGGGAGGTGGTGGTGCTCCTTCACTTTCTCTCTCTCTCCAGCAAGTACACGCACTGTAGAGCAAAAAATCTCTCTTGGAAAAAAACAGAGTGGTAAAACATGCAGTGTACACAGGAAGAAAGACAGAGGTATCAGCAGAAGAAGACAGTGGAACAACATCTTTTTTTTTAAAGAGGTTTTTGCTATAGGGTGTGTGTGCTCACCAGAAAGAGACAGACAGAGAGACAGTGATAAATCACTTCCCAGGGGGGATGGCCACACCGCAATCCCTTCTCCTCCATTCTCCTTTCAGGCACACAAATGCGCCCAGCATGAGTTTAAGCTACCGGGTCCAGGACTCGAACCACAGTCGACTACATGGGAGTCCAGCGACATAGCCATTTTGCTAACTGTTGGTCCCTGGAACAACATCTTTAAAGCACCAAGAGAAAACCTATCCGCCTAGAATTTTTTTTTTTTTTTTAAGAATTACCTGTTCAATTTTATTTATTATTATTTTGTAATTTGACCAGAGAACACACAGAGAGAGGGAGGGAATGTGAGAAAGCAAGTAGCTGGGTCCGGGACATGAACTGCAGTCAGCTATGTGGGAGTCCAGCTCCTTAACCACCGTGCCACCTGATGGCCCCTAGAAATTTTCTTTAGCAAGGTAAAATTATCATTCAAAAATGAAGACAATAATAAAGTTTTCAAACATACAGAAGCTGAAAGAATTTATCATCATTGTACTCCATGCTATAAGAAATGTTAAAGCATATCTTTCAGGCACAAGCAAAACTATACCAGGTGAAAATCTGAATTTACACAAATGAATGAACATGGGCAATAATTATATGAAAAAATATACACTTTTTTTTAGAATTATTTTATTGAACTTTATTTATTTATTTTAATTTGACCCGGGGTGGGGGAGGAGAAAGGAGAAAGCAAGCTGCCAGGTCTTAGACTTGAACCGCGGTTGGCCTTTTGGGAGTCCAGCACCCTTAACCACCACATCACCTGCTGGCCCCTATAATTTTTATTATTTAAAGATTTTAAATGATACTTAAGTCAAAATAAGTTACATTATGGGGTATATAACATGTAAAAGTGAAATTCATGACAAGTAGATATAGATCAAGAAGGAAAGACTGAAAATGCGTTCTTATAATATTCCTTTTTTTTTTGGAGAGGTTTTAGCCATAGGACACATGCGCTTGCCAGACAGACAGACAGACAGGAAGTGAGAAATCACCCCCTGGGGGGATAGCCACACCGCAGTCCCTTCTCCTCCATTCTCCTCTCGGGATCCTGGGCACGCACGCACACACAAGTGCCCGGCGTGAGGTTTTTTTTGTTTTTGTTTTTTTTTGAGAGGTTTTTGCTATAGGGCGCATGCACTCGCCAGAGAGAGACAAAGAGATAGAAAGTGAGAACTCACCCCCCAGGGGGAATGGCCACGCTGCAATCCCTTCTCCTCCATTTTCCTCTCGGGATCTTGGGCATGCACGCACACGCGCCTGGCGTGAGTTTAAGCCACCGGGTCTGGGACTCGAACCGTGGTCGACTATGTGGGAGTCCAGTGACATAGCCATTACGCTAACTGCTGGTCCCCTTATGATATTCTTTTATATGAAACGTTATAATTTCACTTGGATATAGAAAGATGGATATTGTAAATGTTAAAGCAATCACTAAGCATACAATTATAACAAATAACCAGTCCAACAAAGGAAGTAAAATAGAATTATAAGGTTTGACTAATCCAAAGGGAGGCAAAAAAAAAAAAAAAAAAAAAAAGAAGGAAACAAAGATGGACCAACTAAAAAACAAATAGCAAGATGATAGATTGAAACCTAATCATACCAGTAAACATTAAATGTAAGTGGTCTAAGCACCCAATTACAAAACAGAAATTATCAGTTCGGTTAAAAAAGGAAAAAGAAAGACAACTGTATGCCTATGAAAACAATGCTCTTTAACACAAAAAGGCCAAAAGTAAAAGAGTGAAATTACATATACACCACACTAGCACCACATTAATCCAAAGGTGGCTGGGATGGCTACATTAAAAATGAGACAAAGTAGGGGTCCGCAGGTGGCATGGTGGTTAAGGGTGTTGAATTCCCATATGGCCAACTATGGTTTGTGTCCCAGACCTGGCGGCTTGCTTTCTTGCTGTCTCCCATCAAATTAAATAAATAAATAAAGTTAAATAGAATAAATCATTCTTTTAAAAAAAATCAGACAAAATAGACTTCAGAGTCAAAAATACTACCAGGAAATAAAAGATCATTTTATAATGTTAAAAGGAACAATTAACAAAGAGCATGTAACAACCCTAAACATTCATACACATAACTGACAGCTTAAAAATATGATGTTTTCTGTAAAACAAAAGTTGATAGAACTGCAGGGAAAATAGTCACATTTTATAATTATAGTCAGAGATTTCAATACTTCTCTCTTAATAGCTGATAGGAGGAGGCAGAAAAGCATCAAGGAAGTAGTAGATTCAAACACCACCATCAAACAACTTGGTTTCATTGACATTTACTCAAAAACAGCCAGTACACATTCTTCTCAGTGTGCATGTTGGAATGTTTACCAGATACACCATGTTTGGGGCATAAAACAAGTCTCAACTTTAACGAACTTAAGTCATACAAAATACATTCTTTGACCACAGGTAATTAAATTTAAATCAATAGGCAAAGATCTCTGGAAGATTCCAAACCATTTGGGAACTGAATGACATACTTCTGAATAAGTTATGGATCAAAGAAATCCAAAGGGAAATCAGAAAGAAGTTTACATTGAATGAAAATGAAGGCTGTATGCCTCTAAAACATCCTTGGGTAATGTGGAGTACTAAGTGCCTCTCATGGTAAAGAAGAAATGTCTTCATTTACTTCAGTTTCACATTAAAAAACTAGAATAAAAGGTTCAGTAGGAGGCATGGAGATTAAGGCACTGGATCTCACATGGCAAGCTGCACAGTTTGAGTCTCAGACCCAGCAGCTTAAAACTTACACCAAGTGCATGTGCATGCATGCCCCAAATCCTGAGAGGTGATTGGAGGAGAAGGGATTGCAGCGTGGCCATTCCTCCTGGGGTGGGGTGGGGGGAGTGATTTCTCGCTTCCTCTTTCTCTGTCTCTCTCTCTCTAGCGAGCACATGTACCCTAAAGCAAAAACTAAAAAATACATAAAAACAAGTAGGGAAAACAAATTAAGGCCAAAATGAGCATATAGTAAAGGTCAAAGCAGAAATCAAGAAAATAAAAATCAGAAAAACAATGAAGGATGTTAATATGGGTTGAATATCCCTTATCCAAAATGCTTAGGGTGTTTTAGATTTCAGATTTTTTTCAAGTTTTAGAATATTTATATCTTGGAGATGAGCCTAAACGTGAAACTCATGAAGATAATTTAGCCTGAAGGTAACTTTATACAATATATATTGCAGCATTTTGACTGTGAGCTATCATATGAAGCCAGGTGTGAAATTTACCACTCATGGAATCAAGTCAGCATTCAGATTTTGGAGTATTTCAGATTTTGGATTTTTGGATTAGAGATGTTTAACCTGTTGTAGTTTTAATTTTTAGTAGAAAAAAATGCACAGAACCCAAATAAGTATCATTCGGTGAATGCAAAACAAATTGTGGTATATCCATATAGTGGAATACTACTTAGCAATAAAAAAGGAATTAACTCAGAGCACAGAAATGTTGTTGTTACTGTTTTTAGGTTTTTGCCATAGGGCACATGGAAAATGTGACACATGTGACAGAGACAGGGAGCGACAAAGAAGGAAAGTGAGAAATCACCCCCTCGGGGAGATGGCCATACCACAATCCCTTCTTCATTCTTTTCTTGAGGTTTTGGGCACTCATACACATGTGACACCTGTGTCCAAGTGGTTTTCAAGTCCCTGGGTCTGGGACTTGAACCATGGTAAGCTATGTGGGAATCCAGTGCCTTAACTACTACGCCACCTGCTGGCCTGAACACAGATTTTTAGGGCAGTGAAACTACTCCATATGATACTGTTTAAATATCATTATTCATTTGTGCAAAATCCATAGAATGTGCAACACTAAGAGTGAACTATAAACAATGGACTCTGGGTGATAATTCAATACAAATTCATCAGTCGTAACAAATGTACCATTCTGGTGGTGAATGTTGGTAACAGGAGGTTATACATGTTTCAGAGCTGGGATGGTGTACATATGGGAGATCTTTATACCTTCAGCTCTATTTTGTTGTGAATCTAAAACTGCTTTAAAAAATAGTTTAATGTTTAAAAAAGAGGAATGAGTTAGTGATACAGGTAACAATGAATAGACAAAGGAATCTCAAAATAATTGTGTGAAAGAAGCCAGATGAATGAATTTCCATTCAAGTAAAACTGGCAGGTTCACTCCAGTCCATAATAGAAGTTATTGGAAAAGTCACAGCGTATTTTTCCATGTAAAATCAGATCAGTAGATGCTTAGGAATGTGGGGTGAGATGCAGATCAGAGAGGGGCTAGAAGAGGGAGGTATTAAAAAGGACAACAGGAGACTTTGGGGATAATGGATATATGTTTTCTAATCATGATTAGATGTCTTGACTGTAGTAATGGTTTTGATGGGTACTTACATATGTTAAAAACCTATAAAAATTATGTACTTTATGTGCAGTTTATGACAATTATGCCTCAATAAAGCTATTTTTTTTAAATAAATGTTATAGTGCTTTCTCATGAACACAAGAAACAAAAAAATCCACCCCTGCCCCAGGCTTTCCTTCTCATCCATGTTCTTCACATTGTTCATTCTGTTGGTTATATCCCCACTAGCCTTTGAGATTTTTGAGCATAGTCAGGTGAATTCCAAGGAGAAAACCCAGGAGAACTGAGAGTCAAGTTTCATTCTGACTTTTTCCCTGGATTTCTGGTAGTGTTTCATTTCTTCCAAAAGAGGATTTGGTGAAATGGAAAGACTGGCTAGACTGGGAGGCTCCAGATGAGCTTAGTTTTCTATCTCTAAAATGGGGGTATACAACAGCCTTCATTGGGTTGTACTAAGAGTTCAACAAGACTACATTGGAATTACAGAAGTATGAAGTGGTGGAACCATCAAATGGTGTAATGGTTCCGTCACTGGACTCCTATGTAATTGACTGTGGTTCAAGTCCTAGACCTAGCAGCTTAAAAATGCATACCAGGTGTGTGTGCATGCATGCGTACTCAAATCCTGAGAGGAGAATGCTTTTATGGAGATAATATTTTTTTTAAAAAAGTGTATTCTGCAGTTCTCTTCCATGATTATTACTATTATTATTTTGGAGAGTTTTTTTTTTTTTTTTTTTTTTTTTTTTTTTGCTATAGGGTGCGTGCGCTCGCCAGACAGACAGAGACGGAGAGATAGAAACCGAGAAATCACTCCCCAGGGGGGATGGCCACACCGCAGTCCCTTCTCCTCCATTCTCCTCTCGGGATCTTGGGCACGCACGCACACGCACCTGGCGTGAGTTTAAGCCACCGGGTCTGGGACTCGAACCGCGGTTGACTATGTGGGAGTACAGTAACATAGCCATTACGCTAACTGCTGGTCCCCTTCCATGATTATTTAGAGTTAGTGAAATCTCCACAAAAAGGTAGTGTATAGAATACTTTGGCATATGTTTTAGTACATTTGTGCTCCTATAAAAAAAATACCTGAGGCTGAGTAATTTATAAAGAACAGAACTTATTTCTTGTAGTCTTGAAGGCTGAGAAGTCAAAGATCAAGGTGATGACAAGTTTGGTTGTCCGGTGCCTTGATGCTGCACCCTCTAGAAGAGAGGAACCCTGTATCCTCATGTGGCAGAAGGCAGGAAAGCCAGGTAGCTGAGCACTGTGAAGCTGAGGCTTCAGCTGTGAAACTTCTTTTATAAGGCCTTAATTACTTTGAGAGAGGAGCCCTTCTGGCCTAATTACCTCTTTTTTTTTTTTTTTTTTTTAAGAATTATTTATTTCATTTGTTATTATTTTTTAATTTAACCAGAGAGAGAGAGAGAGAGAAAGGAAAAGTAAGAAAGCAAGCCATCAGGTCTGGGACTTGAACTGCGGTCAGCCATGTGGGAGTCCAGCACTTTTAAACACCATGCTACCTGCTGGCCCCTCTAAACACTTCTTAAAAGGCCTACCTCTAAATGTGATCACATTGAGAACACCTGAATTTTGAAGGGGCTACACCTCAGCCATGCCATTTCTTAATGTTTCCAAGTAGTGTCGACTTTACATAATGGTTAGAGTAGTGCATCATGCTATTTGCTAACAGTATAGCAGGATAAGAAAAAAAAATGTTCTCTCTTCTAAGCACTGCCTACTGCAGGCAAAATAGGATGCATAGACTAATAGGTGAAAGTAACAATTCTGGCATTATTGAAAAGCCAGGACCTGTCCTGACCCAACCTGAGCCAGGAAAGATAGAACCCAAGAGAAGATGCTAAGTCGATGTCGTTACATTGACCTCCTTCTGGGGATGAGGCCAGAAGCTTATCTTCTTGCCCTGTAAATAATATTTTCTCCATAAATAGAAGGGGGAGTGCAAGAACTGAGAGCCCTTAAGGGCCAGCTTGTCACCTGCTGTGGGATGTGGTTTCTGGAGCAAGCTTTGTCCTGAAGTCAGATCCTCCTCAGGCATTGAAGTGGACTGCAAATGGGACTGCAGGTGCTAAAGAAAAGAGAAGGAGGGGTGCCCATTTTACCACTCATGAAGGGTGAGAGTTCCAAATACTGGCCTGGGCCATGTATTTTGGACTACATTTGGAGGAAATGAGAGAATAAGGACAGCATAGAGAATCTGTTGTAAAGGTAACTTTATACAGTGGTTGAATCCTGAGACATTGGCCTGTGTATCAAGTGTCTTAGATCTTAAGTACAATAAAGACTTGACAAGATTAGGTCAGTACCCATTTTCTGGAATATTCTACTAGTTCATGAAATATAAAAATCTGTGACCAGCAGATGTCATAATGGTTACGTCACTAGACTTTCATGTAGTTGACCGTGGTTCAAGTCCCAGACCCAGTAGCTTCAAACTCACACTGGGCACCTGTGTGTGTGTACCCAAAATTCTGAGAGGAAAATGGCCATCCCCTGGGAGATGATTTCTCACTTTCTGTCTCTGTCTCTGGCATGCCCTATAGCAAAAATCCCTCTAAAAAATATAAAAATGTAGGACCAGTTTGTTTTGTGAGGTCAGGAAGGTGGATAGGGGTAGGTTGGGAGGGATTGTTTCTGAAGAGAGATGAATAGCATTAAATAGGAAGCAGCCAAGGCAATTACTTGGTATTTTATACAACCAAGAACTGTTATAGTTTTTTTTTTTTTTTTTTTTTTTTTTTTTTTTTGAGAGGTTTTTTGCTCTAGGGCGCATGTGCTCGCCAGAAAGACAGAGAGAGACAGAGAGACAGAAAGCGAGAAATCACCCCCCAGGGGGGATGGCCACGCCGCAATCCCTTCTCCTCCATTCTCCTCTCGGGATCTTGGGCACGCACGCACATGCGCCCGGCGTGAGTTTTAAGCCACCGGGTCCGGGACGTGAACCGTGGTCGACTACATGGGAGTCCAGCGACATAGCCATTAAGCTAACTGCTGGTTCCTGAGCTGTTATGTTTTTAAAGTCAGACATTTCTGTGCTTTCAAGCCTGCTGCAGACTCCAGGTTGTATCTGGGTTGTAAGGGCTGGTCACAGAGAGGTCTGATACATGACTGCTACTTAGAAATAGCAGCTCTGCACAGGTATGCCACGCTTCAACCCATGCTTTGAATAGGGGAATGAAAGGGGACATAGACTTACTTTGAGGACTTTCATGAAAGAATCATGACAACCCCCCAGATGTCTCAGTCGGTAGTCTCTCAAGAGTAAGAAGAATGTTTTTGCTAAACGTGTACAAGTAACTGATCTCTTGCATATCTTGGACTCTCCCTGGTTTGGACTCCCCCCAGAAACAGCCTCTGGTAAATTGGCATTGACTGATGATGGGAGGGAAAGAACAGGCAGCAGAATGGTAAAGGAAAAACTATTGAAAATAAATGAGGAGAAAGGAAAGGGAAGAACCTGTCAAAGCAGACACAAGGAGAATTAATAAAAATAATGTTGATTGAGTACTTTGTACCTGATACCATTCTCTTAAGCACTGTGCATGGGTACTGTACTCATGAGGTTGGTACTATTACCCAGTTTCAGAGACAAGGGAACCAAGGCATGGATGGTTAAGTAGCTCACCTATAGTTACAGAATCACCCTGTGGCACACCTGGGCCATCTCCAGAGGCTGTGCTCTCACCACTGTATTCTCCTGCCTCTGGTTCGGACTGTCTCACATTCTGGCTATTAGAAGAGGAAATCTTTATGGGCTGAAAATATCATCACTTGAGGGAGATTAGTACGTAAATCAGCACATTATTCTCCTTTTCCAGCAGCATTGGTGAACCACACAGCAGTGCCTGAGGGGTGGGCTTCTGAGGTCACAAGCCTTCCATAGAGCCTCCCCTTGGGGCTGGTGGCCTCCTCTGTGACCCCTTCAACCTGGCCATGGCTTTGATTGTGGCTGGCAAATGCTGGGCACCAGCTGACATTGCTGAAGGGAAGGGAGGACTCTGAGGAAATCCTCATGCCGGGCCAAACTTCATCACTCCAATAGCTTTTTTTTTTTTTTTTCCTTTTCTTTGGAGAAGTTTTCACTATAGGGCGCGTGCACTCGCCAGCCAGACAGACAGAGACAGAGAGATACAGAAAGCGAGAAATCACCCCCCAGGGGGAATGGCCACGCCACAATCCCTTCTCCTCCATTCTCCTCTCGGGATTTTGGGCACGCACGTACACGCTCCCGGCGTGAGTTTTAAGCCACCAGGTCCGGGACGCGAACTGCGTTTGACTACGTGGGAGTCCAGCAACATAGCCATTATGCTAACTGCTGGTCCCTCCAGTAGCTCTTAATAAGGATCAGGGTGCACCCAAGACATGATGAGGTTGTGAATGGGGAACCCTCCTTGACAGCAGCTTGAGGCAGTGGAAATACCGCAGGGTGAATATGTTCACATCTACTGTGTTTAGTTTAAGAAGGGCTCTCTGCAGTGGCTGTATACACTTCTTTAAGAAAATAAAGCACCTAGAAACTCAGGCATTCCAGATAAGAAAACTAGAGGGTGGGATCCACTTACATGCAAAAATTGCCCTTTGTTAACAAAAACTCAAATTTCTCTTTGAAGGGAAAGTTTTTCTAGCATGAAGTTGTAAAGTATCTCACTTTATCCATTTTATGAGCACAATGCATGTATGGGTAGCTATTTAAGCCTTTGGATAAACCACTGCTGCTCACCAGTATCCCAGTTTAGAGCCTTACTTTCTTACAGTGAGACTTGGTCTTGCAATCTGAAGAAAAGCAACACATGCTCTTATAGATGGAAGTATTTAATAGAGGGTGTGCAATTTTTCCATGCCTTCTGCTCCTACTGCAGCAAACCCTGCAGCTTTGTGTGGAGATGGCAACAGTGCAAAATGATGCAGCTTCTGCAAGACAGGTTCCAGAGTGACCATGTTAATAGATGCCCCCACTAACACATGCTAGATACGTAGCAAGGAAAGGAATAAACAGTTATTCTGTATGACACCTGAATTTGGCGGCTATTTGTTACTTCAGCATAACTTAGCCTGTTCATGCTGATCAATCCTGATTTTTAAAATCTTTTTATTACAGAAACGAAGTATATGGGAAAGGAGTCTAGGAAAATAGAGTATGAAATACCATTTCATAAAAATCTGTCTTATCACCTCAGTGACAGTTGCATTAGCAGAATCTGTCTGATGTTACTATTAAGAACTCTAGAGGATATTGAAGGCTTGCAACTTCTCAGAGAAGGGATGGATGGTAAACTGTGGTTATTTTTTAGACAAAAAGGACATTATATATTAATAAATGGTTCAATACAGCTAGAAGAAGTAACAGTTATAACATTTATGCACCTAATGACCAATCTTACTAGACAGTTTTCAAAAAAAAAAAGATATATAAACATCCAATAGTATAAGAATAGATGCTCAACATCATTAATCACCTGGAAAATGCAACTCAAAACTACAATGAGATACTATGTCATGGACATTAGAATGACTGATATTTTTTTAACAATTATTTAAGACCTCTATTAACAAGTGCTTGCAGTTTGTTGACTTGAAAAAATCAAGTTGCAGACTTTTATTACAAATGTAGTTCCTAAAAAATCTCAACTTGACCAGATATGAAGCAGTTTAAGGGTGTATTGAGAAAAACTGGCTTAAAAAAACCCATCACATTTGTTTTACATCTTTAGGTAAAAATAATAAAATCCCAATGCTGCATAGATAATACAGATAGTTGTAGTTACCTGATCAGCAGGCAAAAAGCAGGCACGAAAGGTCTTCAGTACCTATCTTTTGTTCATTGCTTATTGCTGGAATTTCATATTCACTTCGTGTTGGATGACTAAACCGGATGATGACAGAGATATAAGCCGGCATTTACTCAGCCTGGTCCAGCTCACACTTGGGAGATGATGAATTCTCAGCTGGGGGGTGGGCTACTTATGTCTGTCATCTTGTGGTTTAGGGTTCTCTGGGTGTCTGCATTGGTAATTGAAGTTGTGGCGGTCCTGACATTGAGGTGGTGGTTGCCATTGGGTCTCATCTTGATTTTCCTTTCCCTCTTTGATGCCGTCCTCTCTGGGCTGTCTTTGGTAAGGAGGGCCCCTGCAAAATCATGGTCTATAACCGATACGTTTTCTGCCTTGCTGGTCTCCCTTGTGCTCCTACACCATGATTGTCAGCACCCTCCATCACTTCTCCGTGCAAAGAAGGGTTGGAATACTGTGGTGGATGCCCATAGGGTCTCTGCATGTCCTACAGGGTACAGTAGGGCCAGCATTGTTGGGCCTGGCCTTCAAGAGTGCATTGTTGGGCTTGACCTTCAAGCGTGCTCCCTTATCCCTCCTTTTCCCTTCTCTCACTGTTGTGACAATTTTGCTGTTAATTGCATGGAGGACCCCAGCAATGTGGATAGCGTCTATAATGGTTGCAATCTGCTGCATATTTACTGCCTTGAACGGCTTGTAAGACTTGCTACCTCCGTGACCTGGGACTGGCTGAAGGTTGATTACAGCATTAGAACTCCATTGCAGGACCAGCAGATGGCATAATGGTTATGTTGCTGGACTCCCACGTAGTTGACCACAGTCGGAGTCCTAAACCTGGTGGCTAAACTCATGCTGGGCGAGTGTGCGTGCGTGCCCAAGATGCCAAGAGGAGAATGGAGGAGAAGAGATTGCGGTGTGGCTCTCCTTCCTAGGGGGTAATTTCTCGCTTTCTGTCTCTGTCTTTCTGGCAAATGCATGTACTCTATAGCAAAAACCTCTCAAAAAAGAAAAAAAAAAAGAAAAGAAAGAAAAGAAAAGAAAAGAAAAGAAAAGAAAAGAAAAGAAAAGAAAAAAGAACTCCATTGAGGAGGCCGGCAGGTGGCACGGTCATTAAAATGCTGTACTCCCACTTGACTGACTGCAGTTTGAGTCCAGACCTGGTGGCTTACTTTCTCATTTTGTCTTTTTCTCTGTTTCTCTCTGGTCAAATTTTAAAAATAACATTAAATAAATAAATAAATATTAAATTAAATAAATAAATCTTAAAAAAAAAACTCCACTGGGGATGCTGATTTTGATTTTTAATAAAAGATTATAGGGCAACTAGATAGCCATTTAGAATAAAACAAATCTGGATCTGTATGTTAACACTGTGTGAGAGAATCAGACTAAAAATAGTTAAAAATAAAAATGCAACCAAAAAGTACTAGGAGAAAACATGAATGAAATTCCTTATAGTCTAGAAATGAAGGAGTTCTTTCTAACTACAACATACAGTACAAATTCTATTAAAAAGATTTAAAATTAATTTGACTTCATAAACATGAAAAACATTTGCATGACAAATAATGACAAAAGATGAATATTTTTGACATATAAGTAAGGAGCTAATGACTGTAACAGACAAAGACTTTCTAGGAATTGAAGAGAATGAACGAAACACAATGAAAAGTGTACAAATACCCTGGATAATTTATAGTAAAAGGATGCTCAACATCACTGTATTTTTAGAGAAAATCAAGTTAAAACTATACCAACATGGCATTTCTTATCTGTGAGATTGTCAAAATTGCATCTTTGATGACCACTTTGTTAGTGAGGTCTTGAGGGAAGCAAGAATTCGGGAGAACAATCTCTTAATTACAGATGTGTTTGCACTTTGATCCAGCAATGTTCATTCAAGGACTATCCTCTCTGTCCCTGCACTTACTACATTACATGTGTACAGAATTTGCCAGTAACAATCTGTCTAGCAGTTGGAGCTTACTAACCTATGCTTTGCCAACCTGTGAGATACTAGGGACCTGCAAAAAGCTATGAATTGAGGGGCCAGCAGTTGGTATAATGGCTATGTCGCTGGGCTCTCATGTAGTCAACCGCTGTTTGAGTCCCAGACCCGATGGCTTAAAATCATGCCAGGCACGTGTGCGCCCAATGTCTCGAGAGGAGAATGGAGAAGGGATTGCAACATGGCCATCCCCCCTCAGGGGTGATTTCTCGCTTTCTGTCTCTCTGTCTCTCTCTGTCTTTCTGGTGAGCGCACGTGCCCTATAGCAAAAACTTCTCCAAAAAAAAACAAAAAACAAAAAAAACCTATGGATTGATCTGGAGAAATTGCCTAGATTTGTTTTTGAGAGAAAAAAGAATGCTAGTGCATGAAGCAGTTTACAATGAATAGCATGCTACTTTTGCAGGAGAAAAAGGAAAGAATGAGAATATGTGCATGTATTTGCATAAGGTAATCCGGAAGGATAAATAAATAGCTTCAAAAAATGATTATCTGTGGGACCAGCAGTTAGTGTAATGGCTATGTCGCTGGACTCCCATGTAGTCGACCATGGTTCGTGTCCCGGACCTGGTGGCTTAAAACTCACACCGGGTGTGTGTGCGTGCGTGCCCAAGATCCCGAGAGGAGAATGGAGGAGAAGGGATTGCAGTGTGGCCATTCCCCCTGGGGGGTGATTTCTCGCTTTCTGTCTCTCTGTCTCTCTCTGTCTGGCGAGCGCACATGCCCTATTAACAAACAAACAAACAAACAAAAAAATTATTATCTGTGAGCATGACAGGAACAGAATGAATTGTGATGAGTTGACAATGAGATTTTATCTTTTTTTTGAACTATGTAAACATATGACTCCTCCTCCCCCCCATATCAGTAAGCTCAAAATAAAAACCAGAATATAGAGCATAATCTTGTGATAATTAGAGTCACACTAGCTGCTGTAATAATATAGAGCATAATCTTGTGATAATTAGAGTCACACTAGCTGCCGAGATCAGTAGCTACAACCAGCTTCATGATGCCTTATGTTGCAATGGTGGGAACCACACACTGGGCCCCACCTCACTTGCCCAGGTGGATTGGGAAATGCAGTCTCCAGCTGGGCAGCACTTCCATTCATAGGCTGTACACCAGAGAAGAAAGCACAAAATTCAGTGGTCTCATAGCCATTTCCACCACACATGCTAACTTTATATCAACTGTTATAAGTACAGACTTGAGCTTATGAAGACATATATTCTATTAACAGTACCCTAGTATGTTAACAGTGACTTGTTTAGGATCCTGTGATTTGAGGTGATTTTTATCTCCCTTTTTATAACTTCCAGGTTTTTTTTACATTTATGTGTTATCAGGGGAGATCATAAAGCCAAAAAAAAGCAACCTCATTAAGCATTGTGAATATGTTCCATCTTCCTCTCACAGATTGTGTTAAAGAAACAGTGTCTGTGTAGAACTTGCCCACTGCAATGGAGCAGCTGTGTCCATTGGTCAGTTCTTCAGAGTGGAATTGCCAAAAGAGAGAAGTGGGTGGGTGAGTGAGGGAAACGTTCTCCACAGGGTTAGGTAACACTTTGATCCCTTCCTTCCTGTCCTCTAGCCTATCAGTTCTTAGGTACTTGGTTCCTTGTGTGTTTCAGGTGGACTGGGCTGGGGATTTGAACCGTGGTGACCATGTAGGATACAGCTTCACTTGAGCAGCACATTACTGCTGTGCTGCAGAGCTAATACTGGCATGGTTGGTATTAATCCTTGCAAATAATATTGGTGAAATGGAACTTCACTGTGTAATTTGCATTTCTACCTGTCATTTTTACTTAGTGCTACATATTTTGGTGCCAGCAAGTTACAAGATAGCTCTGTAGGGACCAGCAGTTAGCATAATGGCTATGTCGCTGGACATGCATGTAGTCAACCGTGATTCGCGTCCCGGACCCGGTGGCTTAAAACTCACGCCGGGCACGTGTGCGTGCGTGCCCAAGATCCCGAGAGGAGAATGGAGGAGAAGGGATTATGGCGTGGCCATCCCCCCTGGGGGGTGATTTCTCGCTTTCTGTCTCCCTGTCTCTGTCTGGCGCGTGCACGTGCCCTATGGCAAAAACCTCTCCAAAAAAAAAAAAAAAAAAAGATAGCTCTGTAGACTTTTGTCATCTGAAGATAAAATTCCCAAAATATTGCCTTATAGTGTGTTTTTGTTTTACTTAATAAAAATGGAAGGAGAATCATTTCTCAGCCCTATTTCAGTAATCTTGCTGTGCTCTTGCTTTAGAGGGCCAGAAGGCAGAGTGTTGGAACATGTGATCTGTCCTGGTTGCCAGTCCTGTAGAGTTCAGTAGGAAGGAGGAGATTTTTCTGTTTTATTCTCAGCACAAACTCAGGGCTTAAAGATTTGCAAATGGATAAAAATGCAGATGCTTATGTTTATTCTAAAGCTACCTTTTATATTTGTATATTCTAATGTTTTATTGACAGTTTTGTCTACTGCATTTAAACTTAAATCTTGATCAAAGACATTTATCTCATCAACCAACATTACAATGAAAAATAAGATGTCAACCTTTTATATACTGCCTGGCACCTACTGGATACTTGATAAATATTTGGTAAGTGAAAAGAGATTTGAGTAAAGAAACAAGAATTTATTGGGTTGTCAGAAAAGTCATGACACATTTTTATACAGAAAAAAATACATCATGACATTTCTAACAACTCAAAATGTCTTAAAATATCATTTTGAAAGCTCTAGACATTGTGGGAAGATAAGAAAAAGTTAAAAGATATATATCAGTGTTGGGACTCACTTGGTAGAACCCATTTTTTTTCCAGTGGGAGAGCTGTGGATTAGCAATAAACATAAAAATAAACATGCAAAGATATACAAGTATAGAAAAGGATTTGGTGGGCCCAACTTTTTTGATGGAGAAAATCACTACTCTGACCAACACATCTGTAAAAAG
This sequence comes from Tupaia tana, assembly GCA_026018925.1. Taxonomy (NCBI): domain Eukaryota; kingdom Metazoa; phylum Chordata; class Mammalia; order Scandentia; family Tupaiidae; genus Tupaia; species Tupaia tana. The sequence continues at coordinate 59,631,875 of JAKSZU010000015.1, read as the reverse complement.
AAGGAACCAATAGTGTCTTTGCTTGTTTCCAGATAATGGCTTTCTACTTGGAAAACCCAGTAAAAATCAACTAATGGAGCTCAATAAGATTTTCAAATGTAAGTTAGATATTTATCAATTGATAGCTTTCTTACATACCAGTAACTAACTGACTGAAAGAAAATATAACAGGAGGGACCAGCAGTTAGCGTAATGGCTATGTCGCTGGACTCCCACGTAGTCGACCACGGTTTGCGTCCCGGACCCGGTGGCTTAAAACTCACGCCGGGTGTGAATGCGTGCGTGCCCGAGATCCCGAGAGGAGAATGGAGGAGAAGGGATTACAGCGTGGCCATCCCCCCTGGGGGGTGATTTCTCACTTTCTATTTCTCTATCTCTCTCTGTCTGGCGAGCACACGCGCCCGATAGCAAAAACCTCTCAAAAAAATAAATTTAAAAAAAAAGATATAACAGGATAAATTCTATATCACAGTAGCAATAACAACAGCAGCAACAATCTAAGAATAAACATTAGAAATGTATAGGACCTTTGTCAAGAAAATCATTAAACTACTGAGGGATATGAAATAATGCTTGAGTAGAAAAATACATCTTATTCTTGGATGAGAACTCATAATATTGAAAAGATGTTTCTTTTCCAGTATGCAATTCTTCATGGGATCAGTTTGCCTCAGTTTTCTTCCTAAGGAAGTTAGAGTGCAAGGGCATGAGTGATACTTGAGAACACAAGGCTCTTGTGGTTGCAAATGGCAAACTGTAGTGTGGGCCAGGACCAGGACATTCAGCAGAAGGACAGTTTGGGGGGAAGGGATCCTCATATCTTTTGCTGCTAAGCTCACCATGCCCTACCTCTAGCTCTCAGCTCTCTGAGAACTGAAGAACAGAGCTGAGAGCTGAGGCTTTGCAGCACGCTTTTCTTTTTTTTTTTTTTTTTTAGAATTATTTTATTTAATTTTATTTATTATTATCATCATTATTGTTTTCCAGTTTGATCAGAGAGAGACAGGGAGAGGAAGTGAGAAAGCAAGCCACCAGGTCTGAGACTTGAACCGTGGTTGGCCATGTGGGAGTCCAGCGCCCTCAACCACCACGCCACTTGCCAGCCCCAGCACGCTTTTCTAAAATTTATGCATTTCTTTTACTGTTACCATATCTGGCCTTCTGTAGTTTAAATCTTCTGTTTTACCTTCTGCAGAGAATAAACTTTCAGTCTCTTGATGGGTTGGAGCAGTGGCCCCATTCTGTTCAGTGAGGTAGGTGTCCAGAGGGGTTTTTCAGATTGTTCTGATTCTGACCCCAGCCTAAGCCTCCTTTCATAGGTATCTGGTGCTACCAGTTAATGTGCTTATGAGGATTTTCCTGGGTGTGTCAACTTAATTTCTAGGAGTCCTTGTGCTTTCCAGTTTCCAAAATCTTATTGGTATCCCTCCTTTCATGCTTAAGCCCTATGGCTTTATGTCTTTTAAAAAATTATTGTCATTTTAGTGGGGTTTTAGGAGGGAAGAGTTAAATCTACTATTTTTAGTCTTGTATATAAAAATTTAATGTATGTTCTAGGTGGCATATTAAACAAAGAGAAAAAAAAATGCTTCAGTTAGTATTTAGGGATATATAAAGTCAGAACCCCACCTCCCACCATATACCAAAATCAATTCCAGATGGGTTAAATATAAAAGGTAAAGCCTTGAAAGAAAAGGAAGAAAAATATTTATCTATTCTCAAGGGCAGAGAAGAACATCTGTCCTGAAGTAGAGGAAGAGACTACAAAGAAAAAAATATGAATAAAATAATACAGAAACATTAAGATGCAGGAAAAAAATTGATAAAATACAACATTTATTCATGATAAAAACCCTCCACAAATTTGGTATAGAAGGATTGTACCTCAACAAAATAAAGGCTGTGACAGCCCCACAGCTAATGTTATAGTGAAAGAGGGAAAGTTGAACGTTTTTCTTCTAAAAACTGGGACAAGACAAGATGTCCACTTTTACCTCTCCTAGCCAGAGCAGTTAGGCAAGAAAAGGAAATATAGGGCATCCAAATAGGAAAGGAGGACGTCAAATTGTCCTTATTGGCAGGCGACATGATCTTATATATAGGAAAACCTAAAGACTGAATAAAAAACTCTTAGAACTGGTCAGTAAACTCAGTAAAGATAAAGGATACAAAATCAGCATACATAACCCAATAGCATTTGTATACACTAATAACAAACTAGCTGAAAACAAAATTAAGAAAGTGGTCATGTTTACAATAGCTATGAGACAAAAACAACAAAACCTAGGAATAAATTTAACTAAGGAAATGAGAGCTCTCTACAATGAAAACTATAAAACACTGGTTAAAAAAAAAAGAATAAAACACACATAAAAAGAAAGATATCCCATGTTCATAGATTAAAAGAATTAATATTTAAAATGCCCATACTACCCAAAGTGATCTACAGATTTAATGCAATCTCCATCAAAATACCAGTGGTATTCTTCAGAGAAAAAGAAAAAAGCAATCATAAATTCATTTGAAACCACAAAGACCATGAACAGTTAAACAATCTTGAGCAAAAAGAGCAAAGTTGGGGGGCCAGCAGATGGTGTAATGGTCACGTCACTGGACTCCTAAGTAGTCAGTTGCAGTTTGAGTCTCAGACCTAGTGGCTTAAAACTCACACTGGGTATATGTGTGTGTGTGCGCCCAAAATCCCAAGAGGAGCCTGGAGGAGAAGAGATTGTGGTGTGGCCATACTCCCTGGAGGGTGAGTTTTCACTTTCTGTCTCTCTGTCTCTCTCCATCTCTCCAGTGAGTGCACACACCCTATAGCAAAAATTTCTCTTAAAAAAAAAGCAAAGCTGGAGACTTCACACTACCACACTACCTGACTTCAAAATATACTAGAGTAACCAAAACAGTATGGCACTGATCCCAAAATAGACATATAGATCAATGGAACCAAATAAAAATAAACTCATATCTATATAGCCAACTAATTTCTCCCAAACATGCCAAGAACATTCATTGAGAGAAAGACAGTCTCTTCAACATATAAATAGTGTTGAGAAGATTGGATAGTCATATGCAGAAGAATGAAACTAGACTCCTCTATCTTTGACCATATACAAAAGATTAACTTAAAGTAAATTAATTACTTAAATGTAAGCCCTGAATCTATGAAATAACTAGAAGAAAACTTAAGGGGAATGTTTCAGGATATTGGTATGAGCAAAGAGTTTTTGAATAAGACCTCGAAAACACAGACAACAAAGACAAAAATAGACGAAGGGATTATATCAAACTAAAAAGCTTCACACCAAAGAAAACAACCAACAGAGTGGAAAGACAGCCTACAGACTGAAAGAAAATATTTACAAAGTATATCTCTGCCAAAGGATTAATAATCAAAACCTGTAAGGAACTCAACAGCAAGATGATAAGAAAAAGAATAGTAATATGAATTTTAAATGGGTAAATGACCCAAATATACATTTCTTAATTTTTCAAAAGAAGTTATACAGGACTGGCCTAGTCACCAGTGTTTAAGGGCTGAGCATAGGGAGCTGGATCCCATGTGGCCAGTTACAATATGTCCAACCCCAGCATGAGGAACATGCCTGGCTTGTGTGCGTGCATGCTCATAGTCCTGACAAGATGGAAATATGGAGGAAAAGGATTGTGGCATGACAGCCTGTTAAGTTTTTTTTCTCTCTCTCCTTCTTGTAAAAGCATGTGCTCTCTTACAAATAGCCAAAATGTCATAAAAAAAAAAAAAGTCAACATCACTAATCATCAGGGAAATGCAAATCAAGACCACAAGATACCATCTCACCCCAGTTAATATGACTATCATCAAAAAGACAAAAAACAGCAAATGCTGGTGAGGATGTAGAGAAAGGGGTACTCTTTTATGTTGCTGGTAGGAATGTTAACTAGTATAGCCATCATGGAATACAGTGTGGAAGTCCTCAAAAACCTACAAATATATATGATCCAGGAATCCCGTTGCTAGGTATATATCCAAAGGAATAGAAATCCATATGTTAACGGCCTGACAGTGGTGCAGTGGTAAGATACAAGACCCTGCAAGGCAGTCCCACATGGAATTTCCTGATTCAAGTCTGGAGAACTGCCTGAGTACACTGGGCTCATGCTGGCCCATGACCTGGAACAGGCTGGAGGTGGATTGCAGCAGCGTCAGGACTCTTTTGGGGTGCTGTCTCTCTCTCTCTCTCATCTCATTCTCTATTCCTCTCTCTCTTGCTTATGGAATAATTAAATAAGTGAATGAAATCAGTATGTCACTTGTAGAGAGATCTATATTCCTGTTTATTGCAGTGCTATTCACAATAGTCAAGATATAGAATCAGTCTAAGCATCCATCAACATATGAATGTGATAAAGAAAATGTGGTATATATGAGGAGTCTTCAAAGAGTTCATGGAAAATGCATATTGTGAAAAAACTATACATGGCTTTTTTTTAATTGCACCAACATAAATTTGTACTTCACTCAATTACATTTCTTTTTTTTTAAATTTTTTCTTAGATTTTTGCTATAGGGTATGTGCACTGACTGGAGAAACAGAAAGCTAGAAATCACCCCCTTAAGGGGGGATGGCCATGCCACAGTCCATTTTTCTTCATTCTCTTCTTGAGATTTTGGGCACGCACACACCCACACACCCACACACACCCAGTATGAGTTTGAAGCCTCCAGGTCCAGGACTTGAACTGCAGTTGGTCATGTGTGGGAGTCCAGCAACATAACCATTATGCCATCTGCTGGTTCCTCAATTGCATTTTTTCACAAGTTTTTAAAGTCTCCTCATACATAAAATGAAATACTATTTAGCAGAACCAGCAGTGGGTGTAATGGCTATGTCGCTGGACTTCCATGTAGTTGACCACAGCTCGAGTCCTGGACCCAGTGGCTTAAACTCACGCTGGGCGTGTGTGCATGTGTGCCCAAGATCCCGAGAGGAGAATGGAGGAGAAAGGATTGCGGTGTGGCCATCCTCCTTGGGGGGGGGGGGGTGATTTTTCTTTTCCTGTCTCTGTCTTTCTGGCGAGCGCACAAGCCCAATAACAAAAACCTCTCAAAAAAAAAAAAAAAAAAAAAAAAAAAAAAAAGGAAAAGAAATACTATTTAGCCATCGAAAAGAATGAATGAAGTCCTGTCATTTGAGGCAACATGGACAAGCCTGGAAGACATGATGTTAAGTGAAATAAGTTAGGTATAAAAAGAGAAAAGTCATATGCTCTCATTTATATTTGGAAACTAAACAAGTTGTCCTCACAGAAGTATAAAACAGAATCGTAGTTACTAGAGGCTGGAAAGGGTAGGGAAGAGGGGGAGGTAAGGAGATGTTGGTTAATGCATATAAAATTAGTTAGATAATAATGCATTTATAGTAGGGTAACTGCAGTTAACAATAATTTACTGTGTACATCAAAGTAGTGGAAAAAGAGGATTTTGAGCATTTCCAGTACAGGGTAATGATGTGTGTTTGAAATGAACATATTAATTCCTCTGATTTGACCATGACACATTGTGTCCATATAGAGATAAGTCACACCATACCCCCTAAACATGTACAATTATATATCAGTAATTTTTCTTTTAGTCTTATCATAGGTACATGCACTTATCAGAGAGAGAGAGAGAGAGAGAGAGAGAGAGAGAGAGAGGTAGGGAAAGTGAGAAATCAATCCCCCCCCCCCCCCCCAGGAATGGTCATGATGCAATCCTTTCTCCATTCTCTCAGGATTTTTGGCATGCATGCATACATACCTGGTGTGATTTTTAAGCTGCTAGGTCAAGGACTTGAACCACCAAGCAGGTCATGTGGAATCCAGCTACCTTGAACCACCACACCACTGACTAGCCCTCAATTATTATTTTTTAAATTATTTTACTTAACTTTATTTATTTAAATTTGACCAGAGAGAAACAGTTAGAGAGAGAAAGTAAGCCTCCAGGTCCGGGACTTGAACTGGAGTTGGCCATGTGGGAGTCCAGTGGCCTTAACCACCATGCCACCTGGCAGCCCCCGCCCTCAATTATTTTTAAAAATTAAAAAAATTACATAAGAATTTCAAATACACATATCATTAAAATAAACTTTCTAAACAAAATAAAGACAAAAATAATAGAGGGAAATATTTTTAAAATATATTTATAAAGGGCCAAAGGGATAATAGTAAGAATATTAATAATCTTAAAGTTCATATAATATGATTTTTTTGTCATTAACCATAACGGTTAGAATACTATGTTATTCTGATTTTTAGAAGTGCATAGAGGAGTCAATGAAATAGAAATAAATTATATGTAATTTTAAATTTTTTACAAAATATTATTTATATATGCTAGGGAAACTGGCTGTTGGGGAGAAAATAATTCCAAATGAAATAAATAGTTAAATATTAAATCATTTTTTGGGACCAGCAGTTTGTGTAATGGCTATGTCACTGGACTCCCATGTAGTGAACCACAGTTTGAGTTCCAGACCTGGTGGCTTAAACTCACACTGGGCACGTGTGCGTGCGTGCCCAAGATCCTGAGAGGAGAATGGAGAAGGGATTACGGCGTGACCATCCCCCCTGGGGGGTTATTTCTCATTTTCTGTCTCTCTGTCTCTCTCTGTCTTTCTGGCAAGCGCACACACCCTATAGCAGAAACCCCTCAAAAAAAAGTTTTTTTAAAAAATCCAGTGTATCAGTAAACTTGGAAAAGACAGAAAAGTGCAAGAATCACTAGTTTCAGTGTCCAATCCATGGACTTTTTTTTTTTCCTTTCAGGTTTCTTTCTTTCATGTGAGAAAAACAGACAGACAGACATCTTTGACAGATTCTCACCACACTGCAGTCCTCATCTTAGCCTTCCAGCCAACCTGGACTGTGGCTGTGTCCTTCAGCACTTGATGTGTTCAGGTCAACCTGGGATCCAAACCTGAGGCCTTCTGATATCATGCAATGGTGCCCTACAGCCTACGCCACTGTGGCTGGCCTTTCCTGGACTTTTTTTGCTTTACCTGTGCAGCTCACCCTTGAACAATATGGGGCTAGGGGTACAGACCCCTGTGCAGTCGAAAATTGGCATGTAACTTTGGACTCCCTTAAAAAATGTTGACTGTTGATAGCCTGGTGTCAATCGGAAGCCTTACAATAGCACGAACAGTTGATGAACGTGTATTTTGTATGTATACATGTTACATACTGTAGTCTCACAATGAAGTATGCTAGAAAAAAAGAAAAAAATATAAGAAAGGAAATACATTTACAGTGTTTATTGAAAAAAAAAAAACAGACCTACACAGTTCCAATCCATGTTGTTCAAGGTCAACTGTATTTGCTTTATTTTAAGTATTAAAAGTCATATTTATTAAAAATAATCCTTTTGAATATACCCTCTTGTACTATTTTTTACTTATCAGGAGTTAATTTAGTTTTGTAGTGAAATTTCTTTTGTAAAATTAATTTACTTTATTGACAGTGCCTATGGAAATCAATGTTCTTCCAAAATTCAATAGTTTTGTCTGATTTTGAAAGCAATTCATATTCATTGTTAAAAAAAAAAAAGCCTTTCATGCTGTACAGAAATGCATAAAATAGGAAATGCAAATAATTACAACCTCACCAACCCCAGATAACCATTGCTAACATTCTGGCTGTAACTTTTCACACTTTAGCTGTGCCTACACCTGTACATTAGCATTTTTACACAAGATTATAGAAGTTGTATCTTACATTATATTCTGGATTTTTGTCCAGATCCTCACATAGAGATGATAGCTTTGTTCGTTTGTTTGTTTGTTTTTGTTATTTAAGTTTTTGTTTGTTTGTTTTGTTTTGGCTATAGGGCTCATGCACTTGCCAGTGAGCCAGAGACAGAGGGAAAGTGAGAAATCACCACCTAGTGCAGATGGCCACACCACAATCCCTTCTTTATTCTCCTCTCAGGATTTTGGGGACCCACGTACACACCTGGCACACTTTTCAGGCCACCAGGTCTGGGACTCAAACCATGGAGTTGGCCATATGGGATCCAGTGCCTCAGCCATCATGCCATATGCTGGCCCCAGTGGCTTTGGTTTTAGTGACTGCTTAACTCATGTTTACTCCATTTGACCCCTATGCCTCTGAGCACAGCCTTGGCATAGTGCTGCCTGATTCTGAAGGGTGTTTGATGGTGGGGAACATTTGGTATGTACACTTTGAGGGGGCCAGGAGCACAAGCCTCCTGCCTTCCCCTGCCCCGAGGTCTGGGGTGTGTGGGATTTGTTCCATGTGACCTTTTTCCAGTGCTCACTGTTTTGGTACTACCAAGCAAGGTGTCAAGGCGATGGTGCTAGGCTGCTTATGGAAGTAAATAGGAGGGTTAATGCAGACCAGCGGGGAGAGAGACAGCAGGTTTGGAAGACCTCACAAACCTCACTGTTGCTCACCGGGACAAACCCACCACTGGTGGAACAGTAGCTGGAAGAAACTCCTACCTGCGGCATACTGTGACCGCAGAGGAATTTTAGAAAAAAATGGCTTCTGATTTTGCAAGTAAAGGCCTTATATGATATGCATCCAGCATTCTCATACTCAGTGGGCTCATTATTTATTTAGCCAGCTTTCTTTTGGACAATTGACTTGTTCCAGTGCTTACTGCTATTATTAGCAATTTTCTAATGTCTAGTCTTTGTTTTTTTAAGTGTCAGTCATTTAGGGTAATTTGAGATTTAATGGACCAAAGAGTATGAATATTTAAATTGTGAAACTGTTGCCAAGATAACCCTTTTCAAGGTTATGAGATGATAAGAGTCTTTGGCTTTTCAAGACTTTTAGTGCCTACTTTCTCCCACCATTGTCTTCATGAGTTATTATTATTATTGTTATTTATATCTATCAATGAATGGGTAAAAGTGAGATCTTACATGATATTTTTCTTTAATACATATGGTGTATAATATTTGTATCACTTGAATCTTGGAAAACTTTAGAAATTTTGGGGCCAGCAGGTGGCGTGGTGGTTAAGGTGCTGGACACTCCCACATGGCCGACCATAGTTCAAATCCTGGACCTGGTGGCTTGCTTTCTCACTTTCTCTCTCTCTCTCTCTCTCTGTGTCTCTCTCTGGTCAAATTAAAATAAAATGAATGAATAAATAAAGTTAAATAAATAATAATAATTTTAGAAATTTCTACTTTTCCTTTAAATTATTAATTTTATTTGTTATTATTATTTTAGTTTGACCAGAAAGAGACAGAGAGAAAGGGAAAGTGAGAAAGTAAGTCGCCAGGTCTGGGACTCAAACCACGGTCAGCCACGTGAGAGTTCAGTGCTTTAACCACCATGCTACCTCTGGCTCCCCCTTAAAATATTTTGGTGGTTCAAGTTTGTTTCAGAAACTTGTCTTTTTTATTCTACTGAGTCCATTTTTCTAACTGGCAAGGCAGTTCATAATAAAAATCGCAGACTTTCACCTTGGTTAGTTCACTCACTTATCCTACCAGTATTTCCCAAACGCCAAAACTCTAGGCACTGATGTCATGGTGTCCACAGCACGAGCTATACTGCTTAATTGTGGGAGAGACAGTACAGAAATATTGTACAGACAGAGGTCTCCTCACAGTCCACGGGGGGAAAGGAAAGAGACCAATGGAGACCCAAGGAGATGGCTGGACATTCTCTCCTGGAGCTCTGCCTTTTGGGCCTCCATGTTGTTCTTACTTGAGGCCTTTAGGTCATAAATCTCATATTTATTGGGGGATCAGGCCATGCTTCAGACCCCCAGCTCCCTGGAGTGTGTCCTTCGCCTCTGCTGTATGCTCAGTCATTATAGTTACCTGCACCCAGGCTGTGCGCCCCCCTCTGCAGGCCCCCTAGCTGCACACACACTCCCTCCTACTCCTCAGACACAAGCTCTTCTACTCACATTTCTTAGCCAAAGTGAGTCCCTTAGCCAGTCCTAGCTTCTCTCTCATTCCTTAGGCCAGAGGGTACATGTGCTCCCAGAGACTGAAAGAAGAAGGTACCCCCAATAGGGTGTGGTCACATGACAATCCCTTCTCCATTTCTCCATCCTACTGGAACTTTGGGCATGCGTGCACACATACCTGTCATGTCCTTCAAACCACGGGGGCCAGACTCGAACTGCAGTCAGCCATGTGGGATCTGGCTTCCTAAACCACCAGGCCATAGGTCCAGCCCACTTTTTCTTTTTATTTGCCTCTTTTTATTTTTAAAGTTTATTTATTTCCTGAGAGAGAGAGAGTCGGAGAGGCACCCTGACAGGGTTTTCATACCATGCTCCATCTCCCTGGCCCTGCAAATAGCCAAGTATGCAAGGCATACTGAGGTAGACCGGGGGCGTCGCCTGTATTGCTGTTACTGTCCTTTCACGCCCTAATGCTGTATGCCACATTGCCAGAGTGATGTCCACGGTGTCTGCTGCTGCTTTTAAGCACTGGTGCAATTGAAGACCTAGGATTAGAGCTCAGCTTGATGCTTTGGTCAGGAAAGGGGCCATGCCAGTGAGGCCCAGACAGAATGCCAAGAAGTATGGCCTGTCCCCTCAACCTCTGAGAGGCTTATTAGTTCCGTTTAGCATTTATTGCCTGCTCTGCTGTGAGGTGCTGCGCTGAGCTCATCACTTCCCTTCAACAGTTCTTCAGATCCCACTGTCATCAGGGAGGAGGCTCCTGAGACCCTCAGCTGCCAGGTCTCCTGCCGCACAGCCCTGCCATCTCACAAAAGCTGGAGTCGGGCCACTATGCCCCATTGTTGAGGAAGCACACGCTTGGGCTCTGACTCCTTCAGGAAGCTGTTCGGCCTGTCTGGGGGCCCAGTTCTCCCTTCCTGTCCCTCTTAGAGGAATCAGGACAGGTCATTTAAACAGTCATGTTGACAGTAGGAGGGAAAACAAATCATTGTCGAACTGGCAGTCAGACAGGAGGCTCTGCTCACGCCCTGCTCAGCTGCCCCTCAGCCCCTCCTACTCCACTGCTCAGAGCTACAGCCCTTGGAGTGGGGATGGTGGAGGGGTCTCCCCGGTCCGTGGTAATCAGAGTGGTGCTCACAAGGAACTCGTGTATGCTGGGTGGCTTCCTCAACCTCCAGTGACACCTCGCAGTCTCAGGTGCAGGAGAAGAGCCCAGGAAGAGTGAACCAGAGATGCTTGACCCCAGGTGTCAGTTTTTCCCCTTTCAATTTTTTTTTTTTTTTTTAAGAATTATTTTATTTAACTTTATTTATTTATTTGTTTGTTTATTTATTTATTTATTTATTTATTTATTTATTTATTTTAATTCAAGCAGAGAGGAACAGAGTGAGAGGGAGAAAGAGGGAAAGCGAGAAAGCAAACCACCGGGTTTGGGACTTGAACCATGGTTGGCCATATGGGAGTCCAGCCCCCTTAACCACTATGCCACCTGCCGCCCCCCCTTTTTAGTTTTACAGCAGCAATTTGACTACAACGCTCCACGCAGCACACTGAAGATTTATTTCTCTTTGACATCTCAAGTGTAGGAATCACATTGTTAGAACAAGCCCTGTCCATACAAGTGACCTTGTGTGCTCCCTTGGGTGCTAGACTTGGCTTCTGTGCTCTCTCTCTCTGCCAATCAGTGCTTCATATCATTCACATCGAAGTGCCCTGGTTTGTTTTCTTTTAAAAGAGATTTTTGTTATAGGACATGTGCACTCACCAAAGAGGCAGAGAGACATAAAGCGAGAAATCACCCCCCCCCCCAGGGGGGGGTATGCTGCAATCCTTTCTCCTCCATTCTTCTCTTGGGATCTTGGGCATGCATGCACATGCGTCCCGGCTGGGTCCGGGACTCAAAACATGGTTGACTACATGGGAGTCCAACAATGTAACCATTACATCATGCTGGTCCCAAGTGCCCTGGTTTTATAGCTCAAAATGGGGAAAAAGGAAGTCACCCTACTGAAATACACATGATTTTTATTTGATGGCATGCACTGAAACATTAACAACAAATATATATTCATTAAATTTGTCCAGAGAAATTGCTTTACTCTCCTAGCAGGGGGAAGAGGTAAAAATAAATAGAAACAACCACTTCACTGATTTGCTCTCTGCTTTTTTCTTTCCTTTTTTTAATTTTTTTTATTTTTGCCATAGAGTGTATGCTCACCAGAGAGAAACAGGGAAAGTAAAAATCGCCCCTTCTCCCCATTCTCATCTAGGGATTTCAGCACATGCCCAAGGTGATTTTCAAGCCACCGTGCTTTAGGGGCAGCCTCTACCCCTGTGTCCAGCTTCTGCTCCCCGCCCCTATGAACTGTCAGTGTAGGTAGAAACAGGCTCTTAAGCCAAATTCCTTTTTTTTTGTTTCTGTTTTTTTTTTTTTTTTTTCAAATTCTGGTTTTTGATTTTTGCCTACTGCCAAATGTGATTTCCTGCTACATTCACCTTACTGATTAATTAAGGCCAGAAATTCCTACCTTTTTGTTATTTACACTTGAAAATGGTTTAGGTCCTTAAAGATTAGAGGGATATGTGGCCACTCCAGGGTAGCTTCATTTGGCACCAAGGTCGCATCTGACGCTTACTAGAGCCCAGTGAGGAAGAGAGTACGGTGTCTCAGCAGCCTTTCGGGCCTGTTCCAAGCGTCAGGAAGAGAAGACACCACATGAATCTCTGAAGTGCAGGCAGTGAGTGGCACATTAATGGTCAGGGACAGTCATTGACACAGTGTTGATGGGTTGCACACTACAGCCTGCCATTGAGTTGGTTCTGCAGGAAGAGCTGGAAAGTGTGGGTGAGGTGGGCCGTGTGTCTTTGGGCAATGCCAGGCTGTGATCGCTCAACCCAGGCCAAATTGGGTTTCTCTATGCCTCAGGCACTAGCTTGTTTCTTCAGCCTTGTCAAGATCATAGCTACTGTTCAGCAGGCCCTCTGGATCTGGTTACCAGTCCTGCTCTGAAATGAACCCCGGGCAGCCCAGCCCGCACAAGACGTCATGGCACAGGCAGTATTTTCCCCTCTGGAGCCTTTTTTGTCCTCTCTTCAGTAGTGCATAAAGAAATTAGCCTAGGCCTTTTGCTTCGTTGCCCCGCTGAAAGCAGGATGGGTCATCAGCAGCTCTACTGGAGCCACCCGTGAAAATTCGGCCAGGGCTTTCGCTCTTGCCACGTGTGCTCTAATTGGCACGGTCCAGAAATACGGCATCAACATGTGCAGTCAGTGTTTCCGTCGGTACGCGAAGGACATAGGCTTCATCAAGTTGGACTAAATGATCTTCCTTGAATGGATTGTCCAAGATATAAACCCAGTGAAAGAAATCATGCTGGCTATTTGTATATAAAATAAAATAAATAAAACCCTTCAATAAAGAAAAAAAGAAAAGAAATTAGCCTAGTCTCAAGCCATGTTTGAGAGGCTTAGCTTTTGGAACAAGAGAGTAATGCTGCATATTCTGCTTATACATTTGCTTATTCTTTGAGTTCTTTGCTGTCATTTACAGGTGCTTGTATGAGCTTTGGGAGTTAACTGTAAATGTACATTAAACATGGCATCTGTTTTCCCAGGGGAGAGAATAAGGCTTGTTCTCAGCTCCAGAATTTGGGGGGGATGGGAATTAAAAGTATTCAATATTTCTGATTTATTTTGTTTATTGATATGGTTTTACTCAGTTGTCAATTCAGTTTTGTTAAACTAGATTATTTTCATCTACAGATTCTTTATACGTGTCCCAAGTACTTAGGTATCAGAACTGAAGGGCGATAGAGCTGCTAATTTAAAATCACCAGTTTTGATGACTGTGTGTATTTTAAAACTAACTTTAATTTTGAGAAAGCATTTTTATGGATATGTATAATATCTTTTTTTGAGAAAATGTGTTCTGAGCTTGAGAGACATAGTCTCTTAATTAGCAGGCCCTTCATTTAGCCTGTCGATTTAATAACTGTAGTTGTTTACTGTGTATCTGGTACTGTGTTAGCTACTGTGGGTAGTTTTTGGGTTTTGTCCTGTTTTCCTTTTAGAGAGAGAGGGAGAGAGAGAGAGACAGATGTAGCTGTTTGGGGCAGGTTCTTGCTGTATTTCAGTTGCCCTTGCTAAGGCTCCCAATTAGCTAGGGTTACAGGCACTCACTGCCATGTCTGGCATGTTCAGGTTGGCCTGGTAACCGAACTTGGGCCTCTCATGCAGCTTCTAGCCTCCTAAACAGTGCTGCTACCTGTTCACCACTGCAGCTGGATTGTTTGTTTTTCTCTTTTCTTCTTCTTTCTTCTTTTTTCTTGACATGTTCTGGCCTCAGCCTCCTAGCTGGGATTACAGGTGCATACCACCATGCCCAGCTTTTTTTTTTTTTTTTTTTTTTTTCAGCGGTTTTTGCTATAGGGCGTGTGTGCTCACCAGAAAGACAGAGAGAGCAAGAGAGACAGAAAGTGAGAAATCACCTCCCGGGGGGATGGCCTCGCCGCAATCCCTTCTCTTCCATTCTCCTCTTGGGATCTTGGGCATGCACGCACACGCGCCCGGCGTGAGTTTAAGCTACTGGGTCCGGGACTCGAACCGTGGTTGACTACATGGGAGTCCAGCGACATAACCATTATGCTAACTGCTGGTCCCCACCATGCCCAGCTTTTAAGTTGGACTTAGAATCAAGCTTGTGCCTTCCATGTGTCCTGGCATGTGGAGTACTGCAGCTGCAGCTGGGCCCTGGGGCACTTTATAGATGATGATAGAAGTCATGATCCAGAGCCCAGTGGCCAGGTTAAACTTGAGGCCAACAAAACTGGAATTTCCAGGGTAGTTCCCAGGCATGTGTTCTGTAACTTTCCAGGAGATTCCAGTGCACTGGTTAGTGACTGTCAACCAAAGTCTTTCAATGCACTTACTTGGTGAGGGACAAATCATGAGATAGAAAATAGTGTGATACTTTTAAGTGCAGTGGGAGCGCAGAGGGAGTGATGGTGGTTCTGACCGTTTCCTGGTCACAGAGCAGTGATCCTTTGATAAAGGATTCATTGAGCATAACCTGGGAACCTGGTGTTAGGTGCCATGGAGACAAAGAAGAAAGACGGCCAGACCTGATGATACTGCTTTTGGAGGAGAAACTTCCTCCATTGTCAGGGCTCCAAGTAAAGTGGCAACGGACAGATTAACAGAAGAAAGGTTTATTATGCACATGGTAATGCTTTATAGACTATCTCCCCAAAAGGTAAAGGTATATATTCTAGCTCATTATGTGTGTGTGCACACGCTTGTGTGTGTTTCACAGATGGGAAGCTTCTGAGGAGACTTTTACACAGTTTTTTTTTTTTTTTTTTCCTGGCTGTCCTGATGCCCAGGATCGGTCACCCACCTGACTGCTCTCCTAGCTGGACATCTGCCAAGCAGTGGGTTTGTGGCAGCTGACTCTCCTAAAATTCTGCTGCAGTCAGATAAGGGAAGTTTAGTTAAGATGTTTTTTTGCATCTGCTATAGCTCAGATGTTTCACTTTTTTTTCCAGAGAGGTTTTTCCTATAGGGCATGTGTGCTCGTCAGAAAGACAGACGGACAGAAAGCAAGAAATGTCCCCCCCAGGGGGGATGGCCATGCCACAATCCCTTCTCCTCCATTCTCCTCTCGGGATCTTGGGCATGCACACACAGGTGCCCGATATGAGTCTAAGCCACCAGGTCTGGGACTCTAACCGCTATCGGCTACATGGGAGTCCAGCGATGTAGCCATTACGCTAACTACTGGTCCTCAGATGTTTCACTTTGAAGTCATCTTTAAACCATTTCTGGTGGGTTATCCATCCCAGCATTTCCCCCATGTGAAACCTCCGGAGATGTTTCACAAGCAAGGAGCTGGGCTGATTGTTGTTGAAGGCTTGAGTTAGAAAAAAAGACATCTGCAAAGGGAAAGAAAATGGATTAAAGTGAGGACCCAAATACCATTAGCCCTCTATTCCACAGAACAGGAGGATGAAAGAACAGAAGCCAAAAGTATCTAAACTAAAACTTATGCCTGATAATGAATGTTCTAGTGTGTATCTTATTTATAATTGATTTACATATATAATAATTATTTGTTAATGAGCTTTGTATAACTTTGAAATTGCAAGTTCCCAAAAAGAATGTGGAAGGTATCTGTAGGCCTACATATTATAAAACATAATTATTGTTGAGAGTTTATTCTTTTTTTTTTTTTTAATTGCCAGAGAGAACATGTGCTAAGCAGAGCAGCAGAGGAAGGCAGAGAGAAAGAGAGAGAGGGAAAAGGAGAAGCACCCCTACAGTGGGGCATGGTCACACCACAATTTCTTTTCTTCCATTTCTCCATCCCGTTGCAATTTGGGACATGCACTCAAATGCCAGTTATATTTTTGAAGCCACTGGGGTTCAGATTCAGACCTCTCAGTCAGCCACATAGGATCCAGCTCCTTTAACCACTATGCTATGGGACCATTCCCAAAAGTCCATTCCTAAAACCTTCACTGCAGGGACCAGCAGTTAGTGTAATGGCTATGTCGCTGGACTCCCATATAGTCAACTGTGGTTCGAATCCTGGGCCTGGTGGCTTAAACTCACGCTGGGTGTGCATGCCTGCCCAAGATCCTGAGAGGAGAATGGAGGAGAAGAGATTGCTGTGTGGCCATCCTCCCTGGGGGGGTGATTTCTCACTTTCTGTCTGTCTCTCTCTGTCTTTCTGGCGAGCACACGTGCCCTATAGTAAAAACCTCTCCAAAAACAAACAAAAAACTCCTTCACTCCATTTATGTCTACATAATTACATAAATGTTCTAAAATTTCATAAGACATTAAGCAAAGCTAGCCATACATGTTAGGCAAGGATCAAACACACACACACCCTAAAAAAGTTAAATACGTGATTTTTTTTTTTTTTTTTTTTACTGCTATGCTTGATAATACATGAAGTAATGGCTATTGACCAATTCATTTGTGTCTTTACTTGTAAAGTTGTTATAGGTTGATTTTATAATTTTAGAACCTTTTTTGTCATTGCCAGAGGGCACATGAACTCACATGAAAGAGAGAGAGGGAGCGATCTCCCCAGTGGGGCATGGTCATGCCACAATCTCTCCCCCCGCCCCCGTTCCTTCCCATCAGGATTTTGGGTATGCACACTCTGTGCTTACAGCATCTTTCATGCTGCTGTAGCCAAGATTTGAGCTGCGGTTGGCCCTGTTGCATATGGCTCCCAGTGCTCAGTGTTTACTCACTACACTATGGGGTCAGCCCTGATTTCTTTTTTTTTAAATAATTATTTATTGAATTTTATTTATTCATTCATTTATTTTAATTTGACCAGAGAGACACACACAGAAAGAGAGAGAGAGAGAGAAAGTGAGAAAGCAAGCCACCAGGCCCAGGATTCAAACCGTGGTCAGCCATGTGGGAATGTCCAGCACCTTAACCACCATGCCACATGCCACCTGCTGGTCCCCAGCCCTAATTTCTATAACCTTAAACCTCTAGGGAGCATAATATTAGTTTATCTGACTAATAAACTCAAGGAGAAGACCAACATATGTTTGCAATATACTTCATGCTGATATCGCAGAAGGCATCCATGTGTTTATTAAACTTATAATACCAAAGTGGCCTTATGTAGCAAAGATTTACCCAAATCATATTCACTTGAAACATTTGAGTTAGTTCCTAAACTTCTGGAAGTTTTAGGAATATTTAATTTATACAGGTCCTTATTTCTCTCTAAGATAAATAGAGTAGAACTCCTTCAAGAGATTTTATAAAGTGATTTGGCAGTACCATCTGGATGTAGGCAAATACCATAAATTTGTAACATATGTAAGTATACAGGCAAATGCAAATAGCAATCTTACAACTTTTATTTTATAATTTTAGCCACAAGTAGGCATAAACAATAATACAAACTCACTTGCTTACATAAGAATTGTTTTTTTCTCCCTCTATTTCACTTTTTTCTTTTTTTAAATCCAAATTGTGTTTTTAATAGTGGAACAAGTTAGGGATGTCTGGTCAGTATGAGAGCTGATGCTTTTTACCAGTATTTGTGGAGGAAACTTTCAGATTTCCTGTTGTCCTTATATGTAATATTACAGAGATCATGGATTAAATTTGGGGCAAAGGACCTTTTGGAAGCACCAGCAGCAGTCTGAGTGTTTCCAAAATCTCATTTAAGTGGATAAAATGTGCAGCTTATTTCCAGTTATCCCTTTTTCAGCCTCAAGTAGTTGCATTTGAGAGCCCCAGAGCCCCTTAAAAAACCCTCATTGGATAAGGGACCTAAAGATTTAGTGACTAAAAGGAGCCAGTGAACTGAGGTGGCAAAGGTGAAAGGAGCAAAGATCTGGAAATCGTCTAAGAAAGTTTTCTTTTGCTGGCTTGGTCAGAGATCCCGAGGTCTCGGCTGCAGTCTACAGGGTGAGCTGTGAGTCCTGAGCATCCCATCATGTTAACAAAACTGTTATATGAAAGAGTAAAGGACTTATACCTGAGTGGTTGGAGGCTGCAAATTTAGATGTCCAGGGACCAGACAGGAGATACAGACAAGTGGAAATAGAGGAAGTGGTCTCCTCTCAGGTGAGATGGAGTCAGCATGCACGACCTACCTGTGTCTTGTGTAAGATCTCCTCTCCCATTCTCTGGGAGTGCAGTTACCTCTTTACTTTATCTTTAATCCTTCCGCCTTCTGCCCTACCCATGTTGAGATGATTCAGTACAAGACTGGCTTAAACATCCAAAAATCAATGAATGAAATTTGGTCTGTCCCCCAGAGGTTCATGTGTGGGAAGCTCGGTACCCAGTGTAATGGTGTTGAGAGGTGGTGGAACTTTTAGGAGGTGGGGCCTAGTGAGTGGTGTTTGGATCATGGGGACACTGCTCTCATGAATAGATTAATGCTGTGAGTTCTTATTCTGGCAGGAATGGGTTAGTTCTCATGAGAGTGGGTCTTATAAAGGTAAGGTGGCTGCCCCAGGTCACTCTTTCTGCACGCTTGCACTGGCCTTTCTGCTTCTCTCTGCAATATTGAGGTGTAGCAGAGGCTGGTCACTTTCTCAATTACTGATGTTGTTAGAGTTTTTCAGTGGAGAATCTTTAATTTTTTTTATATTCTTGACTACTAGCTTTTTTTATTCCCGTCCTTTTTTTCTTTTTTTTTTTTAAAGAGAGAATTTTGCTGTAGGATGTGGGCACTAACCGGAGAGACAGAGAGAAAGTGAGAAATCACTCCCCAGGGGATATGGCCATGCTGCAATCCCTTCTTCTCCAGTCTCCTCTTGGAATTTTGGGCATGTGCAAACATGCGCCTGGTGTGAGTTTCAAGCTTCCAGGTCTGGGACTTGAACCTCAGTCGACTAAGTGAGAGTCCATCGCCTTAACTGCTATGCCAATGCTAGCCCCTCCCTTCCAGTTCTTATAGCTATACTTTGTAGTTGCTCTTGTCTTAATTGTTTTAACTTGCACTTTCAGAATAACATTAAGTCGTGGTGACGGAAGGGAGTATCTTATGTCTGTCTGGCATTTTATTCTTTAGGACTGTGCAGTTCGATTGCTGGTTTAAGATACATAGGGACTTTGCCCCTTTAAGGGGGTGTCCCCTATCACTCTTTCAGTTAAGTCAAGGACTTAGTGGAAATGATCAGGACTACATGTGAATTACAACTTTTACCCCTTGACTACTGGAATGGCTGAAGTTTATGTTCCTGGAGTAAAATATACATACATGATAATGTTGTGTTAGTTCTTCCCTAGATTTCTTTCCTTTTTTAATGGTATAAAACATACATAACATAAAATGTACTATTTAAACTTTTGTGTTTTTTTTTTGGCCAGAGGGCACATGCACAAGATTGAGAGTGAGAGGGTACCCTCTGGAGCCTGGTCATACCACTGTTGCTTTTTAAATTTTTTTTAAAAATTATTATTTGGTTAGCTTTATTTATTTATTTAAATTTGACC
The DNA here is from genome assembly GCA_026018925.1 of Tupaia tana. Classification (NCBI taxonomy): domain Eukaryota; kingdom Metazoa; phylum Chordata; class Mammalia; order Scandentia; family Tupaiidae; genus Tupaia; species Tupaia tana. The sequence goes on along the minus strand of JAKSZU010000015.1, from coordinate 59,611,963 downwards.
AGAGAAGGACAGAGAACGAAAGAGAGAGAGAAAGTGAGAAAGAAAGCAAGCCACCAGGTTTAGGACTCGAACTGTAGTTGGTCATGTGAGAGTCCAGCACCCTTAACCACCATACCACCTGCTGGCCCCCCACAGTTGCTTTTACCTCCATTTCTCCATCCCGTCAGGATCCTAGGCATGTGTGTATATGTGTGCCTGGGATGATTTTTCAAGCTGGTCAGGCCAGGACTCTAACCTCGTTTAGCCAAGTGGATGGACTCCTTTCTGCGCAGTGCTTAACTGCTATGTGACAGGGTCAGCCCATTATTTAAACCATTTTTAAGTTTACAGTTCAGTGGCATCAGATATATTCACATTGTTGTGCAATCATGACCATTAGCCATCTTCAGAATTGTTTTTGTTTGTGTGTGTTCGTTTTTACTAGAAAATGCATGTGCTTTCCAAAGACAGAGCAAGATAGAAGAGAAAGCACCCTCCCTGTGGAGTGGTCATACCACAGTCTCTTCTCCTCCATCTCTCCCTCTTCGGGGGACTTTGGATACACATGGACATGCACCCTGTCTGTTTCTCAAGTTGCCAGGTGTAGGATTCAAACTGTCAGCCATGTGGGATCCAGCTGCCTCAACAACCAAGTCATGGAGCCAGCCCCAGAACTTTTTTATTATCCCCCAAAGACATGCTGTTATCATTAAGCAGTAACCTCCATTGTCCCCTTCCCTCAACTCCTGGTAACCACTGTAATACTTTCCATCTCTATGGATTGCCTGTATGTGAAATTTACGATAGCTATCCTTTGGTATGTGGCTTATTTCACTAAGTATTGTGTATTTGCAGTTTATTTATGTTGTAGCATGCATCAGATTTCATTCCTGTTGATGGCTGAGTGAGATTCTGTTATGTGTACATATCACATTTTGTTCATCCATTTATGTGTTAATGGATACTTGGGTTGCTGCTACATTTTGGCTCTTATGAATAACGCTGCTATGAAAATGATCTATAAATATCTGTTTCAGTACCTGATACCAGTTCTTTGGGGTATATATCTAGGGGAGGAATTTCTGGATCATATGGTAATTCTAGATTTAAGTTTTTAAGACACAGGGTCTTGCTGTGTTCTTTAGGTTGGTCTCAAACTCACAATCATCCTTCCAAGTAGCTGGGATTACAGGTACACTCCACTGTGCCTGGCGAAGGAATAACTTTGAGGAACCACTAAATGTTCCAAGGCAGCTACGCTATTTTACATTCCTACCTGGTTGCCTTTATGCTATCAAGATTTTTATATCTCTGCTAATATTTGAAGTTCATTAGTAGTTTTCTCTCTTTGTAAAGGTGCTGTATTGATGTATTTCCCATTATATGAAAGTCAGCTTCCATTTAAAATGTTCTCTTTCATTTTCCCTGTTTTACCACTTGTATAATGCGATGATCATCCATTTCTTAAAAGTTAGGGAGAGGGGCCAGCAGGTGGTATGGTGACCAGGGCGCTGGGCTCTCACATGGTTGACTGTGGTTCAAGTCCCAGACTTGGAGGTTTGAGGATCATGCTACACACATGTGCGTGCATTGCGCAAAATCCTGAGAGGAGAGTGGAGGAGAGGGGGTTGCGGCATGGCCATCTCCCTGAGGGGTGAGTTCTCACTTTCCTCTCATTGTCTGTCTCTCTGGCGAATGCATGTGCCTTATGTCAAAAATGTTTAAAAAAGGGAGAAATGCTTGTCAATCTTTCTGGACTTAGTGACCTTCAGGGATATAATCCTTTGATAGCTTTCTCATTAGACAAAGTTATTACCCCTTCTTTGGGAATAGGCTTTTATGAGTTTTTTCCCCCCTAACAATTCAAGAGGATTTTTACCATTTTAAAAAATAGTCCCAATGGGAACCAGCAGTTAGCGTAATGGCTATGTTGCTGGACTCCCACGTAGTCGAACGCGGTTCGCGCCCTGGACCTGGTGGCTTAAAATTCACACTGGGCGCATGTGCGTGTGTGCCCAAGATCCCAGGAGGAGAATGGAGGAGAAGGGATTGCGGCATGACCATCCCCCCTGGGGTGATTTCTTGCTTTCTGTCTCTATGTCTCTCTCTGTCTGTCTGGCGAGCGCACGTGCCCTATAGCGAAAAAACCTCTCCAAAAAAAAAAAAAAATAGTCCCATTGAGTTATCAAGATTTTATTAGTTTAGCAAAGAACATAGTATTCTTTATTTTTAAAAAAGTCTTCTTGGGTCAGCTCTGTGGCCTGGTGGTTAAGGCAGCCAAATCCCAAGGCCAGCAGGTGATGCCGTGGTGAAGGTGCCAAATTCCCATATGGCAAACCACAGTTCGAGTCCTGGACCTGGTGGCTTGCTTTCTCACTTTCCCTCCCTCCCTCGCTCTCCCTTTCTCTCTTTCTCTCTCTGTTTGTCTCTCTCTGGTGAGCACATGTGCCCTATAGCAAAATTTTAAAAAATAGTAATAATAAAAAATAAAATAAATAAAGGCAGCCAGATCCCACATGGTCAACCCCACAGTTTGAGTCCTAGAACTGACAACTTGAGAAACACACCAGATGCATGTGTGTGCATGCCCAAAAATCCTAACAGGGTAGAGAGAGGGAGGAGAAGGAATTACGGTGTGACCGTGCCCTATGGGGGTTGCTTTCTCCCTCTTCCTTTCCCTGTCTCTCAAGATTGCTTGCTCCCTTTGGCAAAATTAAAAATAAAATAAAAATTCTTCCCAGCTGTGGTTATCTGACCTTTCTGGTCTATAGTTTTGTATGTATTTGCTTTCTAGCCCAAACTTCTTAGTCTATTTCTTTTTTTTTTTTTTTCCTTAAAGAAACATCTCTTGTTTTTTGTTTTTGTTTTTGTTTTTTGTTTTTTGGTTTTTTTTTGGAGAGATTTTTGCTATAGGGTGCGTGTGCTTGCCAGGAAGACAGAGACAGAGAGATAGAAAGCGAGAAATCACCCCCTAGGGCGGATGGCCATGCCACAATCTCTTCTCCGTTCTCCTCTCAGGATCTTGGGCACACACGCACATGCGCCCGGTGTGAGTTTAAACCGCCGGCTCTGGGACTCGAACTGTGGTCAACTATATGGGAGTCCAGTGACATAGCCATTACGCTAACTGCTGGTCCCTTGGGTTTGTTGTTTTTGTGTAGACTTTTTATCAACATGAAAATACTTTTAACTTTCTGATATGCAAGTGTAGTACTGATTTGTAAATGCTTTTTCTTCGTATGCCTTTTTAAAAGATTTTCAGAATTTAAAAGGTTTATTCCTGACCACGACACCTACTGAAATGGAATCTCAAGAAATTGAATATCATGTTGTGAAGTTATTCCCACATACTTAAAGAATATGGCATTTCCTCATTAACTATTCATATCAAGCGATAACATCAGAAACCTGGGGACTCATACCAAGGAGGCAAAAAGGGGGAAAAAAAAATCCCAAGGGCAAAGAAGCCTACCCCAGACACCCACCCTGGTACAGTTTTGAATACAGATGACTGTTGAGGGGATGCCCAGAGAGAACTCTGCTGAAAACACCCTGCTAGTGTATTTGTAGATCACAGACTCTTGCCCCTTAGTTAGGGGACTCTTAGAGAACTTAGCTGATTATAGCGGTGTGTCTGAGGCCCAGCTAGAGTGGGCAGCAGCAGTGCAGGGCTCTGCAGTGCAAGAAGCCATGTGGCAGATCAGAGTTTAGGTCCACAGGGGCCCTTGATCCCGGCTGACTGGATGGCTCAGTGTGCGGAGAGAGTGGATGGGGACTGCTGTGTGACACCCTGTGGATGGTACTTGTCTGCCTGTCAGTCTTTCTGTCATGAAGAAATAAACTTAAAAATATAACTGATAAAATACAATGATATGAAACTCATGTTACATAGGCTATGAAGTTGTTCAAATGAACTCCTTTCCTCTCCCTGGTCCTGTGGATGTTTTAGTGTAATGTTTACTTTTAGTTCCATCTAAACTAAGCAGACACTAACTGGCATGCTTCATTGCCTCATCACACATTTCTGGGCTCCAGGTTTCCTATGGAGTCTGAGAGCACTTGTTAGCTGTAACATTCAGTTATTATTGTTCACTTTTTAAAAATTAATAAGCTTTATTTTTTATTTAATCTCTTTTTAGGTTTGTGCATAGGATGTGTACACTCACCAGAGAGAGACAGAGGGAAAGTGGTAAACTGGTCCCCTGGGTGAATGGCCACATCCCGTAATCCCTTCTCCTCCATTCTCCTTTTAGGATTTTGGGCGGGCATGCATGCACACACACCCAGCATGATATTTCAAGTCACCAGGTCCAGGACTTGAACCTCGGTCATCTATGTAGAAGTCCAGCATCTTAACCACCATGCCACCTGTTGGCCCCAATAAACTTTATTTTTAAGAGCAATTTTAGAGTCACAGTAAAACAAAATGGAAAGTATGGAGATTTCCCGTATCCCCCTGACACTAACACCCACAGCCCGCCCTCCTCTCAGCATCTGGAGCACTGGTGCATTTGATGCGATCAGTGGACCTACATTGACACATGGTCACCAAAAATCCAGTTTGCTAATTCAGGATCTACTCTTGATGCTGTACCTTTTATAGACTTTGACAAATGTATCCACCATTATAATATCATATAGAATTGTTTTGCTTCCTTAAGAACCCTGGTTTTTACTGTCTCCATAATTATGACTTTTCCCAAAATATGCTGGACTCATACATTAGTAAGCATTTTAGATTGGCTTCTTTTATTTAGTAATACTAAGCTTTGCTGAGTCACATTAAGAGTCTTCCCTGTCTTTTCGTGGCTTATAGGTTCTTTCTAGCACCAGATAATACAGTATTCTATTGTCTATACAGGCATAGTTTGTTTATTCATTCATCTGCCAAAGGGCATTTTAGTTGCTTCTAGGTTGGGGTAATGATGAATAAAGTAGCTGTAAGCATCTGGATACAGATGTGTAGACATAAGTTTCCAGTTTGTTTGAGTGAAAATAGCATACCAAGGAGCCTGACTGCTGGATTATATGGTACGAGTTCAGTCCGCCCTCCATATGCAGGGTTCCCATACTCATTTTCAGTCAACTACAGACCAGAACTGTTATGCTGTTGTTAACCTGTAAGTCTTCCCTTGGTATGCCAAAGGATTGCTTCCAAGGTCCTCCACGGATACCAAACCTGTGGATCTTCAAGTTCTTTATATAAAATGCTGTGGTATTTGCATATAACACGTATAACACTTACACACCTTCCCGTAATCTCTAGCTTAGTTAGAGTGCCTACCACAGTGCCTACAATCACTGTCACGTGGATTCAGTATAGTACTCAGCAAACACCAAATAATTCAAGTTTTGGTTTTTGGACCTTTTTGGATTTTTTAAAATGTTTTGTTTTGCAAATTTTTAAAATATTTGTGGAACCCACAAATATGGAAAACCAGCAGTACTACTGTACACATTGCAAACCTGCGGTGGTTGCAGCTGTACTGAACATGGGCAGTTTTTTTGGTCATTCTACGCTAGACAATACACCACCATAGAATAACAAATGTCCACATACATTTACACTGTACTAGGTACAGTGATATCTAGAGATGATTTAAAGTGTATGAGAGGATATGTATAGGTTATATGCAAATTTTATATGGGGTACTTGAATGTCTGTAGACTTTGGTATCCCTGTGGGTTCTGGAACCAATCCCCTGTGGAAACTGAGGCACAACTGACTTTGTTTAGTTTTGTAAGAAACTGCAATGATGGGACCAGCAGTTAGCGTAGTGGCTATGTCGCTGGACTCCCAAGTAGTCAACCACGGTTCGAGTCCCGGACCCGATGGCTTAAACTCCCGCTGGGTGCGTGTGCGTGCGTGCCCAAGATCCCAAGAGGAGAACGGAGGAGAAGGGATTGCGGCGTGGCTATCCCCCCTGGGGGGTGATATCTCACTTTCTATCTCTCAGTCTCTCTCTGTCTGGCAAGCGTACATGCCCTATAGCAAAAACCTCTCCAAAAAAAGAAAAAACTGCAATGTTGTCTTCCAAAATGGCTACTGTTTTGCATTCCCGCTAGAAATGAATGAGGATTCCTATCATTCTACATCCTCACCAGCTGTTAATAGTCTCAGTGTTTTGCCTTTTCTTTTTTAATTGATTTTATTCATTATAGAATATATGTGCTTGGGAACCAGCAGTTAGCGTAATGGCTATGTCGCTGGACTCCCACGTAGTCGACTGCGGTTCGCGTCCCGGACCCGGTGGCTTAAAACTCACGCCGGGCGTGTGTGCGTGCGTGCCCAAGATCCCAAGAGGAGAATGGAGGAGAAGGGATTGCAGCATGACCATCCCCCCTGGGGGGTGATTTCTCGCTTTCTGTCTCTATGTCTCTCTCTGTCTGTCTGGTGAGCGCACGCGCCCTATAGCAAGAAAAAACTCTCAAAAAAAAAAAGAATATATGTGCTCACAGAGGGGGTTGGGGACAGTCAGTGGAAGCACCTTTGGCAGGGTCTGGTTAGGATCCTGGGCACCCATGCATGTACCCACCATGTTCCAGGTCTTCTGGGCCAGGGATCTGGTTGGCCACGGGGCTTCCATCTGTGTAGTCCAGTATATTATTCTATGGACTATACCACTTAGGCTAAGTCTGTTTTGCATTTTGTCCATTCTGATAGATGTGTAGTAATAGTTTGTGTTAATTTGCTTTTCTCTGATGGCATATGATCTTGAACATCTTCTCATATAACTCCAGGTCATCTGTATCTCATCTTTGGTTAGGTGTCTCTGCAGTTCCTTTGGGTTTTTTTTTTTTTTTTTTTTTTTTTTTTTTTTTGAGGAAGTTATGTGTGCACACAGTGTTTTAGACAGCTTTTTGCTCTATCGTGATCACCCTGCCTCAGTCTCCTACCTAGTGAGACCACTGGTGCATGCCAGCACACCTGGCATTTTAGGGCGGGCCAGGAAATGAACTGGAACCCACATGCGGCCTGAGCCTGCCAAGCTTCTAAAATAAATGAATGAATGAATGAATGAATGAGTGAGACAAGATCTTGCTGTCATGATCCTCCTTCCCCTGCCCCCCTGCTTAGGATCTCCCTTAGTCCTTTTGACCTTTTTTTTTTTTTTTCCCCTGCCCCCCTGCTTAGGAGTCCTTTTGACCTTTTTTTTTTTTTTAAGGTTTTTTTCTGTAGGGCATGTGAGCCTTTGTCCTTCTTAAAAATCTGGTTTTTCATTTTGTTATTGCCAAGTTTCAAGAACTCTTTGTATGTTTTGGATAACAGTCACTCACCATATGTTTTTGTAAGTATTTTCTCCCAGTGTGTAGCTTGTCTTCTCTTTCTCTTTTTTTTTTTTTAATTTTTTTTTTTGAGAGATTTTCTCTATAGGGTGCGTGCGCTCACCAGACAAACAGAGAGAGACATAGAGACAGAAAGCGAGAAATCACCCCCCAGGGGGGATGGTCACGCCACAATCCCTTCTCCTCCATTCTCCTCTCGGGATCTTGGGCACGCACGCACATGCGCCCGGCATGAGTTTTAAGCCACCGGGGCCGGGACGCGAACCGCGTTCGACTACGTGGGAGTCCAGCGACATAGCCATTACGCTAACTGCTGGTTCCCTCTTCTCTTTCTCTTGACTTAGTTTTTTGCAGAGTTGATGTTTCTAATTTTAATTAAATTGTTATTATTTCTTTCATAGGTCATGCTTTTAGTTTTATATCTATTGATAAAAAGTCATTACCAAACCCAAAGTTACCTACATTTGTTCTTCTGTTAATCTCCTAGGAGTTTTATAGTTTTGTCTTTCACATTTAGGTCTGTGATCCATTCTGAGTTGATTTTTGTAAAGATGTAAGGTCTGTGTCTAGATTCACTCTTTTCCATGCAGACATACAGTTGTACTAACACTGTTTGTGGGAAACATTATCTTGACTTCTGTAAGGAATAGGCTGACCACGTGAGAAAATAGAAATGTAGAGCCTTTATTGGAAATGCTCCCAGGCAAGGTTCACTGGTCCGACAGAAAGAGAGAGGGGGCCAGAGAAGTCATCCTAGGGCTGGGTTTAGCGATTTTTATAAGAGTATAGTGAGGGGGAGTGTCTTAGGTACGGTAATGGTTTAGGGGGAGAGCAGACTACTGTGCCACATAAGATCTGGTGCCTTGTGCAGAGTAGAGCACCATGTGTAGAATAGAGCGCCATGTGCAGAGTAGAGTGCCTTGTGCTACATCTGGCTTAGATGCAACTGCAACGCAAGTCTGATGACAGACTAGATCCAGGCTGCATCAGCTGACTGTGGCGTGGCATCCAAGCCCCACATCTAAGCTGCTCAGGCCTCTGGCCTAAGAGCTTCATTGTATTGCCTTTGGTCCTTTGTCACAGATCAGCTGAGAGTATTTATGTGGGTTTATATTAGGACCTTGTATTCTCAAAGGATTTATAATGATGGGCTTTCTTGATTTCTGACATTAGTTATTTGTGTCCTCTGTTTTATTTTTCTTGGTTGGCATGGTTAGAAAATAATTGATTTTACTGATCTTTTTGAAGAAGCACCTTTTGGTTTCATTGATTTTTCTCTATTGATTTTCCATCCCATTGGTTTCTGCTCTAAGTTTTATTATATCTCTTCTTCTGCTTTCTTTGGACTTAATTGCTGTTATATTTTTAGTTTCCTAAGAGCAAAGCATAGATGCTTACATTTAGATCTTTCTTCTTCTTTTTTTTTTTAATACTTTTTTTCCTAAGGGTGCGTGCACTCATCACAGAGGGAGAGACAGACACAGTGAGAGAGAAAGAAGGCACCCTCTAGGGGCAATGGCTGTGCTGGAGTCTCTTCTCTTCCATTCTCCCAGGATCTTGGTCATGCTTGCACAGGGACCTGGCATAATTTTCAAGCCACTGGATCTGGGACTCGACTGCAGTTGTCCATGTGGGAGTACAACTATGTAACCACTACACCAACTGTTGGTCCCTAGATCTTTATTCTATTTTAATATATTTAGCTCATGCTATTAATTTCTAAGCACTGCAAATTTGGTAAGTTTTATTTGCATTTTCATTTAATTCAAAAGATGTTTACATTTCTCTTGATTTCTTCTTTGACCTATGCCGGTATGTTTAGTAGTGTTTTGTTCCAGCAATCTTTCCAATATAGATTTCTGGTTTAATCCCATTGTGATCTTAGAGCAGACCTTGTATGGCTTCTATTATTTAAATTTCTTAAGGTGTGTTTGTGACCCATTATGTGGTCTGTCATGGTGAACGTTTCATGTGCACTTGAGAAGAATGTGTATCCTACAACCATTGAATGAAGTAGTCTATAAATGCCCGTTATGGCCAGTTGATTGATGTGCCATCAGGTCCCACTATGTCCTGCTTAATATCCTGGATTTTTTTCCCCAGTTTCTTTTATACATTCAGTTATGTTGTTTAGCTTGCAAAGTGAATATTCCAACATGTGTATATTTCTCACCAGTCCAGTTGACAATACTATAAATTTATCTTCAACAGATAATAAACCATTTCTTTATCCCATAAATGCTTTGCCTCTCTATTTTTCTTCTTAATGTACTTCCTCAAACTCTACTCCTTCACCCACCCTCTTCCCACACTGTATCTGGTATTAACAACTGTTTACTATGTTTCTATATCCTTTAGTCATTCAGTTTCAGTCATAGAGTGCGGATACTCAGTATATATTAAGTGGAGACATACAGTATCTCTCCTTCATAGCCTGGCTTGGTTCACTCAGCAGTAAATCTTCCGTATTCATCTACTTTCTGTCAAAAGTCAGGGTCTTGTTTTTTATGTCTGAGTAGTATTCCGTATAGTTTATGTGCCATACTTTTTTAATCCATTCATCTGTTCGTGGGCATTTGGGTTGGTTCCATGTCTTAGCAATTGTGAATAATGCTGCAGTAAACATTGATGTGCAAGCACTTTTCTGATTAAGAATTCTTCTGTCCTTTTGGGAAGGTACCAAGGAGTTGGATTGCTGGATCATATGGTAATTCTATTTGAAGATTTTTTTGAGGAATCTCCAAATTGTTTTCCACAGTGGCTAGACCAATTTACATTCCCACCAGCAGTGTAAGACAGTTCCCCTTTCACCACACCCCACCAGCACTTATCTTTTTTTTTTCAATCTTAGTCATTCTGACTGGGGCTAGGTGGTATCTCATTGTAGTTTTGATTTGCATCTCCAATACAATGAGGGATGATGAGCATTTTTTCATATGCCTTTTGGGTATTTGTATGTCATCCTTAGGGAGTGTTTTTTTCCCCGACTCATTCTCCCATGTTTTAATAGAGTTGGTCATCTTTTTTGGGGACAGCTGCTTGAGTTCCTTGTGTATTCTGGTTATCAGTCCCTTATCTGATGCATAGTTTACAAAAATATTTTCCCATTCTGAGGGCTGTTGATTCACACTAATTACTGTGCCTTTTGCCATGCAGAAACTTCTTAATCTGTTGTAATTTTACTTGTCTATTTTTGGGATTATTGACTGTGCCTTGGGGGTCTTATTTAAGAAGTCTTTGCCTACCCCAGTGTCTCCCAGAGTTTCTCCAGTGTTTTCCAGCAGCATTTTTATAGTTTGAGGTCTTAGGTTTAGATCTTTGATCCACTTTCAGTTGGTTTTTGTCAATGGTGAGAGGTAGAGGTTCAGATTCATCTTTCTGCGGGTGGATATCCAGTTTTTCCAGCACCATTTGTTAAAGAGGTTTTACTTTTACCACTGGATTGACTGGTACCCTTTGTCAAAAATCAGTTGGCTGTATGTTTAGGAGTTTTCTTCTGTGGACTCTATTCTATTGCATTGCTCCACCTGTCTATTTCTGTCCCAATACCATACTGTTTTGATTATCACAGCGTTGTAGTTTATTTTTGGGTTAGAGAGTGAGATGCCACCCACTCTGCTCCTCTTGTGCAGGATTGCTTTGGCAATACGAGGCCTTTTATGATTCCAGAAAAATTTTATGATTGTCTTTTTTAGATCTGTGAAGAATGTGTCTGGTGCTTTGATTGAGATTGCATTAAATATGTAGATTCATTTGGGTAGAATTGCCATTTTGATTATATTAATTCTTCTAATCCAGGAACACAAGATGTCCTTACACTTTTTTCTGTCATTTTTAGTTTCTTTTTTTAGCTTCTCATAGTTTTCCTTGTGGAGGTCTTTAACTTCTTTGGTTAGATTTATTCCTAGGTATTTTATTCTTTTTATGGCTATTGTAAATGGGGTTACTATTTTCAGTTCTATCTCAGTCTGCCTGTTGTTTGTATATAGAAATGCTATAAATTTCTGTATGTTGATTTTGTATCCTGCAACTTCACTGTATTCATTTATTACTTCCAGGAATTTTTAAATGGATACCATTGGGTCTTCTATGTATACAATCATGTCATGTGCAAATAGAGATAGTTTCACCTCTTCTTTTCCTATTTCAATGCCTTTTTATATTATTCTCTTTTCAGATTGTGTTGGCGAGGACTTCCAGTACTGTATTGAAAAGGAGTGGAGAAAGTGGGCATCCTTGTCTTGTACCTGTTTTTAGGGAAAATCTTTCAGCTTTTCTCCATTCAGGATGATGTTTGCTATGGGTTTTTCATAGATAAGCTTTTATTGTGTTGAGAAATGATCCTTCTATGCCAATTTTGCTGAGCATCTCGATCATGAAGAGATGTTGTATCTTATCAAATGCTTTTTCTGCATCAATTGATATGATTTATCATTCTTTCTGTTAATGTGATGTGTTACATTTTTGGTTTGCGTATGTTGAACCAACCTTGCATCCTTGGAATAAAGCCTACCTGGTTGTGATTTATAATCTTTTTTATAAGTTGTTGGATACTATTTGTTTGTATCTTGTTGAGAATCTTTGCATCTATATTCATTAGAGATACTGGTCTATAGTTTTCCTTCTTTGACATGCCCTTATCTGTTTTGTGGATAAGGGTGATGGAGGCTTCATAGAATGAATTAGGGAGAGATTCACCCTTTTGGGTCTTTAGAAATAACTTGAGCAGAATGGGGGTTAACTCTTCTTTAAAAGTTTTGTAGAATTCAGAGGTGAAGCCATCAGGACCAGGGATTTTCTTTGTTGAGAGGTTATTACTGATTCAGTCTGTATATCTTTACCCATGAGATGCGTTTCTTGTAGGCAACAGATAGAGAGAGGGTTTCTGGTTTTTTGTTTGTTTGTTTGTTTGTTTGTTTGTTTTTAATCCATTTACCCAGTCTGTGTCTCTTGATTGGAGAATTTAATCCATCAACATTCAATGTTATTATCAATATTTCCGGACTTGTCCCTACCTTTAAGTTGTCCATTGTCTTGATTGTCTTTTATTCCTTTATTTCTGGCTGTTCATTCTTTAGTTTTCCTGAAGCAGGACTCTCTTCAGAGTTTCTTGAAAAGTTGGTCTTGTGTTGACAAATTCTTTCGGGTTTTGTTTGTGATGATTTTAATCTTTTTTTCGCATGCGAAGGGTAATCTTGCTGGATATAATAATCTTGGTTGAAATTGTTTCTCTCTTAACACTTTTGATATGTCTTCCCTTTTTTTCCTTGCTTGCATTGTTTCCGTTGAAAGGTCTTATGTTAGCCTGATAGGATGACCTTTGTAAGTCACTTGTCATTTCTGCCTTGCCAGTTTTATCATTTTATCTACATCTGATCTTGGCCAATCTGGCTAAGATGTGCCTTGGGGAAGATCTTGTTGGGTTGCTTCTATTTGGGGTCCTTTGTATTTCTTGGGTCTCAATATTTGAGTGCTTCTCTAGACTTGGGAATTTTTCTTCCAGTATTTCATGGAATATATTTTCCTTGCCCTTATTAGTTTCTTCACCTTCTAGGATACCAGTTATTCTGATGTTTGGGCATTTAATGGAATCTAGTATTTCTCATATATTATCCTCGTTTTTTTTTTTTTTTTTTTTTTTTTTTTTTTTTTTTTTTTTTTTTTTGTTGTTGTTGTTGTTGTTATTTTCTCAGTCTTTTTGATGTCTGTTTTCTAGGTCAGAGGTTTTATCTTCTGCATTGGAGATTCAGTCTTCAGCATGGACTAATAGACTTTTAATACTTTCGAGAGTTTTTGATTTCCTGTGTTACAGACTTCATCTCTAATAGTTCCATCTGATTCTTTCTTACAGTGTCCATTTCTTCTTTCTTATTGTGGAAGGACTTCCTAATCTCCTGTAGTTCATTGTCTCTTTTCTGTTCCAACTCATAGACTTTTGTCACCATGAATGTTCTAAATTCTTTCTCTGACATTTTGGTAACTTCTTCTGTTTTTTCAAGAGATGGAGGGGAGTTATTGTGTTCTTTTGATGTAGACATATTTCCTGGTTTATTCATACCTGAGGCTCTTCTACTTCTAGCCATTGGGAAATATATTCACTTTGGATACCTTTTAGGAGAATGTTTCTTCTATTGGGAACAAGCGTGTTTCCCTTTTGCTGTGGACTGGTGTGTGCCAAAGTCTCTCTTCTGCTGTGTTTAGCAATGTCCCCACAGGAGGAGTCTGCTATTCAGTTGTCTGAAGAGCAGTCTCTCCTTTTTCACAGGTAGTTCAGTAAAAGGGAGGATCCCAGGGAGCTTCACAGTAATAGGGTATTTGAGAACTGTGCTTCTAGACCTATGTAGTCCCTCTTTCTGGGGGATGGGGGGCTCTGGGATTGGGTGAGCTGGAGCTGGGACTGGGGCCAGTGACTGGCCCTGCCTTAATGTCCCTTGCTGGCCAGGGGGCTGGCGGATATCCTGGGTTTCTGATTGAGCATGTTGAAGTCTCTAGCTGTAATAGTGGACCCATGTATTTCACTTTACGCTTCCACCAAGGTTTTGCCTCGGTTACTCTGAACTGTTGTAGATAGGTCTTAGTGATGTAGAAGTAAGATGTGGGGGAAGCGGAAGTGTCCTGTAGTCTTGTGATTAGGTATGAGTCTCTCAGTGCGCCTGAGCCTGGGAGCTGTGAACTTCTTACTTGCTTCTCAGTTTCCTGTTCACCCCCAATATACACCTTAGGTAGGACAAGATGGCTAGAGCTGGCTGAAGTTGCCTCTTTCCCTCACTTAGGTCAGTGAGGCTCTGACAAAACCTAGCCCATATTCAGTTCTGGTCAAAGAGTTTCTCCTGAAGACAGGCCTTGGAAGGAGGAGGTAAGAATGTGATAGCCTAGGCCAGCAGGTGGCATGATGATTAAGGTGCTGCATTCCCACATGGACCACTGCAGTTCAAGTCCTGGAACCAGTGGCTTTAAAATCAGAACTGAATGAAGAAATGTTTTATAGTTACTTTTTTTTTTTTGGAGAGGTTTTTGCTATAGGGTGCGTGCGCTCGCCAGACAGACAGAGAGAGACTTTGAGACAGAAAGTGAGAAATTACCCCCCGGGGAGGATGGTCACGCCGCAATCCCTTCTCCTCCATTCTTCTCTCAGGATCTTGGGCACACACACACGCGCCCGGCGTGAGTTTTAAGCCACCGGGTCCGGGACGCGAACCGCGGTCAACTACGTGGGAGTCCACTGACATAGCCATTATGCTAACTGCTGGTTCCCTGAATGAAGAAATGCTTTTTGAAGATGTAAACCAAGTTATATTCATAAAGAAAGAAAGAAGAAAGAGAAAAGAAGGGATAGTCAGGATGGCCCTACCCCTCTGCCAGAAGTAAGAAGGGTTTTCTCCTGTGTCCGCCGTGATGACCTGGTAGAGCTTCTGGAGGTAAAACAGAGCGTGTCCCCCCTCTCCACCCTATGACTGCCCCCACAGGGGCTTTGTCTCTCAGCTTGTCCACACTGAGCTCCAGCAGTCTGTCAGCTGCCATTATGTACTCCTGCCCTGGTACTACTCCTGAGAAGGTTTCTGCTCCAACAAATGGATTCTCTGTAGTCGCCTGTCTCCCCGCCTGTATTTGCGGGGGCATTTGCCCTCCGACCTCACTCTGTGACAGGTCTAAGAGGAGCTGTGGACTTCTCAGTTCAACTTTTTACTTGTCAGGAAGGAGAAGTGATGTCAGCACTCCTTCCACGTCAGACCGGAAAACAGAAATGCCAAGTAACATTTTGAATGTTTACTTACCATGACTGAATTAAGTTGAATTGATCTCACCCTGATCTATTGTTTGATCACTTTGGAAGGACCAAGATATCTGACCAAATTTCATAGTCTAGTAAGTATTTTAATGAATACCCTTAAATTGACTTGTAAGGCTGCTGTTTCTGAACAAGAGTAGGTTGACATCAGACACCTCGTGACAAGACTTCCTAACATCTCCTTGACACATCTCTTCCCTTTACCCAGAGTTCCCCTCGAATGTGGGCATTTCTACTCTTGACATCTGGGGCCATTGGTGTGGAGGGACATGGAGCAGAATCTTGGAAGACACGCACACACACATGCACAGGCACACGCACAGGCACATACACAGGCATGCACACATACACAGGCATGCACACACACACAGACACACACACACACACACACACACACACACACACACAGTGTGAGGTGTCGGCACTTCATTGCAGATCCCAGAGAGGCAGAAGGCCTGGGGGAGGTAGGCTGGCTGCAGTGGTTGAATGTCAGCCTGCAGCCTCAACCTGCGCTGCTAGCCTCTGGCATCTTTCTCAGACCCTTGGGCCTTGCCCAGGCACCTTCTCCACCCACTCCCAGCCCCTCAGATACAGGCTTAGCTCCCTCTCCACCTCAGAATTGCATCCTTACCAACCAGTTCAAACAAGAATTACTTTGGGATCTTCCCTTCTAGGAAACACAAGAGGTTGTAAGTTATACAAATCACCCTAGTGTCAAATCATTTGCTTACAAGTCCCCAATCAAAAAATGCCTGGGACCAGCCCGTGGCCTGGTGGTTAAGGCAGCTAGATCTCACATGGACGACCATGTGGTACAAGTCCCAGACGCTGTGCCTTAGAAAACATGCTGTGTGTATGTGCATGCGTGCCCCAGACTCTGAAAAGAGAATGGTGGAGAAGGAACTGTGGTGTGACCATGCCCCAAGCGGGGGGAGGTGTTTATTCCCTTCTCTCTGTCCCCCCTTCTCTGGTGAGTGCATGTGCCCTCTGACCAAAAAAATATATATTTTTAAAGATGTCTAAAAATCTGACGTCACTTGAAAGAAAATCCTATAACATGCATTGGGTGCTCTGGGCATCTTGCCTCTGGTTTGCTCCCACCCCTTGAAGGAGAAGCCAGAATGAAGAGGTTGGGATGGGGTGCCAAGGCCTCCTCAGTGCGCCCAGAGAAGCCACTGGGGCAGAGGTAAGCCAGGCCTGACCCTCGCAAGGAGCCGAGGTATTTGTCCTGGAGTGGGGGACTGGGTGCATGTCTCCTTGTCTGCGAAAACGGCCAGTGCTTACTATGACAGACTGAGGTAGCTCACCAAGTCTAGTGAATTGGTTAGCTCTATTCATAAATTCTTATTTTTGTTTACTCTCTATTTTTTCAATGTCATGGCTGTTTTCTAATTTTTTAAATATTTTATTATTATTATTATTTTTTCTTTTTTTGGAGAGGTTTTTGCTATAGGGCGCATGCACTCACAGACAGACAGAGAGAGACAGAGAGACAGAAAGTGAGAAATCACCCCCCAGGGGGGATGGCCACACCATAATCCCTTCTCCTCCATTCTCCTCTCGGGATCTTGGGCACGCACGCACACGTGCCTGGCGTGAGTTTAAGCCACCAGGTCTGGGACTCGAACCGCAGTCGACTACGTGGGAGTCCAGCGATATAGCCATTATGCTAACTGCTGGTCCCTAAATTTTATTATTTCTAAATAATTGTAGATTCATAGGAGGCTGCAAAGATGTGCACAGGGAAGTGCCATGCTCTCTCTTCCAGCCTTCCCCCATGGTAACATCTTACACATCTGGAGTACACAGTCAACCCCAGGACGTGAACACTGATGCAATCCATAGAACTACTTAGAGTTTACTAGTTGAAATGCTCTGCAGCTCTGTGCATGCATGTGTACGCTCTGCAGTCTCATCGCACTGTAGCTCTGAGTGCCACCACCACAATAAGCTGCATCAGCACCAGGCAGCTCCTCTTCTGCCTCGACTCTCCCATCCCACCCCTAACCCAGGGCAACCTCTACTCTGGCTTCCATTTCTATAATCGTTTCCTTTTAAGACTGTATAGGAATGGACTCACACAATATGTAACCTTTCCAGGGATTCATGGACTTTTCTTGCTTGGCATAATTCCCTGGAGGCCCGTCCAGATTATTCCAAGTAAAACATTTTGTTCCCTTGAGTTGCTGAGTATTCCATGCCCTGGAGGTAGCACAGTCTGTGTACCCATCCACCTGTGAAGGCCCTCCCAGTGTTGTTCCCACTTTGGGGCTATTACAGACTGAGCTGATATTAGCACGTGTGTACAAGTCCTGCATGGGACCATGTCTTCATTTCTCTGGGATCAAGGCCCACGAGTGGAACTGCTGGGCCGTATGGAAGTCTGTGCATTCTGTCTTTATACAGGCCCTTTCTGTTTTATGACCAGTGATACTAGTTATCTGTTTATGTACTGATAGTAGAGATAACCTGGAAAGAAAATCACGCTGCTCGTAGTTTGGCTGCAGGCAGAACTGCCTCTACGCTTGGACATGTGGCGTCTCGCAGGCCGCGCAGGAACGGGGCCTTCCTTCAGCTGTGTGGGCAACGTTCCTACCTGGTCGAGAACAGCAGGTCCTGCCAGCAAAGAATGGGTTGTAACTAGCAGTAGTGATAAGTGAAGACTGCAACGAGGAGAATTTCTGAAAACAGTAACAAATTTGTCACAAGAAATAGGTACTGATGGCTTAAAAGGAGGAGGAGGAGCTGATTTTTTTCTCTCTAAACCTTGTTAGACCCTCTTTTTCCTTCCCTCCTTCTTGGCAAAGTCTTTTAATTTTACAAGGAATGGATGATTTCCATCGTAGGCAAACTATTTTGAATACAAAGAACTACTTATTGTGGTTTATGGAGGAAACATCACTCTAAAATAACACCAAAAAGAAAAAACTAATGTTGATGAAGAGATTCTTTTTAGGTGAAATAATGTATCAGAGTGAGAACTGCCAGTGCCCTGGGTGTCCCTTTGGCTCACGGTGTGCCGGTGTGCCGTGTGAGACTCAGCTGGGAGCCAGCTGGGTTTTATTGCCACTCAGCGAATCCATTTCAAGTATGGTTTGTGCTATGGTTTAGATAATGGTTTGTCCCCCAAGGGTTCGTGTGTTAGAACTTGGTTGGGAGGTGGCGAGACCTGTAAGAGGTGAGGCTTGGGGGTTGGAGGGTGTGGGTGTTTGGATCAAGGGGCATCACCCTCACGAATGGATTAATGCAGGAGAGCGAGGGAGTTCTCTTGTGAGAAGGGGTTAATTCCCAGAAAGCAGGTGGCCCACAGGTCACGCACGCTCTTCCTGCATGCCCCGCTGGCCTACCCACTGCTCTCTGCTGGGTCGGGATGCAGGAGGAATTGGCCAGATGCTGGCCCCGTGCTCAGGGTTTCCAGCTACCAGAATCTGGAGCCAGGAAAGCCTCTATTCTTCATGAATCAGCCAGTCTCAGGTATTTCTAGTTAGCAGCACAGTCAAGGACTAAGACGGTTTGTCTCTTCAGTCACCTGTTGGGCATTGGGGCTGTTCAGTTTTTGGCTGTTGCAGATGAAGCTACCTTGAGCACTTTGAACACAACTGTGTGGATTTGCGCTTTTCCTTCCCTTGAAGCACGCCCACCTTCCCATAGGGCTCAGGTGTCTGCAGGTGCAAGGAAGATGCAGGAGGGACGAGAGTAACCACGGGTGGCAGGGGCAGAGGGCCCACGCAAGCACTGGGCAGTGGTGTACCTTTGGCTGTCGGCGCTCTTCTTCCATTTCCTCCCAGTGAAGTCTCCCAGCCTCTCATCACACTCTGCTCTTTACTCTGATAACATGGAAGAGATGGTGATGGCATCTGAGGGTATTGTGGACGAGGCACAGGTCACAGGTGCATGCTGTGTATACCGTGGTGTGTTAGAAGTCCCACAAAGGAGATAGTATTGTTTTTCCCACCAGACTTGGGAATAAAGGAGGCTCTGAGAGAGTAAATAGCTTGCCCAAGATGGCACAGTTAAGTGGGGGGTTGGATGTTGAACCAGACTTCAGAGCTGGCACTTTTTTTTTTTTTTTGAGAAGTTTTTGCTATAGGGCGCGTGCGCTAGCCAGACAGACACAGACAGAGAGACAGAAAGGGAGAAATCACTACCCAGGGGGGATGGCCACATCGCAATCCCTTCTCCTCCATTCTCCTCTCGGGATCTTGGGCACGCATGTACACGTGCCCGGCGTGAGTTTAAGCCACCAGGTCCGGGACTCGAACCGCGGTTGACTACATGGGAGTCCAGCAACATAGCCATTACGATAACTGCTGGTCCCCAGAGCTGGCACTTTCAACCACACCACAGTGGTCTCCCCATCAAAAAGATTTTGATTGTACATGGAATTTAAGATGCCATCATTGGGATCAGCAATTGGCATAATGGCTATGTCGTTGGACTCCCATGTAGTCACCCGCGGTTCAAGTCCCGGACCCAATGGCTTAAACTCACATCGGGCACGTGTGCGTGCGTGCCCAAGATCCTGAGAGGAGAATGGAGGAGAAGGGATTGTGGTGTGGCCATTCTCCCCAGGGGGGTGATTTCTCGCTTTCTGTCTCTCTGTCTCACTCTGTCTCTCTGGCAAGCACATGCGCCCTATAGCAAAAAACTCTCAAAAACAACAAAAAGAAAATGCCATTGTAAACCGTTCTCTCCACATCATCTAGTTGTTCTTATATTTCTAACTTAGTGTGCCAGCCCAGTGACCACTTCCCTGGTAACCCAGCCTCCCCCACCCCCGGGCCGGGGTAGTGTCCCCAGGTACAAGGTGTCCTTTGCACAGCCTGCCAACCCCCTGTGCTGGACTCTGGCCTCACTGGGCTGGAGCACAGTGAGCTGCAGTGCTCCTGTGCTGCCTTGGGCCACCACCTGCAGAGGGCTAGGTGCTTAGCAGAGCCTGGAGGAACCAGGCGAATGCACGGACGAGCTACATTGCCAGATGTGCACATTTGTCACCAGCTTTACCGAGCTATTGGTGTCAGCTTCACTAACTTAAGGTTTGCATCTGTTTCATTGAGGTATTTAGAAATAGTAAAATTCACCATTTCTCAGGCTGGCAGGTGGCATAGTGGTTAAGGGCAGTGGACTCCCACATGGCCAATGGTGGTTCGAGTCCCAGACCTGGCAGCTTGCTTTCTCACTTTTTCTCTGTCTCTCTCTCTCTCTTCCTCTCTGGTCAAATTAAAATAAAATAAAGAAAGAAAGAAAAATAATTCTTTACAAAAAATTAACCATTTCTAAGTGTTCATTCAATTCATTGAACCTTGACAAGTGTGTACCATTGTGTAACTACAATCACTATCAAGACAAAGAACATTTTCTTCCCTCAAAACTCCCTTGTGCGTGGTGGTTAAGGCGCTGGATCCCACATGGTATATTCCATAGTTTGAGTCCTGTACTCGTAGCTTGAAGAAAACATTCCAGGCATATCTGCATGCATGCTCAGAGTCCCTAGAGGAGAATGGAGGAGAAGGGATTATGGCATGGCCTCTCCCCACCATGGGGGGGGGGGGTGATTTCTCACTTTCCCTCTGTCTCTGTCTCTCTCCAGTGAGTGCATGCACCCTATGACAAAAATCTAGAAAAAGAAAAAAGAAAACCCTCCTTTACAGTCAGTCTCTTCTGTACCCCGAACCCCCGCCAGCTACTGTTCTGTTTTTCTGTTCCTACAATTTTGCCTTTTCTAGAATTTTATGTAAATGGACTCATATAGTTTGTAGTGTTTTGTGGCATTCTTAACTCAGCAGGAGACTTTTGAGATTTCACTGTTTTGTTGTGTGTGTCAGCAGTTCAATGTTTATTTTTAAAACTATCTCAATTGGGATGACCAGCAGATGGCATAATGGTTATGTCACTGGACTCCCATGTAGTAGACTATGGTTCGAATCCTGGACCCAGCAGCTTAAGCTCACACTGGGCACATGTGCATGCATGCCCAAAATCCTAAAAGGAGAATGGAGAAGAAGGGATTGCAGCATGGCCATCCCCCCAAGGGGATGATTTCTCGTGTTCTGTCTCTCTGGAGAGCGCAGGCACCCTATACCAAAAATTTCTCTCTTGAAACGACAAGTGACTTACAAAGGTCACCCCATCAGGCTAACACCGGACTTCTCAACAGAAACAATGCAAGCAAGGAAAAAATGGGAAGATGTATCGAAAGTGTTAAGAGAGAAACAATTTCAACCAGGACTATTGTATCCTGCAAGATTATCCTTCATATGGGAAAAAAAGATTAAAATCTTCTCAGACAAACAAAACCTGAAAGAATTTGCCAGCACCAGGCCAGCTCTCCGTGAAACCCTAAAGAAAGTACTGTTCCAGGAAAACTAAAGAAGTAACAGCCAGAAACAAAAGAGTAAAAGGCAACTAAGACAATGGCCAA
The DNA here is from genome assembly GCA_026018925.1 of Tupaia tana. Lineage (NCBI taxonomy): Eukaryota > Metazoa > Chordata > Mammalia > Scandentia > Tupaiidae > Tupaia > Tupaia tana. The sequence continues at coordinate 59,590,487 of JAKSZU010000015.1, read as the reverse complement.
CTTAAGTGCCGGGACAGATGCATTAACATCAATAATAACATTGAATGTTAATGGATTAAACTCTCCAATCAAGAGACACAGACTGGCTGAATGGGTTTAAAAACAAAAACCCTCTATCTGTTGCCTACAGGAAACCCACTTAATGGATAAAGATATACATAGACTGAAAGTGAAGGGTTGGAAAAAGATTTTCCATGCAAATGGGAACCAAAAAAGAGCTGGAGTCGCAATACTGATCTCTGACAAAATAGGCTTTAAAACAAAAACTGTTCGAAGAGACAAAGAAGGGCACTATATTGTAGTAAAAGGATCAATTGATCAAGAAGATATAACGCTTATTAATATCTATGCGCCCAACACAGGAGCACCCAAATATGTGAAGGAAAGACTGCTAGATCTAAAAAGGGAGATAGACGGCAACACACTAATTGTTGGAGACCTCAACACTGCACTATCCCCCCTGGATAGATCATCTAGACAAAATATAGGTAAAGAGATAAAAGATCTAAATGATATCATAAATCAAATGGACTTAACAGACATCTATAGAACTTTCCATCCTAAAACCTCAAGATACACTTTTTTCTCACCGCCACATGGAACATTCTCGAAGATTGACAACATCATTGGGCACAAAGCAAGCCTCTACAGATTCAAAAGCATAGAAACTATACCCAGCATCTTCACCGACCATGATGGAATTAAACTTGAGTTTAATTTCAAGAGAAATCCTCAAAAATACTCAAATACATGGAAACTTAATAACCTACTCCTGAATGACTCCACAACTACTGAAGAAATAAAGTCTGAAATCAAAAGGTTCATGGAAGCCAATGACAATGAGGACACAAGTTTCCATAATCTTTGGGACACTGCTAAAGCAGTCATAAGAGGGAAGTTCATAGCAATTAGTGCACATAAGAGGAGCATGGAAAGAAGGCAAATGGATCACCTAACATCATGCCTCACAGAATTGGAAAAGCAACAGCAAAAAGATCCAAAAAACTCCAGGAGAAAGGAAATAATAAAGATACGAGCAGAAATAAATGAAGTAGAAAATAAACGAACTATACAGAAAATAAATAAAAGTAAAAGCTGGTTCTTTGAAAAGATAAACAAAATTGATACACCACTAGCGAGACTTACTAAGAAGAAAAGAGAAAAGAACCAGGTGAATCAGATCTGCAATGAAGCAGGCAAAATAACAACAGACATAGTAGAAATGAAAAACATTATTAGAGGATACTATGAACATCTGTATGCCAAGAAACAAGATAATTTGGATGAGATGGACAAATTTCTGGACAGGTATAATCTACCTAGATTGAGCCAGGAGGATATAGAAAGTCTGAATAGGTTCATAACAAGCCAGGAGATCAAATCGGTTATAAATAACCTCCCAACAAAGAAAAGCCCTGGCCCTGATGGATTCACCTCTGAATTCTACAAAACTTTCAAAGAAGAGTTAACCCCCATTCTGCTCAAGTTATTTCTAAATATCCAAAAGGGTGAATCTCTCCCTAATTCATTCTACGAAGCCTCTATCACCCTTATCCTTAAAACTGATAAAGACAGGACAAGGAAGGAAAACTATAGACCAATATCCCTGATGAATATAGACGCGAAGATTCTCAACAAGGTAGTAGCAAATCGTATACAACAACTTATCAAAAAGATTATACATCATGATCAGGTAGGCTTTATCCCAGGAATGCAAGGTTGGTTCAACATACGCAAAACCATAAATGTAATACACCATATTAATAGGAAGAAAGATAAAAACCATATGGTCATATCAATTGATGCAGAAAAAGCATTTGATAAGATACAACATTCCTTCATGATCAAGACTCTCAGCAAAATGGGCATAGAAGGGCCATTTCTCAACACAATAAAAGCTATCTATGAAAAACTCATAGCGAACATCATCCTCAATGGAGAAAAGCTGAAAGCTTTTCCACTAAAAACGGGTACAAGACAAGGATGTCCACTTTCTCCACTCCTCTTCAATATAGTACTAGAAGTCTTGGCCATTGCAATCAGAAAAGAGGAAAAAATAAAAGGCATTCAAATAGGAAAAGAAGAGGTGAAACTCTCTCTATTTGCAGATGACATGATTGTATACATAGAAGACCCAATTGTTTCCATAAAAAATTTCTGGAAGTAATACATGAATACAGTAACGTTGTGGGATACAAAATTAATATCCAGAAATCTATAGCATTTCTGTATATGAACAGCAGGCAGACTGAGATGGAACTGAAAAAAGTAGTTCCATTTACCATAGCCACAAAAAGTATAAGATACTTAGGGATAAATCTAACTAAAGAAGTTAAAGACCTCCATAAGGAAAACTATGAGAAGATAAAAAAAGAAATTGAAAATGACACAAAAAAGTGGAAGGACATCCCATGTTCCTGGATTGGAAGAATTAATATAATCAAAATGGCAATTTTACCCAAATTAATCTACCTATTTAATGCAATGCCAATCAAAGTACCAGAAACATTCTTCACAGATCTAGGAAAGACAATCATAACGTTTGTCTGGAATCATAAAAGACCCCATATTGCCAAAGCAGTTTTGCACAAGAAGAATGGAGTGGGCGGCATCTCACTCCCTGACCCAAAAATATACTACAAAGCTGTGGTAATCAAAACAGCATGGTACTGGCACAGGAACAGACAGGTGGACCAATGGAACAGAATAGAGTCCCCAGAAATGAATGCTCAAACATACAGCCAACTGATTTTTGACAAGGGGCACCAGTCAATCCTGTGGGAAAAGGAAAACCTCTTCAGCAAATGGTGCTGGCAAAACTGGATCTCCACTTGCAGAAAGATGAATCTGAACCCCTACCTCTCACCTCTGACAAAAATAAAGTCAAGGTGGATCAAAGATCTAAATCTAAGACCTCAAACTATAAAACTGCTCCTTGAAAACACCGGGGAAACTCTGGGAGACATTGGGGTAGGGAAAAACTTCTTAAATAAGACTCCCAACGCACAGTCTATGATCCCTAAAATAGACAAGTGGGATTACATCATACTAAGAAGTTTCTGCATGGCAAAAGACACAGTGATTAGTGTGAACAGACAGCCCTCAGAATGGGAAAATATTTTTGTAAACTATGCATCAGACAAGGGACTGATAACCAGAATCCACAAGGAACTCAACGGCTGTTCCGGAAAAAGACAATCAATCCTATTAAAAGATGGGAGAATGAGTTGAAAAAACCACTTTCTAAAGATGACATACGAATAGCTAAAAGGCATATGAAAAAATGTTCAGCATCCCTCATTGTAAGAGAAATGCAGATCAAAACAGCAATGAGATATCACCTAACCCCAGTCAGAATGTCTAAGATTAAAAAAACAAAAAATGATAAGTGCTGGAGTGGGTGTGGTGAAAAGGGAACTCTCTTACACTGCTGGTGGGACTGTAAATTGGTACAACCACTGTGGAGAACAATTTGGAGATTCCTCCAAAATCTACAAATAGAACTACCATATGATCCAGCAATCCCACTCCTTGGTATCTACCCAAAGGACAGAAGAATACTTAATCGAAAAAGTGCTTGCACATCGATGTTTATTGCGGCACTTTTCACGATTGCTAAGTCATGGAAACAACCTAAATGCCCACGAACTGATGAATGGTTAGAGAAACTGTGGCACATATACTCAATGGAATACTATTCATCCATAAAAAACAACAAATCCCTGGCTTTTGAAAGGAAGTGGATGAATATGGAAGACTTACTGTTGAGTGAAGCAAGCCATGCTATGAAGGAGAGGCATTGTATGTCCCCACTTAATATATACCGAGTGTCTGCACTCTAAATGTGCATATATATATATATATATATATATATATATATATATTTGTATATATATGTATATATATTTTTTGAAACCATTCTGCTTCTGTTATAGTGTTTTAAAATTATACAAAATTATAAGACATATTTTGAACATTATCTTTAAAATTCAGTATTTTGAGATTTTGAAAGTTGTAAACTGTCAAGAATTATGGAGTATGAGCTAAAATTTTTTGCTATGTAAAGTAAATGTTTGTGGAAAAATGTAAAAATAAATAAATGAAAAAAAATTTCTCTCTTAAAAACAAACAAACAAACAAAAAAGCCCAAACTATCTTAGTATTTCCTTTCTCAAATGATTAACTGGTCCCACTAAAATTTGGACTTGATATATAGTAAATTAGGGCAGCAGTTCTGTAACTGTGCTCCTGGGACTTACGAGGTCCCTAGGATCCTTTCCGAGGGTCCAGATGTTGCTTTCTTTTTTCCACTCATCCTCTTACGGGTGTACAGTGAAGTTTCCAGATGCCATGTGATGTGTGGCATTGCAGCAGACTGAACACAAAAAAGGACATGAGAACCCAGCTGTCTTCTGTGTAGCTGCCTGGCTTAAAGAAAAGTGTAAAGATGTTACTGCCACTCTAACCACGGAAAGTTATTGCATTGGAGGGAGTGTGCTACCCACTATGGTCCCCACTGTGGCCCCTGGTCCCCGCTGTAGCCATCGTCGCGATCAGCGTCGGGGAGGCTTGCGCAGACACAGCACATGAGTACCATCAGTAGTGCAGTCAGGGGTTTGTCGGAAATTTCCTCAAAGGGGACGGCTCCGGTGCGGGCACTGACGTCTTCAAGCCTACAGCAGTGTGTTCAGAAAGCAATTAAGGAGAAAGAGATTCCTGTTGAAGGACTGGAGTTCATGGGCTATGGCAAAGCAAAGCCTGAAAACTCTTCTTGACCTTGAAAACGGATTCCTCAAATCAGCAAACTGAGGACTCTGGACCTCATCATCTGGGCTGTGAAGAGAGCCAGCGGGTTTAATGAGCTAGGAGGGAGCTTTATTTCCTCCCCGATGCTTTCCTCTCACTGGTAAAAGATGATGAACCATCACTCTGAGATGATTTCTCACTTGCTCTGGCATCTTGCAGGAACTCCATCAGTATGAGCTAATACTGAACAGTTTCTTGGGATTCTGGCTGTAATACTTGTTCTGGGATCTGCTTTAAACATGCCTTGTATGTCAGTCATGATAAACACATCAGAATGCTCAGGGCTGCCTGGCCTCTTGATTCGTGCTGCAAAGGACAATATGTACACCATACTGGTGTCACTGTTCACGAAGGCAGTTGGTTAGGATTGCTATTTTTTTTTTTTTTTTCTGCTCAAGGAGTGAAAGCTCTAGAAAGGGATCCAGGCACAACAGTTTCAATCAATGCTTGGTAGCACAGTTTTATTTTTATATAGTAACAGTTAAGCTTGCTGGTGGCCTGGGTGAGCAAAGAGGAAGACAGTTTTTAACAGTTTCCTGCCTTAATGAAGTTGTCAGATTGGAGACATGAAAGCTTCAGGAATGGTGCAGTGAACACCATTTCAGAGATCACAGTAGTGAGGAGTTAGGATATTTGGAGTAACTATGAAAGAAGAACCTAAATTGCAAAGATTTGCTATTGCCAGCTTTCAACCCAAGTCAATGAATTAAGTCAACCTGCATATCATGAAAATGCCAAAATGCTGCATCTGGTTAAACGGGAGGAAAAGGTGTTTGCCATATCTGCCTTGCTTGCCCACCTTGCCCAGAATGTCTGTAATCATGAAGATGGAATGAATTGTAACATTCAATTTCTGTCAAAAAAATTTTTTTGCATTGGAAATATACAACAAATATGCAATAGGCTGCTGCTTATTATATTAGGTAAATTAATAGACACTTAAAAAGTCTTAGTTTTAACTTCTCATATGGCAGATCATAATAAATGTAAACCATATAAACAGAAGCTTTTTTTAGGGCCCTCAGTGTTGTCATGTGTAGAGATCCTGAGATCAAGAAGTTTGGGAATCACTGGGTTTGAGGCATTTCTGAAAGGTGTTTGGAAACCAGATAAGGAATTCTTGGAGCTGATGAGGGTTTAGAAGGTCTTGACACCCCGGAGTCACCAGCTGGCCTAAGAGGCTGGAGAAGAGGCCTCTCTGGGTGGTGCCCAAGGGCAGGACTGCAGGGACAGTCTTGTTCTCAGCCCCCGGTCTCTCTCAGGACCTGGTTGGGCAGGTTCTACAGCTTCCAGGAGGAGCTAAAGAGTAAGGAAAGCCTGTGTGCATCTGTCTGGCAGAAGGGTGACCACAGGCCCAGAGGAGGCTGCTCTTGTCCGAGATGAAGTTGCAGCGAGGGTCCAATGCCAGGTGGGGTGCTTCTGAGCAGTTGCTTTCTGTGCTGGATTCTCACCCAAGGGAAAACATAAGAAATCCTTAGGACTGTTTCTTTGGCTTTTAAGACCAGTCTCTCCTAACCACCACCCAGTAGAGTTCTAATTTGAATCAAAAGACCACATAGAGCAACTTTTTTATTTTTTATTTTCATCAAAAGCAGGTAGGAGGATATTTTTATTAGTGGCATTATCCTTGTGGGAGAAAGATATGTGTGGCTCTTGTTTGGTAATTTTGGCAATGCTGTAGGTAGCCCAGCAGAGTTGCACCCACTGCTGTTTGACAGGCTAATTGCTTTTCTCTTGCAGGCGGAAGGGCCTGTGGTTCCGACTGAGGAAGATACTCCTCTGCGTGCTGGGGCTGTATGTTGCCATTCCATTTCTCATCAAACTGTGTCCTGGAATACAGGCCAAACTGATTTTTTTGAATTTTGGTAAGTGCCATGTATGAGTTTTTCCTTAAAATTTAGTAAGCATTCATTTTCATGCCAATGTCTGGTTTTAGAAGCATTATAAAATTTAGTTGAGATTTAATTTATGTAAAGTGTATGAATCTTAAGTGTCCAGTTTGTGTGTATCTAGATGGAGATGTGGATAGACCCACCACCCAGATTGAGAGAGGGCATGGCGAGGGGCAGGATGATGGCTCAGTGGTAAAATGCAACACTGCATGGCTGGCCCACATAGAAGATTCCAGGTTCATCTCCAGAGACCTCCCTGAGCATGGCAGGCACACTCTGCCCATCATCCATGGCTGCCTGAGCCTGAGGGTGAATCATGGTGTCAGGATACCGGTGGACCACTGTCTCTCTCATCTCTCTTGCTCATATCTGCTTCTTGTGGAATGAATAAATGAATAAACTTAAATAAACCCCATTGTAGCACAGAAGAGAGTTTGGGTTTGTGTACAGACTCTTAAGGTAGGAGGACTGGCCTCCCAGCCACGTTAGGCAGATCCTTTTGCTTCTGAGCACACAGGTCCTGCCTGCAGGGGTGCACGTGTGCCGCCCTGAGACTTAGCATGCTGTCCCAGCTAATGCTTGAACTGAATTGATCTTTTTTTTTTGGAGAGGTTTTTGCCATAGGCCGCATGTGAGAAATCACCCCACAGGGGGGATGGCCACGCTGCAATCCCTTCTTCTTCATTCTCCTCTTGGGATCTTGGGCACGCATGCTCACGCACCCGGCGTGAGTTTAAGCCACCGGGTCTGGGACTCGAACCACAGTCAACTACATGGGAGTCCAGTGACATAGCCATTACACTAACTGCTGGTCCTCTGGCCTCTTCTGAAAAGCTTTCCAAAAGTCTCGGAGCAGCAATTGGACATCCTGTGCAGTCTCATCCACCTGGGCATCTCCGGTCCCTGGAGACTTCTGAGGTGCCGCTCTTGCTCCTTTCTTCTCAGGAAGCCTCATAGCCCACATGAAGTCGCTGGAATTTGTGGAGTCCAGTAACTCGCCCACCCTTCTCTGCCAGTGTCACGGCTGTCAGGGCTGGAGTCAAGGCTGTGTGTTACCTCCAGTGCCCAGAATGAAGCGTGGCTTATAGCAGAGCTCCTTAGACGGCCGACAGCGTTTATCACAGCGTCCTACTGGGAGCCTTTTCCCCCATCAGGAATCTTCCAGCCTAGCTAAAAGCAGTGTGACAGAATAGGTTGTTTCCCATTGTTCACAGAGTTTCAGTTGTTCTGAGCGCCCATGTGCAGTGTCCTTTCTGGATGCCTGGAAGTGTTTAGGGCTGCTGGTATGTGACAGTGTGGCCAGAGGATGGGTAATGAAAAGTGAAAAGGGGGAGAAGCCAGAGACCTCGGTCTTAGCAGGTAGGCGGGCTTTGCTGGGCCGTGCCCTGGGGCCTGCGAGGGCTTCCTGTTTGGGACAAGCCTGTGTGGGCAGTGATGACAGAGCTGAAGCACTTCTATGGAACGTGGAGTGCACTGCCTGGTCTGACCACCCAGGGGCTGCCCACGGGGCAACACACCCGTGCCTACTCTAGCTGATGCAGGAAGCAGGGTCCAGGCAGGGTGGGCGCCAGCCAGCATCTCAAGTGACAGGGCCACAAAGGGTCACTAGCAGGGGGGATCTGGCCACTCAGGAGTCCAAGGCTCCTGGTACTCGCCCAGCCCTGGCCAGCAGGAGTGACCGCCCAGTACTGGCAGATCCACAGCCTGGGGCAGCCAGCTCCCATCCTCCTTCACTTTGTAGCATTTAGGCCAGCTCAAGCCAGGTGCTCTGGGGCTGTCAGGTCTCGTGTCACCTACTCCTCACACTACTCAGAGGGGCTGAGGGTGGGAGAACACAGGTGACATCTGCTGGACCTCCTTGTACGTGGTTGTTTCTAAACCAGGAATGAAGTGCCCTTGAAGACCAGCTTCTTGGAATGAAGCTGTCCTGAGTAGAATGTGCCTTTGTGGTCTTTAGATTTCTTGGGCTTGGTAGCTCTCTGGACTTGCTGCTGATCCTCAGAAGGCACTTTGTGGTGGTCAGGTGCACTCGGAGCTCAGGGGTAGTTGGTAGGATGGTAGCTTGGTGAGGACTCTGACATGCTCTTTTGGGGGCACACCATTCTACCCACAACAGAGGCCACCAGGCCCGTCAGGCTGGGAGGAGGTTGTTTCTCTGAGTTCCTGTCCACATAGTCAAGAGTGGGGGTCACGGAGTCCGGCTGCCAGATCCAAATCCCCATTCTCTCGTACGGAGCTGGCAGCCTGGCAGGAGCTGGTGACGGCCACGGAAGCAGCGGGGTCTGGGCAGTGTGCAGGTGGACTGAGGCACTCTCGAGGCTCTCTCAGGGCACTCAGGCGCCCTTGGACTGCCTCTTTTTTGGAGAGAATCTCATTAAGGTCACAGCTATTTAGTGTGCCTTGCAGGGGGAGGTGGGTTAAGAAACCCAGTGCCAGAGCACGACCTGGACAGTTTCTCTCCCAGCGTGCACTGGAACAGAGGCTCAGGGAGGTTCTGGGGAAGCAGCAAGTGATCAGCAGGTTATCTACTCAGCAAATGTGTCTCGAGCCCCGGTGACATTTGAGGAAGTGAGAGCTAGACATGCCACATGGACATGGGTGGTTCTCTCTTCCCCCAAAGGACACAGATACCAGCTGTGGCTTCCTCCCAGAGGGAAATGTTAGGTTGATCTTTGCAATATGTTAGGGTAACCTTGGTCACAGGTCGTGAAAGAATCCACAAACTTAGAAAGCAGATAGAAGAGAATGTGCTTACTTTCTGACAGCAGAAAGGGCCAGACATGGAGTGGCCCTGGCCCTGAAGAGTGGGAGCAAGGAGCTTCTGTTGGGATCAATGGAAAGGGGGCTGTGGTTGGGTAATTAGGGCAATTCATCTTTTGCTCCGTGGGTTGTTTTGTTGTTATCTCTAATGTCATTTCTGGCTGCCTTAGTTTGCCATATATTCTGTCTTTAGTTTTGGTGCCAGAATGTTCCAGTCTTTATGTCTGAAGGCCAAAACTTAGAAAATACAAGGTCAGCTGTCTGCAATGCAATCAAGAAAGAACCAGCTAACTTGGGAAGAAAAAAAGAGGAGGAAAAAGAGTGTCTGAAGCACCTAGGAGTTTTAGATGGGCCTTTCCAATAAAAATATCTAAGGAAGATGGCATAATGGTTACATTGCTGGACACCCACACAGTCGACCGCTGGACCTATAGCTTAAAACTCATGCTGGGCATGTGTGCATGTGTTCCCAAGGTCCCAAGAGGAGAATGGAGGAGAAGGGATTGCGGCATAGCCATCCCACCTGGGGGGTGATTTCTCACTTTCTGTCTGTCTGTCTCTGTCTTTCTGGTGAGCACATGCGCCCTATAACAAAAATCTCTCAAAATTTATATATACATATATATATATATATATATATATATATATATATATGTATATATATATATACACACACAAATACAAATATATATATATGTATATATACACACACATGTATGCATGCGCGTGCACACGCGCGCGCACACACACACACACGTTATATATATACATATATATCTAAGGCAGAAGTCAGCAGGTGGAGTAGAGGTTAAGGTTCTGGATCCCACATGACCAACCGTGTGGTTTGAGTTCCAGACCTGGCGGCTAGAAAATCATGCCAGTGAATATGTGTGCATGTCCAAAATTTGAAGAGGAGAATAGAGAAGGAGTTGCACTGTGGTCATTATCCCTGGGGGCCGGGACGGGGGGGGGGGGGTGATTTCTCACTCCATCTTGTCTCTGTCTGTGGCCAGTGAGGGTACCCTATAGCAAGAACTTAAAAAACAAAAACAAAATCAAATTAATAACAAACAAGAGAAGGCTCCAGTGAGACATGCTGAGTTAACCCTTTTTCACCCATGAGGCACTTGGGAAACACTCTACCCTTTTGGGAAGGATGGACTGTTCTTCCTTGACCATTCTGGGGGTCATCTTTTCATAAAATGGGTAAATCACACTCAAGGTTTGCAGGCTTTCATTTAAGGTTTTCATTTTTTAGTTAAATTTATCTTCAAAAGTTGTGCTGAAGGCCGAGTGATGGCGCAGCGGTGATGCAGCTGGGCCCACATGGAGAAGTCCTGGGTTGGTGTCCGGGACCTCCCTGAGCATGCCAGATGCATCTGTCTGCAGTCCTGGTCGGCTGAGACTGGGGTGGGCCACGACGTGGATATCCTGTTGTGGGTGCCTCTCTCTAGCTTCCTCCATCTCTGTCTGCCTCTCTCATGGGAGAAATAAACTTTTAAAAAATTATGCTCACCACAAGCAATAAGAGTACAGTGGTATACCGAGAAAAAGTTAGGCATGCCCCCCAACACGCACATGTGGAAACCACGCTGACCGCCTGGCCGGTGTCTTTCTGTTTTCCTTCCTAGCCACATGTGCGTATTGGTGTTGTCACTGTGGGCTTGTTTTTACAAAACCGAAGTAGGTGGCACAGCACCCACGGGGACGTTAGGGGGATCTTATCGCGGCTCCTTGCTCCCCTCATCTTCCTGCAAGTCCTGGGTGTTTCTCCAGGCTAATGACCCATGCTTGTCCACACCCTGGGGCACTGGTCTGTCCAGCTGTTGCCCTCCTGGCAGGTGACCATGAAGCATTCTTGTTCTGTTCCATTTGCCTGCACCCCGCTCTGTGTGGGTTTGTGCAGACTCACCTCACTGCCCACACCCCTTCTTTTACCCTCCTTTCTGCATTAAGTGAGGTACTAGGAGCTGGCACTCCTTACCTGCTCACTGCCTGCATTCCCTTGGTCATCGAGGCTGTGGCTCCAGCCCCGAAACATTCGTTTGCGTCCATCCCATCCCCTTCCCTGTGTCCCCTCAGCCTGGTGACCAGAGCCCTTCCTCAGGCCCTCTGACCTCCCCTTCCCAGGCATCCCACACAGGCTGCCCATCCCACAGGCCTGTCAGGGGTCTTTCCTTCCTGCCTTTGCCCCTTGTCACACCTTGAACAGCCTGAGTAGTCCCCGTCCAAACTCAGACCCTGCCCTCCTGTGGTCTGTAGGTGTGCCCCTAGCTGTGTTCTAGCATAGCCTCAGCCCGCCGTGCCTGAGTCTGGGGGCTCCTGGGTCTGGCAGGATGTGTAGGTTGTAAAGGCGCATTGTGGGAGCTTCCCCTCTGCTGTGTGTGGGTGTACACTTGTGGACCATGTATGCAGGTCCTTCAAAGAGCTCACGGAAAACTGGAATGTACAAGTTTATTTTGGTGTACAAAAAAAAGTTGAAATCTATGCATACATAGTGTGTATACATACATAGTTTATTTCATAATATGAATTTTCTGTGAACTTTTTGAAGACCCCACGTGTATGCACATGTATACACTCGAATTTGCGTGTGTGTGTGCCCCATCCACTCCCATTAGTTTTTATTTTCCTCTCTTTATCCCCTACAGTGAGGGTTCCCTACTTCATTGACTTGAAAAAACCACAGGATCAAGGTTTGAATCACACCTGCAATTACTACCTCCAGCCAGAGGAAGACGTGACCATAGGGGTCTGGTGAGTGTGCGGCAACCAGGACCTCTAGAGGGGCAGGAAGGGCCCTATTTTGCAGAGCTGGTCTCGTCCTTGACATCGTCTCTGAAATGCTACTTGTTCATTTTTACCATCACCTGTTTGTTTTCCAAAAGAAGGATCAAAGCTAAATTTGATCCAAATGGCAGAATGAAATGGCACCAAACTGTTCTGTTTTCAAAATGACAATGGTTTTGTGAACTGGATTGTTATTTTTAAAGAGCCTCGTTTCTAGGAAAAAAGAAAAAACAAGCTATAACAAAGAATGTAATTCAGCGGGACCAGCAGTTGGTGTAATGGCTATGTTACTGGACTTCCATGTAGTCAACCGTGGTTTGAGTCCTGGACCCGGTGTCTTAAACTCATGCAGGACACACTTGCATGGATGCCCAAGATCCCAAAAGGAGAATGGAGGACAAGGGCTTGTGGCATAGCCATCCCCCCCCCAGGGGTGATTTCTCACTTTCTGTCTCTCTGGCGGGTGCACATGCCCTATAGCAAAACAAACAAACAAACAAAAAAACAAAATAAAACAAAGAAAAAAAAAACCTCTTCCGAAAAAAAAAAGCAGAATGTAAACACAAAATGACAAGACAGGTTTGACTACACCTTTTATTTTCAGAGAAGCAAATATTCAGATTCTGGAAGAGCCCGATCTTACATAGAAACACTTAGCTGTTGATGGCAGTGTGTACCGTCTTCTTAGTACTTACTTTTCCAGCTGTAAATTTAAATGGACTGAGGGTCCAGGACCTCTCTGGGTCTCCTTGGAATACATTTTTTTTTTTCTGTAGACAGGAGTTTCTGAGCAACTGAATTAAAATTGACCAACTTCACTGTGGCATTTTCTTTTTTTCTCTCAGAAGCAGCTCTGAATCAGTACCCCTTTATCTGGCTGGGTTTATTTTTCAGCAGCCATAAAGTCTCTCCCTGCTGTCTGAGAAACCACTGTGTATGTGAGAAGCTTCTAAATGAAATGCTCTGAGTAGCTTCCCAGTGTCTCCAGACATTTCTTACAGTGGTCCTTGGTAAAGAACATGAAATGAGCAGGGGACTTTTGTTCTTAGTAGTTAATACTAGGACTAAAAGGGTCTTTTGTCATTTTCATTTTTTTTAAGTGTCAAATATTTTCAATACAGGATGTTACCCTTCCACAATCCTCCTGACTCAGCCTCCCTGAGTCTCTGGGATTACAGGTGTGTGTCACCGCACCCAGCCTTTAGGTTGAACTGGGACTCAAACCCAGGCTGCCCACATGGCTCCAGCTGGCAGGGCACAGCATCTTCACAGTATACCTGCGTGGCTGGGCCATGGTCATGTCCTCATTAACTTAATGTATCATTTTACTGATGAATCTACATATGTGGGTGCTGGGGGAGGGACTGTTCAGTGCTCTGTCTTCCATTAAAAGCTTGGGCTGTTTTTTTGGTGGTTTTTTTTTTAGAGGTTTTTGCTATAGGGCGCTTGCGCTCGCCAGAAAGACAGAGAGACAGAAAGTGAGAAATCTCTCCCCAGGGGGAGTGGCCATGCCGCAATCCCTTCTCCTCCATTCTCTTCTTGGGATCTTGAGCATGCACACACACATGCCCGGCGTGAGTGTAAGCCACCGAATCCGGGACTTGAACCGCGGTTGACTACATGGGAGTCCAGCGACATAGCCGTTATGCCCACTGCTGGTCCCTAAAAAGTTCAGGTTGTTTTGCTCAGAGCTGTGTAGTGAGAATTGGTTGGCCCTTTCATTGGTGAAGATGGGTCTAGTCATACTGCAAGAGGGATGTTTGTGCTGGTGAGACTTAGGCCAAAAGCACTAACAGAACCTACATAGATTATCAGTTACCCAAAAAAGAGACATTTAGTGGGGCCAGCAGATGGTGTAATGGTTATATCTCTAGGCTCCCATGTAGTCAACAATTGTTCAAGTCCCAGACCTGAAGGCTTAAAACTCACTCCGAGAGTGTGTGTGCCCAAGATCCCGAGAGGAGAATGGAAGAGAAGGGATTGCAGCATGGCCATCCCCCGTGGGAGATGATTTCTTGCTTTCTGTCTCTCATCTCTCTCTGTCTCTCCAGCAAGCACATGCACCCTATAACAAAAAATCTCTCTTAAAAAAAAGATACATTTAGTGACAGCAATGACAAGTCTCAAGGAAGGGGTGGCCATACTGCATTGGTGGGTGTAGGCTTCCACCATGTGCGTGCAGCCGTGCTGTGTGATGGTGGTGGCCCTTGGGAAGCAGCAGGCTCAGTTTACCAACTGCCCTCACCATCACCTCATCAGGTCCCCTCCCTACTAGCCTTCACTGCAAAGGGTCACAGAGGCCCAGAATGAAGCCCGAGGGCCATTCTTGGCCATTAGTTTTTTCTGTGCTGCTTGTCTGTCAGCAGGTGCGAGGGAGGTCCACAGGTGGGGGCCCTTCCTACTGGAGCTTCCTGGGTCTTTGTTAGGAACCCCAAATTTGGAGTAGGCTAGTCCTGGAAACCTGCCAGCTCCCAGACCTTGAAGATGCAGTCTTTGTATTTCATGGATTTGTATGGGGGTGATAATTGCAATGATCAGGACCACCCCAACACATGACTCTTTTGAACTAATCACAGAGATAAATTAGAAATGAGATGCTGAAACTTACTGGGTCACCGGAAAAGTCATGACATAATTTTTCTATCATGACACATTTTTCCATAGAAAAATTATGTCATGACTTTTCCAATGACCCTAAGATCTAAGAAATAAGAAATAGCTATTTTGTCACTGATATCCAGAATGAATTTGAAGTAGTTTCACAGAAAAACCATAATCATCCGGACGCTTCCCAGTGATTAACTGCACTTGATTTGGCCTGAGCTGAAACAAACCTTAGTGTCTATCTGACGAACCCAAGTAGAACAGCCACCTCAGGGCCTGGCCTGCCGTGGAACGAGCTGGCAGCCGTGAGCACATCCTTGGCCCAGGTGACTGGGCTGCTCCAGCACAGTTCATGAGTAAGCTCAGGAAATCGGGCCGAGTGTGACAGCAGCAGTGGCAGGTCAGGGCCAGGTTCCCAGTGCAGCTCCCACTTCCGTGTCGCAGTGTCAGCACCTTTGACAGCTCGCACTGCGATGGTTGCAGGGTGACTTAGCTTGTGGGCAGTTTCAGTGAGTGTGAGGGGTAAGCGTGACGGAGAGCGACAGTGCTCAGCTAGGATTTATGAGTGCTCCCTCGTGCTGGGCCCCAGTGTAGGCAGACAGCGTAGGGGTGACAATGATCCCAAGGGGAGCTTACTTCACAGAGCAGAGCGTTCAGTCAGTGGGGACGAGACATCCATCACCTCCACCCCTGGCAGCTGCTACCAGTACAAGTGTTAACGACTCAGAAGAGGCCCATTTGCTGGTCAGGAAATGTCCCTTCTGAAGCTGTCTAAGCCGTCCTTATAGCCCGCAGTTGCATGGTTACTTGCACTGGTGACACAGATGATTTGCCTACCCACCCCATCACCCTGTAGCTGGATGGCATCCTCTGTGCTCCTCTGTCCATGGCCAGAGCAAGGCAGGACTCCCGCTCATTTGCTGCACACTGACCGTGCCACCCCTGCTTCTCTGCAGGCACACCGTGCCCGCCGTCTGGTGGAAGAGTGCTCAAGGGAAGGACCAGATGTGGTATGAGGACGCCCTGGCTTCCAGCCACCCCATCATTCTCTACCTGCACGGGAATGCAGGTACCAGGTGAGGGAGAGGAGCCTAGAGCCATGACTGCCTTGGAGAGCATAGCTCCTTTTGAAGATAATGTCCTGGACCGGCCAGCCCAAGGCCACCAGGAGTGAACCCAAGGTCCCACAGATCAGGTTCACCTACCCGTTGCACTGAAGATGGGCGTCTTCAGCATGAGAGCCTTCAGGCAGCATTCTTAGGGATCTGGGGAAGGTGGAGTTTGCATGAAGCAGGGCTGGACAGGCTCCGAGTCAGCAGGGCGGTGCACAGTGGACCCGCCATCTCCTTGGGCACCCTGGAAAGCTGTGTCCAGAACCTCTATGTGAATCCCCACCTGGGTTGGGACATCTGCAACAAGGTCAATTCCTCTTCCTGCTGCAGTTTCGAAAAGCAAAGTATCTGTGGGTCAGTGATCTAGGGAACGAGGATTCTCAGGGTAAGGACATGGTGGTCACTTGGGAGGGGTCATGATGACACAAGTGTGGCCACAGTGTGCCTTGGAGAAAATAGTCTCCTATCATCTTGCAGCTGGTGTCCTTTGTCTGTTCCCTGGGTCTGGACCAACAGGCAGGGCTGCGTTTACTTCTGCCTGGCCCCAGGTGCACAGTTGGAGCCATGCCAGGCCGGCATGGGAGGTAGAGGCATATTGCTGGAAACAGGGCAGGGGCAGGAGGGGGCTGAAGGCAGAGGGCAGCCAGCGAAGAGTCCTGGCTGGGCATGCACAGCGAGCTGGTCCCTCAGCCCACCCTGAGCTCTCCGCTTCCGGCCATGAAGCATCAGAGCGTCCCGATGGGCAACTGAGTACATGCTTCCTGGGGATCCAGGCCTTCCGGGTTTCAGCCCACATGCTTTTCAAGAGCGGATTGAGTCCTGGCATTGACATACTCAGACTTGAGTCGCTTTCCTTGCCTTAGAGACTATAGTTTTCTTTCACACCAGGAGACCCTTGTTTGGAAGAGCATTGTGGGAAAGCAGAGCTGGGGGCAGGGCAGATGCATTTTCTGAGTGCAGCATTGTTTGAAAACCGCTGTGGTGGCTGTTTCTGCAGCAGCTTCCTTAGGCTGCCTGCGAACACGCCAGCGAGGAGCTGGCTGGGGGTCAGCTTGGCAGGGCTGGGCCGTTGGAGCCTTGCAGGCAGACATCTCATAGGCAGGGCCAGCAAGGAGGACAATCGTGGGCCCTTCTGGAGAGGAAAGCAGGCCTCAGTGGGTCTCTGTGGCAGAGCCGTGCAGAGGGTATTGAGGAAAGAGCCCAGAAGTGTGACCCACGTGGACAGTTTGTGCCAAGAACAAACCTCCTGAATTGTGCCAGCACTTCGCCTGTGCAGTTCGCCTTCTTCCTTGTCTGAGACGAGCTGCAGTGGTTTTCTCTTCTGCTTTCCCTATGAATGAGAAAACCGTATGGCTGGCCGCGAGTGAGGTCCAGTTCAGCAGCCTCATCACAGGGTAAAGAGACAGAGCCTGCCTGACTTCAGGTCCACAGGGTCTGCCGTAACTTCCCCAGGTGTATGGCCTCTCCCTCCCCACCCCGCTGCCTGCTTTCTGTCCCGTCCTGTGTGTGCCCTGCTCTCTGAGCCTCTCCTCCGATCAGATTCCCCAGTGTGCATCCCGCAGCGCCGCACCTGCCAACTGCAAAAGCAAGGACTGCAGCACCCAGGGCTCCCCAAGGTCCAGACCCTCGGGGCACTCAGACCCTCTTCCTTTTTGCTCAGTAGAGGGAATTTGGAAAATTTAGAAAAGAGTTTTGACTTCTTCCAAAGATAATGAAAACATTTTGCAGGATTTCCTCTTGGTCTTGAGACTCATTCCGTTGTGTTTTTGTCTCTGTACCATCTATGAGTGCAAGAAGTTCCTGGGATTTCTGCATTACAAATAAGCTCTGAGTGGATTTAAAAATGTTTTTGCACCAAATTAAACTCTGTAATTCCATTTTCTGTGAACTCTCTAACGTTCCCTTCTGCTGGTTTTCTTCCTTCATTTCATCCTTGTCTCCCACACATACTTGAAATGGCTAAAATCTTTTCCTTACCCAGAACTGTGGAGGGCGTGAGCCTCCTTTATACCCTACCCCACCTGCCCACACACCCTCCAATCCTGGTGGTCCCTGTCCCTGTCCATGACAACGGCTGGCCAACAACTGGGCATGACCCATCCTTAGACAGGAGAGCACTATGTACAGACATGGACATCCAGTGGGGACCCAGCCTGCCCAGCCTGCGTAATTAGGAATGCCCAGGAAAGCCCAACCTGTCAGAAGGGCTGGGAGGTGACCATCCCACACACTCCAGTGGGAGGCAAGGATCTCCTGATGACAGACCCACCCCAAGTGTCCGGGTCAGGATCACACATGCGTCTGTGTCCAGGAGCGTGTGCCACATGCAGGGCTCACGTACATGAGGGGATGTCTGTGTAGGCTAGCCACGGAGTCCCATAAGTTAGCAGCACACTGGAAAGATCCAGGATGATCTGGAGGACAGGGAGCTACTGCCAGGCCAACATTTGTAGTGAGGAGGGCCCGAAGGGTCTGTGCAGCCCCCAGGGTGCAGCTTCCATCCACGCTGGTGGTCCCTGGGCACTAGAGCACTGGAGCAGGGCCAGGTGGGGCCTGGCTGTGCTACTCTTTGTGTCTTTTGATTCAGGGGTTATGGTGTACATTACCTGTCTCCCCAAGTGCTGAGACTGTCCCTGCTTGGAATAGTACTGCCAGAGACAAGTGTGGGGCCACTTGACAGACCTGAGGAGGAGGTCACCCATCTGTGACCCCTGGTATGGGGTTAGAGGACAATCAGAACTGTCCCAGACTCTCCAAGATCGGCCTGGGGCCTGTCTCTCTGAGAAGATGCACTAATACCCACTTCCTGTTTTCTTCTCCCCAACCCTCCAGGGGAGGCGACCACCGGGTGGAGCTTTACAAGGTGAGTTTGCTGTGCATGGCCTGGAAGAGCAGTGCCCACCCGTTTGCATACTAGTTGCTCCTCCTGGGTAAGCCAGTCCTTGCTGGGCTCAGCCACGCCCTCAGGGAAGTGCTGGGAGGAGAGGCCTTGGCCGATTCTAGGTTCTCCCCTCTGTGCTGCCGCCAGTGACCATGTCCACAGTCAAAACACAGACCATGCAGTGACATAAAGGCGTTGGAAATTGCGTTCAAGTGTTGTTACTCGTACAGTAGTCCCCGTCACCCAGGGGGACACATCCCAAGACCCCCAGGGGATGCCTGAAACTGTGGGTACTGCCGAACCTTTTTATACTGTTTTTTTACAGACATACTTGTGTAAAGTTTAATTTACAAATTAGACAGAGTAGGAGATCATCAGCAATAACAAATAATAAAATGGAAAATTACAATATGCAGTAATAAGAGTGCAGTTGATCTGATAACCAAGACGGCTGTGAGTGACCAGGAAGCGGTAGTGGACACAGTCTGGATACATTTTGGGCAGGACCAGCCGGAAGGCATGAGATTTCTTCATGCTGCTCAGAACAATATGCAATTTAAGCCTTACAGATTGTTTATTTTCGGACTTTTCTATTTAATATTTTTGGAACGCAGGTAACCATGCATAGCAAAAAACACAGAAAGCAAAACTGTGGGTAAGCGGGGACTGTCAACTATAAAATGAAAACAGGAAGCTGAGTGTTCTGGGAGCTATGTGTACAGCTGAGTTGCAGGCCCAGCCGGGCGAGACTGCAGGGAGAGTTTGAATTAGACTCCAGGCAGACTTAGCAGAAGCACCGCAGGCCTCCCTGGGAAAGGGCGGGCAGTGCAGACATGCTCTGTGCCTGGCTTTCTCCTTTGTCGGGGGTTTGGGTCTTGGAGCCTCAGACGTGCTGTTGAGGCATCACCCGCAGGCCCACCCACCTAGCTGCCCGTGGCTCAGGAGGACTCTGCATCTACTGGTGGACAGAAAGGAAGCAGACAGATGTGTGGACATGTCTAGCTCTGAGCCGTTGGAGATTTTCCCTGCGCTGAGATTATATCAAGTCAGGAAAGTGGACACCTGGGACGTGTTGGTCTTCTGTTGAGATTTCTGTTCCTGGGGACGATCCCACTTGCTCAGACTGAGGAGGCTGGAGCAGTAGTGGCTGAAGGTGCAAAATGCAGGGGCCTGGCAGGAGGCTGCAGTCTGTCCTGGGGTGGCACTGCTAGGTCTGCTCCTGAAGAGAGGGAGGTGACAACCGCAGCATGGCAACCTCTCACATGGTTCTGGGCATACCCAGTGAGGCACAGGAGCAGGCGTGTGAGTCAGGATCTAAAAGAGAGGTCAGCTAGCCTATATGGGTTTTAAGAAGTAACACAGAAAAGATTCAGCAAAAGCTTAAAAGCCAAGGGGTGAGCAGTTGCAGTACAGGTCCCCGGATGGGGTCTGTGCACTGTGGAGTTCTCCTGGGGTCTGCTGTCATGCTGGGAGGTTAAAGCTCACGGATAGCAGCTGACACCTGGGTTTCATAAGATGCAGTCAGGAATCAGGGAACACAACAACCATCCTCAGTAAGTCCCGACTGTGCGCAAAACACAAGGTCAGGAATCTGGATGGGTTTAGCGAGAGATAGCTTGCCCTCAAGCTGAGCTGTTTGGGTGTGTTGCCAAGCTTTTTTATTTTTCACTTACAGGTGCTGAGCTCCCTTGGTTACCACGTGGTCACCTTTGACTACAGAGGTGAGATTTCCTTTGAAAGGCAGCTGAGCACCTGCCGCTTCTGGTCATGTTCTGGACAGGCCTTGCTTGGCAAGGCTTTGGCAGCCTGCTTTTGCTGCGCTGTGACGTGTGGTGATTGGGACCATGCCAGGTGGTGGGAGAGGACCTTGGGATGTTTATCATGGGGCCAGCTTTCTTGGTATAGTTTCTAGGGAGCCCTCCTGGAGGTGGGGAGACTGTCAGCAGCACTTCAATTGCGGGCAGTACTGTCTGGGCTCAGACTTTCCCTGGAGCTGGACATAGAGGCATTTGTGATCAGTGGAGCTTGTCTTATTGAAGTTACAAAAACAGGAAAAATAACTATAAGGGGAGAAGACAGATTCTTCTCCTGTCCCATCAGTATTTCTTCCTTTTGAATTAATTAAGGAACACTGACAGGGCAAGAACCCACTGTTTGGTGTGTACTGAGAACGCCCTCCCTTAATGAGCAACGGAACTGCTTTGTATCAACAATAAGGAACTGTTTGGAAAGAATGTTCCTTGATCTCCTCCTCAGTTGGAGAGATGACAGAGATGACAGCTGTGTGGCTGCCTTACCTGCCCTTGGGAAGGTGGTGCAGGTCCCTCAGATGAGAGTGGCTGTCGGCTGAGGTGGGGCAGTAGCAGCCTCTTCTCACTGCTTTAACAAATGACCAGGGGCGTAGTGTCTGAAAACAGCTCAGATGTCTTAGCTTACATTTCCGGAGGGCAGAAGTGTACATTTCTAGCCTCTGAGCTACAGTGAAGACGTTAGCAGGGCTGCGCTCCTCCGGGAGGCTGGGGTGGGGAAGCTGCGGCCTTGCTCTTTCCAGCATCTAGAGGCCACTGCCTTCCTTGGCTCAGGACCCCTTCACTTGCAGTGTGTCACTTACAGTGCCCTGGTGCATCTTGAGCTATGTCACTTCAACTCTGATTTTTGTCTCCTTTCACTGAGAAGGACCCTCGCAATTGCTTTGGGCCCAGCAGGTAACCCAGAACTGGCCCTCTGCAGTCAGCAGGTTTGCGGCGCTGCTCTTCCTGCAGCCTTCATTCCTGGGCCCGTAACCTAACACGAGCATCGGCTGCAGGGATGTCACCTGGGCATCTTGGGGGCACCATTCTGCCACCCAAGGATGGCTCTTCCCTGGAAGAACCGTCCCACAGGATGCAAGTTCTGGGTTGGGAAAACTCTAAAATGAGGAGCTGGAAAGTGACCCACCCTGCTATCCTTTTCTCCAAGCTAAAAAGTTTTCTTTTCTTGGGGTCAGTAGGTGACATAGAGGTAAGGCGCTGGTCTCCCACATGGCCAACCACGGTTTGAGTCCTGGACCTGGAGGCTTGAAACTCACGTTGGGCGCATGTGCGCGTGTGCCCAAAATCCCAAGAGGAGAATGGAGGAGGAGGGATTGCAAAGTGGCCATCCCCGCTGGCGGTGATGTCTCACTTTTTCTGTCCGTCTCTCTGTCTCTCCGGTGAATAGTGAATGTCCGTCCATGCCCTGTGGCAAAAATCACCCCCCTAAAAAAAAGTTGGCTTTTCCTACTGCATGCCAGAGACCTGGGCATGATGAGGTGTGGCTTTCTTCCTTGTTCCCCGCCCTGTACTTTTGTTACACATGGAATCCCACGTAGCAGTTTCTCTTTTGAGTCACTGCACTGAGAGATGGTGTCACGCCACCTCTGACTATCATTCTGTCTCCTAGTGCTTCTTTCCCTATATCTCTCTCCATCTTTGTCTGTTTGTCTCTGTCTTCCCTCTGTCTCTGCCTCTTTGTCTCTGTCTTTCCTCTGTTTCTGTCCCATGTCCCTGCCTCCCATTGGGCATCCTAAGCCCTCCGCCTGGCCTTGGCCCTCTGGTGTCTGGGGAGCAGCCAGCCGGCCCTGCTGTGTCCCACTGCTGGCTGTGGGGTTTGCTTATGCAGCAGAACCAGCTCTTCTGAACCTCGTGGTGCTTTTGGATCATTTGATGATGACTCACTGCTGAGCTGCGGGGAAACACAATTGCACTTGACCTCTGTGGAGACTGGGGAGGGCCATGGGAGGCTGTCGCCTGGGGATGAGGTGGTTGCACACAAGGTGCTAATGGAAGCTGGGGTGAAGCTGGCCCTTGCCTGTGTTCTGAGTCGTCCTGAGCCCTGAAATCTCCTCTGGAGCATCCCTACTTCCTGACTCTCTGCTCCGTCCTGTCCCTACAGGGGACCATGGGCAGGTGGCTCTCACTGGTTGACTGTCAGGCACCGTCGCCTCTACAAACCCATGAAGCCCTTAGCGTTGGCATGGGTGCCAGGGTCAGTGTCCATCAGGGGGCTGGGGCGGCCTCTGGCAGGCTGCTGGGGCTTTACAATACATCTTGTTGACTCAACTGTTCGGTTAGTCTCCACATGGCCACCCTCCAGCTCAGAGTGATCTTGGGAGGGGGCCTCTGGTCTCCCAGCAGGGACAGGGGAGGGTGGTGTAGGGCCCTCTCCCCTGCTCTCCCTGGAGGGGCCACGGGTCCCTCGCTGCACACTCTGGAAGGGGAGGCCACTACATGGTCCTCTCGGGGATCTGGGTGCCACCCACATCTCTCGTCTTGTGACCAGCCTCTGACCACCTCCCCCGTGTTTCTCCCCAGGCTGGGGAGACTCTATAGGAACACCTTCCGAGCGGGGCATGACTTACGACGCTCTCCACGTATTTGACTGGATCAAAGCAAGGAGCGGTGACAACCCACTGTACATTTGGGGCCATTCTCTGGGCACCGGGTAAGGGTTCCAGCAGGGGTGGCCTTTAGCCAGAGCTGCCCAGGGCTGTGTGTGGCCTGGGCACCTTTGGGCCCCATGGCACTGTTAGTTTCTACCGGCCTTGTCCTGTCCCCATGGTGGAGAGGGGGAGGGGATGTGACGCCAACAGGAGACCACAGGGCCATGTGTGCAGTGTCTGGGCAGGAGCTCTGCCCTGAGGAGGTGCTGGTGTCCCTGTGTGCCTGGGCCTGGCTGCCCGACCTGGAGTAGGGACTGTGCACCAAGGCCAGGCATGCACGGTGGGGCCTTTGTAAGCCTGTGACCATTTAGCCTGGGCCCTGCTCACCAGGGAGCTCAGGAGGAGCAGTGGGTGGCTCGCTTCCCGCAGTTGCCGAGACGGGGAGCGTTTTGATGTTCCATCCATGGGCAGCCGGAGCCATCCTGCTGATGGAAGGCCCACGATGTCTCCAAGAGGAGCCCCATGGCCTCAGCACACCCTGTCTCCACTGCCCTCCCTTTGGACACAGTGGCTAAGCTCTTGATCCATTCTCGACTCTTGCTCCTCACCTGGGTGGTGTCTTGCCAACTCGGGAGAGGAGCAGCATGCCCGAGAGGGATGTATGCCAGTCATGCCCTGTGGCTGTTGACACGGGACACTCCCGGAGTTGTCCTGGGATAGCGAGGAGCCTTCCGGGCCTGCTGGGTGTCAGACATGCTGCCCACAGGAGAGCACAGGCAGTCCCAGCCTCCCCCAGCTGCCGGGTGGCCCTGGTGCCACTGTCCTCCTGTCTGTTTCTCAGCAGTACCACAATGACTGGGGTGTGAGCTGAGGGTAGGGCACTGGGCTGCCCACAGCAGGCTGTTCTGGGTGAAGTGGCCAGACGCACCTCGGGGACAGGCCAGAGTGGGCAGCTGATGGCAGCGTATCGGGTCCAATGGGTCTTTGTGGGCCTCTCTTCTCTCCATTTCCTTGCCCCCAAACCCCACTGATAACTTTGTAGACTCCAGGGCTTTCCCGTGTATTTCCCAGAACCAGAGCAGTCTTGTTTAAAACAGCTTCTGTCGTAACTGAGCTGAGCTGCGTTTCCTCTCTTCCCAGGGTGGCGACAAACCTGGTGCGGCGCCTCTGCGAACGAGGTAAGGGCCACGTGGGCCGCATCGGGGCAGTTAGTGTGGAGCACACACTTGTGCTTCAGCCCGCTGGGTGCTCCCAGACAAGCAGCTGCTGGCCTCACCAGGCAGCAGGATCTGGGCACCGCAGGCAGGGGCTTGCCCGAGCCTGCCCTTCGAGGATCTCGAATGCCACCTCTGTCCCCCTGGTGGGCGCCTCCTGCACTTGGCTGACTGCGGTGTGAGGCTGCAAAGGTGGGCCTCTGGGTGGAGGCACCACGACCAGCGCTGGGCCGCAGAGCAGGTGCCAGGCCACTGTCCTGTCTGTGCTCAGGACCTTGGGCTCCTGAGCCTCTCAGAGTGCCCCTGTTCTCTTAAATTTGTCTAGAGACGCCTCCAGATGCTCTTATTTTGGAATCTCCATTCACTAATATCCGTGAAGAAGCTAAGAACCATCCGTTTTCAGTGGCAAGTACAGATTTTATTGAAAATTAATCCACTTTCATTATTAAAATCATCACGACAAAATAACTATAAGTAATTCTAAAATGAACATACTAATTATAAATGTTATTTACATATGTTAACGAATGTGGATTTTGTTAGAAACCACCTAGTCGCCGGCCCTGGCTGCCTATGCCGCTGCCAGGACGTCTGCCGCTTTGCAGCCAGGGGTAAGGTCAGGCTCACATTGGGTATTTGAGGGGGGCTGGACCCTGGGAGGCCTTGCCTGTGTGGCACGGCTGTCCCCATGGCGTAGCTGCTGTAGGGCTCAGCCCAGGCTCAGGGTATGTCCTGGCTGCCTCCTCAGGAGGGGAGCCCCTGGGTGCCCACCCCTCTCAGTGTACATGGAGGGTGCTTGCGAATCGGGCTCCCAGGACTGGGTCTGACCTTTCAGTCTTGTCTCGGCGTGAGGCCCGGTAAGTCCCCGTGGTGATTCCAGGGTGGGGGGCCCCGCCTCACTCTCAGCCTTGCCAGCTTGGACTGCTCCTGCCCACTGCAGAGCTCCTGACTGGCCGTGTGCTGGGACCTGTTATCAGGCCACCTGCCTTGGTCTCGTGCTGCTCTGTTGCAGATGAGAAGAGCCCTTTATTTTTCTTCCTTTTTTATCATTACCTTTCTCCAAAATGGTATGAGGAAACTGGCCAGAGACCCCCATGTTCTGGGGGTGGTGGCCCTGGGGCCCGAGGGCAGCCTGCATTCTGCTGGGCGCTGAGGTGTGAGAGTCCTGTTATCACAGTGGCCTCTGCTACAGCTGCCCTCTGGGGCCCAGCAGGTAAGCGTTTTGTCTCCAGCAGCAAGGCTGAGACAGAAGCCCAAACACAGCACTGGTAAGCCCTGGGCTGCACGTCACCCCACTGCCTTAGCGGTGGGTAGCTATGAGGAACGCCCAGTTAACCCCACACTTACTCTCTCTGAACCCCTGCCTTTGCTGTCCGTGTGAATATATCACTGCTCTGTCTTCAGATATACCGATACTT
Organism: Tupaia tana; assembly: GCA_026018925.1. NCBI lineage: Eukaryota > Metazoa > Chordata > Mammalia > Scandentia > Tupaiidae > Tupaia > Tupaia tana. The sequence goes on along the minus strand of JAKSZU010000015.1, from coordinate 59,564,611 downwards.
CCCGGGGTTCGACTGGTTCTTCCTCGATTCCATCACAAGCAGTGGAATTAAGTTCGCAAATGACGAAAAGTAAGTACAGGGGCAGAAACCAAGTGTTCAACTTAGTCAACGGAGAAACACCCAGGGTGAGCCTCCTTAGCCATTAGCCAAATGGAGTCAAATTCAGAAAACTCGTCTGTCGTTCTCTGGCACACAAATCTTTTTTTTTTTAATTATTATTTTATTTAACTTTATTTATTATTACTATTATTTTCCAGTTTGGTCAGACAGAGAGAGAAAAAGAGAGAGTATGCCACCAGGTCTAGGACTTGAACTGTGGTTGGCCATGTGGGAGTCTTTAACCCCCACGCCACCTCCCAGCCCCTGGTACACAGGTCTTTAAAAAGGAAATGTAAAGCAGAAACTGCACCAGAAATAAACAAAGACTTGGAAAAGGCTACAGAATTAAACATGTATATTTCTGTCCAGGTAGTAGTTTTATTTGAAAATAGTCTGTTAAAACCAGAACTGAATAGTTATTAAAGCAATAATACTGTTCAAAAAATGACTTTACTGCAGCCATTTAATTTATGTTTGGCTAGGAAAGATATAACAAAATTTATTATTAAAAATATTTCTAGGGACCAGCAGATGGTGTAGTGATCATGTCACTGGATCCCCCACATGGCCGACCATGGTTCGAGTCCCAGACATGGTGGCTCGCTTTCTCACTTTCTCTCTCTGTCTCTCTCTCCGTGTCTCTGTGGTCAAATTAAAAATAAATAAGTAGGGGCCAGCAGGTGGCGTGGTGGATAAGGACGCTGGACTCCCACATGGCCGATCACAGTTCAAGACTCAGACCTGGTGGCTTGCTTTCTCACTTTCCCTCTCTCACTCTCTCTCTCTGTGTCTTTCTGGTCAAAATAAAATGAATAAAATAAACAAATAAATAAATAAGTAAAAATAAAAATTACCTCCAGGTTCTGTGTGTAAGTTACCTATGAAACATAAATGAATTTTGTGTTTAGAATTGGGGTTTCAACACAGGATCTTTCATTATGTATATTCAAATATTCTAAAATTAAAAAAAAAAGAAATCTAAATCTAAAACACTTCTAGTCCCAGCATTTCAGATGAGGGATACTCAACCTGTATTGTTTTGGAACTTAAAGAAGTATTATTTGGCAGGTGGTGTGGTGGGTAAGGGCACTGGACTCCCACACAGCAAACCATGGTTTGAGTCCCGGACCTGATGACTTGCTTTCTCACTTTCACTCTGTCACTCTGTCCCTCTCTGGTCAAATTAATAATAAGTAAGTAAGTAAATAAATAAATAAGTAAATAAAGTTAAATAAAATAATTCTTTAATAAAAAAAAATAAGTATTATTTGAACAAATTGATTTCTTCTTTAAAAACAAAAGGAAGGACTGTATCCTGGAAACTGTCTTTGGCCAGGACCCTCCCAGCTGAGTTGTGTGGAGTGTGGGTGGCCACAGGAGAACACCCTCATGGGACCCCAGCCCCCACATCAGGGGCTCTGGCTTCTGGCTTCGTAGGCAAGAGGGGCTTTCCTGAGCTCAGGTGGGCTGTGGGCTGTACCAGCTACTTGCTGCTGTCTCCGGAAGCCACAAGTCAAGGACTCAGAAACTCTTTCCCGGGAAGCAAAAGCTGAGCCTCTGTTGGGAGATGGGCTTCCCCAGCCCAGGGCCTGCTCACACCAGTGCTGCCCTCATGCCCTTCTGGGGACCAGGATGGGGATTCAGGTAGGGCTGCCACCTCAGTGAGGGGCTGGCCAGGAGAACCCAGGCCCAGTCCCGTCTCAGCAGTCTCTCCTGTTACGTGGCTTGCTGAAGGGATATCTGACTTAATGACAATTTCAATTTACTTGTAAGACATTCAGGGCTGGAGTGACCCTAGATGTGATTTACACCAAAGATAAATTAGAGGACCTTGCTTTTTTTTTTTTTTTTTTTTTTTTTGCGAGGTTTTCGCTATAGGGTACGTGCACTCACCAGACAGACAGAGACAGAGACAGAAAGCGAGAAATCACCCCCAGGGGGGATGGCCACACCACAATCCCTTCCCCTCCGTTCTCGTCTCGGGATCTTGGGCACGTACGCACACGCGCCCGGCATGAGTTTTAAGCCACCCGGTCTGGGATGCGAACCGCGGTCAACTACATGGGAGTCCAGTGACATAACCATTACGCTAACTGCTGGTCCCGAGAACCTTGCTTTTTGACCCATTCATTTGCAGTAAGTTTCTTGACCCACCTCAGTCATTCACTTTATAACTACTGTTTTGTAACTTTTAAACAATGTGCCTTTTCACAAAATAATAATTTTTTTGATCTCCAGAATAATATGCAGAGGCTATATTTTGGTGATTGAATTGATCTCTAGATTTTAAAGTTTATTTAATTGATCTCTAGATTTTAAAGTTTATTTATTAATTTTTTCCATGAGACATGGAGGCCGAGTGACAGAGTCAGCATCCCAGTAGGGCTCCAGTGCCAGTCCAGCCCCCGCTCCCACCAGCCCAGGTGCTGGGACGCACGTGCCCGCGTACTCAGGGAGGTCTCCAAAGGTCAACGCAGAATCTCCCGATGCGGGTCGACCTCACAGAGCTATGGAGTTCTGCTGAGCCACCATCAGGCCCCCTTACTGGATTACTTCTTTAAAATTAAAGTCTGCTTATTAAAATCTAGATTTAAGATCTTGTTTAAAGTCTAGATATGATTGATATCTATCACCTAGCTGTAGCCAAGAAAGTTACTTTCTGTTCTCTAGTAAAAAGACGCGCAGCGGAATTTGACTTTTCAGCCCACAGTGAAACAGCCCCTAAACCCAGATTGCCCCTTGGGTGAGGGGTGCAGGTGATCCTGCCTCGCCCTGGTCATGGCCTAGCCCCCTCTCCCCCCACAGTGTGAAGCATATCTCCTGTCCCCTGCTCATCCTGCATGCTGAGGATGACCCCGTCGTGCCCTTCCAGCTCGGCAGAAAGGTGGGTGCCCTGGGGCCCTGCCCGTGGTACCACAGGGTGTCCTGCAGACGTAGTGCGTGGGCAGGAGGGGAGGAGGCACTGGATGCTGCGTCTGGGGGTGGGCGTGGCCCTGTCAAGCTCGGGAGACCACCGTATCCTCCCTGCGTCACCCCTAAGCTGGTTGGGGATGGCATGGGAGGTCTGGCAGCAGGGTTGGCACAGGAACTGGAGTACCATGCTGCCCACAGAGGACCTGTGAAAATGAGCAGGTGCCTCCTGGGCCCCAGACGGGGTCCTGCTCCAGGTGGGCATCATTAGAGCCCAGGTCAACTGGGACTCAACCAGGAGGCTCAGCAGTTACTGACTGAAGGGGAGAAACACCTCACCCCGAAGCAGGGGTCCCAGTCAGCAGAACCAATAGAGAAACTTCTTGCCTGCTTGCTTGCCTTGGGGTTGGACTGGGAGACTGTGGTGTTGTCTGTGGGGCCTCAGCATTGGCTTTTGGTGAATTTGCCTTTGCTGCCCGGAAGCAGGGGGCAGATTCACAGTAAGAGTTGGGGGTAAGAGAGAGCAGTGACAAGGGACAGCTAAGGCCGGGTGGTACATGATGGCTCTTGTGGGCGGGTAAGCCCAGGCTGGGAGCACTTCTTTCTCAGACAGGCCCCACGCACAGCTATGCTCCATAAACAGACTCTGTGTGTGTTTCTGTGGGGGTGGCAGGTGCGCAGAGATGCCCCGCAACACAGTGCTCAGGCCCACACCTCCCCGTGGTTTGGGCGGACGGCTGAGACGCTCAGGCCCACACCTCCCCGCGGTCTGGGCGGACGGCTGAGATGAGTGCATGGCAGCCAGCTTGCCCACTGGCCTTGCCCCCATGCATGCTCTTCACCCTGGTGTCTCCGCCCCATGACTGTGCCATCCTGCACCAGGGCTGCCCCAGGCACTAGGGCTGGGTCGCCCCCTCAGCCACGCTCCTGAGGAAAAGCAGCCTGAGAAGCCGCAGGGCAGAAAGGGGGTCCTAAACGGAGGACGTGCAGAAGCACCAGCCCAGAGTCCAGCACCTGCCAGCCGGCCAGCTGTGGCCCCCTAGCCGTGACAGGCTGCAGGGCAGGGCCATGTGGAGCATGGGCTACTCTTGGAGACTGCAGCCACTGACTGGTCTCTCCTGAGGAGGAGGCCGCCAGGCAGGGCAGCCTCAGGGCCCAGGGCTCCACCGGGCCGCCCTCTTTGGGCTCTGACTCCTGTCTCCCTCTCCCCAGCTCTACAACATCGCTGCACCATCTCGAAGCTTCCGAGACTTCAAAGTGCAGTTCATCCCCTTTCACTCAGACCTTGGCTACAGGCACAAGTACATCTACAAGAGCCCCGAACTCCCGCAGATACTGAGGTGAGGCCTCCTGGGGCAGCACTGGCCCACGCCTAGGCAGGCAGAAGCTGCCCAAGTGTTTGGGGGCTCAGTGGGCTGAGGGCTGGAGGTAGTTGGTGTCCCCTCCCCACTGCACAGTCACGCAGGCCTGCACCGGTGCGTGTGGGGTGCACAAGCCACAGCAAGCTGAGGGCTGGAGGGAGTTGGTGTCCCCTCCCCACTGCACAGTCGCGCAGGCCTGCACCCATGCGCATGGGGTGCACAAGCAGCACAGATGGCGAGCGTGCACAGGAGCACTTGGACACGGGCATGCTCACCACTCCTGATCAGCCTCCCTTGCATGCACCTTTCAGAGTGTTGCCCCTGCACACCCTGCAGACAGACACCCTGGGCTCAGGCCAGCCCCCCGAGCTCCCATATCTGTCCCTAGCTGCCTGTTAGAGGGAGTCCGTGCTCCTAGCTGCCCCACCCTGGCCAGAATCTTGGGTGGAACATAGGCTACAGCCTGGAGAGCCATGGGCTCTTAGCCAGGCCTCCAGGCATAGCCCAAATCTGGGGGCACCCACCCCCACTGGCCCCAGCCTCACCTACCAATCAAAGCATGCAGGCTCCACCCACCACCTCTGGCTGCACGTGGGGCAGGCGAGTGCACTGTGTGGTCAAGGGCAGAGGGTGCTATGGCTGCTTAGGGTGGTGGCCGTCAGTGTGACGGGCTCTGAAAAGTGAGCCAGTTCTTCCTGGAGGTGACTGAAACTGGCTCTCGCACCCGCACTCAGTGAGGGGAACCCCCTGTGTAACTCACCCTCAGCTCTATAGAGCTGTCACTGAGAGTTCAGAGGCCAAGCTGGATTTCCTGGAGAGGCCACCACTCTTGCTGGGCAGTGAGCTGAAGAGTGTGGGTTTGCCGTAGGGTTGGAGTTCTTTTTTTTTTTTTGAGAGAGAGAGTTTTTTGCGATAGGGCGTGTGCACTCACCAGAGAGAGAGAAACAAAAAACAAGAAATCACACCCCGGGGGAATGGCCATGCCGCAATCCCTTCTCCACCATCCTCCTCTCAGGATCTTGGCATGCATGCACACATGCCCTGGCGTGAGTTTTAAGCCATTAGGTCCAAGAACCTCAGTCGACTATGTGGGAGTCCAGCCGCATAACTATTATGCCATCTGCTGGTCCTGGGGTTGTGATGTTTCTATTATAAAAGGCACATATTACAGGACACAGAGGCCAGAGTGTAGAGCCACAGGTGAGAATAAAGAACCACAGCCCCAGCCGCGTCTGTTCCTGCATGTTGGACGCGGCTTGGTACCGACGCTGTGAGTGCCCATGTCGCTCACTGTCTTCTGTGCACGCGTGTGGTTGTCACAGGGGTTCTATGCCACTTCCTCTCAGTGCGGCTTCTGCTGTCTCAGCTGGGCATTTGAGGACTGCAGGACACAGAACCTCTGATCTGAGCTCAAATGATTTGGCTTGGGGCCAGAAGGGAGCATGGTAGTCAAGATAGTGGACTCCCACGTGGCTGACCAAGGTTCAAGCCCTGGACCCAGCAACTTGAAAATCATGCCAAACATGTGTGCACCCCCAAATCCTGAGAGAAATGGAAGAGAAAGGATTGCAATGTGGCCATCCCCCAAAGGCATGATTTTTCACCTTCCCTCTGTCTCCATTTCTCTCCAGCGAGCACACGCACCCTGTGGCAAAAACCTGAAAAAAGATTTGGCTCATGGTTGTCTTCCTCTGGTCTAGGGACTTCCTGGGGAAGCCAGAAGCTGAGCGCCAACACTGAGGCTGCCGTGAAGGAAGCATGGAGACCTCTGCCCTCTCCCTCGCCCTCCAGTCTGCCGCCCAGCGCCCTGGAGCCGGGTGTCAGCACTCAGATGCTCAGGAGCCTCGCTCTCACCTGCAGAGAGGACTGAGCTGCCTCAGGTGGAGAAGGCCCTGCAGATGAGGAGCCCGTGACCTACAGCCCGGGTCTGTGTGGGAGAGGTGGCGGCCATGTGGCCCTTGGCCCTCGTGCTACTGCTCAGCCTGAGTTCGTGCTGGGGAGCTTGTGACCACAGCCTGCGTCACGTGGCCGGCCTCACGCTTCCTGAGTTGGGCCTGGAGGGCCCCTCTGAGCGTTCTGGCAACTCCAGTGGAGAACGTGAGGAGTTGGGTTCTTCCTGTCCCCAGCATACACAGAATGGACTCCGGCAGTCTGGCCTCCACTCCTGCCAGCATACCTGCTTGCCTCCCTTGGCTGTCCTTGCCTCTTGTGGACAGGCTGCTCACCCACAGCAGGGAGGTGCCTGGGGTCTGCACTTCCTCCCATTCTACCCACCTGTCCGCCTAACCTGGCCTTAGACTGAGCATTTATTTAAGAATAAAATCATGGTGGTGGTCTGTTTGTCATTTTCTCTGCAAAGTTAGAAAGGTCAGTGACGGGACCAGCAGACAGCATAATGGTTATGTCACTGGACTCCCACATAGTCAACCGTAGTTCAAGTCCTGGACCCAGTGCTTAAAACACACACCGAGCACATGTGTGTGCGTGTCCAAAGTCCTGAGAGGAGAATGAAAGAACTGTGATGGCCACCCTCCCTGGGCGTGTGATTTTTCACTTTCTGTCTCTGTTTCTCCAGTGAGGGAAAGCACCCTATAGCAAAAAAACAAAAACAAACAAACAAAAAACCTCTCTAAAAAAAAAGTCAGTGACATCTATTACCCTGCAGTGTGCCCCACCCCTTGCCTCCACCTGGGAACCCACGCCCCGCTCACAGTCCCGCCTCTTGGGGACCCCGGGCCCGCCCACAGCCCTGCTTCTGTGGAGCCCCAGCTTCTCCTGCTCTGGAGCCAGGCATAGATGGCAGAGGGAAGGCTCAGAAAGTCACTAATTCCCCTCTTCCAGACGGTGTGGTCCCAGCTGGGAGGAGCTGGGTGAAGGGCACATCTTCATGGGGGCATGGTTCCCAGGTCAGAGAGAGGACCTTTCAGTAAACTGCAGTGCTGGAGCCTGCAGGGCATTGAGGTTACACACACTGTCCATGGAAGGGCTTGGCTGTGAGGGGCTGGGACTCTGGTTCTGACCCACAGACATCGTCTCCGTACTAATTGGGCGTCTCTTGAACCAAACGATGTGCTGCTGAGCTTTTTGTCAAGCCAGCCCTCCTCAGAGCAGCCGGCCACTCACACCCCCAGGACTAGTTCCCCCAGGTGGTGGAGAACAGCCTGAGCTAGGGACCAAGGGGGACAAGGAGGGTGTGTCTGAAAAATGTGGTGTTGGGAGCACCCTGCAGGGGCCTGGTCATCTCTGCCGTGTAAGTAAAGGGTGCACCTTCCAGGTCAGAGCATGCGGGGCCATGGGCACTGGCCTCTGCAGAGGCCTGGTCTTTCCTGGGACCTCAGACTGCAGGCTTTCCCAGCTCCAGGAGCTCAGAAGTCTACCAGCGGATCTGTTCACCAGCATGCCTGTCTCCCGAAGGTCAGTACAGCAGCCGAGGGCTGGCAGGACCCAGGCTGCAGGGAAATAGACCGTCCCTACACCAGGGTTCAGACACGAAGAGCCTCCCCTGCAGAGGTCACATCTTCCTTCTGGCCAGGGTCTACTCTGACTCCTATTGTGAATTAGGATATGTCATTCCTGCCCAGAAGATACCACAGCCGGTGTTGCTGTCTCTGCCTAACTGTAGGGATGGGTTGCACCATCCCAGCTCCGTCTCAGCTCCGTCCCAGCTCCACAGCCTCTGGCTGGATAACTGGTCTGCAGCAGTGGCCTCCGGCCCCTAGACATGCTATGCCAGCCTGGCGGCCACCTGCAAGCCAAGCCAGCACAGTCTCAAGACAGGGCCAGCACGCTATTCTGCTGGCTCCCTCCTGTGCTCCTGATGGACAGGAGGTGGGAGGAAACCGAGGGGCTGGAGACAGAGGGGGAGGACCATGGGCTTCCCTGGCTGCCGCAGACTGACCAGCTCAACCTGGGCTGGTCTTTACCTTCTCTTTCATCTAGTTGAGCACTAAGCTAGCAAGTTCTCAGCACCACTGGCCAGCCAATCAGATCCCAACGACCCAAGTCTTGGCTTAACAATTAGGCGGTAACTGCAGGTTGAGAACCCTCTGATGGGTTGCAGGACTGAGCTGTGGCCAGGACAGATCTTTTTTTTTTTTTTTTTTTAAGTATTATTTTAATTAATTTGCTATTGGACACACATGCTCACCCGAGACAGAAAGTGAGAAAGCAAGCCACCAGGTTAGGGACTCAAATCTTAGTCACCTGTGTGGGACTCCAGGTCTTTAACCAAAAGGCTACCTGCTGCTCGCAATGTCCATTTGTGAAATTTGCTTTAGGGTGTATGCACTCCTGGAGACAGAGAGGTGGAAAGTAAGAAATGACTGGGGGGAAGGGAGATGGCCCCATTTCAATCCCTTTTCTTCCACTCTCCCCTCAGGATTTCTGGGCACATGTACACATGCACCCAGCATGTTTTCGAGCTGCCGGATCCAGGACTCGAACCACACAGTTGGCCATGTGTGACTCACACCACCTGCTGGCCCCAGGCCTAGTCTCTTCAAATAAAAGGAAGCTATTGCTACTGCACCAGGCTCTTAAGGACCTAAGGGCAAGGACTGCCGCAAATCCTGCAGGTGCCCAAGTCCAGGAGCTGCACGATGGAGCCCCGCAGACCCCAGAGAGCAGGGACTCCCGGGTTCCATCTTGGAGCCCCCAGGTGCCTGGTGGGTCTGTGAGCACGTGAGAACCTGGAAGTGTCAGCCTTTGTGTCATCTGCAAGATGCCGAGGCCAAGAGGCCGTGGTGTCCCAGCACCCCAGTTCTTGTGTCTTCTGGGTGCTGTTCCGGTCCCTCCATCTATGTTTTAGGGGAGAATGTTTCGATCCCAAGGCCAGAATTGGGTGGCAGAAGCAGCAGGTGCAAAAAGGGGACTGATACAACTCACATTGGAAATGCGAATACGATCTTCTCACCCCCAGGTCATGGTGTTGACCACATGACTGGAAGTGGTGATTTTTTTCTGAACAGCTAGCTGTGTTCACAGGCACACAAGGCTCCAAGTCCCACAGTGGGGATGAGAACTTTCTGTCCTTGGTCCCAAAGTGAGAGCCATAATTTAGCCCAGGCCCCAGTTACAGAGGGAGGAAATGAGGCTTGCACCCAGGACGCGCCCCTGCATGGGCACAGCCCTGGGCCCTGGGCAGAGAGCAGAGCCCTCAGCTCCCCACAGGAGCCTCAATCCTGTGTGTAGTGAGTGAAGCAGACGCCACACCGTCCAATGTGGGCATAAAGGTTTAATCAGTTTCTCACACGAGGCAGTAACAGCAGACGGGAGAGCGGTGGTCACAAACGGCCGGCCTCAGGGAGTGTGGCTTCAGGCAGGGGCCACTGCATGAGGCGGCAGAGGTCGGGCACGACCAGAACTTGCCCTGACCCAAAGAAGACCCCAGTGTCTCTGGGGAACTGTTCACCATAGGCACTGCAGGCCTGAGAGTGAGGGAAGTGTCCCCCCGTGCGGCCAGATCCAGCATGCAAGGGGGCAGAAGCCTCTGAAAGCAGTCCTGCCCGACTTCTCCAATAGCCCTGTGGTGAAAGGTGGCGGCCGGCTCCCTGGCCTCTCCTTTGGGCAGTGGTAGGCAGGTCTGCCCTGGAGGTCAGTCTCGGGGAAGGCTGCTAGGAAGCTTTCCCTGCTTCTTGACCCAGACCTGCCAGCCGAGCCAGGCAGAATCTGGGCTCCTCTGGGCCACGTGGTCTGTTCTCCAGCCCAGAAAGCTGCACTGATGGACACAGATGAGGATGGAGCCCGGCTGTGTGAGCAGGACACGTACCCCAGGAATGGATAGGGTAACGAGGCACGGCCCGACCTGCTGCAGGGATGGCGGCCTGGTAATCGGGCCAGGACGGCATTGGCCTGCCTCTAGCCAGGCAAAACCATCCACAGCACGGTCCCCTAGACGCGAAACTGACCAAGCAAGTACCATTTTTAGATGCTAAGACGAGAAACAGCTTTGCCTGGTTTCATTTCCTTGTGAACTGTTTTCTTTGGAAAAAGCAAAACCAAGCCAACCGTGCATTGCCCTGCCTGGTCCTAGCCAAGGCCTCTGTGACACTTGACACAGGTGCCCAGGATGGCTGCAAGGGCAGGGCCTCTGGATCCAAGGATAGAGAACCAAGGACGGGCAGCTGTGAGGACGGTGCTAGGTGGTCTGATGCCTCTCGGCATGGCCAGAAGGCAGAGCTGGGCCAGGAGGATGGGCCACAGTGGCTTGGCCTGGCTCTGTGGAACACACCCATGCCCGGGTTTACTGGCCACCTGCCCTCCCCAGAATGAGGCTCCAAACTAAAAATCATAAGCTCACAGTGAGATGTGTACAGGGATTCTGGGAGCCTGGCTGGCGGCCGCTTCTGCCCACCGCCTCTGCTGCAAACCTCGCCTTCCTCTGCAGGAACCCGAGACGTCACACTGCGGGCACCTACTTCCTTGTCCCCCTCCCTCCGAGTCACCCAGGGCCCCTCCTCGAAACGGCACTGAGAAAAGCAGGGACCACCAGCTGCTGACACAGTGCTTGGAAACTGGCATGAAGTGCAAAGTCAGCAAGAAACAAAAGCCCATCTATTTCCGGGGCTGCCTAGTCCCTGGGGACGTTGGGGGGCGGGATCTGCAGGTCGGAGGGCTCCACACCCCAGATTTCCCGGGCGTACTCCGTGATGGTCCGGTCACTAGAGAACTTGCCCGAGCAAGCGATGTTCCTGATGACCTTCTTGGTCCACTCCTTGGGGTTCTGCGGGGAAAGGAGGTGCTGGTTACCCTTTGGTACCGCAGGGCTGAAGACTCCTGAGTCAGTCTGAGTTCCAGAGCCTCAAGACCGCTTCCCACTGAGCTCTGAGCCCTGAGCCCTAAGCCCTGCGGCGGCCTGGGGGGACAGAAGGAAAGGACAGCCAATCCCTCATTGGAAAGGGGGCCCCACCGACCAGAAGAGCTTCCCCATGACTAGATACAGGGCCAAGAAGCCTCAGGGGAGGTCCCAGCCCTCAAGCTGCTAGGACCAGATCCACATAGTGAAGAACCAGCACCATACAAGCGTTTACTAGAAGTGGATCCACGTCGCAGGCAAATAGCCTGTTATGGCTTCCTCCAGCTGCGAGGGCAGCTCCCCCCAGATAGTAGCCAGCAGAGAGGAACCTGTCTGCAAGGCCACACTCCCCTGGAGGCTAGCCCAGATGGAGGGAAGAGAATGCTCCTCCAGGAGCCCTGTCCAGCACCTCAGTGTCCAGGCCCCATGTTCCTGCTTTTAGTCATGAAGAGCTCTTTCCCCAGAGGAGGAAGTGAGGGGCAACATCCCCAAAAATGGGCAGGGCCAGCTGATGACAAATCTAACATGTACGACCTATGTGGTATTCAGGGTTAAGATCCACATGTGATGGCCTTGATTTCATTATTACATGTGATACATATACTTTAAAAACACATGCCACACAAACACATATGATTACACACAAGCTGGAAATCACCATTGAAAAAGAAAGGGGGCTAGCAGGTTGCAAAGTGGTTGGGGTGTTGGACTCCCACAAGTCCCAGACCTGGTGGCTTGAAACTCATGTTGGGCATGTGCATAAAGGAGAGGGGATTACTGTGCGGCCATCCCCAGGGGCTGATTTCTCACTTTTTCTTTCTCTGTCTCTCTTTCTAGCGAGTGCATATGCCCTATAGCAAAAATCTCTCCAGAAAAAAAAGAAACACATCCTTTGTCCCAGGCTCAGCCATGAACTTGCTTAAACAGTTTGGGAAATAAACCATCTAACCCAGAAAGTGCACTCAGACGTGCCCAGCTGCCCTCGGCAGGTGCTGGGGCCCACGAGCCTTACCCGGTACAGCTGGTCCACCTGGGCCTGGCACTGCATGTAGGCGTCATAGTCTGCAAACACCTTGAACCTGGAACAGGAGACAGGAGGCTGGGCCAGGCGGCATGTGCCTAAGCACGGGGCCCTGCCCAGAGCAGCTTGCTGTGTTTTCCCAAGAAAGAGTCCCACGACAGAGGTTAAGGGTCACTGCCTGAGCCTGCCCGCCCTGTGGACAGCTGGACTGGAGCTCCAGAGCCCTTCCACTCGCTGGAGCTGGGCTATGGCAGGCCCATCTGGCCATGGGCTTCTCTGAGTAGCACAACCTCCCAGGTACGCTGTTGTGGAAAAAGCCTGCATCAACCTAAGATTACTTTAAAGAAATACGTTTATGGTGCATCTTCCACGTGCAGGGGAGGTAGGGCCATGCACGCCGAGAGGCATCCCCTGCAGGCAGAGTTGTATCCGGTCCACCTCCAGCGACAAGAGGCACTTGAAGATGAATGTGACTCCTGTCGGCTGCCTGTTCCCATGTCTAACTGGGAAGTGATGACAAAGGAAAAGATTCTTTGTGGTTTCTGATATTCTGGATAAAAATGCAGAATTTCTGAACACAGAAGCATAACTCAAAATTTGCATTTTAAAAAGCCCTTCTTACATCAGCAGGGCCAGCTCCAGGCCAGATCTGTATGTGGTCATGACCTGGTCTGACAGAGCTGGCAGGGACACAGTATTAAGGGGCAACTGACAGAGCCAACCCAAAGGCGGCTGGACATGGACGCAAGGCTGGAGCCTGGCAGTTGCCAAGGACAACTTTTACCAGCAGCAGAAAGAACTGCCATGAGACCAATGGCGGCATGGCTGCCATTTTGTAACTGAGAGAAATTATAGCCATGGGCTGCCTGGTAGTTAAGGGAGCTGGATCTCACACAGCTGACTACAGTTCAAATCCCAGCACTGGTGGCTTATAAAACATGCCAGGTGTGTGTGAGTGCCCCAAAATCTGACAGAAGGGAGAAATGAAGAAATGGAGAGAAGGGATTGTGGTGTGACCATGCCCATTGGGGTGCTTTCTCCCCCCATTTTCCTCTTGCTCTGGCAGGCGCATGTGCCCTCTGACAAAATTTTAAAAAAGTATAGCCTTGTATACACTGCTCAGTAATAAAACACTAAGTACGGTATAATTTTACATCACAAGTTAATTCCATTTGCACCACTGGGTGTCACCGCAGGCCAAACTTGCCACAGCCCAGAGCCCACAGCCCTTTCCCACTGGCCTCCGCAGGCTTCCTGGTACCCTACCCACTCTACCTCCACTGGACCCTCAGACTTGGCTGGAAACACTGCCTGCTCCTCACACCCACCCTGCAGCCTCCACCTACCACCCAGGGACCCCAAGGGATCCCCAAGGCTGGTGCAAACTACCACCCCTGGTTTTAGCTGTGATTCTCCCGACTGACGTCTGAGGCCATGCCAGGAAGTTCTGAGGTGGGGGAGTAGGTGCCACTGAGCTCAGGTTGCACTGTCCGAACTGTGGAGTTTCTGAGCCCTGAGGGGCAGCAGACTGCCTGTCCAGCCAGCAGGGGCTGGGCTGCCCACCTGTCATGGTACATCAGCATGTTGACGACATCTCTGAAGCAGTCCGGGTCCTTGGGGGAGAAGAAGCCGCTACTGATCTGGTCCACGGCCTGCCTCAGCTCGGGCAGGCGCTCGTAGTACTCCCTGGCATTGTACCTGGGGGAGACAGTGCTATCAGCGGGCACGTGCGGTCGGGCGTGCTGGCGCCAGGCAAGCCCTGCCCAGGGTGTCAGCTGCTAGCGTCACATACCACCAGGTCCTCGAGAGCTGACTGGCTCAAGGGGGGATGTGCCGGAAGCTAAAATTCATCCCACCACTCACAAAGAGATGCAGTTACAGACGACGTAGTACTGCCAAGTTCACAGCTCACATGGACCTCCCGGGAGAGGGCACCCTAGAGCTGCCACACCCCAAGACCCTGGGCACAGCTTTTAAAAACACAGAAGCTGCCTTGGGGATGGGGGAGGGGGGGTGAGGGTGGCAGCTGATGGGAGCACCAAGACCATGAAAAGGAAGAAACAGGTCTAAGTCACAGAGGACAAGACAGTGCAGGCCCAGCCAGCAGGAGGGGTGTGGGCAGACGTGTGTCCCAGGACCCTGGGGCACGTATGCTCTCTGGTCGACAAGGACACAGTGCTGACTTTTTAGGTGACATCTGAGGTTTTGCCCATCTGCTAAGGCCTTGCCAGTTCCCTGAGAACTTTGAGAAAATTAGGCGAGAATGTCCTTTCACTTTAATCGTCACTCAGAACTAGACCAGTGCTGGGATTCCTCGTGAAGGTCAAGGTTGTGGAAAGAGGGAGGCTGGGGAGACCTGAGGACCAGACACAGCAGGAGTCCTGTGTAGGGGACAGAATGAGTGTTAACGGGAAGACTGGTAAAATGGGAGCAGAGCGAGGATGTGAGTCAACATGCTGTGTAAACGCAGAGGTCAGGCCTCGGGTGCTGGACGGCTCTCTGCCCTGCTCTGCGTCTGCAACTACTCCAAAATAGGAAGGCCCTTTACAACCCGGGCCAGGGGACTCAGCTGCTCCAAATCCCCAGGCAGACCAGGTACTCCCAACATCAGAGGGGCTGGCCCTGCCCCAGGCCCCATGTCCGAGGGGCCACCGTGGTCCCTCCAGGAGCAAAAGCCTCCCAGTGGTGGCCCGCAAGGACAAGGCTGTGCTCAGGGAGCCCTCAGTCTGGACCCTGCAGACGCAGCTGGAGAGACACGCACGGGGCAGTGAGCTCCTGCCCACGTGGGCCTCATGGGGACTCACAAGCTGACCTGTGGCCTGGTGGCACAGACCCCAGCACACAGCGACCTGGCCCTCAGAGCTCCTGCCTGCCAGCCGCGACCCCTGCCCAGTGCCCTGCCAGGCCCCTCTGGGAAGCACCATGTGTCAGCGGCAGGGATGGCTCACCCTTTCCGGTCCAGGGCCTCGACATCCTCCACCCGCAGGCCGAAGATGAAGAGGTTCTCAGCCCCGGCTTCCTCGGCCATCTCCACGTTGGCGCCGTCCATGGTGCCAATGGTGAGTGCCCCGTTGAGCATGAACTTCATGTTGCCTGTGCCCGAGGCCTCGGTGCCCGCAGTGGAGATCTGCTGTGACAGGTCGGCGGCCGGGATGACTGCGCGGGGCATGCAGGAGGTGGTCAGCTGTGTGCCTTTCTCATTTATCATGTGGTAGACACACGCATGCCTCCCCGGGACAGGGACCACCCCGAGGCTGGGCTCGCTGCAGGACAGCAGGCCACCCCGCAGGGTGGGCGTCACAGATCAGGTGCTGCCCCTGCCAGTCCCACAGAGACTGAGCTGGGCGGCCCCCTCCTCTATGGGGATCCCCTTCCAGGTTGAGATGTACACTCCTAGGAGCAGACCCCGCCAGGTGTTTATCTGGAATTTTCTAGGGCCAGGCCACGCCCAGTCTAGTGTGGCCCCGCCCTGCCGTGTTGGTGATGCTATTCACCCTCACACCAGACAGACATCTCCTGAGACCAGCCTAGGAGGCTCCTGGATGCCACGAGGAATGCGGACTCAGAGGCCCAGAGAGCAGGGAAGGCTGGGGCTGCCCACGTTCCTCGCTCATGCAGGGTTATGTGGGCGCACGTGGGGAGGATGTCAGCAACCAGCCACATGCCACAGCCTGGCAGCTTCTCTGAAGTGCAGGCACTCTGCATATGTGACGTGGCAGGCAGGGGCCCTGTCCCTGGGCACTGCTCTCAGGGTCCTCCCCGGGCTGCTGGTGCAGCCAGCCACCCTCAACTCAGCACACCATAGCCTGGTCCTCCTCAGGGAAAGGAGGTGAGGAGGGGCCTCCTGACAGGAAGGTCAAGCCAGGCGCCATGACAAAGACACTGGTGTCTCCAGCCACGGCAGTTAGGGGCCCCAACCCCAGTGCCTCAAGGACAGTTCTAAAGACAAGCCCCAGGTCTCTCTGGTTTCCATCAGACACCCAACCCGGCCAGAGGGGCATGTGGTAGCGTTCACTGCCTGGAAGGGGAGGCCCAGAATAAAGGTAGCCGCGGGCTGCTGAAGTCGGCTCAGGGACCAGTGGCTGACCTGATGCTCGGGTCGCGGTCTGCCTCGCGGTCTGTCTCACGGGCCCTAGCACCCGGTGCTGCCCAGCAGGTAGGTGCAATGACAGGCACCGTGGCCAGGCGGGATGGCTCAGCCAGGCCGCAGAGCGGGTCTACCAACACACCATCACTGTCACAGAGCCAGGGAAGCAGCATCTGGCCGGCCACACCCACAGGGAAGCAGCATCTGGCCGGGACTCAGTGGCAAGAGGGGAATGCAAGGACCCCAGGCTCAGGTTTTCCACCACCTGGGTGGGCAAACACCCTCAGGTCAAAAGGTGTGCTCCAATGCCCAGGGTGCACACACCCTGGGGGTCTCCAGGAGTCAGCTCTAAGATGCTCAGTTAAACTTCCCATTCCAGGCCCCAGGGCCTCAGGAAGAACAGTCAGGTGGCTGCCACAGGGGAATAAGAACACACCAGAGGGACCAGCAGTTAGCATGATGGCTATGTCGCTGGATTCCCATGTAGCCAACTGCGGTTCGGGTCTCGGACCTGGCGGCTTAAACTCACGCTGGGCGTATGTGCGTGCATGCCCAAGATCCCGAGAGGAGAACGGAGGAGAAGGGATTGCGGCATGGCCATCCCCCCTGGGGGGTGATTTCTCACTTTCTCACTTTGTGTCTGTCTCTCTCTGTCTTTCTGGCGAGCACACGCACCCTATAGCAAAAAATTCTCCAAAAAAGAAAGAACACGCCAGAAAGTGTGAGGAGCAGGAGTGTCCTGGAGAGAGGTGTGGGAGCAACAGGAGGGGAAGGGGGAGAAGCCGTAGCCAGGTGCACATCCTGCCAGGAGGGGCCAGGAGGGCAGGCAGTGGTGCAGGGGAATACCACTGGGCATGTCCCAGGGCCTCCAGAACACACGGGCACACATGCGTGTGCTGTGATACGGGCTGGCTGAGACAGGTAGAACATGGCACGACACCCTATTGGGGGTGCCCTCCTGAAGAGATAAGCAAATTACAAAAACGTGAAAAAGTAAAGGGGGGAGGGACCAGCAGGTGGCAAGGTGGTATGGTGATTAAGGTACTGGACTCCCACATGGTCGACTGTGGTTCAAGACCTGGACCTGGCGGCTTGCCTTCTCTCTCTCTCTCTTGCTCTAGCTCTCGCTATCTCTCTCTGATCAAATTAAAATAAGTAAATAAATAAAGTTAAAATTTAAAAAAGAATATTAAAAAAAAAAGTAAAGGGGGGAAGGCGCTGGCAGGCAGCATGGTAGTTAAAGGCACTGGAATCCCATGTGGCCGACCGTGTTTCAAGTCCTGGACCTAATGGCTTGCTTTCTCACTTTCCCTCTCTCTCTGATCAAACTGGAAAGTGATAATAATGATCATCATAATAAATGGAAGTTGAATAAAATTTTGAAAAGGAAAAGTAAAGGAGGGACCAGGAACAGAGAACTCGAGTGAAGCATAGGAGACAAAGGTGGGGGACTGAGATCGAGAGGCCCGAGACAGAGCGCAGGGGCATTCACGGCTTGCGGGACTCTACCCAGAGGTGCAGATGCTCCTGGCATGCTGTAGGCACCTCCATGCAGAGAGCTCCCAAAGCCTCTCCAGGCAGGCCTCCATGGCCCCTCTGGCTGAGCTGAGTGTCTGATGGAAACCGAGTGGCCTGGGACCAGCACCACCCACCCTCACCGTCCCCAGGGGAAGTGGGTTTTCTGTCTAGCGCAGGCACCCAGGGCTACCTTTCTCAGCCAGGGACACCCGGTAGTTCTCCAGGAAGATCACTTTGAGCCTGTCACCCACGATGGGGTCATGATTGACGACATTGCCAATGGACGTGACCAGCTTGATGATCATCTTGGCCATGTGGTACCCGGGCGCTGCCTGGAAGGAAGAGGAGGTGACTCCATACAGGGTTTGAGGAGGGTCTGGCAGTGCCACTGGTCACTGGGGTCTGGGAAAGGTGAGCAAGAGCTGTGGAACCTGGTGCTGGGTTGCTCAGTGGATGACACGTGGCGGGCACCCTCGCCGTGCGTTGGTGTCGTCTAGCAAGCACTCCTCAAGATGGCCCAGAAATCTGTCAACCTTCAGTTTGACTTTTTTATTCTATTTAATAGTCAGTTTTTCATAAATTATAAGGTAAGAGAAACAAGGATGTCCAGAATTACCAGTTTGCGGAAACTACGCAGAATTGAGGAACATGGTAGAACATACTAGAAGGGTTATTCAGAAAAAGCTGGTCTAGTGAAGAGAAACAGGCGATTTCTATAGTAACAAAATTGTCAAAAAAAAAAAAAAAAAAGAAAGAAAGAAAACAGAGGGAGACGGGAAAAAAAACATAGATTAAGAGAATTAAGAAACGTTTCAGGCCAGCCTGATAGCCTAGTGGTTAAGGGAATCAGACCCCACAGTTGATGAAGCCGTTCAAATCTTAGCCCCATTGACTTGGAAAACATGCCAGGCATGTATGCGCATGCTCTGAACCCCAAAAGGACAGAGAAGGGACTGTGGTGTGACCATGCCCCACCAGGGGGCGCTTGCTTTCTCTTGCTATCTCTCTCTGATGAGTGGATACAGGATTTTAAAAAATATATGTAAAACCAATCTCATTAAAAAATTAAATAAAATGACACAAAAACGAGCAATCCATGCAATCTCAGCATGGGGACTTGCAAACTGTTACAAGTATTTGTTAACTTTCCTAAGAAAACATGTGGACCCTGAGTGGCTATTTAATGACACCCAGGAATTCTTGTCAACTGTTTAGGTGTGATGGGTGATATTATTATTATGTGCTGACTTTTTTAAAAAAATGTTTTTGCCATAGGGTGTGTATGTTCACTGGAGAGAGAGAGAAAGGTAAAATTAAGAAATTGGCCACACCACAATCCCTTCTCCTCCAGTCTCCTCTTGGGATTTTGGGCAAGCACACACATGCGCCAGGTGTGATTTTCAAGCTGCTGGGCCCAGGACTCAAACTGTGGGAGGGTCAACCATGTGGGAGTCCATTAACCTAACCACCATGCCACCTGCTGGCCCCAGGTGGTAACTACATCTATTGTAGTTTTGAGGAAAACATTTTAGGAAGATGGGTGACTACTGGGAGGAAGTTACAATGACTGGAATTTGCTTTTAAATAGTTCCAGAAAAACCCGAGAACAGGTACATGGATGTTCTTCAGCTCCTACTCATCGCTGGGTTTAAAATGTTTCATTGTAACATCAGAAAGCTTTTCTAAGAGTTCCAGTCTCCAGGACTTTACACACCAAAGTACTGACAGACAAGAGCGCATAATGTCCAAAATTTGCTTGACCAATAGTGGTAAAGGCCCAGCTGTGGTGGTGCAAGTGGGAGGGCACCGCTGTGCAGTGCTGGGGCTGCAGGGGGCCCCAAGTTCAGCTCCCACCCAGCCTTGGCCGGGCAGTGGTGCATGCCTCTGTCCTAGTTGAACGGAAGGCTGGGGCGCAGGAAGACCCTGTCAAAAACACCTCCCGCCTGCTTCCTCTTGCCCTCCTATGCTCTGTCACTCCTTAAAAAACAAAATAAATTAAACACAGAGCGAGTACTGGGGGAGCATGCAGAGAGTGGGGCACGCCTACAGCCCTCTGCCGGTTCTGTGTGTGCTGGAGTCCCTGTGCAGGCCCGGGCCAGGCCCCAGTGCCCAGCCTCGGAGTGGGGGCCTGCCCATGTCCCCAGTCAGAGCACAATCTGCACACCCCCTCTGGGTCGCTGATCGGAGGGAAGCCCTCACTGAGAAGCCCCACCCTCCCCAGCCTCCCCACTGCCTTCTGGAGACCAGGCTGCCAGGGAAGAGGTGAGGGCACCCAGAACCCGGTAAGATGGTGACCCAGGACGGTGACATGGCTGCCCCAAAACGATGGCAGAGTGGACACAACAGAACAGAGCGACGTTGAGCTCGGTGAAAAGCTCACATACGTGGTTGGTGCCACATGGACGGACATCCTGAAATCCTACAGCCGCCACATCCCAGGGTGGAAAGCTCAGCTGGCCCCTGGGAACTCCCATAAGTGGAGCAGGCAGGCTGTCCCTGAGTCCCTCCTGTGTGAGGCCCTCACCCCATGAGCATACCTGCAGGCGGGCAGTCTCTGGCATGCTGTGGGCATGCTGGGGCCAGGCTGCCCTGGTGTCTGGCCCACTGGGCAGTTGGCTCCAAGGGAACACAGTAGCACCGTGAAGAGTGCAAGGGCCCCACCATTGGGGAAAGGGGTGTTAGTGCATTCTGGGCCACATTCTAGAAAAGAGTGAGGTGTGGTCTCACCTTGCCCCCAATCATGACAGTCCTGGGCACGAAGGCCTTGCCTGGATCCTTCTTTATTCCTGCAGGACAAGATTCGAGTGAGGAAACTGGGCCAGGTACACCCACGCCCGATGCATCAGAGATCAACCCTGAGGTTGGATAGGCAGGCTGGGCCAGGGGTACTCTAGCCCGAGAGATAAGGTTGACAGCATGACAGAGAAGGCTGACAACACATCACCACTGTTCCGCCCACTCCCACCAGGAACTTGGCACTTAAAGCAGGGACGAGGTAGCCAGGTCTGCACTTGGCTATGGGGTGGGGACGGCAGGCCGGGACCGCGGGTGAGAACATGCAGCCTTCCTGCTCAGGGGAAAGCTGTGTCTATGTTTCCAGAGAAGCTCAGCACAGGGGCCTGTCTGAGTCTCCTGTTCAAGGCCTTTGTCCATGGCAGGCACTCAGGGCTTCTGTTAAGAGATGTTTTTGCTATAGAATGTGTGTGCTTGCCAAAGAGAGAGACAGAAAGATAGAAAGCAAGAAATCACCCCCCCCCCCCCCCCCCCCCAGGGAACTGGCCACACCACAATTCCTTCTCCTCCATTCTCCACTTGTAACTTTAAACACATCAATTGTGGGGAACAGAAGAGAAAGAAAGAGAGCTGCCCTGGGTACGGCCACGGCACCTCAGCCCTCCAGGGGTATCTGGGGATCCCTGCCTTGCAGTGGCTCCAGGTCCCCCTGCATGATGTGGACAGAGGGCCAAGCCATGCTGGTCAGCTCCCTGTGGCCCAGCAGACAGGCTGTCCTTGGAGGCCATCCTTGGGGGTCTCTACACAAAAGGTGTAGGCAGCCTGAGGCCTGCGCCATGACAGGAGCCCGCAGTGCAGGAAAGGGCCGGGCTTATTTTTAATGCTCAGCTTCAGGGCCCAGTAGGAACACAGCAGCTCCTCGTTTTGACTCTTCCTAGTTCTGGAACTCAGTCAGACAGAAGAACATGGGCAATGGGGAAAAATGAACAAGCGCCCTCTTTCCCCTCGGTGGGAAAGAGAAGAAACACGAACCCCACTGCCCTGCCAAGTCATGGGAGGGCAGAGGGTAGGATCTCCAGAATCCTGGGGCACAGGCAGAGCCCCAGGGAGCTGGGAGGGCAGGCTTCGGCAGGCACCGGCACGAGGGGCCCCTCGGAATGGGGATCCAAATATTGTGTGGAGCAGGGGAGCAGGGACCAGAGGAGCCAGAACCAAGCAAAGCTTGGAAAACGGAGATGCGGGCACAGGGCCGGGTGCTGAGAAAACACTGCGGTGGTTTGGCAAGGGGAGCAGGGGAGCTGGGGCATTAGGAACTGTCCCCAGGAGTCCTGGTCAAACAACTCACGCCTCTGCACATGCACCAACAGGGCAACCAGACGTGACCCACGAGCCTGGGATGGCGTCAGCTGGGAACGAAGGCCACAGGTTGAAACCAAGACCCGGGAAAGGAGGGCCAGGAGAGTCCTGCGAGGCGGGGCACAGAGAACAGCAGCCAGGAGGGGAGACTGCGGCAGCGAACAGAGAGAGAGGAGAAAGCAAACACACAGCAGGACGAGGAAGAGCCAAAAAATGTTCTGTGAGAAGTCACCACAGTGACGTGGGTGGAGCACAGACGAAAACCGTAACAATGCCAAAGAGAAAGAGATGTCTGACATACACAACAGATCTTCAGAAAGTTTGTGGAGGGAACCAGCAATTAGCGTAATGGCTATGTTGCTGGACTCCCACGTAGTCAACCGCGGTTCGCGTCCTGGACCCGGTGGCTTAAAACTCATGCCGGGCGCATGTGCGTGCGTGCCCAAGATCCCGAGAGGAGAATGGAAGAGAAGGGACTGTGGCGTGACCATCCCCCCAGGGGGTGATTTCTCGCTTTCTGTCTCTATGTCTCTCTCTGTCTGTCTGGCGAGCGCAGGCGCCTATAGTGAAAACCTCTCCAAAAAAAAAAAAAAGAAAAAAAAACAATGCACGGGCCAGCCAGTGGCCTGGTGTTCAGGCAGTGGGATCCGACACAGGGACTGAGTGCTTGGGGTCCTGGACCTACAGACACTCCAGGCGTCTGTGCATGCCCAACATCCTGGAAGAGGGCGAGATGAAGAGAGGATTGTACCACGACTACATGGGTGCCTTCTTGTTCTCACTCTCTCTCTCTGGCTCTATGTGCCCTCTGGCAAGCTAAAAAAAAATAAAAATAAAAATGCAGGGATTTAAAAATTGTTCTCACCAAAATAAACTTGTTATGATCATTCTAATCTCCCACAAACTTTTTAAAGTCCCCTCATATTTTAAGAAAACTTTCCTGAAATAAATGTCCATTGATATATACACATAAGCACACGCACATTCAGAGGTAAAGGAAAGGACAGGGAGAATAAGGAGGAGGCTGTGTGGTGTTGCCACCCCGGGGAGAATGAGGAGGAGGCTGAGGAGGCTGTGCGGTGTGGCCACCCCGGGGAGAATGAGGAGGAGGCTGCGTGGTGCGACCACCCCAGGGAGAATGAGGAAGAGGCTGTACGGTGTGGCCACCCCTCTGGGGATGATTTCTCACTTCCTGTCTCTCTGGTGAGACCACGAACTCTATAGCAAAAATCTCTCAAAAAAAATTCAGAAACCTAGCTTTGCCTTAAGTGTTTACCATCTTCTTATAAACCTCACAAGTGTTCACATTTACTAGTGGGGATCTCTGATTCACGTCTGTTTGCATAATTAAGTGTTCTTCAACGATTTACGGTACATATACAGATTTAACAGACACTGTCAGGTTGTGGGAAGGCAAGAGCAACCTGCATGGATAAAACATTGTGACTTTCTGACAAACTAATAGTTTTTGCAAGTATACTTCACGTGTCTCTAATAAGCACAATCTTTCCAATAAAAACAAGTCTTTGAAAGTAAATTGAATTGAACTGAATTGAAATTCAATTGAAAGTAAAACTGAACTGAAAGTAAAACGCAACTCAATGCAGAAGCCCGGCCTGCAGCCCTGTGCTACCTGCCCTGGGTCTCAGGGAGGCCAGACCCAGGCCCGTCAGGGAGCGGCTATTCACCTGCTTGCAGACCTCAGGCCTGGTACCAGGCCCAGAGGAGCACACGGCTGGTGCCTGAGGTGAGTGCCACATCCACACGCATGCCCTGACCGGTCAGGAAGGGCCAGGGCGGAGGCAGCGCTGGCCAGTGCGGCCGCAGCACTCACGGTTGTACAGGGTGATGATGTGCAGGCAGTTGAGCAGCTGCCGCTTGTACTCATGAATCCGCTTCACGTGCACGTCGAACATGGAGGATGGGTTGATCTTCACCTTGTACTCCTTCTCTAGGAAGGCGGAGAACTTCAGCTTGTTCTCCTGAACGAGGAAGGAGAAGCAGGACCGGAAGAAGCCCCTGAGCTCCCAAGGTCTCAGGACCACCCCGCCTCCTGCTGGGACTGACGTATCACAGCCCCAATGGGAACGCTCAGGGAGGAAAGTGGGGCCAGGGCCAGAGCTGAGGGGCCGAGCCAGCCCAGGAGGGGAAACGGCGGTGCTGAGGATGGCACGGCCGAGGGCAGGGATGCAGAGAGGAAGCACACACCCAGCAGGCAGGGCACGGCCCGAGTGGGCAGAGGGATGCCTGCAGCAGGGAGGCACGGAGGCAAGGCAGGTACATGACAGGTACCCACCGTCCCTGGGCCCACGTAGGCAGCAGAGGCAGGCACGAGGCTGCCCTCCGCCACCCTGCACAGACGTCCGGCCCAGTTCCCACCATGCTCTCCAGAGTAGGAATGGCCTCGCACTGGGCCCCAGAGGCTCCCTCCAGAGCAACTGCCAGGAAGGCAGGTTACGGCGGGGTCAGGGCTGGTCTGGGGATCTGCACTCTCCTGTCTGCCTGCTGTGTGGGCTGAGGTTAATCAAGTTCCTCACCTGGAGAGCTGAGTGGGGTGGTGAAACCCCATGGCCCCCCAGGGTCCTTTGCCAAGTCCCCACAGTAGGGCCAGTGGGTGCATGCAGGAGCCCTGGCCTGAGGAGGAGGCGGGCTGGGCCTACCTGCTTGACCTTGGCCACGTCTCTGATGAAGGCCTCGTCGCTGACCAGCGGCAGCAGCTTCTTCAGTTGGCTCAGGTCAGTGAGGAAATCCTCCCCGATTCGCTAGGGAATGAGAGGGGACACGTGGCTCCTGTCTGCTCCTGTCTGAGCTCCCCTAGGCTCCGTCTGCCCACCCCGGCCGGCCTGGGCACCTTGCTGCGACCTGTGCCCACAGCTTCCTTGTGGTCCCTGAGGGCCTTGCGGGGCGCTGCTCACCTCCACGATGGTGTCCGCCAGTCCCGGGTTGCACAGCAGCAGCCACCGTCGGGGCGTGATGCCGTTTGTCTTATTCTGGAACTTCTCGGGCTCCAGCTCATAAAAATCCTTAAAGCTGCAAACGTAGAAAATACATCTGTCACAAATGCTGAGCGTTGAGCCACACGAGCCCGAGAACCTAGGGACTGTTCAAGGAGACCCCTGGGAGCTTCAGCTGATTTCCTGCCCCTTTCTGAACCATGCAGAGCACGTCGCCCTGTGCTCCAGGGACAGTGAGATGACCCTGCCTGTGGTGTGGCCTGGCGCTCTCGCCCTATGGTGTGGGACCTGGCCATTTCTCAGAGCTGTCTATGCAGAAAGGTCCCAGTTGTGATAGTACAGGTCATGTGGGCAACAGCTCATTAACAGGGCTCGGCCTCCTCACCTGTAACTGGGGACACACCCACCCGGAAGTCTGCAGTGGGGCTAACAGTGTCACACAAAGCACTGTCCCGCACTGGGACGTGTAAGCCCCCGCGCCCACCCTAGGTATCCTGGGCCAATGTTCGCAGTCGGCGCTTAGGGATCTGGAGACAGAACCAAGGGAAGGGACTGTGTGGCCGCCAAGAGGAGAGCAGAGAGGTGTGCCTGAGGCATCTGAGGCCAGAAGCAGGAGCACCTGGGCCTGAGAGAGCAGGCGCACGGGGAGAGCGGCCAGTGGCAGGACAGTGAGTGGCCGGTGGCAGGACAGCGAGCAGCCGTTCCGGTGTGGCCCCCAGGCAAGGCCTTCCACCCGTGGACTGGCCAGCGTGGCAGTAAACGGTGCGACCCCGGAGGGCGCTGCAGCTCCCCATCCCGGGCCAGTAGTGGTGGTGTATGTGGCCCGACCAGGCTGTCCCAGGCAGCTAGGGACAGGAGTGGCATTGGGAAGCAGTGACCCCAGCCAGGAGATGCTCACTCACACAGACTGCTTCACGATCTCTGAATGGATCCTGGCAACCCCGTTGACCGCGTGAGACCCAATCACACACAGATGGGCCATGTTGATCCGCTTGCAGTCACCTTCCTCAATCACAGACATCCTCCTGAGGCGGTCCACATCCCCCGGAAACAGGGCGGCCACATGCTGGTGCCAAGAGAGGGTGTCAGCAGGGCTATAGCCCTCAGTGCCACCTGCGAGTTCTGCCGCCCAGCCCTGCACCCCGCACATGCCTGACACCCTGTCCTGGGAGGAAGCCCAGCCCACGTGCTCCACCCAGGAGAGGCCAGGACTAGCCCCAGGACCACAGATCACCAGGCCTGAGGGAGATGGGTACCAGCAGATGGACACGCTGGTCCATTTACACGGAGGAGCAGGGACAGCTGTCACCTGAATCTGGGCATTTTCACCAGTGGGAACAGCTACTTTTCCACCAAAAGGTTAAAAACAACTATGATTCCACCTGAATGCCAAGTCTCCTGCTTAGGCCCCATCATGCTCTGAGGTCACAGGGAAAAGACAGATGACCACTGAATCTGCAGTGCCCTCATGCTGCCACATACCCAGGGGACAAAGGACTGGGACATTCCAGGGAAACACACTTACATCCAAAGCCCACTAGAGATGGGGGCTAGAAGACATTTAAAAAGACCTAAATCTACAACTCCCATGTACGGAGCAAAGGGCAGGCCTGCAGGTGGACCATGACCTTTGCCAGGTGACAGCCCCGGGCTCTGCCTGTTCTCTGCTGGGCAGGGGCTACGCCATTGGAGCAAGGCCCCTCCTCTCCCTGGCCAGGTGCAGCCCGTGATGCAGTGCAGTCGCCATGCCCACAGCCACCCTGGCCCACGCCCGCCACGGCCATGCTCACATCCAAGTGCCTCTGGTTGATGGCGTAGATGATGTCCAGGTGCCGTGGCAGCAGCTTCTCGAACATGGACACAGGCCAGCGCTCCAGGGCCTCGGGCAGCACAGTGTGGTTGGTGTAGGCACAGGTCTTCTTCGTGATTTCCCAGGCCTACGCCGTGGAGAGTGGGCCAGGGTGTTTGCTTTGTTTCGTTTCAAACAGGTAGCTCTCTGGCCAGATGCCTAGGCCGGGCGGACGCCCAGGTTTACAGGCAGGCCCTGGGGCCCAAAGCTATTGCCTGCTCCTGGGGTTTGTCTGGGGCCTCCTCAGTCTACAGTTCCACTGGCACAGCCCGTGGGAGCCTCCTGTCCTGACCAGGTGGGAGCACGCACATGATGGGGTGACCTCACCCCACCCCCTGCGGGATTGCTGCTAGCCCTCCTTCCGTGAGCCATGTCTCCTTGGTGACTCGGACTGCAGGGCAGCATCCTGCTTCTTTCCACGACACTGACCTGGCAGCATCGTGCAGAGGACACTGCCCCCTTCTGGCCAGGACCACGGGACCCACAATGTGGCCACCCCAGACCAGTGAGAGCTGATTTCTACAGAACAGTTACAAAAATTCTCCTATGGTCTTACATGTCAATTTAGTTAAAGGTGTTGATAGAGTAGGAAAACTCTACTATACTAACAGACCTGGGACCAAAATAAGTTAGAAGCAAGTCCACGGACATGGAACTTGTGTGTTTCCGAGAGAGATATTTTTGCTACAAGGTGCGTGTGCTCACCAGAGAAACAGAGAGAGAGAAAGCAAGAAATTGTACCCTGGGGGGGGGGGGGGGGGGGCGGGTGGTGGCCATGCCACAATCCCTTCTCCTCCATTCTCCTCTTGGAATTTTGGCCATGCACACACATATGCCTTGTGTGTTTCAAGCCATGGAGTCCAGGACTTGAACCAAAGCTGGCCATGTGGGAGTCCAGAACCACTATTCCACCTGCTGGCCTTAGACCCTGTATTTCTTTTTCTTTTTTTTTTTTTTTTTAAGATTTATTTTTATTTATTTATTCATTCATTCCTTCATTTTAATTTGACCAGAGAGAGAGAGACACAGAGAGGGAGAGAGGAAAGTGATAAAGGAAGCCCCCAGGTCCAGGACTCGAACCGTGGTCGGCCATGTGGGAGTGTCCAGCATCTTAACCACCATGCCACCTGCTGGTCCCATAGACCCTGTATTTCTTAAAAAATAGCTCTTCGGGGGCTGGCAGGTGGTGTGGTGGTTAAGGGTGCTGGGACTCCCACATGGTTGACCATGGTTTAAGTACCGGACCTGGCAGCTTGCTTTCTCGCTTTCTCTTTCTTTCTCTCTCTCATTCTGCCCCTCTCTGGCCAAATTGAAATAAATAAAGTTAAGTGAAGTAATTCTTTAAAAAAATTAAAATGAGCACTTTGATATTTCTTTGTTTTGTCTAACTTCAAGAAGGAGAACACATACAAGAAGCACAAGAAGTGTCACACCCCATCCTTGTCTCTCTGTCCCCTGGAGCCTTACCCTGCTTCCCCATCCACAGAATGTCTATCTCCTGGAGCCCGACTGGTCCCTCCACACTCCTCTCTGGGGCAATGACAGAGTTCTCCCAGAGCCCGGAGGGAGGGCCAGCTGCCCAGGATGACCCCGCTGTTCTGAACCTGGGTTTGCAGAGGCCCTGTGGTCTGGGGGGGGCCACCTCCCACCGGCTCAGGACTCACCTTGTCCCAGTCCACCTTCTCCACGTCCACCAGGATCCGCATGAGCTCGGGAATGGAAAGGGCTGGGTGCGTGTCGTTCAGCTGGATGGCCACCTGCAGTTCACATGGAAGCCCTGAGTCACCTCCTCCCACGTGGTGCCCACGGAGGCCGGTGTGTGCAGTCCTGGCTCCCCGACCTCACTCCTGAGGACCTGGGACAGCCCAGAGGGACCTCAGGGAGGGAGCTGGCTCTGAAGCAGGTGTGTTCTACAGCAGGTGTGCCTGGCAGCAGATGTGCCAGGAGCTGTGGGACCCATGCTGTGTCCCCCACCTCCCCCAGGTGCTGGGGGCTCGCTTTCCACCCAGAATTTCCCTCCCAGCTGACGAGGGGCAGTTCTATTTAAACAACTGTTCTTAGCCTGAAAATGCATTTGGTTTGCATGGGGCCTTTCACAGTGTCTCTTCTGCTGGACCCCTGACAGTGCCCCTGCCCCTGTCCTAGGAAAAAGGGCTTGGGCGGGGTTTCAGCCCAGGATGAAGAGACCCTCACAAGTCCAGTTCCAGCGCCTCCCAGGACGTGAGGGAGCAACCTCAGAGCCTGAGGACATCCTGCCTTCCGGCCAGGCCCTGCCCCGTCAGTCGGTGTACCTTGTCTGGAAAGGTCTCGAAGGAGGTTCTCACTGGGTCCCTGCAGCCAAACTTGGAGGACTTGAAGCGGCGGATGATGTCCTGCAGGGTGGCGGCCACCACAAAGTACTCCTGCTTCAGGCGGAGCTCCTTGCCCTCGAAGAACTGCAACACAGAGCCGCCATGTCCAGCCACAGCCTGTGCGGCCAGCCAAGACCCAAGACCTCTGAAGGGTGCAGGCTGGGAGGGTCCTGCACACCTCCCTCCACCCCAACCCCAGGGCCAATGTCATCCCACAGGAGGTCTGGTCAGGAGACTCAGATGAAGGTCACAGGCAGAAGGTTGCATGTGGCGGAGGCCTGTGCACCCTCAGATAGGGAGGAAGGATAAGGGTGGCCTGTAAATGGCCGCAGCACCCATGTGACAGAAACCAGGACACACGCTCCGGCCAGCAGCGGTGAGAGATCAAAGTGCTCGGGAGGCTCAGCATCCGCCTAGTCTGGGGAGGCGGCAGGCACCTTGCCATGAGCCACTCGGCTCCCTGCCTTCGTTACTGTGGGCACACAACTCTTGGTAACGTGAAAGGTGGCTTTAAAGAGGCTCCACCCACTGCAAGAGGTCAACTCCAGGGACTTCCATTTGGCAGCAACAGAATTACAAAAGCCACCAGTCACTAGACCCAGGTGGCACAGAGAACACGGCTACGGCTGTCACCCAGCATGTGCCAGCTGTGGTAAGACCCTCCCCAGGTCTAGAGGCAGCACAGCAGACAGGACGGGGCCGCGTCCCTCAGGACAAGCAGGCGGATCCTCCGCTTCTCAGGAAGCAGAGTTGTGTACTGGAGCCGACGCTGGGGGACCCAAGGTCTGCCAGCTCCTGGCCGTCTACACCCACAGCACTCTGTGAGAAGTGGGCCACCAGCCAGCCCACCCAGGAGCTGCTGTGTGGTTACGGAACAGAGTGCAGGTCAAGGAGAGGAGGCAGTGCATCCAGAGAGATCCGAGAGGCCAGTGTGCCCCCAGGCTGTATCAAGGACTGCCACGCCTGCCCTTTCTGCCCACAGGTGGCCACCACATGCACACACACAGGACAGGAGATCTGCGGTGTGGTCACATGTGCAGGCTCGCCTCCCTATACTGAAGCAAGGTCACGGCACATCCAGGTGGAGTCCAGCCCCCATCCACTTTGTCCACCTGAACGGGGCACGGGCTCACAAGGGGTGACCACGTTGCTGCTCACATTGTCGTTTGGATACAGGACCCTGGAGATGTTCTCAGCCAAGTTTCTGTCCAGGACAGCTTCGATGTAGTCGCCCACGTTGACTAGGACAGAGACATGCCAGTCAACCACGTGCTGGCCAAGTCAGCCACTCAGCCAAGGCCCTGAGTGCTCTCGTTAGGCACAAGCTGATGACGGCTGCCCACTAGGGTGAGCCCCTAGGCCCCTGAGCCACCACGCTGTTCCTCCCCCCACCCCTGCCACCCCGTGCATGACCCCAGCCCCCTTGCCCTTTCTTGGGGAGTGTGGCTCAAATGAGCATGACCTCGGTTTCCCTGGCCAGAATCTTGTCCACCCTGCCTTTGGGTCTGTCGTGGGCATGAGGACACTGCGTGAGGTCCGAGTGCACTGGCCTCACTCTTCACAGAAGGGGGAGCCGTGCCCGCTTCCACAGCAGGGAGTGCAGGGTTCGGGGGCTGCGGGTGTGAGCGCGTGTGTGGGAGCAGTCGTCCAAATGGACAAGCGAGCATGAAGGGACCGGCCGCGGAGGAGACGTACAGTCCTGCAGCTTGAAGTCGTTGGGCGCCTTGGCGGACCAGAGCCTCATAGTGTTGACAGTGTTGTTCTTGTAACCGGGCACTGGGGTGTCGTAGGGCATGGCAAGCACCACCTAATCGCGGAGGAGGACTGCTCAGGCCTGGTCAGCAGGAGCCCCGCCCTCTGCACAACCCCTAACCCCTGGAGGCTGGAGGTCCTGCCTCCCTGCATGCACCCAGCCCACGTACTCGCCTCTCACCTGCCCTGCTAGGCATGGAGTCCACAGGCGCACCCACCCAGTGTGAGGACCACCCGTGACGGCCGGCGGCCATGTCCTGACCACGTGCCCAGCCATGTTTCTCTTCTTGCTTTACCTTCTTCAACACTGGCATCCACCGAAGAAGCCTCACTAGCTCCCTGAAGTGCCGCTGCGCTCACCTGCCCGCCCTCCCTCCTCGCCTTCGCTCACGGCTAGACTACAATCCCAGCTGCCCCCTCCTAGCAGTGGCTTTGCTTTCTCCCAGCACTTCTCCAGTCTGTGCAGAACTCCTCCGCCGGGTGCCACAGGTGTACCCTTCCATGTACCCAAACTGGCCCAACACACCCAGTGTGCCCTTTCCACCCTGGCCTGGCACCCTCCCGCCCACCATGTTCCTGTCCAGCCGAAGGCATCAGCTCCCTCCTGCCAGGCGCTGAAGAGGCACAGACCTGACGTGCTCTGGGTCCTCAGCCTGGGGCACATGTGTGCTCAGGTAGGCTTACGTGACTCACACAGCACAACCGTGTGGCCTCGAAGGGTCACCTAGCTCCAACAGCCTTAAAGGACTGTGCACTGGACGCCAGGATTAAGCCAGCACCACGTCCCCTCCTGGCTCCCTCACCTGGCTCTCGTGGCTTTGCTCAGGCAAAAGCCTCCCAGTGTCGTGGGCAGGGCCTTGCTGAGCCCACCGGGAGGGCCCACATCCCAGCCTGCGCTGACACTCATCTACGAGCAGGTCAGGCTGGAACATCAAGCCTCTCTGCTTCCTTGGGTGCAGTATGGCTTTTCATAGTGATCCTGGCCTCCATCACCCAGCCCCAGCCAGGTGTGGCCCCACTGCCCTACTTAAAATTTCGTCTGAGAAGATCAGGACTGCCCTGCGCTGTGCTGCCCTGGGCTCCGGGCTCCCTCCTTTGCCTCACCAAGGATGACCTCCCCTTGCTAACCTCACGTCAGCCGTACAGCCCCTCTGCTGGCAGCTCGGCCCCAGGACGCCACAACCTGCACTCCCTCTGCCCAAGCCTGGACTGGGCCCCCCTGTGCTCCTGCGTCCCTGCACTGGCACCACAGGTGCCCTGAGGTCTCAGCCTGGTCCTGTCAGGGCCTGTTCTGGGA
Source organism: Tupaia tana (assembly GCA_026018925.1). NCBI lineage: Eukaryota > Metazoa > Chordata > Mammalia > Scandentia > Tupaiidae > Tupaia > Tupaia tana. The sequence goes on along the minus strand of JAKSZU010000015.1, from coordinate 59,532,530 downwards.
CACCGGCCCAGGTCTCACACAAACCGGGGCTCTGAGGGCTCAGTTTCCTGAGAGCGGGGGCCACATGGAAGCGGAGCATGTAGCACGGGGGCTTGTCCAGTGCACTCGGGTCAATGCCCTGATTCCAGCTGGACCCCCCCCAAGAATGTTCTCCTCCCGCCACTGAAGCCACAGCGAGTCATCTGGTGGCTGGAGGGGCCCTGCTGCTGGTCTCCCACACAGCTCCCTGAGGTTCATAGGGGGCTCAACACCCGCTTCCTCTCTGCCATGTGGGCGACTTCCACTGCTGCCTCATTCTCATCATGAGACTGGACAGACAGGAGGGAGGCTCCCCGGCTGCTACCTGGAGCAATGTCCTGAAAGAGGCAGCAAGCCCCACCCCCAGAGAGAAGTCCAGGTACAGACTAACGCGGGGCACCCCTCCACCTCCACTCAACACGCCCGCAGCCTGGTACCTGTGTGTCCAGCCACTTGACGCCCTCAGGGGTGTGCTGCACCCTGCCGTAGAAATGCACGGGCAGCATGTACTCTGGCCGGGCCTTCTCCCACGGGTTGCCGTAGCGCAGCCAGTCGTCGGCCTCTTCTACCTGAGACAGACCAGCGGAGAAGGCGTTCTCAAAGGCAGGAAGGACAGCGGAGGGACGGTCCCCACCTGTCCTCGGCCTGGCCAGACTACACTGCTCCTATCACACAGCGTCCAGCACTGAAACAAAGCTACAGCCTGTTTACAGGAAAAGATTCCACTTCCCATCCAGCCCACGAGTTTAGAAATGAACATTTTAGACTACAGAAGTAACAAGCTCCCATAGATTCAAAAAAATAAATACACTGAGAAGCACCTCAATCTGGCAGCAAAAGCATCGACAAACTTACACACTACCACATGCATGGACCCTGAGAACATCGTGCTCAGGAGAGACCAACACAAGTGACCACACACCATCTGGCTGCATTTACAGGAAATGCCTCAAACAGGCAGGGTGGCAAAGACAGAGGGACATGAGCGGCCACCAGGGACTGGGGTGTGACCACAATGGGTGGAGGTTTCTCTGTGGTGTCATGACACTGCTAGAGAGGGACAGTGGTGACAGTGACCCAAGTCTGAATATACTCTAAACCACTTTATATCTCAATAAAGTTGTTATTTAAAGAGAATCACTAAGGGTCACTTTTTTACAAGGTTTTTGCCATAGGGCAACATGCACTTACTTGCCAGAGAGAAATGGAGAAACAGAGAGAGGGAAAGCGAGAAATTATTCCCAGGGGGTGAGGGATTTTGGGCATGCACACACATGTGCCTGGCATGAATCTCTACTCGCTAGGTCCAGGACTCCAACTGTGATCGGCCATGTGCTAGTCCAGTGCCTTATCTACGATGCCACCTGCTGGCCCCGAGGCCATGGCTTTGAAAAACAACACAGCAAATCCACAGGTATGAGGCCCGAAGTGCCACCAGGCAGGCTGGCAGTGGGGTCCCAGAATGCACTACTTGTGGCCGGTGCTTTCCTGGCCTTCCTGAAGCGGCCTGTCTTCCAAATCTGTAGCCCGTGGCATCCAAGATCAGGAAATAATAGGTCATTGGGAAAATCACGATTTTCTATGCAAAAATGCACTGTGACTTTCCTTACAACCCAATAGGTGAAAGCCATTCCACTAACAGAATTCAAAGTGGCCCCACAGACTCAAACCACCCTGTGAGTAGGAAGCATCTGTGGGCTTCTACCACCAGCCTCTGGAATTTACACTGCTTGTAAGCCAAGGCATAAATTAATCTAGTGTATCAGAGGATGAAGAACTCAGAAGTTAACTAAAATTAAAATCGTATCAAGTCTTTTTTCTTCAAATTAAATAGGCAACTCCTGTAGGTTATTTTGAGGCATTTTCCTTACTGGTGCTGACTCAGAGGTGAGAGGTCACTAGAGCGAGTACTCAGTTGAGTGTTCGGAAAGGTGACACAGCTTCCCACGGCTTCCACATGCACCCACCCAGGTCACTCCGGCCAGACTTCCCCGAGAAGCTGAACTGATAGCACTGCTGTTCATTTTCTCGTGTGGACGAGAGCTGGAAACCAGGGAAGAATCCCATCTCACCCACCTGCCAGCCATTGACGATCTTCTGGTTGAAAATCCCAAATTCGTAGCGGATTCCATAGCCGTATGCAGCCAGGCCCAGGGTGGCCATCGAGTCAAGAAAACAGGCTGGGAAAAGCAATCACAAATCAGGGACAGCCAGGAGACCCAAGGTCCGCTGGGATGAGGCCCACAGGACATCCGACAGAATCGACAGGGACGAGGCAGCCTCCAGCTTCCTGAAACAGACAACTGGGTCCCTTCCCTTGGAGAGCCTGGGGCTCCCAGCCCCCAGAAGACACCTGTGTGTGTCATTCAGAGGGTGTGGAGGTATGTGGGGGAAGGGAAGAACCCCACAGAAGACACACAAGGTCTGGTGCCTCCTCATATCCGAAGTCCCTCACTGCAAACTCTCAGGACCTTAACTGAGGCTTGAGGCTGCCCTACCCCTCTACACATTCTATTTTAAATCCAGTGGTGTTGATGCTAGGGGTATGTCACAAAACCTACACGTCAGTGAAGCAGGCCCAGGAGTGGGGACTGTGTACAATACTCAAAGCCCTAGTGCCAAGGTGCTGTAGGGCCCCCAGACAGCGGCCGAAGCACCGTGTCATCAGAGCGACCCTATTCTCATCCAAACTTCTTGAAAGACAAGACAAAACAATGTTTTGTATAAAGACTCAGAAGTCAAACTTATTAAACTTCTGCATTAAAAAAATAACAAAAGGAACACAAACCCACACAGAACACAAGCAAACCCCACAAATGCCTAATCCATCACGGTGTAACTGCCTGAGGGTCAGGCACTCTGCTGAGGACGAGCCACGGCGTACAGTCTGGCCCTGGTTCTGGACTCATCCTGGCAGGACGGTGACAGTCCGCAGCTACGACGGGCTCGTACATACAAAGATACATTTTAGGACAGGTACTCCCTTTACAAAATAGCACTTCCAAAAAGGGTCCATGACACGAAGTGGCTTGGGACCAGGCCACCCGCACCTGGTCCCTCCACATGCATGATGCAAAACCAAAACGTGTTCATGTGACTTATCTCTGCTCCAGAAACAGTCCCTAAGAGCCTTGACGCACACAGTGAATCAAATCTCAAACCATGGCCAACTATTTCTCCTTCCGCGTTCGTAACCTGGCTCCCTCCACCCAGAAGGCTGGCAAAAACAACTGAAACAGACAATGTCTACTGCAAAAGTGGGCGTGCGCTCCGATGCAGTGGCCCCGGAGCCCAACCCTGAAAGAACGGCTGTAGTCTCAGGGCAACCTGGTGAGCGCTGCAAGTGCAGTGCGGGGTAAGCAGGCCGCCTTCACCAACCGGGTTTTGTCCATATCTTTCTCCCCTTCACGGCCTTTTGGGTCCTGGAAATTGGCTGGCATGTCAGGAGCCCTTCCCAGCACCAGCTCCCCCACCATCAGCAAGCTTGGTCTCCGCTGTAACTGTGAAGTGCCACCTGTCTGAAAATGGACAGGTACTTTCCGCTTTTCCCCACCGTGACAAGGTTTCGACCCGAGAAACACACTTGCACATCGACTCTGAGGGAGGCCGATTCACCCAACCCATCAGGTCAGGAGCTTGCTGCCTTTGGCCTTGCCACGAGGCCGCCACCCAGCCCAGATCGAGCACCTGTCCCGGCCAGTACGAGTACCTGCCAGCCGCCCCAGGCCGCCGTTCCCAAGGCCAGCGTCCTCTTCTATCTCCTCCAGTTCTTCCATGTCCAACCCCAACTGCAAACAGACAGAGGCAACGTTTCAACACCACTTAATCCTTCTCCTCAAATGACAGATATTTAAATCCTGTGAGTTTATATCAAAACTTAGAGCCTGCTTTCTCTCAGACTTGAGAATCTGCTGTTAGTTTGGTGCAAAGTCAATGCAGAAATAGAAGTGCCTGTGAATTTTAAAAACGACTACGAGGAGGTGGACACTGGTTCAGCGAGAGCATGACGCTCTGTGGGAAGGTTCCGGGAGGGTTCCAGTGTTCCCTACTGAAACCCCCTGAGTACACCAGGCACACGTATGCCCCTGCTCCAGGCTGGGTGAGGCCCGGGGAAGATAGCGGCACCAAGACCCTGTGGGATGTTGTCTCTCCGTCTCTCTTTCTCTCATGCTCAGGAAAGAAAGAAATGAATACACTTAAAAAAAAAAAAAAAGCTAAGAGTTATTCAAAATTAGACGTGGTTAGGTCCATAGGTGTCATGGTGGTTAAGGCAACTGGATCCCACATGGCTGACTGAGTAGTTCAAGTTCTGGACCCAGTAGCTTGAAAAATACTCTGGACATGTGTGCGAACGTGCCTAAAATCCCAAGTGGAGAATGGAAGAGAAGGGACTGCAGTGTGGTCATCTCCCTGGGGTGCTTGCTTTCTTTTATTTCTCTCCCACTCTTTCTCTGGTTTTCTCTGGTAAGCACACCCTGTGACAAACTAACAAAAAACAAAACAAAACAAAAAAAAAGACTGGTTTAATAGCCAAAGATTATTAACAGGCTATTAGCCTACTTATAGAGAGCAGATTATACCATGTATCCTAGAAATGGAACTAGTGATTTTTTTTTAATCGTGCGCATTGAGAGAGACCGAGAGAGAGAGAGAGAGAGAGAGAGGGACTCGATGCCACAATCCTCCAGCCTCCCTAGGTTTTTGCCATAGGGCAGGCGCCACCAAGCCCAGAAATGAAACTAGTGATTTTAATAATTCTCTAAATTCACATGGTCTAATAACACTTCTTTTTTTTTAACTGACAAAGAACATGGGGACTCACCAGAGAGACAGAGGAAAAAAAGCATTCCCCATAGGGATGTGATCACTCAGCAATCCTTTTTTCTCCATTTTTTCATCAGGATTTTGGACACCATGCACAGGTATCCAACATGTTTTTCAAGCCACCATAACCAGGATTCAAACCATGGCCAGCCCTGTGAGATCCAGCTCCCTATGCATGGGGCTTAACCAGTAAGCTATGGGGCCAGCCAAGTTTTTCTTTCCAAGTTTATCTCTTCTATAAGAAAAGGAGAGACAGGCACACTGACTGGGTCCTTCATGCCGCAATTCACTGAGTGTCATCTAGCCTGTACACGTGTGTGTGCCCGGCACGCACAGGGAGGCTTCAGGACATAAGCCCAGGGCCAGCCCGATGGCTTATGGTTAAAGGAGCCACATCCACATGACTCAGATCCATGTGGTTCAAATCCCTGGCCCCAGTGGCTTGAAAAACATGCCAAGCATATGCACACGTGTGCCCAACAATCCCAACAGCTGAAATGGAGAAGAGACTGTAGTGTAACCAGGCCTCGTCAGAGGTTGTTTTCACCCTCTCGCTCTGCTTCTATTGGGCAAGTGTATGTGCACGCTAACAAATTAAACAACGACAAGAAGATGTGAACCTGGAGTCGTCCCGGGTTGGCCCAGCAATGCAGAGTTAGGTTACAGCTGTGAAACCATCTGGCCCGTGAAATCTTCTTAAACCCACCTCTAATAGCACTGTTCCTGTGGTTATTCAAGTTATATCCAAAGAGTCTTGGGGACTAGATACGGCATTTAAAAATGAGAACAAAAGCAACGAAGTCACAACTACTTAAACTGACTCATCACAATACCAGAATGAAGATGTTAAGGCTCTCAATTATGGAACATGGATAAGCATTCCATTAATAGAGCTGTGGGGTATGAACTTGACAAACTTGTGTTTCTAGATGGGTGGATTTCAAACATTTTGGTCTCAAGAGGATGCAAAGAGCTTTTGTTCATGTGAAGTCTATCAAAATTTATCAAATTAGGGACCAGCAGTTAGCATAATGGCTATGTCGCTGGACTCCCATGTAGTTGACCGTGGTTTGAGTCCTGGACCCAGTGGCTTAAACTCACGCTGGGCACGTGTGCGTGTGTTCCCAAGATCCCGAGAGGAGAATGGAGAAGGGATTGCGGCGTGGCCATCCCCCTGGGGGGTGATTTCTTCCTTTCTGTCTCTCTGTCTCTCTCTGTCTTTCTGGCGAGCGCACACGCCCTATAGCAAAAACCTCTCCAAAAAAATGATCAAATTAGAAATTAAAATCTAAAATCAAATTTTAAGTACATATATGAATTAATTTAAAAATAAACTCACTACATGTTAACATGAATAACAAAGTTTAATGCACAATAACTAAATTTTTGAAAACAAAAAAATAATTACTGAGAAGAGAGGCAGTGTTTTTATAAATCTCTTTATTGGATTTTCTACTTCAGCATTCAATCAGTTGTGATTACCTATCATATAATCTGGAAAACTACACTGCATACTCATGAGAGACTACTAAAAAAGGCACATACCAGGACCAGCGGGTGGCATGGTGGTTAAAGCACTGGAGTCCTGCATGGACGACCACGGTTCGAGTTCCAGACCTGGCAGCTTGAAACTCATACTGAACGTGTACGTGCGTGCCCAAAATACTGAGAGGAGAATAGAAGAGAAAAGACTGCAATGTGGCCATCCCTCAAGGGGTGATTTTTCGCTTCCTTTCTCTCCAGCATGAGCAAGCACTCTATAACAAAACTCTCTCTCAAAAAAAAAAAAAAAAAAAAAAAGGCACATAGCCAGGCCAGCCTGTGGCCTGGTGGTTAAGGCAGCTTGATCCAACATGACCAACTATGTGGTTCAAGTCCTGGACCCAATGACTTAAAAAAGATGCCAGGTGAGTGTGCATGCATCCCCCAAGCCCCAGGAGACATGGAGGAGAAGGATCACAGCGTGACCATTGCCCATGGGAGGTGCTTCCTCACTTTCCCTCTCTGTCTTTGTCTCATGCCAGCAAGTAAGCTGGCCCTCTAGCAAATTAAAAACGAAGAAAGAAAAAGAAAAGGCAAGTAGCACCTCAGGGTTATGAAAAGAGTTCTGATCTAACAGACCCCCTGCAAGGCCTCGTGGACCTGGGAGTCTCTGCATCAACGTAGAGAACCAGATAAATTATGAGGAGTGAGACAGAAGTTGTGAAGAAAAAACACTTGGGTCATAAATACACAGCACATGCTAAGTAGACAAAATAGTGTAACATGTACAGGAATCTGATTCAAAGTAAAATTTCAAAATATGATGATTTAAACTTAATTCCCAAGCTCTTTCAAAGAGTATGTTCCACCAAAAATATTTGGGGCGTGTTGGGGAGGTAGGCCTGATCCAGTAATAAATCATCAGTTCAAAGGTAGGAAATATGGGGGCTAGCAGGTGGCAGAGTGGTTGGGGTGCTGGACATAGTCGACCATGGTTCAAGTCCCAGACCTGGTGGCTTGAAACTCACATGTGCTCAAAAATCCCTAGAAGAGAATGGAGGACAAGGGGCTGTGGCATGGCCATTCCTGTGGAGGCTGATTTCACTTTCTGTCTCTGTCTCCCTCTGTGTCTCTGGTGACTACATGTGACCTGTAGCAAAAGCAAACAAACAAACAAAAACCCTCTGAAAAAAAAGAAACATGTTTAGCTACAACATGTTCCAAATGCGTCTGACCACAGCATGACTTACTCAGGAAAAAATGACTGGATTCAGAGACAGGCCCACAAAAGGCTGGCTAGGGTCGACATGGGGAAAGACGTTTTGTTCCTTCAGGTCTTTGGGGGGACAGGGTCTCACTACTGTGCTGTGACCCGTCTGCCTCAGCTTCCCAAGCAGCAGTGATTACAAGCAAGCACCACACTGCCTAGCAATCTGGGCAGGCCAGGAACCTTTAGGTTGAATGTGGTAGGCACTCTCACCCCAGTAGGGCAAACATCACCTTGATTCTGAGAGCATTTTAAACAACACAAGAAGGAGCTAATTGGCAGGCCTACAGTGGGCTTCCAGGCTGAAGCCAGAAAATGAGTGTAAGCAAGCTCGTTTATCTATTGGATATAAACCGTGTACCAGAAACTTTACTATTTTTTTTTTTTAATGAGGATTTTGCCATAGGGTATGTGTGCACTTGCTGAGGCAGAGATAGTGAGAGGGAAAGTGAGAAATCACCCGCAGTAGGGATGGTCACGCCACAGCTCCTTCGCCTCTGTTCTTCTCCTGGGGTTTAGGGCACGCATGCACAAGCACCCAGTGTGATTTTCAAGCTGCCAGATCTGGGACTTGTGATGCAGTTAGCCACGTGGAAGTCCAGCACTTTATCCACCATGCCACCTGCTGGCCCCAACACTCACCCTGTAAGGTACATGTCCACAGAGCCATCCAATCCTTAGAACCAGCTGTTACACAATCAAATGAAGCCCCACCTATTAGCAACTGCCCCATCCCCAGCCTCTGCTAATCATCCCTACTTTCTGTCTTGGTGCATCTGCCAGTTCTGGGCAGCTCACAAAAATGGAAATACACAGTATGTGGCCTTTTATGGCTGGCTTTTCTTTTTTGGCCAGAAGGCATGAGTGCTAGCCAGAGATGGAGAAAGCACTCCCTAATGAGGCATGGGGATGTTGCAATCCTTCTTCCTTCATTTCCTGTCAAAATTTCGGGCATGCATATACACACATCAGGCATGTTTCAAGCTGCCAGGAGCTGGGGGAAGAAAATGGGGAAACACTGATGTGCACAGAGTTTCAGACTGGGAAAGCAACAATGTTCTGGGGTGAAGAGTGGTAACAATTACAGAACAAAGGGGGTATAACTTTAGGGCACCTGCTGGCCCTCTTGACATATTTCTCAAGACACCAGGGCTGGGATTTGAACTAGGTCAGCCATGTGGATCTAGCTTTCTATGCATAGTGCTTAACTGCTGTGCTACTGAGCTAGCTCTCTTAAAAATTTATTTTAAAAGTGAAACTGCAAGTAAAGTATCACTTTAAAGAATGTATACTTTTTTTTAGTGATAGGTTTTTCAAGAATTATTTAATTTTATTATTACTATTACTATTATTATTTTTAATGTTATGAGGCACATGTGTTCACTAGCAAGAGAGAGAGAGAAAGTGAGAAAGCAAGATGCCAGGTCCAGGACTCGAACTGTAGTAGGCCATGTGGGATTCCAATGCCTTAACCACCATGCCGCCTACTGGCCCAAAAAATGTACACTTTAAAAGGATACACGTGGCGGGAACCAGCAGTTAGCGTAATGGCTATGTCGCTGGACTCCCACGTAGTCGACCGCGGTTCGCGTCTCGGACCCGATGGCTTACAACTCACGCCGGGCGCGTGTGCGTGCGTGCCCAAGATCCCGAGAGGAGAATGGAGGAGAAGGGATTGCGGCGAGACCATCCCCCCTGGGGGGTGATTTCTCGCTTTCTGTCTCTATGTCTCTCTCTGTCTGTCTGGCGAGCGCACGCGCCCTATAGCGAAAAAAAAAAAAAAAAAAAACCTCTCCAAAAAAAAAAAGAAAAAAAAAAAAGGATACACGTGGCCAGTTGCCTGGCACTCACTCCATAAAGCAATGCTTTGCCATGCTGAAGCCACAGGGGAAGTCACAGGCTTGCACCCTGAGGGCTTCCTGTACACACTACATGTGCTCACGTGTCCCTGTGATCCTGGCTGGCTGAGACTGGGAGTAGGTCATGGCGTGAGGAGGGGCACATACTCTCTCTCTCTCATGGAAGAAATTTGCGAAAAAGAAAGGGTATGTATGTACCTGTATATTGTAAGTTTTTATAAATGTTATTTGTGTAATGAAAATTATAAATAGATATTGCACATAACGGCACAAACATTTCCTAAAACTTTTACTGTATGTAAGAACTGTACAAAGGAAAATGTTTCAAAATATCTCAAAAACTAACACTGCACACAACTGCAAAATTCACAAAGGATATGGCTAAGACATGCCATGCTCTGTACTGTTCCTCACGGACACGATCTGATGTTAATAATCGGCAAGCAGAACACAGACAAGTCACCTGCCAGGGCAGCCAAGATCTTGTTAGATAACTTTAAGCTAAGATTCCTACTGTGGTGGGTAGAATGTGTGTTCCATTCTACTGTGCCAACTGAGATTATGCGCCCCAGATGCCCCTTTTCACTAAGTCCTAAAGGGGACAAGAGCCCCCAACAGTGTTGAGACACCTCACAGCCTCAATTTACACCCCCGACAACCTGGAGCTCCTCCACCCAAACGCAGCAGAGACAAGGGTAGAGGCAGGGTGCAGGGAGGAAGGACGGCTTGGGTAAGAATCTTCCATACATGTGCAAAACGGGAAGAGCTTACAGGTTTACAGTCCAGAAATTCTGCACTGGAGATTCACCAGGGGGAGGGAGGGGAAGGAGACAGAGGGACTACAAGGCAGCGGCAACCAATCACAGTTCACTAGAAGGCAGCGACAGCCAATCACAGTTCAGTTCTCAGAGTCCAAATGGACCATGAAGGGCAAGCTCTGAGTGAGCCACTGTCAATGAAGAACCCCTAACGAAAGCCAGTTTCTACTCTGATTAGGGGAGAAAGGGCCGTCTTATAACTGGAGGGTAGGGTGAGCTCAGGAGGTTTTATTAGGGGTGGGGAGGAAACCAGGAGAGAGTTACCAGTTTAATAAAACAGAAATAGGGGGGCAGCAAGTGGCATGGTAGGAGCACTGGACTCCCATATGGCCAACTGCGGTTTGAGCCCAAACCTGGTGGCTGCTTTCTCACTTTCTCTCTCTCGTGAGCCCCCATGTCCTATAACAAATTTCAAAATAATAAATAAATTAAATAAAAAATAATTAATTAAAAAAGAAAAAAGAAATGGGGGCCTAGTGGGTGGCATGACAGAAATGCAACTGGACCCACACCATGGTCCACCCTGGTCCCTGAGGTCCCAGGGCCAGTGATCCAGGGCCGAGGCTGGGATGGTTACAACACGAGGACTCTGCTGCGGGTGCTTATGTCTGTCTGTTTCTTTCTCCTTTCTCTCATGGAAAGAATAGACAAATACACTTTAAAAAAAGAGAGAGAGAGAGTAATGGAAAAATACTAGCCACTTCCACTATGTTATAAATCTACTTTGGGCTACGGAGTGCAATGGAGTCTGGAAACCTCCAAACCTTGCATCCCAGTTCAACCCGTCCTCGCACACCCTGAATCACCTTCCCATCAATTCTCGCTTTGTCCCTTTGAGAGAGAGGAGCACCCCACCAGGCACTCAGTGAGGAAATGCAGCATCTTCCCGCTCCCAGACAGCTGCAAAGATCAGGCTCTCCTCTGGGGGAAAATGGACTGAGGCCTCATGCACATGAGAAGCCACCAGACGCTGGCCACAGGTCCTACCTGGTAAATAGCTTCGTCGCAGGCGTTCTGCAGGCCCAGGTTCACCATGGTGTTCTGCAGCGTCCGGCCCATGTAGAACTCCAATGACAGGTAGTAAATGCGCTGAGGAAGCAAAAGACAGCCTTAGGTTCCCATTCCATTCCATGCATTAGGAAGGCCATGGGCGGCCAATCTTATGGAGTCACCAAGCGCCCACTTAGGACTCGCACTCAGGTCAGCCCCACATTTGACACCACTCATGAAAAAACGGGCTTGCTCACTTCAGCGAGGCTCCACCAGTCCAAGCTGCCCAAGGGTGGCCCAGTGAGCTGGTCTGGGCCACATCCTGCAGCAACTAATCCCTTCCGCAGTGCGACTGTAAGTTAATCTCCCTGGCTGCGCAGAGCCAGGTGGTTTTGTGGGTAGGACAAGGCCCCAGAATTGAGCAGATGCAGGCCTGACTTGGCCTCGTACCAGCTGTGTGCCCTTGGGCATCTCTAACAAGGAATGAAATAGCCCTATGAGGTAGGGAATACTTTCAGGACTGCAGGTGAAGCCCTAATGAGCACAGCTGCTGGCACACATTAGATACTCGTGAACGTCAGACAGCAAGGGATGGCGGACGGCTGAACGCATGGCCCGTGTCCATGAGGCAGAGCCTGGGTTTGCCTGTGCCTGTGGACAGGCTTTGGGTCCAGCTTTGCATCTCTGTGTAAGTGAGGTGCTGTAACCAGGACACCAGCACATTCAGTGCCTACCGGGCACCGGCAGAGTACTAAGAACACCCACACTCTGCCATGGACATCTCGCAACCATCCGCAGGGGCCATGGGACTAAAAGTGGCCGTAGCTCAGAGTCCCTGCTCTTCCACATGGCTCCACGCAGCCACCTGCTATGCTGTCAAAGCCAGGCCTGGGGATCTGGACCCACAGAGAGGGTCTCAGATTTTTGTTCCAGGGTCTCCCTGTGCATGCAATCCAGGCTGGCAGGGCAGGGATGGATCCCAGCATGTAGTGCCTCCCTCCATCCCCACAATGGAAGAAATAAAAAAATAGAGGCTGCCAGGTAGCATGGTGGTTAAGGCGCTGGACTCCCACATGGCTGACCACGGTTCGAGTTCCAGACCTGGCAGCTTGCTTTCTCATTTTCTCTCTCTCTATCTCTCTCTGGGAAGCACATGTGCCTCATAGCAAATTAATAATAACAATAATAAATAAATAAAATAAAATAATTATTAAAAGAAAGAAACTAACGTTAAAAAAGAAGGCCTGGAGAAAATGAATGAGGAAGAGACAAATCTCCCTTACAGAGTAATTGCAAAATGAATGAGGAAGAGACAAATCTCCCTTACAGAGTAATTGCAGGTTATAAATGTAGAAGGGACAAGAGGAACAGAAAACCACCACGGGAACTCCACAGGAATAACTGACGGAGGCTGGAGCCATTGCTGCATGTACTGGGGACACCACTTTGAGGACTGACAGGATAGCTACACAACCTCCAAATACCTCTCAATTGTCGTGATAGCTTCTTTTTTAACTAATTATTTAATCTTATTTATTATTATGATTATTTTTTAATTTGCTGCAGTGCACACATGCGAGAGAGAGAGGGAGAGAGAAAGTAAGCAAGCAAGCCGCCAGGTCTGGGATTCAAACCATGGTCAGCCCTGTGGGAGTCTAGCTCCTTAACCACCCACCACACCACCTGCTGGCCTGTGCAATGGTAGTTTTTTTGTTTTTTTTTTGTTTTTCTTTGGGGGGGTAGAGGTTTTTGCAACAGGGCACATGCGCTCACCAGAAAGACAGAGAGAGATAGAGAGACAGAAAGCGAGAAATCACCCCCCAGGGGGGATGGCCACACCATAATCCCTTCTCCTCCAATGTCCTCTCGGGATCTTGGGCAAACACGTGTGGTGTGAGTTTAAGCCACCGGGTCTGGGATTCGAACTGTGGTTGACTACATGGGAGTCCAGCAACATAGCCATTATGACAACTGCTGGTCCCCCGCAGTGGTAGTTTTAACAAATGTCCCAACTTCTTCTTCATTCTGGGAGGTGGAGCTTAATTCCCCACCCCCATGAGGGCTGGAGCACATGGAGTATGGGAGGAAGTCACAGTTACTTGTGTACAGTTGACAAACCTGGCCATGGAGGATAGGGATCCCCTGTGCTGCGATGTAAAGGGTACTTTGCCTGTGTGCTCCTTCCCAAAACCCATAACCCAGTCTACCCACGAAGAAACCTCAGACAAACCCAAATAGAGGGATGTTCTGTAACATGCCTGACCCATGTTCATCAAATCTGTCAAGGCCATGAAAGGCCAGGAGAAATCACCAAACCATCACAGATCCAATAAATGAGTTCAGCAAGGTAGCTAGAGGGTGCAAGAGTAATATAAAAGCAAATTACAGTAATCATTTATCATTAATTAATTATTCATAAATAATTATATGAATACAAAAATCCATTGCCTTTTAATACAGTAGCAATGAAAATTCCAAAAATAAAATGAACAAGCACAGGGTTAAGATTTATAGACTAAAAATTTTAAAAATCACTGATATTTTAAAAAAGACTTAAACAAATGAAAAGCCATCCCATGTTAATGGATTTAAAGACTTAATGTTATTAAGATGGCAATACTCCCAAAACATGAGGGCACTTTAAAAAGTTGGTGGAAAAATGGAATTAAAGAGTTTATTTTGGTGCAAAAATACTTTGAAATACATCACAGTTTTTTTCATAATGTGCATTTTCCATAAACATTTTGAAGACTCCATGTATAAGAAAATTCTGATTTTATCTAAATCTACTCGTTGAAAGAACATACCAAGACCAGCAGGTGGCATAATGGTTACGTCACTGGACTACCACGTAAGTCGACCGCGGTTCAAGCGCCAGACCAAGCGGCTTAAAACTCTCACCAAGAGTGCAGGTGTGTGTGCCCAAAATGCTAAGAGGAGAAAGGAGAAGGGATTACAGCATGGCCATTCCCCGGGGGGTGGGGGGGTGAGGGGTTATTTTTTTCTTTCTGTTTTTCTGTAGAGCACATGCACCCTCAATCAAAAGTCTCTTTGAACCAAAAAAAAAGAACATACCAAAACAATCAGAGTCAATGGCCTGTTTTTACTTTTCTGATCATCTGCTTGTATGGCTTCTAAACTAAGAGCCAAACTCCAACGTCCTCTATGTAATAAAATGTAGAACAGCACCATCGACGAGTCCTGACAGTCACCCTGCAAGTACACCTGCTGTCACTCCCGCTCACAGCCCCCTGCTTCTGGCCAGCTTCATCACCTTTGCCTGAATTTACTCTACACTTGAAGCAACTTATTATTCTATGGGGTTCCCATAACACTCTGCCTCCCCTCCCACAAGGGAGGCCAAGGGAATTGTCTGGGCAGGTTTATCAGCAAATGCGAAAGCATACTGAGCCCACAAGGCCCCCGCTGCCTGGGGAAACGCTGTGAACCAAAGGTTCGAGCACAGTCATTTCCTTCTCCCATATACACAGGAGGTCCCACGTACCTGTACCTACGCCTGGAGTTCTCCCCAGGAGCCTTTACAAAGGCTGACAGGGCAGGAATACACCAAGTTGTTGGTATTTTGTCTTTAACTTAAATTGTGTATTTTTAAAGTTGTAGTTTGACCTTTCGGCAAAAATGTCTTACTTTTACCTGCCACTGTGGGAAAAAAAACTAAAAAGGAAGTTTCACAGTTGACCTCCAAGAACTTGATCACCTCTACTGGTGAGGACTGGACACCGAGGCATCAGATGCTGGGCCTAGACTCAAAACCTTGGGCTCTAATTTTCCTCCCAAGGTGAATACGGGTATCAGATGCGGTGATTTGAGTGTCCCCCCAGTATTCACATTAGACTTGGCTATATTGCAACAATATTAAGAGGAAACCCAGTACCTTCATGGCGTTGAAAGGTGGGGTCCTTTGAGAGTGATTAGGTGATTACAGGGGGTTCCTTTGACTCCTGGTGGGTTTAAAGGAGAAGAGGCCAGAGCAGATACAAGGATGGACGCAGACATGCAGCTCCTGTCCTCTCTTGATGTGGTGCCCTAAGTGGCCTCGGGACTCCACCAACAGGAACACCTCAGTCAGATGTGGCTACTGGCCCCTGAAACTTCAAACCGTGAACTAAATAAACTCTATTGTCTTCAGTTGCCTGGATCCAGGTATTTTCTGTTAATACCAATGGAATGGACTAGAACATCAAGGCTTCTGCAAATACAACGGGAGCTTCCTGCTGCAGCTCAGCCTAAGAGGAGCCGATGCAGCGCCCCGCAGTTCCCCTGCGCACAGCCCATCTGGGCAGGGCCAGGGCGCCGAGCTGCACAGGCACCACTGCAAGCCTGCTCGGCTGCCAGCCGGACGCAGTGCGCCAGGGTACGACAGGCTTTGTCCTTACTGAGCAGGTCTTGGGACTGGTTTTCATTTAAGAACTTTCGTAGTTCCCTCAGATGTTTTGGTTTTGGTTTTCCCATTTTCCTTGAGATGATCCGGAGTGAAAACCCTCAAACCCACCAGGCTTGCTGGGAGCCAGCCAGGAAATGCAGAGACTTGCATCTTACATGGTCTTGGTTCCATTCCAACCCCCAGCAACTGCCAGGTGACCTGGCGACCTCCGGGACACCACGCCCACTCCTGGGTTTACACAGGGCTAGGCGTGGGCTGGAGCAGGGCTGGTTGTCCTCACTGTGCTAGATTTTTAAGGAGCACCGCAGGGCCTAATGGACTGGTGGGATGGCAGCTCTAGAAAAACCAGTTGGGAGCACGGCCTTGTCCAGGCGGCAGGCTAGGGGTCAGCTCCTCATTGCCCCAAACCCTGCTGCTGCAGGGTGGCAGCGGGCTCTGTAACTCTCCTGACAGAGCTCTACTGGGGATGAATGGGCCCCTGATCTCTCCCAGGTGGCACCTTCTCGCAATGTGACTGTGACGAGTGTTGAGTGGCCTTGGCAGCCTCTACTCTTTTTTTTTGTACACTGGGCCTATTTATTTCACGCAGAGCCCATGCTACCAGGCAAGTCTCAGAAAGGCCTGAACAAAGCTCTGTGGCACAGCTGAAAATATGAACAACACAAAAGTTACACAATGTGTCTGTTAAATTTCTTTAGTCACCTCGGGAGTGCGTGGACTCTAGAAATGGAGCTCCACACCAACAAACAGAACGTGACTTTGCTAGTTACACAACTGAGGTTAGCAGAGTGGGCCTGCAGAGGTCTCCAACTTCTTGTGCCTCTCTGGAAGGGATTTTAATTAGTTTGTTTGACAGAAGTGTCTGAACACCCTGGTGGAAAAGAAAGAAGGAACTTTCCCAACATTCAGGGCAACAAAATGGACGTGGGTGACTGCTCTCACCAGGACAAAGGGCCTGAATCAGAGATCTGTCCTGTGCCCAGGAAAGTCAGCAGCTCTCCTGCCCACTTGGTCCTGTCCTCGCCTGTCCTGTGCCCCCACACTGTAACAGATCACCTGCCATCTTGTGGGGGTAAGCAGGCACAGCATGGACCTGATGTGACCCATGGATAGCACACTGACCCAGCCTGGAGGCCAGTGAGCACCACGTTCCCCTGGCTGGGTTCCGTATGGGCACCAGTCTCCCCAGAGGTACTGGCCTGCCCCCTTTGGGTGGACCTGTCCTCCGCCTCCTGTTTGTGAGCCCCGCACAGCCCTGAGGCCCAGAGAAAGGAGAAATACTGGAGGAGCACGGTCCCATCTTGGGCTTTTCTGACCTGTCACAGCCCCCACTGTTGTGGGAGGGTGGCTCCCAGAACAAATTTATAAAACCATTACTATGTTCATCCTAAGGATTCATGGATTCTCAGTCGCTCTCACCCGATCACATAAGCACTTGCTATTAAAATTAAGTGCGAGGAAAACATGGCTTTCAGTGAAGAACTGGGACCAAGAGGGACACAGATTTCCGATTATTTTAGGTACTGGTACCAAAGGTAGGTCTGTCTGCTTAATTCTGAAAATGCAAACTAAATAGGGACCAGCAGTTAGCGTAATGGCTATGTTGCTGGACTCCCATGTAGTTGACCGCGGTTCGCGTCCTGGACCCGGTGGCTTAAAACTCACGCCGGGCACATGTGCGTGCGTGCCCAAGATCCCGAGAGGAGAATGGAGGAGAAGGGACTGCGGTGTGGCCATCCCCCCCTGGGGGGTGATTTCTCGCTTTTTGTCTCTCTGTCTCTCTCTGTCTGGTGAGCGCACACGCCCTATGGCAAAAACCTCTCCAAAAAAAAAAAAAAATGCAAACTAAATATAAACAGAGCTTTAGGACTTACAGGGATCTTAGCATCACTTGGTTTGACAGGAAACAAATTTCTTTTGTGCTCTGTAACACTACATTTTTACAATCCACTCACTACAAAACGTCCACCCCCTCCTGTTCCAGAACCAGACAGCAATGGGGGCCTCCTTGTCACTGACAGATAAGCCAGAGCTTCATCCATTTCTGCTTAAAGATCTGGACTTTGTCAAACTGTAACTAGTGAAGTCCCATCATGTTTTTTTCCCTCCCCATGATAGTGTGCACGTGCACGAGAAAGAGAGCAAGAGAAGCACCCTTGACAGGCTCTGGTCACATTATCACCCCTGTCCCCAGCCCTCCACCTTGTCAGTCTTTGGTGATGTATGTTGACCCAAGGATCTGAAACCAGTCAGCCCTGGGGCTCCCAGCATCACAGTCCAGTACACTGTGGACTGCGCAGCGTAGGCTCAGCCAATTGTCATTTTTTTTGTTGTTGTTCTTTGTTTCTTTTTCTAATTTGCCAGAGGGTGTGCGCTCTGACCAGAGAGAAAGAACCTCCCAACAGGACGTGGTCACGCTGTGATCTCTTCTCCATTCCTCCATTCTGCCTGGATGTGGGGCACGCACACTCATGCACCCAGCGTGTACTCAAGCTGCTCAGGCCAGGATTCAAACCTGTGGTCAGTCATGCAAAATCTGGCTCCTTTAACCAACAGGCCATGGAGCCAGCACTGTCATTGTTTTAACCAGAACTACTTGCACCTTTCATTTTAGACTACGTCCGAGCTGAGAAAAGCTACAACCAAAATTCCTTATCATTCCTGTTCCATGAGATCTCCCTGAAGATACTGTTAGCCAGGCTTTTCTGTTTCTAAATTTATGTACATTTCTTTTCCCTTGCCTGTACGCTGAGAACCCTGTTTTGAACAAGTAGAGAAAAAACCTGTCCCTGTCTCCTGCTATCGATTGAGTCACTGGGAAAGTCATGATGCATTTTTGTGTAGAAAAACAAAGAAAATGCATCATGACTTTCCTGATGACCTAATGTTTGTTTCATGTCTTAGAATGTCATGGGTTTCTAAATAGCTTGAAGACTTGCTGTTTAATGAAACAAAAAGTATAATCTGAGACTTAAATTCTGTTTCCTTATTTGCAGCTTATAATTGCATCATTGTATCTTTCAAAGTTATTTAATTCTATTATTATTATTTTTAATTTGCTATAGGGCATACACACCAGAGAAAGGCAGAGAGAGAGAGAGAGAGAGAGAGAGAGAGAGAGAGAGAGCGAGAAAGCAAGCCGCCGGGTCTGGGACTTGAATGGCAGTTGGCCACATGAGAGTCCAGTACCTTGACTCCTGCACCACCACTGGCCCCACAGCACTGTCACTTTCTGTTTCTTCCCAGAGGGGCAGCTGGGAAAACAGTAAGATCTGCAGGTGACAGCACTGCGTCAGGATGGAAAGCCAGAGTTTAAGCATATGCCACGGCTATGAAAGAGATCGTCTCTGACTTTAGACACTGGGAATAAAGGGGCCCCTGAGACTGGAACTAACAGTGCTTCCGAACACTTATGAGAAAAATGCATTTCTACAGAGACACAATGAGCTGATTATCCTGTTAAAATGTTTAACTTCTAGAAAGTCTGACGGGGGAGTACATGGGAATTTTTTGTCTTATTCTTGCAACTTTTACATCTCAAATCATGTAAAACAGAGTTTGTTACTTAATTCACTTGAAATGACTGAAATGTAGAAGTGAGTTCAGTTACAAGGGGGCTTCAAACTCTTGGTGGAAAAATGGAATGAAAGTTTTCTCCAAGTTTACATTGGAGAAAAAAAAAAAACCCTAAAGCCCATGCATGACTTTTTCACAGTATGGATTTTTTCATAAACTTTTTGAAGATTTCCTGATCTCATAGACACGAATGGTCCCTGCTGCCCTCCTCAGCACCAACTATCAGTCATGGTCCTCCGGAGAAACAGAGGCAAGTGCGCGTGTGCATGCACGGCAGGGCGAGGGGACCCCTCTCTCACGGAGTCAGAGTCGGCGCGCCCCCTACAGAGGTACAAGCCCAGGAGCTGCAGGGAGCGCAGGCGGCAGGCTGGGCACCCCGACTACGCTGTAGTTCCGGTCCAGGGTGGTGGGTTGGCAGCATTTGTCGCACACGGTAGCGGTCCCCAACCCAGGGCATGGTCTGGGCCACATAGCAGGAGGCGCGCAGCAAACCAGAGCGAAGCTTCAGCGCATGCGCAGCCGCTCCACCGTGCTCGCCAGCTGTCGGGTCAGCCGCGTTAGCTTCTCTTCCTTCAGAGCGCACCCTGTGTAGGCCATGCGTGTGGTTCCAGGATAGGAGGGATCTAGTGTGAGTGTTCTCATAAACCGTCTCCCCAACCCCTTTGACTGGACTGTGGAAAAACTATCTTCCACAAAACCAGTCCCTAGGGCCAAAAAAGTTGGGGACCTTGAGGCCTTCAACTGGCCGGAGGCGGTCACACAGCAGTGAGTAAGACCTCCGATGTTTGGTTAGCAATTCTCGGCCTGAGCTAAACCCCTAAGTGGTAAGAGCAAGGAGCTCCTTTCAACCACACTTGACTTAATGTTAATGGGGTGACTTTTGGGAAACCCCTTCAAGGTTGGATCTTTCTCACTGCCCCCCAACTCCCAGGGAGAAGAGGTAGGCTGAAGGTCAAGTTAATCACCCAAGACCAATGATTTAATCAATCGTGGCGTCATAAGACACCTTCCCTAAAATCTCCAGCTGAAGGGGTCCAGAGGTTCTGGGTAAGCGAACCACAGAGGTGCTGGGAGGGTGGCACCCACAGAGGGCGAGGAAGCCCCAAGCATCTCCGTCCTCATACCTTGCCCTGAGCACACCTTCTAACTCACTATACCCTTTATTTTTTGTTATTTCTTCACAAGTGAGAGAGACAGAGACGGAGACAGCATCCCAACAGGATCTTCACACCCTGGTAACACTCCCGCTCTCAGGCAGCATGGAACATGGGCACACGTGTACCCAGCACATAAATATCAATCTCATCAAAAAACACCTTCAGGGAACCAGCAGTTAGCGTAATGGCTATGTCGCTGGACTCCCACATAGTCGACCGCGGTTCGCATCCCGGACCCGGTGGCTTAAAACTCACGCTGGGCACATGTGCATGCGTGCCCAAGATCCTGAGAGGAGAATGGAAGAGAAGGGATTGCATTGTGACCATCCCCTCTGGGGGGTGATTTCTTGCTTTCTGTCTGTCTCTCTGTCTGGTGAGCACACGCGCCCTATAGCGAAAACCTCTCAAAAGACAAAAAAACAACAAAAAAACAAACAAACAAAAAAAAAACACCTTCATAGAAACACCCAGGGGGACCTCTGGATGTGACCCCAGAACCTTCCTTGAGGGTCAGTCTGGAAGAGCCTCCCTTCAGCGCTGTGCCACTGACTGGTGCCCCTAGTGGTGCCCTTTATAAATAACTGGCAAATGTAAGTAGAGGGGCCAGCAGGTGGTGCCCTGTTAAGGTGCTAGGCTCCCTACTGCGTGGCAGATTACTTTTCCATTCCCTAACCTGGAGGCTTGAAAATCACGCCAGCTGCGTGTGCATGCATGTCGAAATCCTGAGAGGATGAAGGAGAGAAATGTGGTGTGGTCACCCCTAGCAGGTAACATCTCATTTTCTAACCGTCCGTCCTGTCTCTCCAGTGAACGCACAGGCCCTGTAGCAAAAAATCTGTAAAACAATAAAAAGGGCAAGTAGAGTGCTTCCTGAGTCCTGTGAGCCATCCCAGCTAACTACCAAACCCAAGGAGGGCTAGTCAAGAGGTTGAAGGGAGGCCCCCAGCTCGGGACTGGCGTGGCAGGGGCAGCCTTGCAGGGCCATGCCCTGGTGTGGAATCTGACACTGACTTTATACAGAGCTCTAGGACATAGACTAGAGAACTGGCTGGTTGGGGGTACGTGTACACGAAGCTCCCCCACAATATGGTGAACAGTCTACTTCATTCAAAGTCCACTGATATAAATGTCAATCTCGTCCAAAACACCTTCATAGATACACCCAGAATGCTGATCTGGGCGCCATGGCCTCACCAAAGTGAGCTGTAAAGTCAGCCCTCCCAGGCTGCAGGAGCAGAGGCCATACTGTGCTCTCCGAAAAATCATGGCCCAGGCTGGCAGGCTTCCTACCCTGATGATCTGAGAGCATAACCCTGCCTTCCACTTGGCTGGCTACCCGGGTAATCGGCACAAACAGCTGCCTGCAAGAGCCTCCAGCCAGAGAAAAGACCGAGCCCTTGGGACCAGCAGATGGCACAACGGTTACGTTGCTGGATTCCCACATAGTCGACCATGGTTCAAGTCATGGACCTGCTGGCTCAAACTCATGCCCGGTGCATGTGCATGCGCGCCCAAGATCCCAAGAGGAGAATGGAGAAGGGACTGCAGTGTGACCATACCCCCTGAGGGGTGAATTCTTGCTTTCTATCATCTCTCCGTCCCAGTCTTTTTAGCAAGCTTACACACCCTATAGCAAAAATCTCTCTTACAGAAAAAAAAAAAAAAAAAAAAAAAAAAAAAAAAAAAGACTGAGCCCTCCGCTGCCAGGGAAGCCTGCCCACAGGGTGCAAGCTCGATGCACACAGCCCAGAAAGAACACGGCCCAGAGGGAGCAAGCAGAGCACCAGGAGTGTGAAGGTCCCAGAGGCCCCTCCCACCACTGACTCACTGAAACAAAAGCTGCAACAAGATGTTCTGGGTCTTCTTCCTGTAACTCCTGGGCCCAGCCAGACCATAAGGTTAATGTATTCATTGAAGGGACCGGCAGATGGCATAATGGTTACATCACTGGGCTCCCACATAGCTGACCACAGTTCAAGTCCCAGATCTGGTGAATTAAAACTCACACCAGGCGCGTGTGCATCCATGCCCGCCCAAAATCCCAAGAGGAGAATGGGAAAGGGATTGAGATGTGGCCATCCCCCTGAGGGGTGATTTCTCACTTTCTGTCTCTCTGTCTCTCTCCATCTCTCCAGTGAGCATACACAACATATAGCAAAAATCTCTCTCTTAAAAAAAAAAAATCATCATTGTGATGATCATATTAAAAATATCAAAAGAGTAGGGCCAGCAGGTAATATGATGGTTAAGGCACTGGACTTCCACATGGCTGACTGTGGTTTGAATCCCAGACCTGGCAACTTGGAAATCACGTTGGGTGCATGTATGTGTGTGCCCAAAATCTCAGGAGGAGAAGGGACTGCAGTGTGGCCATCCCATGGGACGGGGGGTGATTTGTCACCTCCCCCCTCTGTCTCTTTCCAACAAGTGCACATGCCTTATGGCAAAAGCCTAACAACGACAAAAAAAGAAGAAATATTAAGACAACAGCCCAGGCCTCGTGTAGACCTGTTTTTCCTTAACTGGTCATCATGGTCATGCCATGGCTCAGGGTGGGAGCCACAGTGAAGGAGTATTCCAGTCATGGCAGGTGGCTGTCCATGTCACACAAAATCTGCTGTACAATGACCCACACAGTAAGCCACACGCCGCCTGTGCCAGGACGTACAGCGGGGCTCCCATGGCCCCAGAACTAGGTGCAATCTGCCACTTGCCCTTGTTGCCAGGATTTTCGGTCTGCACTTTGAGTCCTGAACTTAACCTGGTCTCCTCCCCTTACTGTCTTCTGTGGTCTGAACGTGTTTCCCTGAAATACGTGTGCTAAAATTTGGTGAATGCTTATAAAGGTGTAAAGAGGGTGGGAATTTAATCATCCATATGATTAAGAGATGGAGGCTTCATGGCTAGCAGATGGCGTAGTGGTTACATGGTTACATCGCTAGACTCCCACATGGTCGACCGCAGTTCGAGTCCTGGACCTGGTGACTTGAAAATCATGCCGGACACGTGTGTACATGCCCAAAGTCCCAGAAGAGAATAGAGAAGAAGAGATTGCAGCGTGGTCACTCCCCTCCGAGGGGGGGGGTGATTTCTCACTTTCCCTTTGTGTCTCTAGCAAGCACACACACCTGATGGCAAAAACCTCTAAAAAAAAAAAAAAAAAAAAGAGGAAAAGAGGTGGCTTCTTCAAGAGGTGATTAGGATTGAATAAGGTTATCAGGGTGGGACCCCCGCCTGCACACTGGTGGGCTTATAAGGAGAGGGTGTGATGCCAGAGATACATGGGTACAGACACAGAGCTATGTGAGCAGACCCTCACCAGAGGCCACCACTGAACTTGCAAAGCTTTGAGCTAAGTAAACCACTATTCTCTTAGATTACTCTGACTCAGTTATTTCTATAGCAGCAGGGCAGACTAGGACACTGTCCCGCCTCTACTTTCTTTTGGGTCTTCTATTAATTTGACCCTTTTGTGTTATATTTCGCACAAGCATCTCCAAATTCTTTCTGGATGCATGGAACATCAACGTAAAGAAGAAACATTTTTAAAGCAAAACACAGTAACACTGAAGAACCGCAAGGGACTTCAGAAATAGCTCACCCAGCTTGACTACCCTCATTTTAAAGATGAAAAATAGGAGGCCAGAAAAGGTTAAATCTTTCCAAACCACAGTGACACAGACTGAACAGAGAGTCCAAGGCCTAGGAGGAGGCCAGATTTATGTGCTACCTGCCCTGGCCAGCCAGTTCTTTGCCAGCCCTGAGGGGAATGGAGTCCGTGTCCCTGCAGTTTCCCCACCTCGCCACTGCTTCAGAGAATCCAAAAGATATCTTCATAGCTAATCACTGCCTCATGTCAGGCGCACGCGCTCAACTTTGGCCAGATTTCTAATACTGGCTGGGCAGGTGTCTGAAAACCCTTCCTCTGAGCACTCCACTGTTCTACTGTTTCTACTGTCACCAGAGACAAAGCCCAAGAGGGTCAGGAGACAACAGGTGCCACACAGTCCCATTTTATGAGATAAAACAAGAGTTTGTGTCAGCACAAAAAAAGATGTAGGAGACAAGTACAGAGCACATTTACAATGCTATTCCTGAGGGCTGAGACTACAGTTAATTTTTCCCTCTGGCTTAGCTTTGTCTTCTAATTTTTCCTCTAATAATCTTAAGGACTTTCACGATGTTCTAAAAAACAGAAATAATAAATTAAATCAGTCTATTTTATTAAGTTCAGAGTATCATAGTACCACAGCTGAAGCACGCTGGGCCATGGCCCTGGGGCCATGACCAGGGCTGGTGCAACTCTGTGGGGATTTGTTTGTTTGTTTTGCTATAGGGCAAGTGTACTTGCTGAGCCAGAGAGAGAGAAAGTGAGAAATCATCCCCCCTCAGAGGGAATGGCTACACTGCAATCCCTCCTCCTCCATTCTCCTCTCAGGGTTTTGGAGACACACACACACACACACACACACACACACACACACAGCGTGATTTTCAAGCCTCTAGATCTGGGACTCGATCTATGCAGGCCAAGTGGGATCCAGCTGCCTCAACCTCCACACCACTGCTGGCCCTCTGCAGGGACTTTACTAGGTGCCCACCTCCCCTCAGGGGCCCTGACTCTGTTTCCGGTCCATTATCAGCAAATGTGTAACTCTTGCCATCAAAAGAGATGGCAAGCTTATTTTCTTCATGCATTAGCCAGAGAAGCACTTAAATTCCACTTTTCCACCTCCCATTCAGAATAGACAAGCAACCTTACAGGCTGTGTGGTTTTTTTAAAAGAGAAAGGTTGCCACTGTCATTACCGTGGCAGACAATCTGATCAGACCTTTCACAGAGGATCAAGAAACCTGTTCTGCTGAAGGACTAACTCTATTCATGAAGGTCATTTCCGTAAGTAAGCCTCAGCCCATCCCTGGCCTCTGCAGGATCTAACCGCAGGTGAACGCTCTAACAGGAGCCCGGAGGCGGCGTCTGGGTCCAGCTTCCGGAAGCTGCGTCTGGGTCCAGCTACGGGGAGGTGCCCTTGAACACAGAGGCAAAGCTGTCCCCTGTCATCGGCTGCCTGGACAATAACATGCTGCTGAGCAGCAGAGCTCTCCCATCCACAGGGAATCTGGGTGGCCCCCCGCCTTCTGGCCAGTCTCCCTGGCAAGGCATCCCGAGTCCTTCTTGTAACAACCTGTTTGGGCTATTTGGAGCCATTTCCTTCTCCGTCTTCTGTCTTCTTGCATACTAAATACAAAGAGATCGGCTGGGATGGCTGGGACGCTAACAACTCTGTCCTTTCCACCAACTCTACTGTTGAAAAAGGAGTGTCCCAGAATACATTTGCAAAAGCAATCGATCTCACTCTCAGCAACTATTAAACATATCTTACTATTCTTCTAAAATACCCTCAACAGAGCAGCTGCCCAGTGCCTGGGTACATAATGCAAACCAAACCTGCAGGCCAACATGTACCCAGTCCTCCCCAGTCTCCACTCTACCTTAGCACACTAGTAAAAAGATAAAATGTAATGACTTAGAAAGCTGTGAGTAAAAGGTTACAAGTGTTTATGAACAGAAACAAAAAAGCCACAAAATGGTAGATGCAATATACTTTTTTTTAATTTGTATATATATATTCAGGAATAGAAAAGGTTCTGGGAGGGCATACACCCATACCTTAAAATGGTGACGTCATAGGGACTATTCCTGACTTTCCTTTCATGCATTTTGTATTTTCTTACTGGAAACACATTTTTGCAAAGTATAAAAAGAAGTCACAATTACTAAAACAATCTCCATGAACTTCAACCCAAGTTAACTTCTCCAAGTAAAGTGTAAGCACTTCAAAGACAGAGCCATCTCCGAAGACTCCTCAGCGCGGACCCTTCCTGCTTTAAGCAGGCATCTTCAGTGCTGTTCTCGAATCAGCCTAGCCATAAAGAGAAGCCCCACAACGGCCTGATGTCCGCGCTCACCCCCTTCTAGTCCACAAACAGCCCAGCCCTGATTCCAGTCCCTTTTCTCCTACAAACTGTTGCAGAAAAACAAAAGGTGGCAGGCGGGGGCTGTGGGGCTGGGAGGCGGGAGGCGGGAGGCACACAGCGGGCCGCGAAATTCCGCCAGGATTCCGGATCTGCCGGGAACAGCGCCCCTTTCCAGGCGCGGGCTCCCAGAGAAAGATCCTGGAGCAGGGCCCAGCAGAGGAAGCCCGGCCCCAGGAAGCCCGACCCCAGGAATCCGCTCTGCCTCCGGCAGTGCCCGAGGTCAGGACAGGAAGCGCGGCCGACCGACCCCCGGGGGAACGCGGTAGGCAGGAGTGGCGGGGCAGGGCGCCCACCCAAAGCTAGTCTCCTCCAGGGGCTGCGGGGGCGGGGGAGCCGCCCTCACCCCGCGACTACGCGCCCCTTCTGGGTGGTGGACGCAGCGTTGCCGTCACTGCACAGCCTGGGGCTCAAAGCAGCCCAGGCCCGGGCTGGCCTTCTAGGGGCGGGCAGCGCGCGGCCGAGCACCGCGACGTCCTGCAGCGCCCGGCCCTCACCTTGGGGTCGCGCTCGTAGTAGTGCTGCTGCGTGCGGATCCAGCGGCCCACCAGGTGGTCGCGCACCGTGTGTGCCAGCGCGAAGAAGTAGTCGCGGGGCGTGGCCACGTTGCGGTCCTTGACCAGCGTGAAGTGCAGGTGCCGGTTGAAGCTCTTCCGCACCTCGGCCACGTCGCCCAGCCCCGCGATGCCGCGCACACTTATCTGCTTCCGCCTCTCGCTGTCTGTCAGCGGCTTCGCCATCGCGCCGGCCGAGAAGAAGGAAGACCTGGAAGAGGAGACCCGAACGCCGGGGATGCTGCGGCGACTCTGGTGCCCAGGACTGCAGCGACCGCCAGCTGGCACGGGCTGAGCCTGCGCACTGTGCTGGGGCGGGGCGGGAGGGAGGGCTGTGCTGGCGGGGGCGGGCTCGAGGGCGGGGCTCTGGTGGGGGCGGAGCCCGGGGCGGGGCCTCAGCCCCTGGATGTCGGAGTCCGCGGTTCTGTAGGTGGGGAAGCTCGTGTAGGGAAAGCTGAGTGCCGGGGTCGTAGGCACCTGTTCTCTGGTATTTGCTCCTCGTGGCGCAAGTCCCGCAGAAGGAGTCAGGCAGCTGCAGGGGTCAGAGAGCTCGGGAATGCAAGCGTGAGGCCCCGGCTGCCGCTCCAGCCCAAGCGGGGCGGGGCGCTACCTTCCGGCCAATTTCTGGGACCTCGTCCTTGGCGAGCGCAAGGTCACCGGCTGCTTCTCCGCAGGGAGTGCCGCGGTCCTGGGGTGTGGCTGAGGCCTAGTTAACGTTAAGCTTGAAAGGCAGTCCCTCCTGGGCCCAGTCTCCTGAATTGGAGGCAGGGCTGGCTCTGAAAACTCCAGTTAAGAAAGCAAGAACTAGTTCATACTAGGATGCAAATCAGCCTGCCAACCCAGACCCAGGTGACCAGACCCAAGTGACACAGAGAAAAGCGGCTGGCAGACCAGGGACAGTATTCCCTGTCAACAGGACCAACGTGTGGGCACGTGGTGACACACCCCAGGCTTGTCGACACTACCAACTCTAAGTGACCACCTCGTCCGCACCCTGAGAATCTTTGTTCCCTGAATCACAGGCCAGTAGACATTTTGCCCTTTGAAATCGCAGCAGTCCCTTTCTGGCCAGAGGAGCTGTGTCTGATAGACAGTGTTCTTCGTCCCAACCAGGGTGGGGCTTCAGACAGAGGTTCCGAATTTCGCAGTCTTCTAGTGTGCGGGAGGAGACACGCGTCCACTGTGCGCACCGCCCTGAGCCTGTCCAGGCCCTGCTCATGCAAACCTCACGTAAACCACCCTCCCTAGACCCTGAGAACGCTGCCTTTCCCCCTGTTCTTGCGACACCTTCCTTCACTGCAATGGGTCAGTAAATCCCATTTTGTGTGACTGCAAGTTTATTGCTGGTGGTCTTGGACTGAGGGGGCTGCAAAGGTTCCTGCATACAGAGGTCCAGGATGCAGATGCAGTGGTCCCTGGTGGGATGCTTCTGAAGTCATCCAACTGGACCCTCCAGATCCAGCAGCAGGGTCTTCCTGGGACAAAAAATGGGGAATTGGCTTCACCCTTGCCCCAGGTCTAGACCCCCAGCGGGACTGCATTTCAGTCACCACCACCGGGGCAGTGGGGGGCAGCTTGGTTGGCGGCTCTGTAGATTGACACACACACTCTAAGTGTCTGAGTGCTCTCTGACCACTTGCGTCTCTCTGGGGAGTAGATTTCAAGGAAAGCTGCAAAAGACTAAAAGCAAGCTGCAAAAAGACGTTTTCAGCTGTGATGTAAGTTCCACTTAAAACCCAGTGAAAAGTTCAACTTCCCAACCGTGGAGACGCTGGCCAAGGAGTGGGGAGCCAACGTTTATTGATCCAACGATTTGTGTGCGCATTAACTCGTAATCTCCACAAACAGCCGCCAAGGACCCCCACCTCACCACACAGCTAATATGGACGACAACAGCCATTGGTCACCCACCCTGCCCCACCAGCCACCGCACTGCAGAAGCCCCTCAAAATTTCATTCTTTTTCAAGTTGATATCCAAAAGTACTGTATTGCTAAAGTTTGACAGCCACACTAGCCAACTAGGAAGATGTAAAGAATGATACAGTACTGACTCATGAAAAAGGAAATAAGGGAGCCTGCAAGTGGCCTGGTGTTAGCAAACCACCCGGACCTGGTGGTTTGCTTTCTCTCTCTCTCTTTCTCTCTCTGTTCCTCTCTGGTCAAATTTAAAAATAAGTAAATAAATAAAGTTAAATAAAATAATCCTTAAAAAAAAAACCAAGAAGGCTGTAATGCAGAAATGACAGTAATGTTTTAAATTTTATGTCATTTTAATTCATTTAAATTAAGTAACCATGTGTGGCTACTGTATTGAAAACATATGTTTATATAAAATATAAGCAATGGCTATTTCTTGGTGGGGGGGAATGTTGCCATAAGGCACATGCCTGAGAGGGAGAGACAGTTGAGAGGGAAAGTGAGAAATCACCCCCCCCCCCCCAGGGGGGATGACCACGCCACAGTCCCTTCTCCCTCATTCTCCTCTACGAATTTTGGGCACACACACACACGCACGCCTGACTTGAGTTTCAAGTCACCAGGTCCGGCACTTGAACTACAATCAGCCATGTGGGACCTTAACCAGCATGCCACCTGCTGGCCCCAGTGCTGAGTCATTCAATGATCAGTTCTTTATTTCCCCATATATTTTGTGCTTCCTGTTTTTTCTATATTTCTTTTATAAGAAGTGTTAGTAAGAAAAGTTGGAGAGTACAGACCTTACCAATTTCAGAACAATGTGTTCTCGTACCAGATTGACTTTCAGTTCTTTCCTTTGTTATTACTGGTTAAATGCACTTTAAGTCCTATCCATCTTTCACAACTCTATTTTCTTTATGAAATTACCCATGATCCTGACAAAGATTCTTTGCTTGATCTAAATTTCATCAGCTTCCAGAACCTTCTCTCAGACCTATCTGTGCACTTCTTTGTAAAGTCCAGTTTTAGCATCCCCCCATATCTGTCAAGTTCCTGTTTTTTACCATCACCCTGCCTTGTATTCAGCAAGGATTCTATCCAATAGGCTTGGAGAGAACCCCCGTGACTCCTCATGTGTCCTCTTACCGATTTCCCACCCTCTGACCCCCACCCTGCTCCTGTCACTCACCTGCCCTCACTGTATTCAGAGTTGAGCCCAATCTGTCTCCTCCCCTGCAAGGCTCTGTTGCAGTGGTTCCTATAACTATAACCAGGGTCCTAATTAATTAATTAAAGCCTTACTGTGTTTTAACAAGTATTGTGAAACTTTTTCGTCTTTAATGATATGGTGGTGTGACTCTGCTGGGCTCAGATTCATCACTGACTCCAGGGCCTCTCACCCGTGCACTTTTGGGCCCTTTGTCTTCGTTCCTGACCAATCCCTGATGGGTCAGGGCTCCATCGGTGCATCAGGCTCCTGAACCATGACTTTCAGTGAATGTCCACTGCAGCACAATCGGGAAAGGTTTTGATCCTCAAGATTCTTTGTGTACACTAAGCTGGGTTAGAGTCCCAGGCTCTTCTGTGTGTATGAAACTGAGTCACAAGCAAACAGCTGTTTGTAAGAAGCCAAGTTAGGGGCCCAGCCTTCTCTGCCCGAAAGCTACCTCTGCTGGAAGTCTCTTCTTCCTGCCGCTTTCCTGAATGAAAACATTCCCTGACTCCTTGGGCTGGATCCTTCATCCTGGCTCTCTGTTGGCTCCTGCTTCTCCCATGGGAACTTCTCAGTCAACTGAATCCCTCTTCTTAACCCCTGCTGGCCACGTGCTTCACCCGCTCTGTCTACCTCCTTGTTGGCATGCTTTTGCTGAAAAACTTCAGTGACTTCTGGGGAACTTATCTCCCTGAACTGGCTGCTCTGAGACCTCTCCCTTCCTTTTGCTCCTGCCCTTTCCTCCTTCTCTTAGCACCTTCAGTCTTCCCTCTAGTGCCCTCAAATCCTTTGCTATGTCCTATCCAAGCCTCTCCCTTCCCTGTCCCTCTGTCTCCCCAGGCCAGGCTTTTTAATAATTCAGCTCCTGGGACCAGCAGTTGGCTATGTCACTGAACTCCCATGTAGTCAGCTGCGGTTAGAGTCCTGGACCTGGTGGCTTAAACTCATGCCGGGCGGGTGTGCATGTGTGCCCAAGATCCCAGGAGGAGAATGGAGGAAAAGGGATTGTGGGGTGGCCATCCCCCCTGGGAGGTGATTTCTCGCTTTCTGTCTCTCTGTCTCTCTCTGTCTCTCTGGTGAACTCACGTGCCCTGTAGCAAAAACCTCTCAAAAAAGAAAAAAAAAAAAGTTCAGCTCCTAGTCACTTCAGCTTAGGCCTCCTGCCCTCCACGCAGGGTTCTCAAGGGATCAAACCAGCAACCTGAGGGTGAAGAGAGAGAAAATTAATATTGTATCTGGAAACAGAAACGGATGTTCATCCACTCAGATGGGCTTGGGAGACATTCAGATTGCAGTTAGATTCTCCTCGATCTCTCACCGGGCCTTTAGTTCACAGCATCTGTAAGATCACAGGGTAGGGCAAAAGGAGGTCTTAAAAGTCTTTTCCACAATACCAGTAAGAATCTTTACCTTTACTGAGCTGATAATCTCAATTTGTCCCATTTTGTCAGTTAATTCATATAAAAAGTGTAAAGTGGAGGGCCAGCAGGTGGCATTATCGTTAAGGTGCTGGATTTTACAAGACCAGCAGGTGGCATAGAAGTTAAGGTGCTGGACTCTCACGTGATTGTGGTTCAAATCCCAGACTCAGTGGCTTAAAATTCACGCCAGGAGTGTGTGCATGTGTGCCTAAGATTCTGAGAGGTAGTGGAGAAGGGATTGCAGTGTGGCCATCCTCCCACCCCCAGGATGATTTCTTACTTTCTCTGTGTCTTTCTTACTTTCTTTCTGTCTCTCTGGCAAGCACACGCATCCTATGAAAAAAATCTCTCTCAAAACAAAAAAAGTGCTGGATTCCACGTGGCAGATTTCATGGTTCAAGTCCCAGAACTGGCAGTTTGGGGAACACACCAGGCATGTGCGAATATGCCTAGAATAGCAAGAAAAGAATGGATTGCAGCATGGCCATCCTTCCAGGGAGTGATTTATCACTTTCCCTCTCTGTCCCTCTCCAGGAAGTGCACACACCCTATACCAAAAATCTAAAAAAAAAAAAAAAGGTACAGAGTGGAGCTAAACCAGTGGGTCAGTGAATTTTTTAAGCCATTTTTAAAATAATTATTTATTTAATTATTTATCTATTTTTAATTTGACCAGAGAGAGACAGAATAAGAGAAAGAGAGAAAGAGGGAATGTGAGAAAGCAAGCTTCCAGGTCCAAGATTCAAACCACAGTCAGCCACGTGGGAATCCAATGCCCCACCCATCATACACCTGCCAGCCCTAAGTCAGTGAGTTTTATATTACCATGATGCCTGATTCATGGCTTAAATACCCACACACACACACACACACACACACACACATATGTATATATATGTGAATATTTTTTTCTACCCCTGAATGCTATTACTAAATTCATTTATAAAATTCCTTCAACAGAGTTCTATTCAAATTGACTTCGAAATAAATAAGCACTTATGTAAATTAGATGTTACTAAAACTTTCAGAAATGTAGAAATATTGGAACTAGCCCAAATGCTTTTAAGTTCACATTGACTTGGGTAAACTTTGAAAATAAGATTAATTTAATTAGAAAAAGTGTGGTTTCTGAATTACCAACATCACATATGAGCATATCTTTTTATTTTATGTGTGTTTACTACTCAGATAAGGTTAAAAATAGTTAACAGGGAAGTAACTTGATAATGGAAGCTTTGTTTAATGTTTTCAATGCATCTTCTTATAGTTTCCTAATATTTTTTGTAACTTGAATTTTTTGTTTGACTAAGCTAAAATAAGTAACAGATACTCATTAAATTACCAGGTTATTTCTAAGATAAAATACTGAAACAATTTCTAAGCATAAATTTATGTTTAGTCTACTTTGACTTCTTTTATGGAAAGAAAATATATTTGTGTCTGTTAGTAAACAAGTACTATGCCACAAGGAAAAATTGTACTATGAGGAAGAAGCAGTTGCTTCTAGAAAATATAAAATGGTGTGTGTACTCATCGATTTGCCAGTTTATTGAATGGTGTTGTGATATGGTTCATCATTGTTTTTTCCCCTAGTTTCTATTAGAAATTAAGGTTACTAAAGATTAAAAATTATAATTAGAGGGCCCAGCAGGTGACATGGTGGTTAAGGCACTGGACTCCCACATGGCTAACCATGATTCAAGTCCTGGACCGGGCAGCTTGAAACTCATGCCAGGCACATGTGTGTATGCCCAAAATCCTGAGAGGAGAATGGAGAAGGGATTGCAGCATAGCCATACTCCCTTGGGGTGATTTCTCACTTTCCCTCTGTGAGCACATGTGCCCTCTGGCAAAAACAAACAAACAAAAATTCTAATCAATACGTGTGATTTAAAATAGTAGGGATAATTAGAGAAAAAACTCTGTATGCAAAGTATGCAAGGTAAATAAGATGTGTTTTTGGTAAGGAAAGTTATAAGGTATGAGGATGTATTTTTGTTGAGGGATAATGAAAGTAATTCTGTACTTCAGCAGAATGACAGGTTGCTTCAGGATGAAAA
Source organism: Tupaia tana (assembly GCA_026018925.1). Taxonomy (NCBI): domain Eukaryota; kingdom Metazoa; phylum Chordata; class Mammalia; order Scandentia; family Tupaiidae; genus Tupaia; species Tupaia tana. The sequence goes on along the minus strand of JAKSZU010000015.1, from coordinate 59,498,933 downwards.
GTGAAATAAAGGATAAAAAGTGAATGCACATAGAAAGTTAGGAAGAGAGAGTATCTTGTGTGGGTAAGATGGCTGAAGTTAAATGAATATGCAAGTTTTTTTTAATGCTATTTATTGTTATTATGTTTAATTTGCTATAGGTCATGTGTGCCCACCAGAGAGAGAAAGAAAAAAGAGGGTAGATGAGAAAGCAAGCATCCAGATACAGAACTCACACTGCAATTGGCCCTGTGGGAGTCCAGAGCCTTAACTACCACACCATCTGCTGATCCTACAATAGGAGTTTTTAAAATGAACTTTAATATTGGGACCAGCAGTTGGCGTAATGGCTATGTCGCTGGACTCCCATGTAGCCAACCGCGGTTCGAGTCCCGGAACTGGTGGCTTAAACTCACGCCAGACAGGTATGTGTGCATGCCCAAGATCTGGAGAGGAGAATAAAAAAGGGATTGCGGCTTGGCCATCCCCCTGGAGAGGTGATTTCTCACTTTCTGTCTCCTCTCTCTCTGTCTTTCTGGCGAGCTCATGCACCCTATAGCAAAAATCCTCTCCAAAAAGAAGAAGAAGAAGAAGAAGAAGAAGAAGAAGAAGAAGAAGCAGCAGCAGCAGCAGCAGAAGAAGGAAATGAACTTTAATATCAAAACTATACTGACATGAAACTAGAATTTGGTCTTCTCTGTAGAAATGATTGTGGTTTTGGTTTTTTTTTTTTTTTTTGAGTACTATTTTCTTCTTCTTCTTTTTTTTTTTTTTTTTTTTTTTGAGAGGTTTTCGCTATAGGGTGCGTGCGCTCGCCAGACAGACAGAGAGAGACATAGAGAAAGAAAGCGAGAAATCACCCCCCAGGGGGTGATGGTCACGCCGCAATCCCTTCTCCTCCATTCTCCTCTCGGGATCTTAGGCACGCGCGCACACGCGCCCGGCGTGAGTTTTAAGCCACCGGGTCCGGGACGCGAACCGCAGTCGACTACGTGGGAGTCCAGCGACATAGCCATAACGCTAACTGCTGGTTCCCAGTACTATTCTCTTCTTAATTAAAAAAAATTGTGAAGGGTTTTTCTTTACCTTTTAAATAATTTGTCTAGGAAATAAAGGTTTTGTGTCCTATCACAATAATTTCCTGACCTTCAAGTCTTTTTCATGTCTTTGACTAGTTAGTAAAACTGAGTCTTGTTAATATAAAAGAGAGAGAGGATGGTAGGTGGCATGGTGGTTAAGGGTGCTGGATTCCAACATAGCTAACTTCAGTTCAAGTACCAGACCTGGCAGCTTGCTTTGTCACTTTCCCTCTCTCTCTTTCTCACTCTGTCCCTCTCTGATCAAATTTTTAAAATAATAATAATATAATAAATAAATAAATATAAAAAATATATATAAAAGAGAGGGTTTTTTTATAACACATAACTTTGTATTTGCCCTTAAAAATCTTTTATTGCATAACTAAGCTAAGTATACATCATTTAATCAAGTGATTCTATATAAGCAAGTGTTTTAAACCTTTTGAGATTTTTTATAACTTCTCCAAATCAAATTTTCAGTGAAGCCTTCCCCTCACCCCAGCTGGTTTGTGTCTTGTCTTCCTGAAAAGCATGCTGTAATCTGATCCCCCCCCCATTGTGGTGATGTTGGGAGCTGAGGCCTAGTGGGAGGTACTTGGGACCTAGGAGTGGATTAGGAACAGATTAATGCTGTCTCCTACAGGAAAAGAATTCTCACTGGAACTGCTATGAGTTCCTTCACAGTAAGGAATTCCTATGACTGTGTTGTGACTTCTTTGTTATAAAACAAGTACCAATGCTTGCATTTACCTCTCTGTCCATGTACTCTCTTGCATTTCTACTTCTCTCCACCATGTTGTAATGTAGCACCAGCAGTGATTCGGATGCCAACACCAGGCTCTTGGACTTTCCAGATGCCAGAATTGTGAGTCAAATAAACCTCTTTTCTTTATAATCTAGTCTCTGATTCCCAGGTATTCTGTTATACCAACACAACATGGACTAGACTAAGACAGATCCCAAACTTACTTTGGAACTCTCCAGAGGGACTTTAATTTCCAAAGATGTATCGCTCACCTTGTAAATGACAGATATTAAACTATTTATGCTTATTTCATATGTTAAATTACATCAGAAACATTATCAAATAGAAGTGATGTTTAACTTTTCTTATATGATATCTGGTACTAATATAAATGTGTCAGAAATTGTAAATTTGAGAATACTCTTGCTGTTCATGATATATCCAGCATCATGTTATCAGTCATAATTCTAGTTATTTTGTTTAAATGTTTTATGCCAGAGAAATAGCTCAGTTTCCCTGCCTAATCAACTCTCACCCTGTCTTCAACCACGGCCATTTTAAGTCTTTTGTCATTCATAGACACTTTCTTATTCCAGTTCTTCTCTCAAAATTCTTACAATCATCTACAGCCCCAAATTGTTGTTCCTTTTCCTTTTTATTAAAAAAAAAATAAAAAAGTTGTTTTTGCCTTAGGGCACATGCACTTGTCAGAGAGAGAGAGAGAGAGAGAGAGAGAGAGGCAGAGACAGTGAGAGGGGAAGTGAGAAATCGCTCCCCAGAGGGGGTGGCCATGCTACAATCCATTCCCTTCCATTCTCCTTCCAGGATCTTGAGCATGCATGCACATGTGCCCGGTCTGATTTTCAATCCACTGGATCTGGGACTAGAACTATGGTTGGCCATGTGGGAGTCCAGCGAGGTAACCACTATGCCATCTGCTGGGCCCCCAAATTGCTTCTTTTTCAAGGAGATTTATGAGTTGGAACCAGCAGTTAGCATAATGGCTATGTCGCTGGACTCCCACATAGTTGACTGCGGTTTGTGTCCCGGACCCGGTGGCTTAAAACTCATGCCGGGTGCGTATGTGTGTATGCCCAAGATTCCGAGAGGAGAATGGAGGAGAAGGGATTGTGGCATGGCCACCCCCCCTGGGGGGTGATTTCTCACTTTCTGTTTTCTGTCTCTCTCTGTCTATCTGGCTAGTGCACGCACCCTATAGCAAAAACCTCTCAAAAAAAAAAAGGAGGAGATTTATGAGAAAGATTCCACTTAGAATCTTGAAATATAGGTTTCTGAAAACTTGAAGATGATACCATTAAAGTGGGTCAGAACTTACAGAACTCTAAAAAACTAATGGATTGATTGTTGAAATTGCTAGTCCAAGATCAATTGCAATAACAATTAATTACATTCAACTGGATGAACTGATGAAAGATTTTGATTTTTCTTTGCTTCTTCTTCTTCTTTTTTTTTTTCCAGAAGTTTTCCCCTTAGGACATGAGCACTCACTGGAGAGAGAGACAGAGACAGTGAGAGATAGGAAATCACCCCTAGGAGGATGACTATGCTTCAGTCTTTTCTCCGCCATTCTTCTCCTAGGATATTGGACATGCACGCACACATGCCCGGTCTGATTTTCAAGCCACTGGATCTGCGACTGGAACTGTGGTTGGACATGTAGGAGTCCAACAACATAACTACTGTGTCATCTGCTGGCCTCAGGATTTTGATTTTTGTTGACCTTGTTTGAAACATTGATGGTTCATTTCTAGTAGAAACTGATTTCTAGTAGAAACTAAGAAAAAACTAAAATTGCCCTTTTCCCCAAATTTTCCAGATTTAAGGAAACCCCTTCTCTTTTTCTTAAGCTACCTATACCTATAGCAACCTGGTATAGTTTTATAAACAGAACTGAAACATCTATCTTGTTCTACCTATGTGATCCTTCTAGAATTTGGAAACTTTTCATGAGTATTCTTATTTTCATGTCAATATTATCTGCATGAATTCAATAAAAATGTATTCTCTTTGTCATGGGACATTATTAGAACACTGGTTATACTACCAAGGCTTTGATCAGACTATCACATTTGAGAATGTGTACAGAATCGGATATGCTCAGATCTCTTTAAGAATCTAAAGTTGGGACCAGCAGTTAGCGTAATGGCTATGTTGTTGGACTCCCATGTAGTCAACCGCGGTTCGTGTCCTGGACCCGGTGGCTTAAAACTCACTCCAGGTGCGTGTGCGTGTGTGCCCAAGATCCCAAGAGGAGAATGGAGGAGAAGGGATTGCGGCATGGCCATCTCCTCTGGGGGGTGATTTCTCGCTTTCTGTCTCTGTCTCTCTTTGTCTGTCTGGCGAGCGCATGTGCCCTATAGCAAAAACCTCTCCAAAAAAAAATAAAGAAACTAAGGTTGATTTTTATGGAGTAAATCCTTACAAAGCCCCTTGGGCAGAAATAGCCTGGTACTCAGTTTAAAAGGATTCTTGGCCTTCCATAGGAGTTTAAAAGGTCCTCTTTCGGCATCCCAGGAAACTCAGGATACTTTGAGGACCTCAAGAAGACAGTTCACCCTAATATGTAGGTATTGCAGGTAAAGTTGGCTGGCAGGTCGTAGACATGGCTTTCTAGCCTTGAGAAGTTTAAAAGAGTCTAATCTGAGCTTCCTTATGAAGGGTTCAAACTAAACAAACAAACAAACAAAAAACTGCAATAGCATTCTTGCTGCTCTTATATAAATAATTAGGCCTAATTTTATGGGACTAGACTTATTTGCAAACAGGTTATTCTAACTTTGATTCTCTTGTATAGTTATAGGGGTGCATATAAAAAGAAAAATTATGTTCCAATGGAAAACTATAGCAAACCTGCAGGTTATTGGCTCCTATCTCTGTCTGCTGTCTCGGATGTTTTATCTACCTATTATCTGCATGCTGCTTACCCTCTAGTTTCCTCCATGTCTGGCTACCACTTTGTTTTTGTTTTTTTTTTGTTTTTTGTTTTGTTTTGTTTTTTTCACTTGCCAGAGATTACCTGTGCTCACCAAATAGAGACAGAGAGACAGAGGGAGAAAACATCCTCCATTAGAGCATGGTCATGCCCCGATCCCTTCTCCTCTTCCTCTTCATCCTGTCAGGATTCTGGGCATGCACGCACACTTGCCTGGTGTGTTTTTCAAACTGCTAGGGCTGGGATTCTAACTGCTTAGTTAACTGTAGGGGACCTGGCTCCCTTAATGACCCCAGGCCTTGGAGTCAGCCCTGGCTACTCAGTTTAAAAGGATTCTTGGCCTTTCAAACAAACATTTTAGATTTTCTTCCACCCTCTTGACAGGGTATCTCAAAAAACTTGAAACTTCCCTTTTTCCAAAGCCCTGCAAGTTGAAACTGGACCATTGGCATAAACTTCATTGTGGTCACCACCATGGCTCACATGGACACCTTTGTGCCTCTTACTATGTGGGCCACTTAGAAAATTCACAGAGACTAAGTACCTACGGCCTCCATTAATGTCACTGGAGTTCCTCAAGACTCAGCTGCGTCACCACACCCCCCCCCCCCCCCCGCCACACATTCTGCCATCGTAAGCCGACATCATGGTGAAGCTCACCAAGGGCTTGCTAAGGCTGGTACAAATCAAGGTGACCTCCCCCAAATGGCTCCTCCTTCAAAGGAGCCAGAAGAAGACAGTGAAGATGAGGAGATGTCAGAAGATGGAGATGATAGCAGTGAAGAAGAGGTTATTATCTCTCAGAAAAAAGGTAAGAAGGCTGCCACAACTCCAGCAAAGAAGGTGGTAGTTTTTCCCAACAGAAAAGTTGCAGTTGCCACACCTGCCGCGGTCACCCCAGGCACAAAGGCAGCTACCATACTGTCCAAGAAGACCATTACACCAGCCAAAGCAGTCACCTGGCAATAAGGGAGCCATGCTGGGCAAAGCATTGGTAGCAACTCCTGGTAAGAAAGGAGCTGTCACCCCAGCCAAGGGGGCAAAGAATGACAAGAATGCCAAGAAGGAAGACAGCGATGAGGAGGAAGATGACAGTGAGGAAGATAATGAGGATGGGGATGAAGATGAGGATGAATTTGAGCCAGCAGTGATGAAAGCAGCAGCTGCTGCCCCAACCTCAAAGGAGAATAAGGATGCTGAGGAGGAGGAAGATAAGGATGAGGAAGATGAGTCTGAAGAAGAACTATGGAGACCACACCAGCCGAAGGAAAGCAAATCCCTTCAAAAGCTGCACCTGTGAAAGCCAAAACCATGGCTGAAGATGAAGATGAAGAGGAGTATGAAGATGAGGATGAGGAAGAGAAAGATGATGATGAAGACGATGAGGATGAGGAAGATGAGGAGGAAGAAGAGCCTGTTAAAGAAGCTCCTGGAAAATGAAAGACGGAAAGGATCAAACAGAAAGCAGCTCCTGAGGCCAAGAAACAGAACGTGGAAGCCACAGAACCAACTACATCCTTCCATCTGTTTGTTGGAAACCTGAACAATAACAAATCTATTCCTGAATTAAAAACTGGTATTAGAGATGTTTTTGCTAAAAATGATCTTTCTGTTGTGGATGTCAGAACTGGTACATCTAGGAAGTTTGCCTATATTTACTTTGAATCTGCTGAAGATCTAGCAAAAGTTTTGGAACTCACCAGTTTAAAAGTCTTTGGCAATGAAATTAAACTAGAGAAACCAAAAGGAAAAGACAATAAGAATGATCGAGATGCAAGGACACTTTTGGTCGAAAATCTTTCCTATGAAGTCATTCAGGATGAATTAAAAGAAGTGTTTGAAAATGCCATGGAGATCAGAATACTCAGCAAAGATGAAAAAAGTAAAGGGATTGTTTATATTGAATTTAAGAGAAGCTGATGCAGAGAAAACTTTTGAAGGAAAGCAGGAAACAGAGATTGATGGGCAGTCCAATTCCCTATACTACACTGGAGAAAAAGGTCAAAATCAAAAAAGACTATAGGGACCAGCAGTTGGCATAATGTCTATGTCACTGAACTCCCATGTAGTGGACCGCAGTTTGAGTCCTGGACCCGGTGGCTTAAACTCACACTGGGCGCATGTGCATGCGTGCCCAAGATCCCCAGAGGAGAATGGAGAAGGGATTGCGGCATGGCCATCCCCCCTGGGGGGTGATTTCTCGCTTTCTGTCTCTCTGTCTCTCTCTGTCTTTCTGGCAAGTGCATGTGCCCTATAGCAAAAACCTTTCAAAAAAAAAAAAAAAAAAAAAAAAAAAAAAGACTATAGAGGTGGAAAGAATAGCGGTTGGGGTGGTGAATCAAAATGCTGATTTTGAGCAACCTCTCCTACAATGCAACTGAAGAAACACTTCAGGAAGTATTTGAGAAGGCAACTTTTATCAAAGTGCCTCAGAGCCAAAATGGCAAATCTAAAGGGTATGCATTTATAGAATTTGCTTCATTCTATCACCAGAGATATTTCAACTGCAGACCAGAAAGCTCATTGGGCAGCCACTGCCATCCCCACTCCACCAGCTAAAGATTCTTGGAGTGCAGTATCTAGAAATCTCAACTACCTGCTTTCTGCTCTCAAAAAATGGAGTTTCTAGGGACCAGCAGTTAGCGTAATGGCTATGTCGCTGGACTCCCACATAGTCGACCGCGGTTTAAGTCCCGGACCCGGTGGCTTAAACTCACACGGGGCACATGTGCGTGCGTGCTCAAGATCCCGAGAGGAGAAAGGAGGAGAAGGGATTGCGGTGTGGCCATCCCCCCTGGGGAGTGATTTCTCGCTTCCTGTCTCTATGTCTCTTTTTGTCTTTCTGGCGAGCGCACGCACCCTATAGCAAAAACCTCTCAAAAAAAAAGAAAAGAAAAAAAGAAAGAAAAGAAAAAAAAAAAGAAAAGAAAAGGAAAAAAATGGAGTTTCTAACAACTAATTTTGTTGTTCTAACAACTAAATTTTGCTTCAGTTGAAGATGCTAAAGAAGCTTTAAATAAAAAGGAAATCGAAGGCAGAGCGATTAGGTTGGAGTTGCAACGACTCAGGGGAATCACCTAACACAAGAAGTCAGCCCTCCAAAACTCTGTCAAAGGTCTGAGGATACCACCAGAGAGACATTAAAGGAATCTTTTGACAGTTCTGCTCGTGCAAGGATAGTCATTGACCAGGAAACAGGATGCTACGAAGGGTTTGGTTTTGTAGACTTCAGCAGTGAGGAAGATGCCAAAGCTGCCAAGGAGGACATGGAAAATGGTGAAATTGATGGAAATAAACTTACCTTAGACTGGGCCAAGCCTAAGGGTGAAGGTGGCTTCAGGGGTCATGGTGGAGGCAGAGGAGGCTTTGGAGTCCGAGGTGGAGGCAGGGGAGGCAGAGGTGGATTTGGTGACAGAGGCTGAGGAGGCTTTGGAAGGTGAGGTGGCTTTCAAAGAAGCAGAGAAGGAGGAGGAGACCATAAGCCATAAGGAAAGAAGACGAAGTCTGATTAGTTTCTCAGTCCCTCTGTCTTCCCTCTTCCATTTGAAAGAAAGGACTCTGGGTTTTTTTCTGTTACCTGATCACTGACAGAGCCTTCTGAGGACATTCCCAGACAGTGTGCAGTCCTAGTGTCTACCTGGAAAGCTGTAGAAATAACGTTTCAAGGAAGATACTCCCTTGCTGGTTTTGACTGGATGTTCATATAAACATTTTCAAGAGATGAGCGATAGAGCTAACCTTTATTTATATTTATATTGTTTCTTCCCATGTACAAAACCATTTTTTCCTATAAATAGTTTTTTCTGCATTGGGAAATTATAAGGTAAAGCAGAATGTTTTATCATGATTTTTGCTTCAATAACTTTAGGGCAAATTTTAAAAAGTCCTAAACTCTGAAAAGAAAAGAGAGAGAGAGAGAGAGAGAGAGAGAGAGAGAGAGAAAAAGAAAATTCACAGAGACCCAGGAAGCCATCACCAGAGACACTTCAACTGCAGACCAGTAAGCTCATTGGGCAGCCACTGCCATCCCGACTCCACCAGCTAAAGATTCTGGAGTGCAGTATCTAGAAATCTCAACTAGTTGCTTTCTGCTCTCAAAAATGGAGTTTCTAACAACTAATTTTTCGTTTTCTTTATTTTCATAGGTATTTCCCTCACTGAAGGCCTATGTCTCATACCACTCAGCAGATACCCTGTCCTCCCAAGTCCCAGCAGATAATTTGGCTGACCTTCAGTGAGCAAATACTGACTGAGAAAATGGGCTTAAATTGTTCAAAGAAAAGAACGTTTTTTCCATTCTAGAAGAAGAAAGGGACTGACAAAGATTTTTTTACTTGACCAGATTTTAGTCAGGCTCCTGAACCTTCTCTAAGACCCATCCACACTTCCTTATAAAATTTAGTTTTAGCAAAGAACCCTGCCTAGTCAAATTGGCAAGAACCCCAACCCTTAGCATTTGGTCACCCTCAATAGCTGATCAGGTTCCTCACCCTCCGCCGTCACCCTGGCCTGTCTTCAGCAAGAACCCTGTTAGGATGGTTTAGCTGGAATCCCCCAACCCCTGATGCTTTTTTCCCCATAGTAATTTCCCATCCACTGGCCACACCTGCTCCCTAGCTATCAATTCCCACTTGCCCATGTTGTGTTCATGATTGAGTCCGGTCTCTCTTGCCTCCCCTACAAGACCCCACTGTGGTGGTTCCTGTGATTATCATGATGGTACTAAATAATCTGCTTTACCAAGCTTTAGCAAGTATCACTGATTTTTTTCCCTTTCCTTCTTTTGCCTTTCTTCTTCTTCTTTTGTCCTTATCTTTTTCTTTTCTTCTTCTTCTTCTTCTTCTTCTTCTTCTTCTTCTTCTTCTTCTTCTTCTTCTTTTCTTTTTGCTAAAGGACATGACTATCACTAGAGAGAAAGAGAGAGAGAGATGAAGGGAAAGAGGAAAGCACCCTCTGTGGGGCATGGTCACACTGCAGTCCTTTCCTGCCATCTCTCCCTGCCGTCTGGATTTGGGGCATGCACACACATGCCTCCATGTGTTTCTCAAGCCACCAGATTCAGGACTCAAACCATGAGGTCTACCAGGCAGGATCTGGCAGCCTTAACCACCAGGCTACAGAACCAGCCCTGACTTTTTCTCTTTAACAATATTTCTATCCAGATGAAGTTTCTTCCTCCTGAGAACCCCCGCAGTCCCTCCCATCTCCTGTGGCACTTGGTGAAACATCTACTGTCCCTAATGTGCATGGTTAAGGCAGCGATGGGCCTCTTCACCGTTACATCTCCTCATTGGCTCAGGCCACTAGTGTCCCTGGAATGGGTACAGGAATGCCATGATTATCTCATCCATTTTCTATTTTCAGAGGTTTTTGCCTTAGGGTGTGTGCACCCTCTGGTGAGAGAGAGACAGAGACAGTGAGAGGGAAAGTGAGAAATCACTCCCCAGGGGAATGGCCACTCCACAATCTTTTCCCCTCCCTCCCCAGGGGAATGGCCATGCCACAATCTTTTCTCCTCCTGGGATCTTGGGAATGCACACCACACACCTGATGTAATTTTCAAGCCAGCAGGTCCAGGATTCAAACCATGGTCAGCCATGTGAGAGTCCAGCGACATAACTGCTATGCCATCTCCTGACCATCCATTTTCTTTTTCTTTTCTTTTCTTCTTTTTTAAGAGAGAGAGAGTTTTGCTACAGGATGTGTGTACTCAATAGAGAGACAGAAAGTGAGAATTCTCCTCCCCCCGGGGGATGGTCACATTGTAATCCCTTCTCCTCTATTCTCCTCTTGGGATTTTGGGCACACACACACACATGCACCCTGCATGAATTTAAGCTGCCATGACCAGCACTCAAACCACGGTCGACTACATAGGAGTCCAGTGATGTAACCATTATGCCATCTGCTGGTCCCTTAATTTTAAATACATCATTTTTAGATAATTGTAAGTGCTGTGAAGAAAAAGTTATGTCTCATGTGTGGAATGAAAAGCTGTGGGAATTAGAGGGACCCTGGGGTAGGAAATGTACAATGTTGGTCTGCTAGGCTTAAGCTTCTTATTGGTCATAAGAGCTCACTAAATATCAGCTGAAGGGTGACTAGGATGCACTGCCAGCCCTGGCTGCAGGGGCAGAGGGAGAGTCCTCTCTGGCATCCCGGCAACACTGCTGGCCCATCTTTGCTGGTCAATTAAGTGTTTGCAAACGAACGCAGACCCAGCCTTTCAGGAAGTGGAGGTAAATGACAAATGCATTATTTTTGAGAGGTTGGTAATTATAAAGCCTGGTAGAAGAAAGACCACCAGCTGGAATGACATTGTGGAATTGGGGCTCTCCTTCCACTAGGGTATGTAAACAGATATTCTTAGTGACATTAATGTATTTTAACACATCCATGTTTACAAAAGAATCAAGAGTGATACTAAAAGGAAATAAAATTAGAATGGAGAGGAAGGAAGAAAGGTCCTTTCTACAGAAGGATGCCAGATAAATGCAGGAGGAGATGCTGGAACTATCAGACGAAGGCTTTAGGGAACAGGGTATTTATGCCAGAATCTCCCATCCCCTGATGTCTCCTTGCCCTTAGTAACCTCCCATTCACTCACCCCGCCCCCACTCCTTGGCTGTCAATTCCCACTTGGGAATAAATTCACCCCACACATGACCTATGACTTCTTTTTTTTTTTTTTTTTTTTTTCAATTTATTTATTTGCATTCATTCTCTGAACATCATTACAGCATACAAAATGAGATTTTCCATCCAAATTACACTATATATTGTCTCAATCAAGCACATCAACAAACATGTTATTGTCAGCAACTGATCTTCCATTTCTTGTCTTCTGTATGTTTTGCTTTTTTCCCCTGATCCTAGATTCTCTATCTCTTACCCTCTGCCATCTCCCACTCTCCTCCCACAGTCTCTGGTAACTATGTTTGCTTTCTATACTGTTTTCTCCTCACATTTTATTGTAACGCCAAAGACCCTAATCAATCCAAATACCCTCATAGCAAACACAGGTGATACCCACATTTCCATGAACACAAGTCTTACTTTACGCATCCTATAAAGTAGTACCTAGCTGTGGCTACATATCCTACTGCAGTCATTGAATAGATATATATTTTTTTTCTGAAACTTTTTTTTTGTAACTCAATTTACATTCCTTCCCTAAGCTTCATCACAGCATACAAAATGCAATCTCCGGGAACCAGCAGTTAGCGTAATGGCTATGTCGCTGAACTCCCATGTAGTCGACTGCGGTTCCACTCCTGGATCTGGCGGCCCAAACTCATGCCAGGCACATGTGTGTGCATGCCCAAGATCCCGAGAGGAGAATGGAGGAGGAGGGACTGCGGCGTGACCATCCCCCCTGGGGGGTGATTTCTCGCTTTCTGTCTCTATGTCTCTCTCTGTCTGTCTGGCGAGCGCACGTGCCCTATAGCGAAAAACCTCTCCAAAAAAAAAAAAAAATGCAATCTCCCATCCAGTACACACTGCATAGTGATACAATCATGCACATTAGAAAAAATTTTCCATTACTAGTTCCTAGAATTACTTCCACCCCTCTTTCTGACCCTCTGTCCCTTCCCACCCTCCTCTCACACCACCTCCGGTGTCTACAATTGTCCTTCATTCCCTTCCCACCCACGTTGCATTGATCACACAATTTCCTACATAATCTAACTACTTTCAATGGTGAGTTCACTCATTACTACTAAGAAAACCAGTTTTAACTTAACTCAAAGAAATGCCAAGGAACTTTGCTTAAAGCCAGGAAACAAGTTAGGATTCTGTTCAAATGGAAGGTGCATGAACCTATCAGTCTCATGTACTTTTATCTTCTGTTCTGGTTCAATTTTCCTGATTAAATTCTGGGATATAGTATTCAACTCCAGACTTGTCCCTCTGATTAAGTTGGCCACTTTCATAGTTTTTTGACTCTTATTTCCGCGTGTCTGTGTTTAATTTTCTTGATACAGCACACCCTTGAGAACTTCTTGGAGATCTGGTCTGGTGCTGGTAAATTCTTTCAGGTTTTGTTTATCTGAGAATGTTCTTGTCTTTTCTTCCCACCTGAAAGATAATCTTGCCGGGTACAGTATTCTTGGCTGAAATTGCTTCTCTCGTAACACTGTGAATATATTTTCCCATTCTCTCCTTGCTCGCATTGTTTCTGATGAGAGATCTGCTGTTAGCCTGATGGGATGTCCTTTGTAGGTAACTTGATGTTTCTCTCTTGCCAATCTTAGTATCTTGTCTTTGTCTGTGGTTTTGGTCAACCTGGCTATAATGTGCCTTGGAGAAGATCTCCTTGGGTTGATTCTATTTGGGGTCCTTTGTATTTCCTGGGACTGGATCTTCGAATGCCTCTCTAGGTTTGGAAAGTTTTCTTGCAGGATTTCATGGAATAGATTATCAATGCCCTTATGGGTCTCTTCACCTTCTGGAATGCCAATTATCCGGATATTTGGACGTTTGATGGTATCCAGTACTTCTCGCATATCATTCTCAAATTTTTGAGCCATTTTCTCAGTCTTCGTGGTGGACTTTTCTAAGCCAGCCATTTTCTCTTCTACATCTGAGATTCTATTTTCTGAATGATCTAGTCTGCTTTTAATACTTTCAAGGGAGATTTTGACTTCTTGTATTATAGACTTCATCTCTAGCAGTTCCGTTTGAGTCTTTTGTAAAGTGTGTAATTCCTCTTTTAGATCTTGCAAGAATTTCCTCATCTCCTGGAACTCGGCAACTTCTTTCTCCTTTCTCTTTAGCAGTTCATTATCTCTCTTTTCTTCCATCTCTGTTAGCTTCGACATTACGAATGTTCTAAATTCCTTATCAGACATTTCCATGACTTTCACCAAACTGCTTGTGGATGAAGGAGAGTTACTCTTTTCCATTGGAGGAGAGGTATTTTCTCGTTTTCCCATATTTCTCGTGATCCGATGGTGATTTCTTGTCATCTGATGAATGGCGTGTTTCTTTCAAATTCTTGAAGTTAAGCCTCAATGTTCAGGAGCAAGCAGACAGAGGTGTTCTAGAATCTGATTGCCGTTCTGTTGTGATCGCACACTAGCTTTGCTTGCTGGAGGCTGAATTATGAGTAGAAAATCTTCATTTCTCCTGTGCCCTGAAATATCTAGTTCCCAGTTTCCATGAGGAATCTTCTCAGAGAATGGCTCAACTGTCCTGCCACACTAGCTTTGCTTGCTGGAGGCTGAATTATGAGTAGAAAATCTTCATTTCTCCTGTGCCCTGAAATATCTAGTTCCCAGTTTCCATGAGGAATCTTCTCAGAGAATGGCTCAACTGTCCTGCCACACTAGCTTTGCTTGCTGGAGGCTGAATTATGAGTAGAAAATCTTCATTTCTCCTGTGCCCTGAAATATCTAGTTCCCAGTTTCCATGAGGAATCTTCTCAGAGAATGGCTCAACTCTCCTGCCACACTAGCTTTGCTTGCTGGAGGCTGAATTATGAGTAGAAAATCTTCATTTCTCCTGTGCCCTGAAATATCTAGTTCCCAGTTTCCATGAGGAATCTTCTCAGAGAATGGCTCAACTCTCCTGCCACACTAGCTTTGCTTGCTGGAGGCTGAATTATGAGTAGAAAATCTTCATTTCTCCTGTGCCCTGAAATATCTAGTTCCCAGTTTCCATGAGGAATCTTCTCAGAGAATCCTTCAGCCTTACTTAGGCCTCAGACCGTGAAGGGGGATTACCGGCGCCATGTTACCAGGAACAATCACCTATGACTTCTGAAGGGGACCAGGCACTTTCTAACGGAGAGAGACGACAGACTGCAGCCTCATGCAGTGATTTGACTTAGTGTCACCAACAAGGGGAGAGACCCGTACCATTACAGCTCATTCTGGGCATGGGAAGGACACTTACTTATAACATTGCGATATAATGACATAAAGTAATAAGGACCCCTAAGGCCCAGCCCATGGACGCACAGCTAATCCCCAAGGCAGTTCCCAAACGTACTGCTGAAAACTCTCCAGAGGGGTCCAGATGGTGGTGCAGTGGGAATGCAATGCTCTGAGGTGCTGGATTTACATGGGATAGTCCCAGGTTCGTGTCCCGGGGCCTCCTTGTACACACACGCTGGGTGCCTGCTCTGGACTGTGACTCTGGCCACCTGGGACTGGGGTGGGCCATGGTATGAGGACCCTGTTGGGAATGCTTCCCTTTCTTTCTCTTCCTCTGTTTCTCTCTCATGGAATAAATTAATGAATAGAAAATGAAAACAAAAACAAAACCTTCCTCATTACAGGCATGTTTCTAAAGCCCCTAATTGAGAATTCCAGCCGCTTAAGGGGCACCTCCCAATTACTCTTTGAACTGTGCAACTGTGGGACCCTCTGCCCTGGGCGTGTCCTTACCCAGGGCAAGCTGGTTCTGGTAGGAGTGCTCCTGAGTGCCTCATGGGCTTCCCTTGAGGGTGGCTGACTCACTGGGGCTTTGGGTGGGATGTAGACACTGTCACAGTTTTAGCCTGGCCTTAAGACCAACATCTGTAACCCAGACCCAAGCACGGCTACTTCTTGTGACTGTGAGATGGATCTAAAGCCAGGGACAAGACTCAGCTTGGGTCATCTGGCTCAGGCCCCTTACTCTGACCTACTGTCCCCTGGGAGGGGCACAGGCAGGAGTTGGGGGGACGAGGTGGTGGACGTGCTAAGTGAAGAGCTGGTTACACCCCGGGTCATTGCCCTGTTGTATTCCAAATTTAGCGTGAGGTACATGTTGGGGATGAGGGAATTCCACTCCAAGGACAAGCCCTTGGACCCTGGCATCCCCAGTGGGCTGAGCATCACACTGGACTTTCTGTTGCATTGAGTGACCGGGGTGCTCGAGAACCTGTGTATATCCCTTCCGGGGGGGCAGGGCTCAGGGGCCCGGCAGGAGAATGATGACGTGTGGGCCTGCTCCCACTGCCCCCTGCCCCTTCAAGGTCAGGCCAGGATTGTGGGAGTGCAGGGTGTGGCTCCTGCCGGGCAGTGGAAACCTGCAGGCATCGGCCCAAGGGTAAGGCTCAAGCTACGGGCAGGCCTGCTTGCCAAACTGCCCCTCCAGAGGAGACCTTGTGTGTCCCCTCTCCCCACAAAGCCTAAACCAACGTGAAATGGATGACAATGATGCCTGGAAACCACTCTGGGAAGTGGTGTCCCTATGAACCGACCGCATCTCTGCAGGGTACTGGCACGGCCTTCGGGGAGTCAAGGACACACGCCCCAGGGCCTCATCTGGCCAGACTTGTTGGTACCTGCAAGTTGGGGAGCACACGGTGAGGACCCGACCTTATCTGCAGCCACGCACCAGATAGCGTGGCCCAGAGAGGGAAGAGGATGTATGCTGGCCCTACCCCTGCACCCCACCTGGCCGGGCACTGAGTTCACATCTACTGGAAGACAGAGGAGGATAGGCAGAGAGAGCGCCCGAAGGGAGGCAGACAGAGGGCCAGAGAGGATTTGGGGGAAGCTTTCCCACGAGAACGCAGAAGAGGGTTTACTGTTTTCAAGGCAAAATCTTGAGCCTGATTTCCAACTCACTGGGAGCCCCAAGGAGGCCCAGCTCTATCTGGGCTAGCCCGCTTCACCCTGGGCCCTGGGGTGGTGCAAGGATCATGGGGCTGTGAGTACAGGTGCCACCTGGCGGGTCCGGGGGCTGGGTTCTGCGTCCTGACTAGCCCTCAGGTCTTGTCAGGGGTGGGCAGGGGACCACACCTTCAGGAGCGGAGGCTAAAGGCAAAACATCTGGGCGGAAGTGTTTAATGATGGAGGTACTGGAAAGGGGGCCATGAAGAACTAACTCCCCACTCCCGTCCTGGGCGGACGGAGAAGGGTTATCTGTGCTGGCACCCTGGCTGGGTGGCGGGTCCCCTCAGCACATCCTGCTCACTCACTCTGCCAGAGGATGTGTGTACATGCACGAGACAGAGAGTGACAGAGGGAGAGAAATCACCCCTCAAGCAAGGCCTGGTCATGCTGCAATATCTCCCCCTCCATTTCTGCTTCCTGTCAGGATCCTGGGCATGTGCCCAGCAGGTTTTTCAAACAGTCAAAGCTGGGACTCAAACATGGTTGCATGCTCCCTCTGCACAGTGCTTAGCTGCGGTGCCACGGGGCTCTCTCTTCAGACTTGCAGTTTGCAGAGTCTCCCAGACGGTGCTATGGTCCTGAGAGAACTGGTCTGTGTGTCTGCTGGGTACAAACAAGGCCTTCTTGAGGGCCAGCTCTGCCACACCACCAGCAAGTCACACACTTGTCTGTCTTTAGCTAAACTGGCATCCCCGAGACGTGTTACAGGAAACAAGCTTGTAAATGACATCCTCTTGTTATTCTCCCCTCTCATGGCCCTTCAGATCCAAAACCCACTGACTGGTCAGACTCAGTTTCCACAACGTGGTCATCCCTGGGTGGAGGAATAAAGGCAAGTTTCTCTACAAGCAAAGCCTAGGACAGAGTCCTGGACTTGGGTTACACCTTGCCCATCTCTCCTCTGCTCCTGAGCTCGTCCCAAGCCCGAGCTGCCCAGCTCCTACCTGGGGTCCCCCTTGCTCACTCTCACTAGCAGCTCTCTTGCTAACTGAGATTCTACCGGCATGGGGCAGGGCCCTCCTGCCCTGAGCACGCCCTGGAGCCTAGCTGGGCTGCCTGGTGTCCCCTGACATGGGTACCCACGACCATCCTGTGAACACTGACATCCAGGCTGGCAGCCCTTCAGGGCTCCTTGGCCTCTTGCTCCCTGACAGCCTCCGTGGCTGCTACTCAGAGACTGCTCACGACCCTCATGTGCCTTGGGGCTGCCCTCACACCCTGTTCCTGGCCTCGGCTCCTGTCCTCGTCCATCTTGTGCTGCTTTAACAGAGCTTGAGACTGGGGATTTGTAGGCACAGAGAAGCACTGACTCACAGTTCCGAGGCCAGGATGTCTCAGCAGGTTCGGTGCCTGCTGAGGGCCTTGCCTTCTTCCACCATGGTGCCTTGCACAATGTGTCCTCTGATCAGGAGTCAGGCTGGAGCCTCACGCTACAGAAGGAGGCAGGCCGATAGAAATCACCTGCTCTTGAAAGCCCTTACGGCATTATACCCACTCTGGAGGTGGAAGTCTCAGGCTGAAGGTCCCACCTCTCAAGACAGTTACGTTGGCAATTGCCTGACGTGAGCTTTGGAGGGAGCAAACTTTTACACCGTAACACCTCCTTTGCACCCGCCAAGCCAACCCAGCCCTGCTGGGCTCCTAGGCCATTACCCTCTGTCTCCTCAGTTCGCCTGTGTCCACTGGGTCCCCAGTCCCGTCACAGCACCTCCCCTCCAGCCTCCCAGACCTAAAACCTTGACCTTCTTCTTGTCTGCCCCTTTCATGGCTCTTCAGATCCAAATCCTATAGCAAGTGCTACTGATGCTTGTGTCAGCTGGAGCCTGTGCCTTCTGCGACGTCTGTGAAGCAGCCTGGAGCCCTTCAGGCCATACCTATCGACATCACCAGGGTGGCCCCGTCACAGTCCTGACCCACCACTCTGAGGTGCAGCTCAGCCTTTTCCATTTCTAAATCTGTGTGTCTCTGTATAGGTCGGTCCAGCTACACTGAAAAACGGGCAGTACTCACGCTAAGCAAACCCCTCCCAAGGACCCAGCAATTCCACTCCAGAGAAATACCTAACAGAAATGAACACACACCCGAAAGGCACATACCAACATGTGCACAAACAGCCGTATGCAGAGTGGGCCTTCCTGTAAACCACACATGCCCCTCAAGCCTGCAGGGGTAAATAAACCACGTGTGTTCATGCAGCCATGAGAAAGCACTCTTTGCGGACGAATTCTGCTGGGTGTGAGGGGCCAGCATGAAAGAGCACCTCCTGAGTGACTGTCTTAACGTGGAGCTCCTGAACAGCAGAGCTCCAGACCGGTGGATGTGAGGGCAGGGTGGAAACTTACGGTTGGTGGAACCTGCAGCATACACGAGCCTGCACACTGAGCAGCCTCCCTCGGAGCGTCTGCAGGTAGGCCTCACTGGGCCTCAGCCAGGGGGCCTACGGAGGCAGCAGGCTTTCTGTCTTCCTCCCTACTTTATCTTTTTATTTTATTAAGGCTGAATGCACTTGTCAGAGAGAGAGAGAGAAGTGGGGGAAGAGGATATCACTTCCAGGGAAGTGATGGAGGAGGCCAGGGTGAGGTAGGCATGAGGCTAACGCCGGTGGACATGAAGTGAACATTCTGGAGTGTCAGAGGAACCAAAAGAAGAGGGGCTGGTCAGCAGCTGAGGTCGGAGAGGGCTGGGAAGGGAGGAGGTAAGAAGCCCCGGATCACGGCTCCCGGGAGTGGCCTTGGGCTGTGGAGAACACAACTGCAGCATGCAGGGGGCCTTGCCACCTGGAACTTCACTGTCCTCTGCTCCTTTCGGAGTGTCTCCCAGAGAGTGACACCCCCACCCCACCCACCTCAGGCATCTCCCTCGCGATGGGCAGATGCTGCAGCTCCACCTGTGGGGCCTGGCCTGACCTTCACAATGTGGCCCCAAGCTGGTCGAGTTGACCTGGAGCAGGGGCACCCACCACAGTCTGTGCTGAGCCTGCCCACCTGCTTTTGTGTGGCCCTCGAGCTGAGAGCACGTCTATAGCTTTACATTATTTTTTAAATGCCAGAACTCACGATATTAAAGTTACGTGCATTTCGCGTTTCAGGCATCCTGCTGGGGTCACTACTGGGCTCGCACCTGTCTGTTTTGCCTGAGATTCATTTGCATTTCAACAGTAAAGTGAAGCAGCTGGGACAGAGACCTCGCGTCACATGCTGCAAAGGCTGAAACACTCTGCTCTTTCCAGAAAGTTTGGCACCCCAACCTGCAGTGAGGGCCCCTGGGGAAGGACACCAGGACCGTCCTATGCTGACAGTCTCAAAGGTGCCAGGGGTGTCTGGGCAGCATGCCGAGCAGGTGTGCGGAATGGAGATGCTGTTGCATTCATGGATTCTTGAAGCCTCTTTTGCCGTTCACTGGCTCAGGTCAGCTGTGGTGGAGCAGCAGAAATGAAATGCTCCACAAAGCTGAGGTCGCAAAGGAAGGTCTCAGGACTGTGTCCCAAGGTCTCCCTGGGCGTGGCAGGTGTGCATGTGTGCCTGTGATCCTGGCTCGGGATGGATCACAGTGCGAGAACTCTGCTGGGGGATTGCCTCTCTGTGTCTTTCTCTCATGAAAGAAAGAAATGAAAATAAGCCTGAAAGAAAAAGAAGTTTTACTAGCTCACGTCAGGTAAATGCACACTAAACCCATGAAGGGATCCCAGCACTCACTGCAGGAACAGTGATATCAACTGACACTGCCGAGTGCTAGCGAGGACGTGGAGCAACTGGAACTCTTGTCCACTGCAGGCATCCTGGCCATGCTGGCAGGTTCTTACAAAGCTAAATACACACTTAGCACAAGGCCCAGCCATTCCACCTCTAGGTATCTGTCCAAGAGAAATAAACACGTGTGTCCACAAAGAGACTTGTGCAAGAATGTCACAGAAGCTTTATTCATTAGATCCCCAATCTGGAAGGAGCCCAGGTGACTAACTGACAGGAAAACAAAGAAATGAGTGTAGTATATTGAAACAATAAATTACTATTCAAGAACAGAAAGGAACTAACTACACATGTCAATCTGGTGAACCCCATGAACATTTTGCTGAGTACACACTGCATACCCACACTTCCATTTACGTGAAGTTTCAGACTGATGACAGTAACACATGATGATTAGACAGGGATCCAGGGGCTGGGATTCTCTGGGAATGTCCTAGGGTGATAGAAAGGTCCTGTATCTTTTTTTTTTTCTCTCTCTTTTAATGAGAGAGAGAGAAGAAGGGGGTGGAGGAGCAGGAAGGGACAGAAGGAGAGCAGGGGAAAGAAAGGTTTTATTTTTTAGAGAGATTTTTGCTATAGGGCATGTGTGCTTGCCAGCGATACAGAAAGCTAGAAATCACCCCCCAGGGTAGATGGCCAAGTCACAATCCATTCTCCTCCATTCTCCTCTCGGGACCTTGGGCATGCATGCATGAGTACCCAGTGTGAGTTTCAAGCCACCGGGTCCAGAACTCGAACTGTGCTTGGCCATGTAGGAGTCCAGAGATGTAAACATTATGCCATCTGTTGGTATCAAGAAAGGTATTTTTGACAGGTCTCACTGGGTCACGGTCTGTTTTGTGCACAGCAATTCTAGTTAAGGTTTTGGGTCCAGTGGGAGATTTGTCCCAGAGGGAGGTAAAGAAGGCTGCTTTCCAGGTGACACAGTAGCTAAGGGGGCTGGACCCACACGGTGGACTGTGCTGTGTGAGCTCTGAACTCAGTGGCTGTAACACATGCCAGGCGTGGCCCCTTGCTGAAAGCCTCCATGCCTGTCTAGCCCTCTGACCTTGGCTCTTTGGTCTGGGTGTGGTCCTGGCCAACCCCACCCAGTGGGAACACAGGAGGGACAGTGGCTCCGTGGGGAAATGCCGGCTGGGTGGAAAGGGGTTGGGGGAGGGAAGGTCAATACCTGCATTGTCAGAGGCTTCATTCTCCATCTTCTTTCAGGCAGCCTTTCACCACTCAACAGCAGGAGGCCCCTCCCCTTAGCCCAGCACCTGTGAGCCAGCCCTCAGACTCCTCTCATCATCTAAGGTGAGACTAGACAAGCCTGGGAAAGTCTAGGGGTAGAAAAAAACAGAAAAAGACCATGTGCTCTTGGACAAGAATGAAAGGATAAGATGTGCTTAAGCTTAATGGAAGGGAAACCTACTACCTGTCCAGACTTTAAGCCTTCATTTATCAAACCACTTTTCTGAGACACCACTTACATACCTCGCAGTCACCTGCTCGGTGTGCCCAGTCACCGGTTCTCAGAACGCTGGGTTACAGAGCCGTGCAGCCACCACTGCTCTCAGTGTGGAGCGCTTTGGCCATCTCCCCAGAAGCCCTGTACCCGCAGTTGGCAGGTACTCTCTGTTCTTCCTGCCTCAGGTCCTGGCGACCCCCAGTCTTCGTTCTGTCTCTGTGGGTTCCTGTTCTGGTCATGTCATATACATGGAATTGTATTGTATGTGATCTTTTGTGTCTGCTTTCTTTCACTTAGCCTGATGTTTGCAAGGTTCATCCATGTTGTAGCATGTATCAGAACTTCATTCCTTTCTGTTTGAAGTTTATTCATTTATTTCTTCCATGAATGAGAGAGAAGAGTCCCCCATCAAAGTCTTCAAGCTGTGACCTAACTCCAGCCTCAGCCAGCCTTGGTCATGGGCATGCGTGTGCCCAGCTCGCTCAGGGAGACCTCAGGATGTGAGCCCGGGACATTCTCACGTGGATCAGCCTTGCAGAATGTTGCCTTACTCCTGCACTACCAGTGTGCTCAGAACCCTATTCACCCCCCACCTTTAAAAAAATTTTATTTAAATTTGACCAGAAAGGAACAGAGTGAGAGAGAGAGAGAGAAGGAAAGTGAGAAAACAAGCCACCAAGTCCAGGACTCAAACCGTAGTAGGCTATGTAGAAGTAGAGTGCCCTTAACCACCACGCCACCTGCCAGCCCCTCTATTCCTTTTTAAGGCTCAATAATATTCCAATGTTTAGAGAATCATTTAAAAAAGTCCTCTGTGGCCAGAAGGTGCCATAGTGATGAGGTACTGGATCCCACATGGCCGACTCTGTGGTTTAAGTGCCAGACTCCAGCCAGGCATGCACGTGTGTGTGCCCAAAATCCCAAGAGGAGAATGGAGGAGAGGGGATTGTGGCATGGCCACTCTCCCTTCTCACTCTCTCTCTCCCTCTGTCTCTGTGCTGTAAGCCCATGTGCCCTATGGCAAAAATCTTCAACAACAACAAACCCTCAAAATCTCTTAATCCACACAACACTGACAACCCTGGTTATATGCTCATCCCTCCCTGTTGCTTTAAAACAAGTCTTTGTGGGCCTGTGAGCTTTGGCATTTTTATTTGCTAAACGCTTTGGTCCTCAGCTGTGCTCTGTGTGAGTTTGGAGGAAGCACGCAGCTGCGGCTGAGCCTCCTAGAAGCTATATTTGGAGCCATCCCGCTGCCGCGTCCTGTGCCATCAGCCTCGGCTCTCGTGTTCTTTTGACCTTTGGAGAGGCTCCTGGAGGCAGGCCGCCTTGTAGGGGGATGTCGCCTTCGACTGTGTAACTCATCTGGCAGGCACCGGAGTTACGGGGCTGCACTTAAGCTCTTAAATGGAAACCTTTATCCCCCAAATCAATAGCAGAGGAAGAGGAAGCCAGGAGGCCGTCAAAATGAAGCAGGGCACTTAAGCCTGGAAGCACTATTTCTTCTGCCCGTGCAACTGCTTTTTCTAAACATTACAAAGAACATCATTGCTGAGAGGATCGGTTCTTCAGCAGCGACACTTGCCTTTGACAGATGAGCATGTGGCTTGATGTAGCCCCCAACAATTCCTCTGAGGTCACTTGTGCCTTTGGGAGGTGACATGGCACAGGGTCAGGAAGCCTCCATATCTGGGTCTGCGAGGTGGCGCCTCCCTCTCCTCACCATCAACCCTGGGTAATCCCCTGGCTCCCTCAGTCTCAGGATGAGCAGCAGCTGCTCCTGGTTGGCCTGAAGTTTTGTTCATTGCTTTGTTACTTATTTTTTTTTAAATTTTCTAGAGGGCACATGTGCTTGCCAGAGAGACACAGAGAGAAGAAAAGTGAGAAATCACCCCCATAGGGGATGGCCATACCACAATCTCTTCTCCATTTCTTCTCTTGGGATTTTGGGTATGTTTTTCAGGCTGCCGGGTCCAGGACTTGAACCGTGCAGCTGGCCAAGTGGGATCCAGCCATGTCAACCACCAGCTCATGGGCTGGTCCTGATGCGAAGTTGAACCACCAACTGCATGGCCTGCAGTCAGAGACACCCTGACCCACAGCAGGTGCTCAGTAAGTACGGTACTGTCGCTTTAGCTCGGAGTGGGAGGAAGGTGTGCATGAGTGTGCTGGCCAGACCCTGATGAGGTCAACTTGAAGGCGAATCCAAGAGTCTCACGAGTGCAGAGAGACACTGGAAACACCCAGTGCAACCACCCTTTGGTGCAGCCTGCCTCCCGGAGCATCCTGAGTGCTGGTGGGGGAGGGCCTTTTTCCAGGATACCGCCCATTATTAGATGGCAAGAGCCTGAAAATAGCTGCCCTGTAACTCCCACCTGTGTGCCGGGCTCCGGCCGCTGGCGTACACAGCAAAGGCCAGTGCGGCAACCTTTTGGGTAACAGCGAAGATATCGGCATATCTCCTGCCCCCCTGCAAGCCTCCCTTTCCAGAACGAATAGTTGTTTCAACATCCCACACATTTCATGGTCTCCAGAAGTCAGACTAAACAACTCTGCCAGTGGCCAGAGGTGGCCCTGGTAAAACATGACTCTCAAAAAGGCTGACCCAGATGGGAGGGTTCCAGGTTCGCATCCTGAACACTCCCTGAGTATAATGGGAATGCGTGTGCCCATGATCTGGGGCCAGCTGAGACTGACAGTGGATCATGGCACTGGAGCCCCGTTTGGACTGACTCTCTCTCCCTGCCTCGATTATAGAAGAAAAAAAACAAAACAAAACAAAACAAAACAAAAAAACCATACCGGACACTGAGATGTGGTTTTCTCAAAGTTTGTGCCTGGGGACACTCTCTATCCCTGTCACAGCGACGATTCCACATGCTCCTAAACTTTGGGAACTGCCTCCTCACTCTAGTCTTCCTTGGTTTTACCCCAAAATGGTATTTCTCCAGTTTGAACATCACACTGCCTCCCAATGGCTCTGAAATCATTTTAAAAATGAAGTTTATCTTGAACAATGGTTTGATGTGTCTAAAATATTCATAAATGTGCTGGGAGTTCTTAAAATAAATGAAAGCCCATTTGGTTATTTTTTAAAAATTTGTGCTTGAGAGAGAGAGCTGGAAAGAGAAAGAGAGAGAGAGGAAGGACAAAGCACCCTCAGTGGGACATGGTCCTGAGGTCAGGGACTGGAATTACGTGATCTGATCAGCCATGTGGGATCTAACTCCCTTAACCACGAGGTCACAGAGCCGGGCCTATTTGATTAATTTATAAAACTCAGTGAGGAAGGCTTTCTTATTATGATGCAAAACCTGGAAGTCATGAAATAAATTTGTATAAATATATGAAATTAATCAGTTTAAACAAAAATAGTCATATTGTACATTAAAACAATACTATAAAGTCAAAAGAAATAATAAAATGGGAAATGTTTTTGAACATTTTCTATCATAGTAGGCTGATTTTATTAATAAATGAAGATCTAAAATAGTCGAGAAAATGACTATAGTCTCTTTTTTCTTAAGAGAGATTTTTGCGGGAACCAGCAGTTAGTGTAATGGCTATGTCGCTGGACTCCCACATAGTCGACCGCAGTTCGCGTCCCAGACCTGGTGGCTTAGAACTCACGCCGGGCGCGTGTGCCCAAGATCCCGAGAGGAGAATGGAGGAGAAGGGATTGTGGCGTGACCATCCCCCCAGGGAGTGATTTCTCGCTTTTTGTCTCTATGTCTCTCTCTGTCTGTGTGGCGAGCGCACGCGCCCTATAGTGAAAACCTCTCAAAAAAAAAAAAAAAAAAAAAGGGGAACCAGCAGTTAGCATAATGGCTATGTCGCTGGACTCCCACGTAGTCGACCGCGGTTCGCGTCCTGGACCCGGTGGCTTAAAACTCACGCTGGGCGCGTGTGCGTGCGTGCCCAAGATCCCGAGAGGAGAATGGAGGAGAAGGGATTGCGGCGTGGCCATCCCCCCTGGGGGGTGATTTCTCGCTTTCTGTCTCTATGTCTCTGTCTGTCTGGTGAACGCACGCGCCCTATAGCGAAAAACTCTCCAAAAAAAAAAAAAAAAGAGAGAGATTTTTGCTATAGGGCGTGTGTGCTTGCCAGAGAGAGACACAGAGAGCAAGAAATCACCCCCTAGGAGGGGGATGGCCACGCCACAATCCCTTCTCTATTCTCCTCTTGGAATTTTGGGCACGCATGTACATGTACCCAGCGTGAGTTTTAAACTGCCAGGTCTAGGACTTGAACAAGTCAACTACATGGGAGTCCAGTGACGTAACCATATGTCATCTGCTGGTCCCAATGACTACACTCTTATAGAAAAATCAACAAGGGACGTGAATAGATGTTTCACAGAGAAGGAAATACAACCAGCTCCCAGATGAACAAGATAGATGGGTATATATATATATATATATACACATATATATATATTAAAATGACTGGCTACTGTTTTTTAAAATCTGCTGAGTGGCGGCGATCAGTCTGTTGTTAAATATTGCAGATGTTGGTGAGGGCGCAGGGATGCTGACACCAGGCCTGCCAGTGGGATGGAAGGGGGCCTGGCGAAGTCTGCTACAAAGTCAAGTGCTGTGCCCTCCAGCCAGTGTGTCGGATGGCTTTCGTACCTGGTGTGGGGGGACACTGGTGCTGCCAAACCCCATGGTCCAGACACGGGAACACCCCCAGCGTCCGCAGAAGCGAGGCAGCCCAGTGTGCAGTGAACAGGTTAGGTTAGTGCAGGACAGGTGGATGTGTGCAAGGAAGACCTGGCGAAGCACACAGGGACCCGTCTTGGGGCGGGGCTAATCCCTGTACCCATCTGTTGCGTTTACGCTGTGCTATGCACACGCAGCTATTTTTAAAAAGCGAAAGCCACTTTATTATCACAAGAGACACTCAGAGAGTGAGATGACTTGCATATTTTGCTGGGCCCAAAAATATTCCATGACTTATTCAGCTCTCTTTTGGGAAACTTCCAGTTCGTTGTTTACCCTTTTCAGATGTGAGATCACTAACCTTTAAATGGACAAAATCAATTTTTCCTGTACCTTCATGCATCTTTGACTCTGCCTCTGAGGCTTGTTAAATATTTAAACTGTTCGATGTTATGGGGTAGAGGGGCAGGTGGGTGCTGCAGAAGAGGCGGCGTCCCGTGGGGGAGGCACGGCCTCTGTGAGCCCTCAAGGAAGAGCCGCCAGCCTCTGTCCTAACGTAGCTTGTTCTGGGAGCATCTCTCCTGGGTCTCTAGCCTGTGTTGCTGTTGGCATCCAGACCTACCCAGGGTTTATTTAGGGGAGAGCACAGGGCAGAGAACAGCTGCTCATTTGGTTCAGGGGTTTACCATGTCCCAGGAGCTCACTAGCCGCTGGAGGTGGGATTGTACCCACTACCCGGCTAGCTTTCTCCGGAGCATCCTGAGCACAGAGCTCCAGGAGAGGGGGAAGTACGTGCTCCTCTGCCCCGTGGCCGCTGCAGCCCCGGGAGGTCACAGGGCCCAGATGTCACCTTGTGCTGGGGGCAGTGAGCACCGGCGCTTGAGTGTGGTCGGCCCGCAGCTCTTCCCTGGTGTGTGACACTTTTGGGATTGTCCCAGACTCAGGCTAGATCCTTGGTGGACACAGACATGGGACAACTCACCCAAGGCAGTGGCCAGAGCCCAACCCAGCCAAGTGTGGGCCATTGTTACTGGAAGGGGACGAGGCAGGGCTCCCATGGTTCGGGCCTTCTCCCCCACCCCCCGCCTTCCGCTTTGTCTCCTCACAAGTTACAGACAGGACGTGGTCACCCACATCAGCAGTTATTACAAAGCTCAAGTAAACAGGGATTGCAGGTGCTGGGTGGACAAGTCTTGCTCAGTGAGAGGAATCACAGGAGAAACCCTTGTAAACCGTTTATTCTGAGGATCACATGGGATCCAGCTTGTCCTGTGGACATTTACTGAGGGGACAAGGGTGAGCATGGTGCCAGGGCCAGCCACCTGCGTGACACACGGCACAGGAATCACGCTGCCCAGCAGGAGGTGGGCTATGCCCGAGACGCCATGCCACGAGGGCACGGTGTGGGGCTTGTCTGCACCTGGCTCACGGCAGCAATACATTCACTGAACACAGAGTCTGCATCCAGAAACAGGGGCTCAGAACACAGCGTGTACACAACCCGGCACTCACATGCAGACGTGGCTCACAGCACGGCCACAAGTGCGTCCATGGCAGGTCGTGCCTGCACCTGCTCCATCTGGAGGGCCGGCCCAGGCCGCAGGTCTGAGGACGTCTTCCCCGGACTCTCCTTCCACACACAGTGCCCCTCCGTGGGCTACCCCCAAGCCCTCCAAGGACCGGAGCACAGACCCTGCCCATGACTCTCACACGTCCACACGGGAGGAAGAGGTAAGCATGCCCGGGCTGAAGCTCAGCAGGCCTGCTGGGACTCGGGCTCTGGAGGGCGAGTCCTCGTGGAGGGTGGTCCCACCCTCTGGAGGGTGGTCCCCGTGGGGCTCCCTGAGAGCAGCCAGGACAGCCTGCGTAGCCTCCCCAGAGTCTCCCAGGGAGGGTAGTGGCAATGATGGCTGGGGACAGGTGACCGATGTCACAGTGACACAGAAGCTACGGCCCTGAAGATAGAGACAAGACAGGGGCCCACGACTGCCTGGAGCCAAGATGGGGAGGCACCAGATGGGCCCGTGTCCAGCCCTGGTCCTACTCTCTGGCTAGGCACAGCCCAGGACAGGCCAATATGCAGGCCGGGGCCACACGGGCCTCTGCAAATCCAGGGTTTGTGGGCAAGAGGTGCCACTGGGGGCCACGTGAGGGGGTCACAGCCCCACTGCAGCTCCTCAGGATGAAATCACGGCCGGCTCAGGAAGGGCCCACGGGGACAGGGCTGGGAACACAGCTGGGCATGGCAGGGCAGGGCACTCGGCGGCTATGAGGCTGGGCTCTTCTGTCTGTTCAGGGAGTCGATGTAATGGAAAATGGCTCCCAGAGCCCAGCTGGTCTCCACGTTGTCAATTTTCCGAGTCAGCTGGAAGAGACAGAGGCAGTGCAGAGGGACCATCAGGCACCTGTGACAGGGAATGTGAGCAAGCATGTGACAGGGGCAGGGCCGGGGGCTGGTGCAGCTCTGGGCTACTCCTTGGAATCTGGCAGCTGGGGTGGCAGTTGCCGGCCCCTTCCCCGTGAAGGGCAGGGTGCCCAGGGCAGCCTCACCTTCAGCTCTGTGGTCCTGGGGAAGCCAAACTCCTGGAGCAACATGCTGATGTAGGTGAGGTCCATGCATGTGAAGGGGCCATGCCGTGGCTGGGTCTCCAGGGTCCGACACACTGTGGGGACACGCAGCTCCTTTTGGGGCTCGAGCGGCTCACTCCCATGGGCAGGAGCGGCCTGCAGGCCC
The DNA here is from genome assembly GCA_026018925.1 of Tupaia tana. Taxonomy (NCBI): domain Eukaryota; kingdom Metazoa; phylum Chordata; class Mammalia; order Scandentia; family Tupaiidae; genus Tupaia; species Tupaia tana. The sequence continues at coordinate 59,469,974 of JAKSZU010000015.1, read as the reverse complement.
CGGCCCCACTCCAGGTGACCCTAGCCCCTTGCCCTGGGCATACTCAGAGGCAGCACTGAGGGGCCAGCCCTGGCCTCCACAAGGTTGGACTTCAGGACCAAGAGAGACCTGCACGTCTTGCCCCAGGGTCATGGGCCAAAGGCCACTGTCTCCTGGGCCATGTCTCTGCACCCGTGGCCCTCAACCTCCTCCCAGGTGTTAAGCCAAGTAAACCTGGCTTTCTGGACAAAAAAAATGACAGAGTTGGCTTGGCACCACCACTCTTGCTCTGGGGGAAGAGGGACAAACCCACCCGCACCTCCGCAGGGCTCTGTTCAAGACCTTTTCCCACTGCCATCACAGATACCCAATGTCCACGGGACAAAGCGAAGGGACAGGAAAGCTTAAAAGAGAGCCACTTTTGTGGGGGGACAATGGAGGACGTTGATGGGGAAGCAAAGTCCATCTTCTACCTGCAAATTGGGAGCAGCAACCGATGGCAGAGCACTGACCCCAACCTGGGACTAGGCGGCCCAGCAGGAGGGGGCGGGGGCAGGAGGCAAGCAGCAGGTATGGGCCATGGCTGAGCCTCCTGCAACTCAGGGAGCAGTCCTCACTCTACATCTCAGGTCCACCATGCAGAGTCCCTGGCTTGTCCAGGGTGTGGGACAATCCTGAACTTGATGGGAAACCACCCTTGGGGAGATCCAGGCAGCCATGAGACAGCATCAGAGAAAGTGACCCTAAGGGAGTCTGTCCCTTGTGACCCTACGTGGGAGGAGCTGGGACTGTGGCCCTTTCACTGGTGGGACACCAAGGGCGCTGCCCATGGCCACCATTAGGAGGGGTGGAGCTGGGTGGGGTGGCCCTTGACGGTATACTCTGAACCCCACATTCACACACCCCTGAACACTCGTCTATCTGACAAAATCAGGAACTCAGCTCCAGAAATCTGAAGCCAGTGTCTGTGTCACAAGGACTGTGGGGGCCTGTCCCCGGCTGGAACAACTCCTGCTCCCAGCCCCTTGGCCTCCGGACTGGGAAGCCAGCTCACTCACCGTACTTGGCTGCAATCTCAAAGTCTCCGACCGTGAGGCTGCCTCCCTTCTCCGCATCTGGGGGTGAGATGGCACGCCCGTCGGCAGACGCATGACACACAGAGCCACTGAGGCCCGCTGCTGGGCTGGGGCCCGACAGGGCTCCTGGGCACTGAGAGTTACAGATGCTGGGTTTCCACGGGCCACCGTCCTCACTGACTGCGGTGACTGCGGTGGGCAGGTGATGTGATGGGTGGGCAGGTGTTCCCCATATTGGTGGGGACCTTAGAGGACCACCCACACCCCACCCTGCAACGACCCTCAGAGAAAGACCACCTGGACACCACCAACTGCGCACACTTCTCTTTGTGAGCTAAGAAGAATCAAAGGACGTAAGTGGAAATGTCTCAGGCCATGGCGCCCAGTAAGTGCACGTCGGTGTTCCAAGTGAGGAAATAAGTAGAAAAGAGAGTGAGGGATCTCTGGGCTGCCTCCTGCCCTGACCACCACCTTCCACACCTGGCCTGGCAGCTCAGAGATGCTGCAGCAGGTCTTCGGGTCCCGGGAGCCAGAAGTGGGACATCACCGGTCTCTTCCAGTGGCTTTTATTGCAAACATCAACCTTCTCGCCTGACCATCAGCAATGCATTCCAACATCCTCAGTTTATTTCATTAAAAACTGTTCTGGTCACCGTCCGCTAAAGTGACTTCATAACCTTCTCAAGAACCTCAGCACAGTCTGACCACCAGCCTCGGCAAATCCCAGGTCCTGCATTCTGCCGGATGTGGCTCCCTGAGGGTGGGGGGCCAGCCACGGTGGAATCCCTGTGCAGGGGGCAGACCCTCCCAGGACAGGGCAAGGCTGCAGGGCTGAGGCCGTCCAAGATGTGAGTCTGCTCAGGGCTCCGTCAACACAAGTCACTCTCCACACATTGAGGATCCAATTTTACTAAGTGGCTCAAAGTAACAATTTAACTAAACATGGGGCTTAGCACTTCCTACTCTGATGGCCAGACGCCTTCCTGTGCTCCTGGCCTCCTAAGTCCCCTCTGTCATCGGAGGGTATAGCACGACACAATGATGCTCCAGCCGTAGGCCCTCTGCGGGAGAACAAACCATGGGCCCCACTTACCGATGAGGCCGACGTGGGCTGCGAGGTCGTAGTAGTAGGAGAAGGCATAGAAATCCACATGCTTCACGTCCTCCGTCTGGTGCACTCTATCACGAAGGACCTCTGACACTCTGCTGGCGCACAGTGTGTGGAGGCTGGCCACTAGACAGCAGAGCCCACCATCAGGGACCACACGGCCCTCAGGGTCCCTCGGTGACTTGAGAGACCTCGACCTAAGTCAGCCGGGCAAGGTGGGGCCAGAAGCTCCCCCCACCCACCGAGTCGGACCCAGCAGGAGATCTGTAGGAGCCATGGCCAGGTGATCCGGTCAGCAGGGAGGGACGCCCTGAGTGCAATAGGGCTAGATAGTGCCCAGCCCTGACATGAAGGAGAAGGCCCTCGAACTCTGATGCTGGCCGCCCTCCAGCTAGGCCCATGGCCATCCTGACCCAGCCCATGGGCCCTGCTTGCCCTGTATCTGCTCTTGGCCAGCCCCGCCCTGAGCTGGCAGTGGTGTCCCTCACCCTCCCTCTGTCACAGACAAGGAAACCAAGGGCCACGTGCCAAGCTCACAGGTTGGGGGGGTGACCAGCAACTCAGGGTCCCAGGGTTAAGAGCCTGCCACAGATGCAGACTGGCGCCCTGTGCCCACAGCTCCGCCCAGCTTCCTCCTCTCCTTGTCCTTCTGAGTGCTTCCCGGGGTCCATGTGGCCTCGCCCTTGCCCTTTTGACCTTGTTTCCTCCCACCACCCCTCGTCAGACCACTACCACCTCCTCCTCAAACATGGCAGCCACCTCAGGGCCTCTGCGTGAGCTGCATCCCAGCATCACCCCGGCCTCATCGTCACTCAGCTCAGAGATCGCCCGTGAGGCGTCCTAACCAACTCTACAACTTCCCCCATCTGTGGTCTTCAGGGGACCTTCTCCAGCATCACTGTCTGACCGCCCCCACTGTGGCAGGAGGGCCTGCCCCCACTGTGGCAGGAGGGGGAGGGAGTTGGCAGCCCCACTGTAACTGCAGGCAGACACGATCTGCGTCCATGCGGCCGGCTGGGAGTACTTCGATGCCTCTAGGAGGACCTCGAAGGGCACAGGCTCCAAGGACTCCCCAGGCGTGGGCTGTGTCTGGTGGGGCCCACCGTCACTGGGCGCAGGGGCACCGGAGCCACTCAGGTGGGAACTCCGCCAGAAGAGAAGCCTCCATTTCCCCCTTTAGTCACAAAACTGGCTCAAGTCAGAGCACCTGGGCCCACAGCCCAGACAGCCTTTGTCTCTGAGCCCCTGGAGCTCAGAGCTCGGCTCCCTCCTGGGCTTGTCTGGAAACTGGCCCTCCAGGCAGCACTTGGGGAAGACAAAGGGCTCTTGTGCAGAGGCCCTGGCAGGTGGTTCCCAGAGCTCTGCCAAGGTCCCCTGGCCCTGTGAGGGCTTGCAGAGCCTCCTTGGTTTCCAGGGCACGTTTGGGCTTGTCTGTGAAAGGGGCCTGGGACAGCGTCCCTGCTTCTCAGCGGAAAAGGGCCCAGGAGGGGCAGGCTGCTGCTCTTACCCTCACATGCCACTAAGGGACAGCGTATTCACCATACCTGCCGTTGTCCCCGAAAGCCTGTAGGTGACTTCAGCATGCTCCCACTCACCCTTGAAGCCAGGTGGCAAACAAGGGCTCACCAGCTCCTTCCCATCCTTGGCTGAAACAAAAGATCAAAGAGAGGAGAGTGACACATGGCTGCTGTCCCCCAGGGCCTGGGCGGGTGATGTCTGCATGGAGGCGCGCTGCGGCATCAAGGGGACATGCTTCCTTCCACTGGTTAAGATGTGGCCTGTGGGGTTGGCAGGTAACTGGGGGAGGCAAAATAGGTGCCAACCTCACCTAACTGGCAGGTGTTCCCTGGGCCCGGAGTGGGGGCTGCAGGAGTGCGGGGGGTGAGGACAGACACCAAGGTGTGAAAGAACTGCAGGAGGCTGTGCAAGGAACAGCGAGGACCTCCTGGCCACCCCACCCCACGGAATTAGGCCCCGGCACAGGTGGGCAGAAGCGCTCCCAGAGGAGGGACTGCAGGGGCCGTGTGGCTGGAGGTTGCACAACAGCTCTGGGCAGGGTGCCTTTCATGCATACACCTGGATGCCAGGCCTTGACTGAGGCCTTTGTGGCCTGACCGGGGCCATCAGAAAAGACAGGCTGACACTAACCTCAGGACAGTGCTCCCCACCCTAAAAACTGCCAGTGACCCCTACAGTTTCCTCCAGGTCTAAGCGCACTGCCATGAGACCCACTGGGAAGCAGCAAAGGTCTGGGATGAGACTGGCCTTCCAGTGACCTAGGGCCTGGGGTGAGACCGGCTTTCTAATGACCTAGGGCCTGGGGTGAGACCGGCTTTCTAATGACCTAGGGCCTGGGGCGAGACCAGCCTTCCAATGACCTAGGGCCTTCTAATGACCTAGGGCTTGGGGTGAGACGGGCCTTCCAACGACCTAGGGCCTGGGACGAGACCGGCCTTCCAATAACCTAGGGCCTGGAGCGAGACCAGCCTTCCAATGACCTAGGGCCTGGAGCGAGACCGGCCTTCCAATGACCTAGGGCCTGGAGCGAGACCGGCCTTCCGATGACCTAGGGCCTGGGGCGAGACCAGCCTTCCAATGACCTAGAGCCTGGGAACGAGTCAACTCCAAACATAGGTGGAGACTACAGTTATCTGGGATCCTGAAACCCTCCAACTTGGTGTTTCAGAGATGATTTCACTAGCATTGCTTTTTAAAAACCACCCAGTATGTGCACAGGGTAGGCCCCCCAGTGGGGCACAGCGGTGGCACTGCGCCCTGTGGTGTCGGAGGCCAGTGCAGAATCAGGGTGTGGTTCCTGGGTCAGACCTGTGCACCCCAGACATGCACCCGCAATCCTGACTGGCCGGGAAAGGCCAGAGACAACAGCTGTGACGCCTGTTGAGGATGCTTATTTTTCTTTTTACCTCTCACGAAAGAAAGAAAAAAATGTGGGCAGGTAAACACATGACCCGTGGTCATCATCAGAGTGCCACCAGCAAGGTCTGGGGGACGTGCTTCTACCTGCGCTTGCCTGAGCATGGAGGGCTGGGGCGGTGAGAGCAGCTCCCTTCCCGCTGAGCATGGAGGGCTGGGGTGGTGAGGGAGTGCTGGGGTGGTGAGAACAGGCCCCTTCCCGCTGAACATGGAGGGCTGGGGCGGTGAGAGCGGGCCTCGACAATGGGCTTCACTCACCAGGTTTGCCCTCCACACCGCCCAGGATCGCCAGGCGCGCCGACATCAACCCGAGCCCCAGGTAGCTGTGGAGTAACATCTGGGTGAGGGTTGCCCCCGACCTGGACCCAACATAAGCAGAAGACATGGGCTTGGGCTAAGGCAGTTGGTGGGCCACTCTGCTTCTTCTAGAAACCTCCTTGCCTCCTTGCAGGGTTCAGGGCCCTGAGTGAGAGCCCAATGTGAGGGCCAGTGATGCGGCCTGGGCTCATCTAGGAGCTGTGGGTCGCTGGTGGGTGGCACAGGCTCGACCCCAACTGTCACGGAGTGCTTGTGCTTTACAAAAACATCTACCAAGGTGCCACATGGCAAACAGGTGGGCTGGAAAATTCCTGCAGCGTCCGTGGGTTCCTCCCTCTCCTTCTCAAACCTCCTCCAAGCAGAATAGAGTAAGCATAGGAGAGGAAATGTGATTTTACTGTACAGAAATTTTAAAATGGAAGAGGAGGAAGGAGGAGCAGAGAAAGGCTCCAGGTAGGTTCTCAGCTGGGAGATACCGGGACAGGCATCAGTGACTGGGACCTGGTCACCCAGGAGGCAGGGTGCAGAACTCGAGGGCAGCACAGACCAGCTGAGCTGCATGCCTGCGGCCCCCCTCTTCACCCACACCCCCAGCCACACACCCTTAGACCAACCTGTAGGAGTAGAGCCTGTAGGTCCTGTTAAACACCTGGAGAGCAGTCAGGTAGCCGGGAGGTGAGGTCTGCAGGGTGCCCTGGGGAAGAGCAGGTGGGCCCATGTTTCCCTAATGTGTTTTTAGAAAACTGCCTCCCCCATCCCACGCCCTCAATTCATTAGGAAAAAAACAGGGATAATCGGATGGGTTCGATGAAGGGAGCTTCTCCTTAAGTTCTGTACTGTGAAAGAACACAGAACAAGCAACGAAAAACCCGACATCCAGGAAGAACTTCCTTTTCCTCAAATGAGAAACAATTTACCCATTTCAACAAACACGCCCAAGACAGTCACATCAAGAGATTTACGTGCTCCAATTTACATGCCCGTCCCACTGCAAACTAACAGTAAGAGGCAAGAATGTGGGCAGACAGGAGTTGCTCCCACAGCAGTGGGTGGTCTGAACCTGGAGTGCTTTATCTCCTTTAGAACACCCATCTTGAAACTCAGTGCGGTAAAAGGGCTCCTTTTTTCTCTTCTTAATGAGCTATTGTTACATACAATTTTACCTATTTCTAACTGGACCAGTACTTGATATCTACAGATTTTTTCAGATTATTTTTAAAGAGAATTATTTTATTTAACTTTATTTACTTATTTTAATTTGACCAGAGAGGGATAGAGTGAGAGAGTGAGGGAAAGTGAGAAAGCAAGCTGCCAGGTCCAGGACTTGAACCGCGGATGGCCATGTGGGAGTCCAGTGTCCTCAACCACCACACCCCCTGCTGGCCCAGATTTTTTCAGATTATAAACTCTTATCTCCCACAGTCCTCTACACTGAAATTATAAATTCTTCTTTAAAGAATTTAAAGGCCGTTAGTAAAGGCCATCACAGACAATCAGCGCACGCTTGCAGAGTAACCTTGGGGCAGGTTCTGAATGTTCACAACATAATGTCCAATGTTAAAGGAGGTGAAAATGTCTGTATCCTCTGTTTATTACATACCATAAACGTGCTCTTAAGGACCATTCTATAACTTACAAAAATGCATAAGGATTATATGTAAATCATAAATAATAAATATTTAAAGAGAAAAGAAGTTGCCTGAAATCATAAATGTCCAACAAAAAAACTGAGGGAACAAAAAGGACATTCATCTTGAGGGCTGGCCTTGTAACCTAGTGGTTAAGGGAGCCAGATTCCACAGCCCACCATGGTTCAAATCTTGGCTTGATCAACACACCAGGTGTGTGTGCGCATGTGCCCCAAATCCTGACAGGAAAAGTAATATGGGGAATGGGAGAACAGATGAAGAAACAGAGAAGGAGCTGCGGTATAATCACCACACCCCATGGGGGGGTGCCCTTCCCCTTCTGAGCACATGTACCCTCTGGCAAATTAAAAGAAAAAAGGGACCAGCAGATGGCATAATGGTTACATCACTGGACTCTCACGTCATCAACTGTGGTTTGAGTCCAGGACCTGGTGGCTTAAAACTCACACTGGGTGCGTGTGGGTGCATGCCCAAAATCCCGAGAGGAGAATGAAGAAGGGATTGTGACATGACCTTCCCTCGGGGGGTGATTTCTTTCTTTCTGTCTCTCTGGCAAGCGCAAGCAGCCTAGAGCAAAAACTTCTTCTTGGGACCAGCAGTTAGCGTAATGGCTATGTCGCTGCACTCCCATGTAGTCAATTGCAGTTTGAGTCCTGGACCCGGCGGCTTAAACTCACGCTGGGCACGTGTGCGTGCGTGCCCAAGATCCCGAGAGGAGAATGGAGGAGAAGGGATTGCGGCGTGGCCATCCCCCCGGGGGGTGATTTCTTGCTTTCTCTCTCTCTTTCTGGCGAGCGCACGTGCCCTATAGCGAAAACCTTTCCAAAAAAAGAAAAATAAAAACCACCTCTTTTTTTTTTTTGGAGAGGTTTTCACTATAGGGCACGTGCGCTCGCCAGACAGACAGAGAGAGACAGAGAGACAGAAAGCGAGAAATTACCCCCCAGGGGGGATGGCCATGCCGCAATCCCTTCTCCTCCATTCTCCTCTCAGGATCTCGGGCACGCACGCATACGCGCCCGGCGTGAGTTTTAAGCCACTGGGTCCAGGACGCGAACTGCGGTCAACTACGGGGGAGTCCAGCGACATAGCCATTACGCTAACTGCTGGTTCCCACCACCTCTTCTTAAAAACAACAAAATACATTTTTCTGCAAAGGGCTTGAAGCCCCCCACCTGTGAATTGGACTAAATGACGTCTGCTCTTGCTCTTTCCCTGGAGCCCCCTCAGGGAGGGGAGGCGACCACTCCCATTCTCTGGGCAAAGGTTTCCGGTGGTTACCTAAGTCACTCCACCAAAGACCAAACGTCTGTTTTGCTTTCCAGGCAGAAGCACTACCTGTGGCTGTTTCCTTCGGAAGGAGAAGTGACAGAGGCTCAGAGGGGTACGGCGTCCTGGGCTGGCCCTGCCTGCCTGCCCCACTGGTGGGTTACCTCGACCCTCGGAAGGAAGGTGATCTGAGTGGATCCTCCGCCCAAGTCCAGCACGCCCACGGTGCTCCTTCCCGGGGTCTTCAAACTGCCTAGAGCAAGAGAGCCAGGGCATGCATGTTAGCAGGGGAGTGGCAGGGAGAGCAGCAGGGATGCTAGGGAGAGGGCAAAGTCAGCCCCTCCAGGGAGGGGAAAGCAAGACAGAGGTCCCTACATCTGCCGACACTCTCCATCCGAAGGCGCACTGTATGTCTGGGGACAAGTGCACCAGCTCTGTGAGCTGTGGCTCTGATCTAAATAGTGACAGGACAGCGCCAGCCTTTGGGGAGCGTACCGGACTTCCAGGTACCAGACCTCCAGGTGTACTGCGAAGGAGGCTGCTGGACCATCCCTCAGGCACTGGCTTCTTTACTTTTTTTTTACCTCCTTGGCCAATTGACTATTTCATCTTCTTTTTTAAGGATTTTACCATAGGGCATGTGTGCTCATTGGAGAGAGAGAGAGAGAGAGAGAAAGTGAGAGGGAAAGTGAGAAATCACGCCCTGGGGGGATGGCCATGCTGCAAACCCTTCTCCATTCTCCTTCTGGGATTTTGCCTGTGTGAGTTTCAAGCTGCCAGGTCTGGGACTCGAACAGCAGTCAGCCGTGTGGGAGTCCAGCACTCCACCTGCTGGTCCCACCGACTATGTGCCTAAAATGACATGTTGTCATCCGTACGTGGGGGTACAGTGACCCCCAGAACGTGAACACTGTGGGGCCCATGTCAGGGTGGCCAGCCGGCCCAGCACCTTGGCGTGTGCTGTGGCTGTTGGGAACGTGGGAAACTCGGAGACACAAGAAGTGGGCGGACCATGCTCTCCCGCTGCGCTTCCAATACGAGGCAGGTGGTGGGAGACAGGTGCCGACCTGCGATTCTGCCTCTGTTAACCGACATCACGGCACTCCTGCCAGCCCAGCCGGCCCCACAGTCATCCTGCGCCCGCCACCTTCACGTGTGAGGATGTGCTGCAGTTCCCTGGGACAGCTGTCTCAGTCACACCATGTCTTCCGGGCTTGCCCATTTAGTGGCAGATGACAGGATGCTGTCCTCTCAATAGCTCTGTGTGCTTGTGTTACTATTTCTTTTTTTTTTTTTTTTTTTTTTTTTCTGGAGAGGTTTTTGCTTTTAGGGCGCGTGCGCTCGCCAGACAGACAGAGACAGAGAGACAGAAAGCAGGAAATCACCCCCCAGGGGGGATGGCCACGCCGCAATCCCTTCTCCTCCATTCTCCTCTCGGGATCTTGGGCACGCACGCACACGCGCCCAGCGTGAGTTTAAGCCACCGGGTCCGGGACTCGAACCGCGGTCAACTACGTGGGAGTCCAGCGACATAGCCATTACGCTAACTGCTGGTCCCCTTGTGTTACTATTTCACATTTTCTTCATCCACTCAAGATGCAGACTTCTCTCATCTCCCTACACTGGACCTGCAAGGCCTCCTCTCTGACTGGCCACTTCCTGAAGCACCTGAGTAGCAGGGAAAATCCCACCAGGAATCTCCCCCCCCCCCCCCCATATATACATCAGACACTGATCTTTTCCCCAATCCCAGTAAAGGGACCGAAATCAACCTGCGAGATAGCAGGTGGCATGGTGGTTAAGGAGCTGGATTCTCATGTGGTCAACTGAGTTTCGAGTCCCGGACCTGGCGGCTTGAAACTCATGCAGGACATGTGTGCATGTGTGCCCAAAATCTGAGGAGGAGAATGGCATAGGAGGGATTGCAGCGCGGCCATTGCCCCGGGAGATGATTTCTAGTTTACTGTCTCTCTGGCAAGAGCACACCAAACAAACAAACAAACAAACCTCTCAAAAAAGAAAAAAATCAACACATGACAAGAATAATCCAAGAATGACGACTCCATGCCAGCTGTTTCTAGAACATTTGTTTCCTGCTCTATCTGCAGCAGCGGAATTCAACGGTGAGGTACCCAGCAGGCATGTCACATCTGATAGCTGAAGACAAGACTGGCTTTATCATTCCTTCTTTCAGGAATGAGAGGACAGGCTTCTGGGATGCTCTGCAGGGACATGAGGGCCATGCTGGCCCCAGGAGTTCATTTCCGCCCACCCCACACCCAGCCTGGGGCCAGCAGCACTGTGGCTACCTAAAGAGCAGACACGGCCCCTGCCCTTCGGAAAGCTTCCCCCGCCCCCGACCTCCTTGATAGGCATGTGTGAGCTGCTACCTTTAGGATGGAGCGGACACGCACCTGTCAGGAAGTTGACGGTGATCCACGCTGAGACGCCTGAGAGAGAGCAGACAGCATTGCGGTCACTGAGACACCATCAGCGCAACACGCAGGACCACTACATGACTGCTTCCAGATCTCGCGAGCACAAGACGGCCACTTCCTCACGTCCCGCAGCCTTCAGGCCCCACACAGAGAGAAGCATTTCTCATAAACTGATTCAGTGGTGCCTGGAGGGCTGTTCTAGAACATGCCATACTCAGACCTAGTACTCTACCGAATACTGGTGGTTCTTCATCACCAGCTTCGTCTTTTGGAAGAGGTAGGAAAAGACACCAATTCCCCTGCCCATCCCACAACAAACTCACTAAGGCCATATTTAAATCAAGGGCTAGGGACCAGCAGTTAGCATAATGGCTACGTTGCTGGACCCCCCACGTAGTTGACTGCGGTTTGCGTCCTGGACCCGGTGGCTTAAAACTCACGCTGGGCGTGTGTGTGTGCGTACCCAAGATCCCAAGAGGAGAACAGAGGAGAAGGGATTGCAGCGTGGCCATCTCCCCTGGGGGGGTGATTTCTCGCTTTCTGTCTCTTTGTCTCTCTCTGTCTGTCTGGCAAGTGCACGTGCTCTATAGCCAAAAAAAAAAAAAAAAAAAAAAAAAAAAAAAAAAAAAAAAAATTAGCAAGGCAATAGCCACATTCTAAACATGGCAGTAACTGTGATTCTCTCCAAACATTTTTAAAAAACTATTTTAAAATTTGCTATAGAGTATATGGACTCTCCAGAGAAAGAGAAAGTGAGAAAAGCACCCCTGAGGGAATGGCCACACCACAATCTCTTCTATTTTCCTCTTGGAACATGCAAGCACATGCACCTGGCATGTTTGTAAGCTGCCAGGTCTGAGATTTGAACCAGGTAGTTGCCCATATGGGATCCAGCCACTTTAACCACCATCCCACCAGCTGGCCCTCCAAATGTTCATATATACCAAGGTCAAAGTCGGTCAGATGAGAACCTTGGACACTGGCCCGCAGACTCCTTGGTTACTCCCCCACCAAGAAGACCCTCCCTCATGGATGTCTGAACAGCAGCACTGCACAAGCTCGAAGAGAAGGGCTTTCAGAGACCCTACCTTCATCTGTTCCATTCATGATGGAAACACAGTCATCTCCAACGAGGAAAGGTGAGGCCTTGAATACTTCTTCCACCTAGATGCAAAGACAGGCACCATTTTATGCCCTAGGGCAAGGTCAGTGGTCACAGATGCACTGTGTGTCCCTCAGATGGTACAAATGCCAGGCAGGTCAGCACCGACAGAGCACAGAGCGTATCTCCATTAAGCTTCTCTAACCCTCTTCAGGGAGCGTCCTCACTTAACGCCCTCCCTGGGCCAGCGAGATGCAGGCTGTCCTGGTGAGCCAGGCATAGCCTAGACTGGAAGGGATTGGTGAACCAGGGCGAGCTGGGTGACAGAGCCCACTGGGCCTCCAGACACTGCCCTTAGGGGTGGGAAACCTGGAGAGCTGAGCTCAGACCCAGTGGGCACTGACCAGGGAGGCGGCTCCGCAAGGGGTTGATAATGGCGGTGATTGGCCTTCCCTGGTACCAGCTGCCATTTAGGGGTATATCCTTCTCCCTTCTCAGCAACTTCTGCACAACTGCACACCCTACCCGCACCTGTGTCCCGCAGTCCAGCTAGAGGGGTCTACGGGACGCCATCCTTCTGTGGGTGGTTTAGAAACGGCAGAGAGGCCAAGGAGGACAACCTTGCTTACAGCAGCTTCCCTGCTTCACAGGGCAGGAAGAGTCACTCTCGGCCCCACTGTAGAGTGCTGGAGCAGCTGGGGACATGTGGGTCAGTGGGAGTGCTCAGGGCTGGGAAGATAGGGGACTGAAGGACTTCCTGAGCCCCGCCCCATGAGAATGGCAGAGAGGACTTGAACTGAACTGTCAGCCTGTAGACCCACAGTGAGGCCGGACCAAGGGCCCTTCGAGTTTTCTTATGATGAAACATTCATTCCAGAAAATGAAGACAGCTCTTAATGCCGTGAGGAAGAAAGTGTTGCTCTCCCACGCACATGTGACACTGTGACCTTTTCCAGGGTTCCTCCTTCAGGAGGCTTTCTGCGTCCCACCTGGCGGCCTGACACTGGTCACATGTCCTTGGTTATCACATGTCCTCCACCCCAGTGGGAAGTGGCCAAGCTCACCTTCTGCAGCAACTTCTGAGCCTTTTCTCCCGGTAACAGGCGGAGCCCAGCTGTGGCCTTGAGGACCAGAGGTGTGGCCTTCCAGAAGTCAAAGGGAATGTCTTGTTTCGCAACATCTAGTAGCTCCTGGATTCCCTGGGAGCTCTGAGGGTGGGACACACAACAGGGCGTGTCAGACATGGAACCCGGGTCACACGTGCACACCCTCATCTTATCAACGTGAAGTTTTCTAAGTTTCCCAATCAGCAGGGAACTATAATGCAGGTGGTACTGGTGGGTGTGGGGGACATAGGACCCAGGCAACCACAGAAAAACGCCCCGGCAATGCATTGAGGTAAGGTAAGGACAGGTTGAGAGCCACGAGGGACTCCTGCCATCATCCCACTGCAACCTGGCAACCAGAACCCACTCCCAGCCTGTTGCCAACCTCACTGGGGACCACAAGTAAGTCCCAACTTCCCTCGACATCATGAGGACATGGACACCAGTGAATTTCAGGGATCCTCGTGTGCTGAATCCCAGGAAGAGCTACACTGAGGAACCACGCTGCTGCCAGATGCTCAAGCTCCCGGCCTGAGGAGGCCCTGTCTCGGTATGGGCGGGGGCAGCTGGGAAGGTGTGGTTGGTGACCCATGGGAGGGAGCCCTCCATGAGGGCAACCAGCTAATGTCTTTTCAAGGGAAAGGACACATTCCTTCCACCCACAAACCCCACCCTAGGAATTCATCCGGGGGCTAGCTGTGGTACACACACCACTCGACAGGCTGAGGCCACACAGGAGGCCTGCGTTCAGATCCTAGCCCAGCCCTGAAGCCGGGCATGGTGGGACACACCTGTGGTCCCAGCTACACGGGGGGCTGGGACAGGGGAATCAGAACATAGTGAGATCCTGTCTGAAAAAAAAAAAAAAAAAAAAAAAAAAGAATCCTTCTGAGATGGCCTTGACACGTGAGCCATGATGTGTGGGTGACAGATCGTAGCCTTTTTGTTACTGCAAGAGCGGCAGCCTGGACACTGTCTCAAGGTCCTCAGGAGGGGCCAGTTCCAAGAAGCTACACGCAACACACACTGTGGATGTGGCCAGAAAAGCCAAGGAAGTGTCACCCACACTGACGGTGAACGATCTCCGTGCTGTACCTCGGGAACAAGAGCCAAGCGTGACAGTGGGAGGACTACTCTGTTGTGTGTGCAGAGAAGAGGATAAGAACACAGACGCCTTTGCTCATGCACACATGGGCTAGTTCTCGAAGGATCCTAAGACACCTTCCTCTGTGAAAATGGCCTTTTGTGCCAAGGAAAGGAACTGGCTCTGGGAAACCACGGCCGAAGACAGGAGCGGGTGGAGAAGTAACCCTAGAGCAGTTACCTTCTCGACGTCATCGGCGTAGGCAGACAGACCTGGCTTCAGTGCTTTGAAGGTTTCGTGGGTCAAGGTGGGAGTTTCTAAAAGGCAAACATGTTCAAAGGAGGGGTTTAGCTGTGAATACACACACAGACACATGAACATGCACAACCATGACTGGCCATGCGTGTCAAAAGCAGCCGTCTGACCACACAGGCAACCCAGGGCATAGGGCCCTTCAGCAGTTCCTTGGCTAACATCTGCCCTTTTTGTTCAGTGTGACACTGAATGTTTTGCCAGAATTTTATCTTTTATTTTTTAATCAACTTTTTTTTTTTTGAGAGGTTTTCGCTATAGGGCGTGTGCGCTCGCCAGACAGACAGAGACATAGAGACAGAAAGCGAGAAATCACCCCCCAGGGGGGATGGTCACGCCGCAATCCCTTCTCCTCCATTCTCCTCTCGGGATCTTGGGCACGCATGCACACGTGCCCGGAGTGAGTTTTAAGCCACCGGGTCCGGGACGCGAACCGCGGTCGACTACGTGGGAGTCCAGCGACATAGCCATTACGCTAACTGCTGGTTCCCAATTTTTTAATCAACTTTAATAAGGGTAATTTATATACCAATCCCTCCCCCCAAAAATAACTGTACCCATTTAAGTGATAATTCTAACATAGTTAATTTTTATTGGTTCAACAAACAGAGGAACAGGATAAATGATTCCAAAGTGCAAATCCTTTCCTGGCTTCTGGGGCAGGGTTCTGAAGTTTGGTTGGTTGTTTTTTTCTTTTAAAAACAATTGCATGTTTAAAATTGTGAGTAGTCTGGACTCATATTTACACAGCAAGGAATGGGGCAGGGGCATACTGTGGCCCAGGGATATCCAGCCAAGTTCAGACTCAAAGACCCAGGAGGAAAAGCCAGGCCAGAAAAAATATCAAGGGCAAAACGTTCTGTGGAGACTTTCTTTCCAAAGATAAAACCCAGGAATACGACTCAGAGGGTCCAGATGTGCTCTCTGAATTTGGCTTCAGAATCAGTTTTGGAGGTAAGAGGCTATAGCGTCTAGATATGTACTATAATAAGCTAAAAAATAAGGCAGGTAGTTAAAAGTAAATGAAATAGCCCACAATAGCTTTGGGGAGGCTGCTGAAAGTGTCCAGAGCCAACAGATTAAATCATGCCAAGGTGGTGTCTACTAAAGGTATCAGAAAGTCAGCTGAGACCCAGGGAGGAAGGACCGGAGTGTGACCTGCAGACCTGCCCGGCTGGGAACGCTTCCTGGCCACAGATCCACAGATCGGAGGGACATACCCCAGAGGGCAACCCTCAGACCGACAGACACAATGGGGCCCAGACTGAAGGGAGGAGAAGAGAGGAGTGGGACGAGGAGCAGGGGGGTCTCCTGACAGCAGGAGCCACCCTCCCTCCAACTCACAGCCCTTGGCTCCCTGGGAGGCAAAGCCAGGGTGGGGTTGTGGGGATTGTGGGAACAGAGGCCCTCACCCTGTGGCAGCTCCTGGCAGCCTGGGTTGCAGGTCTTTGGCTGAGGTTACTTCCTTCCTTAACTATCTGGACATGACGTCTGGCCCAAGTCATGGTCCCAGCCACCCAAGCTGCCAGTGACCAGGGAAAGAGGACTATTTAGGAGATAGCAATCTGGGACTACTGAGACGTCGGAAGTCAGATGCCAGATGCTAACCCTGAGTTAGCGTCCCTGGGAAACTGCACTTCGACAAGATCCCAGGTGAGTCCAAGGGAGGGGGTCCAGGCCATATCATCCCTCAAGGGGAGAAGACCCAAGAGCTCTGCTGTAAGAGGTGGAGAAGGAAGCACCATGGCTTCAGGAGGCTCATGGTTGGGGGAGGCTCATAGTGGGGGAGGCTTACAGCTAGGGGAGGCTCACGGTTGGGGGAGACTCATAGTTGCGGGAGGCTCAGGCTCACGGTTGGGGTGGCTGGGATACCTCCAGGTGGCCGGGCGAAGTGGAAGATGTGTACGCGGGTGCCAGTGCTTCCTGCGTCAAACATGATCCCGTAGAAGACCTCATGACCACGTGCAGCCGTCCCTGGGGGGCTGTGGGCCTGCTGGCTCCACCGGGCCGCTGAGGCCGCGCTGGCAATGCTGAAGAAGGCCTGAGTGGCAGAGGCCCGGTGCCACTTGATGTAGGCGATGTAGATGAACAGGCCCACGCACAGCCCCAGTGGGTAGGCCACCTTGGCCATCCGCAGGCTCCCGTGACTCGGTCTTTTCCTCATCTCTCTGTCTGCCGAGGACCGTGCCGCAGCTGTGGGCAGGGTGGGCCAAGGGCGGAGGGGGGCACATCAGGCTGCAGCTTCTGCCAGCCGGGAGGTCCTGGGCCCAGGGCCCAGGGCCCAAGTGCCCCCCAGAAACAGGCCTACACTCTAACCCCCCCAACCCCAGAACCAGATGCGTTGCTTGATCCTCGGAATGATTCTGGAAGACGTGATCTCACGGAGGGCAAACTGAGGTTAGGAAGGATGACCTGCCGGGGTTACACCCCCTGCACATAGTGGCCAGGGTGCCAGCCAGACAAAGGACCCAGAGGAGCAGTGCTGTTCAGGTGAGAAAAGCCATGTCCCCAAACCATGAAGGAACAGAAACCAGACCCCCAGCCCTCTCAGTCCTCACGCAGGCCTCCTTGGGCAATTTACCTCTCAGAAGGTTTAAAACCCGGTCCTTGGTGACTACAGCACACTGCTGCCAAGGGGGAAGTAATTCTGTCCTTTCAAAGCCTACACCAATTCTGCCTAAGTAGCAAAATAAATCTGGCACCATGTTCCTGGGTCAGCACCCCCAGATGAAAGCACTGGTCGTTTCACTGGCTGCTCCCAGCAAGGCAGCCTGTGGGATGAGGCTTCGAAGGACCTAGAAGCAAGGAGCCTGGGCCTCAGGGCTGCTCTGCCCTTGGGGAGTGTCCACACCTGCCTATCCCTCACTCCCAGGCTATCGTGGTGAATGTGGTGACCACTCTGGGGGACGGGAGCCAGGGTGGTGCCAGGCTGGAGCAGGCTCTACCCACAGCACTGTGAGACTGGACGAGGCCAGCGAGGTCTCCTCATCTGTGAGGCAGGGCTGCTCACAGAAGAGCCTCAGTCGACATGCCCAGGGCATGCTGTGGGGAAAACACACACCAAACGCAAGCTTTCCAGGGGCCAGCAGGGGGAACAGCCCCAGGAACCAGTGTGGCTACACTGCCTGAACGGGTCAGGCCTATGGAGCCTGCATACCAGCCTTGAGGCTGCCTGAGAACAGAAATGGAGCAGAAGGGATCCATGGGGGAGCACAGAGCCCAGGCCATCCTCAGTCCTTTCTATCTAGACCCACAGGCCCCCAGGGTTAGGAGGGACAGTACTGCTTCTGTGGCCCCGCCTGGGGTGAAAGGCCTCATAATCAGGGTCAGCCCTGTTCCTCGAGCTGGGCCAGGGGACATTCTCCCTTCCAGGAGCATCTGCAATGCACAGGGCTAGAAAGGCTTCCCTGACAGGGCGAGGAGCACATACCTCCAGTCCCCGCCTCTGCCTTCTCTGGGGCTCTCTGGGCCTCATGGCACTGGAGGGCTTCCCACTGCTCTCGGACTGGTGTTGTGGGCCCCTGCCCATCCTGGCCTACCTCACACCTCTTTGACCCTTGTTCATGGTACTCCAATAACACCATGCTTCCTTCTGCCCCAAAGCTTCTCCCTGTCTCTCACCTACCCTAGAATGCTAGTCTTCCAGCATGGTCAACCGTCTTCCTCCTGAAGCCTCTGCTAAGATGTTGCTGCTACCTTCCTCAGTGCCCAACCTGAGCCCCTCAGGAACTCGAGCTCTCTGAAGCCACCATCACCTGTGATGACATGTGCCATGGGCTTAGCTCTTGAAGAGGTGTCTCCCCTCTAGCCATGAGCCCCAGGGGCAGGGGCTCAGCTTGTCTTGTGCTGCTCCCATCTAGTACAGCACATGTGCCCTGATCTAGAATGGAACAGGATGCTTCTTCACCCCCACCATCTTCCCCAACGCCTAATGGCAAACTGAATTCAACAGTGCACTGAAAGGATTGTACTCCACAACTAAGGGGGTTTGTCCCTAGATGGCAAGGATGGTTCAACGGGTCAAAGCAATCAACATAATATGCCACATTAACCGAATGAAGGAAAAAAGGGATCTCAGTTGAGGCAGAAAAATCCATCACCTTTCCATAATAGAAACAATTAACTGGGACTAGCAGTAGGCGTAATGGCTATGTTGATGGACTATCACAGAGCCAACCACGGTTTGAGTCCTGGACCCGGTGGCTTAAACTCACGCCGTGCGTGCATGCCCAGGGTCCTGAGAAGAGAATGAAGGAGAAGGGACTGCGGCACTGCCATCCTACCTGGGGGGTGATTTCTCGCTTTCTGTCTCTCTGTCTGTCTTTTTGGTGAGCACACACGCCCTATAGCAAAAACCTCTCAAAAAAAAAAAAAAAAAAAAAAAAAAAAAAAAACCCAAAAAAACAGTTAACAACTAAGAAGAGAAGGAACCAGCTGAACATAGTAAATGTCACATAAGAAAACTCCATAGCTAACAGCATACTCAATGGTGGAAGACTAGAAGCTTTTACTGTAAGATCAGGAACATGAAAGGATTCTACCCACTGAGAAAATATCCTTCATATGTCATCGCCTGTGTCCAGCCCTCAGGCCTGCATCACTGCCCTTATCGCCACATGATGGCACCATGGCCCTGGGAGTGCTTGCAAATAGACCTGCCCGGGAGTGCATGTGGGCACGTGGCGGGGCACGTGGTGGAGCACGGAGCACAGGCAGGAGTCACTGGTTGTGATCTCCAAACCACAGGTGCTTTATAGCTTCTCCTTCCCTATAAATGTAAGACTATTCTAGACAACCAAAACATATGAACTTCCATGTACATAACTACTGAATTACACACCAACAAGGTCAGGACAACACTTACAAAGAGAATGCCGTTTCCAGGGAGTGCAGTACCAGGAACTCTGGCCCCCGGGCCACCTCTGAGATCTAAATGCCAGTGTCGTCTCATTAGGGTAAGGTGTCTGAGCATAGGTGAGGCATTGGAAGGCAGGGTGAACAACATTTCTGTGGGTACCCTGAGCACCCCAGTGTGCTCATCAGATCCCCCCGAGAGACTCACTGAGAAAAGGTCCATCTTAGTTGAGTCAGTTCTTTAAAGGAGAGATCATAGAGTGAGGCGGTAAGGAAGGTACACAAGGCAGGGAACCATGGGGAGGAGGGACCTCCTCGTCAGGTCCAGGCAGGAGTCACAGAGGACAGTCTGGGTGTGCAGCAGTGCTGTCAGAGGAAGGAGCCTGCCCGTTTCTGGGGCTGGCTTTCAAGGACTGGGGTCAGTAGGCTGGCTCTCAGAAATACAAGATCTATTTGACCTGGGTTGGCGGCTGGCTAATCTGTTGGCTAGTGTCTTGACTACGAACAGCTGCCACAACATGCAAAATATGTCCCTAAATCAAGGCACATCGGCAGGTCTGAATGCACTTCCCTCCCTTCTCCATGGAAACACTGCACACGAACCAGCCCACTCAACACCACCGACTACCCCCTTGTCACAGGATGTGGTGGGAGGAGAGGGCGAGCCAGAGCTCTTCACGCTGATGGCTACCTGCTCTGGTTTTTCAAAGGAGACTCCCGGAGGGAGACAGATCCACTGCACTATATCAGCCAGCTGACGGGGGTGGGGGGGTGGGCAAGAGCAGGGGGACAGAAAATAATTTCTGGATCTGCAACATTATGCTTGCCAGATTTTTCGAGAATGACTGCATAGTTCACACTAACAGGGGAATGTCCCCTAGACTAGCCCTATTCTTTCATGGGTCTTGCACAGGGGGTCTGAGAGAAAGTGCATCCACCGCCCGCCTTCTCCAAGGAACCTCCTTCCCAGAGGTTTGAGAGTCCCCTGCTGGAGGCCATGCTGAGAGGCTTCCGGGTACCCTTTATGAGTAGTAGGAGGGGCCCAGTGCACATAATCCTGTAATACAACTGCCTGGACAGACACCTATACCTGGCCAGGTGGCACATTCCTCCGATGGACACCCAGGGTGAGGGGCTACACCCACTAGGACCTCTGCAGCAATTTCCCCACCCCTTCAATATTCCATGACTTCCAGGAGCACTTAAGATAAAAACGGCTCTCCCTTCCCTAGGCCTACTCCTTCCATCTCCCCCCCCCCCCCCGCCCCGCCCAGCCCCGCAGTCAGCTCAGGTGGAAACACCAGGCCGCAGAGCATCCCTAATGCCATAATGCCAGAGTTACACGTCCTAGCTTCCTCTGCATAGTCTGATCTGCGCGTTCCTGTCTGTTTCTTGGGCTTCCCAGAGCCCCTGAGATCCAAGAGGGGAGGGGCCTGCCTGTCCCGCCCCTATCATCCCTCCCGTCCCTAGCCTTGGGCTGGGGGCGGGTCAGCAAACCGGGTTGAATGAATGAATGAAGCAGGGCCGTAGGCTCCCTCAAGGTGGAGACCCCTGCTTTTTGGCCCACTGAACGCGCTTCCCACGGATCGCGGAGTTCAAACGTCCAGGGAGTACTAATGAAGCTTGTCCCAGCTTCCTGTCCAGAAAAACACGAGGGAGACTGGGGATGCGAGTGACCCTGGGGCAGACCCCCAGGCGGTGCCTCTGGGTACCGGTGGGTGGTCAGGCGCTTGGCTCTGCACCCCAGCGGGCCGCGACCCTCTCGGTTCTTCCCCAGCCTGCAGGCGCACCGTATGTGCATGCGGGGAGGCCCACTTGCAGTCAGTGACCCCGGTCGGGCAGATTGCGCGCCCCTACCCGCCGCTTACCCTGCACGGCGCCCTCTGTCCCACCCACGCTGGCGAGTGCCGTTCCCGGGCAGCGGGCGGCTGACAGAGCGTGCCTTTCTGCTCCTCTGCCCGGCCAGCGTCACCGTGGCCTCCACCCGCGGATTACCACCCGGTAGATCCCGGAGCCTGGGTCCCGCCCACACGTGCGTGCGTCCCCGGCCGGGCAAGGCTTCGCGAGCCTAGCTGCGCAGGCGCCTAGATGAAACGGGCAGGCGGGGGGGCCACCCAGCTGCGCGGGCGCGTGGCGGGGAGCTGCGGCTGCCGGGGCCGGGCCACGCTGCGGAGGTGCTGTTGGCCTAGGGCCTTCCCGCCCAGCGCGCGACTTTATCGTTCTCTCTTGCGCGTAACCGTGCTCATTTCTCCCAGGAACCGGCATCTGGGCGATCTGGGGCGAGGTCCCCGGTGCGGCCCATCTTAGGCCAGATTCTAGGGATACCCTTGACCAATGTCCTCAGGGCGCGGCGGACTCTTTTAGAGCCTGATGGAGTTCCTGTGGCTGCTGAGTGTGACCTGTGTGTGAAGTTTCCTTTATCCCTCCTCGTCTAAATGTCCTTGTTTTTATTTGAAGCAATGCATGATAGAAAAAGCAACCACAACAGGGAAGGCAGTGCCATCAAGTCTCCCCTATTCCTGGCCTAATTTTCTGATCTCTTCTTGGGAACTACCAAGGTTGCCAGCCCCTGACTCCGTTAGTCCTGGAATGCAGGCCCGTTTACCCAGGGGCCTGGGTGGTAAGGGCTGCCCTATTACCCCCAAGTCGTGTTTCCTTTTCTCCGGAGCTAAGGCCTCTTTCCCACTTCCCTTGCTGTAGCGAATGGTGTCTCAGTCAGGAATGGCAACGGGGCACTGGTCACCCTGCCCAATCGTCCTGTAGAAGGCTGCCAAGAGCACTTGTTTGGACTCTGCCTTCCTTTTCCAGGTCATGTCTGAAAGATGGGATTTTTATAGCACTTACCCCTTTGTTGGTGAGCCTAAAGATTGTGTCCATTTGGTTACTTTTGTGTGCATACGCGGGGTATATATACCTGTAGGAAACATTCTTAGGAATGGTATCGGCTCTGGTGAAGGATCTCTCTCTCCCTTTTTAAAAAATACTGGATAGCTATGACTACATTGCCTCCTGACACACACATGCAGCGTGCTAATTTACACTCCCCATAAATAATGTTTAAGAGTGTGGGTTTCTTCACTTTTTCACCAGTGGAGTCTTTCCTAACTTAAATCTTGGCTAAGTCAATAGTTTCAAAAGTATACCTCGCGGGACCAGCAGTTAGCGTAATGGCTATGTCGCTGGACTCCCATGTAGTCGACCGCGGTTCGCGTCCCGGACCAGGTGGCTTAAACTCATGCCGGGCGCGTGTGCGTGCGTGCCCAAGATCCCGAGAGGAGAGTGGAGGAGAAGGGATTGCAGCGTGGCCATCCCCCCTGGGGGGTGACTTCTTGCCTTCTGTCTCTCTGTCTCTCTCTCTCTGTCTGGCGAGCGCACGTGCCCTATAGCAAAAACCTCTCAAAAAAAAAAGTATACCTCGCATACAGTTTTAATTTACATTTTTCTAATATTTAAAAATTCCTTTTCATGGAACTGTGATGGCCCTGCCTCTCTCTTGCTCAGAACACATCTTTTCACTGCCTCCTTTTTCACCATATTTCACTCTTAGAGTTTCTGAAATGTGTCAGAGTTTTGCTAACATAGGCTTTTGCACATGCTGTTCCCTGTTTGGAAAAACCCTTTCACCAGGCCTTTCTTTAGCAGATTCTTCTCATTCCTTAAGATCAGTTCAAATGTCACTTCCTTAGACCATTTTACCCAGTGGCCTCTCCCAGTTATTCTCTATCTCATCACCCTTTGTTTCTTTCATAGCACGTATCACCCGTGAGTATTTATTAGTTCATTTATTTATTGGTATTTTCTTTGTTCCACTACTGAAACGTGAGCCCTAGAGGAGCAAGAAAGTTTGGCCTGTGCTGCATGCCCAGCACCCAGCAGGCTGCCTGGGAACTTCTGGTGCCCACATCCCCTCAGTCCACCTCGGACGTCAGCTCTCTGGCCGGAGTCTGTCACTTCAAGAATCTCTCCTTTAGGGCTTACTCTACAAGCCAGGGATCAGGCAGTTTAGTTGAGGGAAGTTCAACACCCCCAGGGGCACCTGCAGGGCAGTTCTCCGGGTGGCCTTGGACCTTCTTTTGCTTGTGCTTCTCAAGAACAGCTGTAGAAAGTCCTAGAAATGGGGACCAGCAGTTAGCATAATGGCTATGTCGCTGGACTCCCCTGTAGTCGATCGCGGTTTGAGTCCTGGACCTGGTGGCTTAAACTCACGCTGGGCGTGTGTGCGTGCACGCCTAAGATCCCAAGGGGAGAATTGAGGAGAACAGATTGCTGTGAGGTCATCCCCCCCTGGGGGGTGATTTCTCACTTTCCATCTCTCTGTCTCTCTCTGTCTTTCTAGCGAGCGCATGTGCCCTATAGCAAAAACCTAACCTAACCTCTCCAAAAAAAAAAAAAAAAAAAAAGTCATAGAAATGCAACATCTTGACATGAGGAGGTGGTCAGTACAGTCTGCTTTCGTCCCACCTAGTCTCCAAAACAGGTTGTCCTTGAATGTTTTAGTCCTGCAAGTCCTGTCACCCCAGAGTGTAGAATCTGGAATGGGGTGCTTTCCTGAGTCCCTCAGCTGGGATGCAAGTGGAGTAGGCAAAGTTGAGACTGTGTCTGCCTCGGGCAGCTCTCCTGAGCTTTGGGGAACCCATTTGCAATGAATTCTAGGCTTCTGTTGTCCCTAGTTGCTGATCCATAAGTAACAAATCCACTTCCCACAATTCGTTCAGCATGAATGTGTCTGTCTCGTGAGGCTCAGATGAGTTGGTAACCAGTGCACAGGGAGCCTGCTTCACAGCAGCTCTTACTAACTAAAAATAAAGGCCTCAGCCTTCTGTTCTCAGACGAGCAACTCAATCCAGCGGGATTGAGTTTGAGTTACTCACTGTGATAACCAGCCTAGTAATGTCACCTGCTTACTCTTTCTCATGCCTGTGTTTGGGGACCACCTTCCAAATAAACTACCTTCATTTAAGCTCTTGTCTCAGAATACCTTTGGATAAATCTAAATTAAGACAGTATTTAAAATATTAGGTGGCCAGGAAACATTTGATGTATATTTTCTACAAAAATGTGTCATGATTTTCCCGACTACCCTGTATTTGTCTAGGAAATGAACGGATTAATGATGGTGCTTCTGGAGTCTCACTTGGCAACCAAAAGTAGCCATTCAGTCCCACAGGTGGAAGATGATGGAGGCCAGTTGGCATTTTGGCCCTGGGATTGCAGGAGATGGAGCGGATGACTAAGATAGGGGCTATAGCAAACTGTATGCAAGTGCTCTGACAGTGGGAAGGCATGCCAGCCCTCTTAGCTTGCACAATGTAATTAATGGTGAGAGAAGCCAGCTATTTGTGTGGTGCATGTTCAGATGTGCCCTTCTACTCACACCAGGGAGTTAACAGCCAGTCTGATATAGGAAGCTGCATAATGTAGGCGCCACAGCGCCCCTGGTGGCAGGTGCTGCCAGTGCCCTTCCTGTCATAGTCCTGCAAGTTCCCATGATCCTCCACTTCAGGGCTTGCTTTTGGCTAGAGCAGGGCCAACAACTGTAAGAACCAGGGAAGCAAAGATCCTGAGAGCAGCCCTCCACCCATAAGAGGTGTAAAGACCCCAACACCTTGTGGGTATGTCTACATAGACTAGAGCTCCGGTTGTCCAGAGAGGTAATCCACATCTCTCTCCCCTTCCCTGTCTCACTTTCTGCTCCTCTCCTAGGGTTTCCTGGGGTCACATCCCAAATAGCCTACTTGCACTCAAATCCTTTCTCAAAATTTATTTTGGGGGAGAATTTGACCTGGCACCTATTGTTCATAGGCCATTTTGATAATAATATTAAATAGAATATCTTGGTTGCCTCTCTCATTTCTTCCTCTGGTTACCTGAAGGCGACAATCACCAGTTACTGCCTTTCCAACTATTGGGTTGTCAGGAAAATCATGACGTATTTTTGCATAGAAAAACATAGAAAAATATGTCACAACTTTCCCAACAACCTAATAAATCCTTTTTCTTTAACTCCACAGAGAAGCCAGACCCTCTTTGCTCATGTTCAGCCTTCTATTTTCCAAAATCTAGTACATGCATGACAGGATGCAAGGGAAACCTTATCCTGGCCCAAGGGAAGTTGGTTTCATTACTCCCACCTGTCACATGAGCCACACTCTTCCCACACTGTATCTGGTATTTATAGCCATTTTCTATGTTTCTATATCCTCTAATCATTCAGTTTCAGCTTTAGAGTGAAGACAGTGTATATTAAGTGGAGACATATGATGTCTCTTCATAGCCTGGCTTGCTTCACTTGGCAGTAAATCTTCCGTATTCATCCACTTTCTGTCAAAAACCAAGGTCTTGTTTTTCATGGCTGAGTAGTATTCCACAGAGTATATGTGCCACACTTTTTCAATCCATTCATCTGTTTCGTGGGCATTTGTGCTGGTTCCATGTCTTAGCAATTGTGAATAATGCTGCAATAAACATCATTGTGTAAGCACTTTTCTAACTAAGGTTTCTTCTGTCCTTTAGGTAGATACCAAGGAGTGGGATTGCAGGATCATATGGTAGTTCTATTTGTATAACTTTGAGGAATCTCCATATTGTTCTCCATAGTGGCTGGACCAATTTACATTCCTACCATAGGAGAGTTTCCCTTTTTCCGCACCCCCACCAGTACTTATCATTTTTTTTTCTTTTAGTCTTAGTCATTCTGACTGGGATTAAGTGGTATCTCATTGTCTATTTTGGGGATTATTGACTGTGCTTTGGAGGTCTTATTTAAGAAGGCTTTGCCTACCCCAATGTCTCTCAGAGTTTTCCCAGTGTTTTCCAGCAGTAATTTTATAGTTTGAGGTCTTAGGTTTAGATCTTTAATTCACTTGAGTTGATTTTTGTCAATGGCGAGAGGTAGTGGTTCAGATACATCTTTCTGCAGGTGGATATCCAGTTTTTACAACACCATTTGCTAAAGAGGTTTTCCTTTTCCTGCTGGATTGACTGGTACCCCTTGTCAAAAATCAGTTGGGTGTATGTTTGGGAGTTTATTTCTGCAGTCTCTATTTTGTTCCATTGGTCCATCTGTCTGTTTCTGTGCCAATATCATGCTGTTTTGATTATCACAGCTTTGTAGTTTATTTTCAGGTCAGAGATTGAGATGCTGCCCACTCCACTCTTCTTGTGTAGAATTGCTTTGGCAATACGAGGTCTTTTATGATTCCAGACAAATTGTATGATTATCTTTTCTAGATCTATGAAGAATGTCTCTGGCATTTCGATTGGGATTGCATTAAATATGTAGATTAATTTGGGTAGAATTGCCATTTTGATTATATTAATTCTTCCAATCCAGGAATATGGGATATCCTTCCACTTTTTGTGTCATTTTTAATTTCTTTTTATAGCTTCTCATAGTTTTCCTTGTGGAGGTCTTTAACTTTTTGGTTAGATTTATTCCTAGGTATCTTATACTTTTTGTGCTGTGGTAAATGGAATTACCTTTTTCAGTTCTATCTCAGTCTTCCTTTTTTTTTTTTATATTGAAATTCTATAGATTTCTGTACGATGATTTTGTATCCTGCAACTTTACTTATTACTTCCAGGAATTTTTTTTCATGGATACCATTGGGTCTTCTATGTATACAATCATGTTATCTGCAAATAGAGATAATTTCACCTCTTCTTTTCCTATTTGAATGCCTTTTATTTTATTCTCTTTTCTGGTTGCATTGGCGAGGACTCCAGTGCTATATTGAAAAGGAGTGGAGAAAGTGGGCATCCTTGTCTTGTACCAGTTTTTAGCAGAAAGGCTTTCAGCTTTTCCCCATTTAGGATGATGTTAGCTATAGGTTTTTCATATAATGCTTTTATTGTGTTGAGAAATGACCCTTCATGCTGATTTTGCTGAGAGTCTTAATCATGAATAGATGTTGTATCTTATCTGATGCTTTTTCTGCATCAATTGATATGATCATATGGTTTTTTTCTTTCTGTTAAATGGTGTATTATATTTATGGTTTTACATATGTTGAACCAACCATGCATCCCTGGAATCAAGCCTACCTGGTCATGATGTATAATCTTTTTTATATGTAGTTGGATATGATTTGCTAGTATCTTATTGAGAATTTTTGGATCTATATTCATCAGAGATATTGGTCTATAGTTTCCCTTCCTTGTCCTGTCCTTGTCTTTTTAAGGATAAGGAGGCTTCATAGAATGAATTTGGGAGAGTTTCACCCTTTTGGATCTTTAGAAATAACTTGAGCAGAATAGGGATTCTCTCTTCTTTAAAAGTTTTGTTGAATTCAGAGGTAAAGCCGTCAGGACTAGGTGTTTGTTTGTTTGTTTGTTTGTTTGTTTGAGGTTATTTATTACTGATTCAATCTCCTGGATTGTAATGGGCATATTCAAACTTTGTACATCCTTTTGACACAATCTCAGTAGATTACATGTGTCCAGGAATTTGTCAATCTCAGCTAGACTTTCTTCTTCCTTGGCA
Source organism: Tupaia tana (assembly GCA_026018925.1). Taxonomy (NCBI): domain Eukaryota; kingdom Metazoa; phylum Chordata; class Mammalia; order Scandentia; family Tupaiidae; genus Tupaia; species Tupaia tana. Next base: position 59,442,263 of record JAKSZU010000015.1, on the reverse strand, counting down.
TATAGTTGTTCATAGTACCCTGTAATGATGTTTTGTATTTCTATTATGTCTGTTGTTCTATTGCCTGCTTCATTGCAAATTTGATTTACCTGGTTCCTTTCTCTCTTCTTAATTAGTCTAGCTAGTGGTGTATTGATTTTGTTTATCTTTTAAAAGAACCAGCTTTTACTTTCATTTATTTTCTGTATAGTTAGTTTATTTTCTATATCATTTATTTCTGCTTGGATCTTTATTATTTCTTTTTTCCTGGATATTTTTTGCTGTTGTTTTTCCAATTCTTTGAGGCATGATATTAGGTGGTCCATTTGTCTTCTTTCCGTCTTCTTTTTATGTGCACTGATTGCTATGAAATTCCCTCTTATGAGTGCTTTTGCAGTGTTCCAAAGATTATGGAAACTCATGTCCTCATTATCATTGGCTTCCATGAATCTTTTGATTTCAGTCTTTATTTATTATTTTTTTGAGAGGTTTTTGCAATTGGATGTGTGCACTCACCAAAAAGACAGAGAGAGAAAGAGAGACAGAAAGCGAGAAATCACCTCCCAGGGAGGATGGCCACACTGCACTCCCTTCTTCTCCATTCTCCTCTCGGGATCTTGGGCACGCATGCACATGAGCCCAGTGTGAATTTAAGGCACTGGGTCCAGAACTTGAACCGTGGTCTACTATATGGGAGTCCAGCGACATAGCCATTATGCCAACTGCTGTTCCCTTCAGTCTTTATTTCTTCAGTAGTTGGGAAGTCTTTCAGGAGTAGGTTATTTAGTTTCCATATATTTGTGTATTTTGAGGACTTTTCTTGAAATTAATATCAAGTTTAATTCCATCAAGGTCAGAGAAGATGCAGGATATAATTACTATGCCTTTGAATCTGTAAAGGCTTGCTTAGTGCCCTATCATGTGGTCAGTCTTCTAAAAGGTTCCATGTTGGGGTTAGAAAAAGTATTATCTCATGGTTTTGGGGTGGAAAGTTCTATAGATGTCTGTTAAGTCCATTTGATTTATGGTATCATTTAGATCTCTTATCTCTTCTTATTTTTAGTCTAGATGATCTGTTCATGGGAGATGGTGGGGTGCTGAGGTCTTTAACAATTAGCATGTTGCAGTCTATCTCTCCTTTTCGACCTAACAGTCTTTCCTTCACGTACTTGGGTGCTCCTGAGTTCGGTGCATAGATATTTATAAGCATTATAGATTCTTGATGGATTAGCCCCTTTACAACATATATAGTGCCCTTCTTTTTCTCTTTGAATGTTTTTGTTCTAAAGCCAATTTTGTCAGAAATTAGTATCGTGACTCCAGCTCGTTTTTTTGTTTTGTTTTGTTTTGTTTTTTTTTGTTCTCATTTGCATGAGATATCTTTTTTCGGCCCTTCACTTTTAGTCTATGTATGTCTTTATCCATGAGATGTGTTTCTTGTAGGAAACAGATAGTTTCTTTCTTTTTTTTTCTTTTCTTTTTTTCATTCAGCCAGTCTGTGTCTCTTGATTGGAGAATTTAATCCATTAACATTCAATAATGTTATTATCGATATTTTCAGACTTGTCCCTACCTTTAAGTTGGCCATTGTCTTGGTTGTCTTTTATTCCCTTATTTCTGACTTTTCATTCTTTAGTTTTCCTGGAACAGGACTCTCTTTGGAGTTTCTTGAAGAGCTGGTCTGGTGTTGGCAAATTCTTTCAGGTTTTCTTTTTCTGAGAAGATTTTAATCTTTTTTTCCCCCCATCGGAAGGATAATCTTGCTGGATATAATAATCTTGGTTGAAATAGTTTCTCTCTTAACACTTTCAATATGTCTCCCCATTCTTTCCTTGCTTGCATTATTTCCATTGAAAAGTCCAGTGTTAGCCTGATGGGGTGACCTTTGTAAGTCACTTGTCATTTCTCTCTTGCCAATTTTAGTATCTTGTCTTTATTTGTGGTTTTGGCCAGTCTGGCTAAGATGTGCCTTGGGGAGGATCATCTTGGGTTGATTCTATTTGGGACCCTTTGTATTTCTTGGGTCTGGATGTTTGAGTGCTTCTCTAGACTTAGAAAGTTTTCTTCCAGGATTTCATGAAATAGATTTCCCATGCCCTTATTAGTTTCTTCACCTTCTGAGATACCAATTATTTGGATGTTTGGACATTTAATTGAATCTAGTATTTCTCATATATTATCCTCATTTTTGGGGGGTTATTTTCTCTATCTTTTTGGTGTTTTTTTCCCTAGGTCAGATGTTTTATCTTCTACATTGGAGATTTGATCTTCAGCATGGTCTAATCAGCTTTTAATACTTTTGAGAGAGTTTTTGATTTCCTGTATTACAGACTTCATCTCTAATATTTCCATGTGATTTTTCCTTATAGTGTCTAGTTCTTCTTTCAAATCATGGAAGGACTTCCTCATCTCCTGGGGTTCATTGTCTCTTTTCTGTTCCAACTCATATAGTTTGGTCTCTATGAATGTTCTGAATACTTTGTCTGACATTTTAGTAACTTCTGTTTTTTCAAGAGATGGAGAGGAGTTATTGAGCTCTTTTGATGGAGACGTATTTCCTGGTTTCTTCAAACCTGAGGCTCTTCTTCAACTTCTAGCCATTGGGTGATGTATTCACTTTTGGATACCTTTTTGGAGAATGTTTCTGCCACTGGGAACTAGCGTGCTTCCCTTTTGCTGTGGACTGATATGTGCCGAAGTCTCTTTTCTGCTGTGTTTAACAATGTGGTCCCCACAGGAGGAGTATTCTATTCAGGTATCTGAAGAGCAGTTTATCCTTTTTTGTAGGTTGATCAGTAAAAGGGAGGATCCCAGGGAGCCTCACAATACAAGAGTACTTCAAAACTGTGATTCTAGACCTGTCTATCCTTCTGGGTGGGTAGACGATGAGGAGAAGATGACGATATAAGAGGGAAGAAAAAAGAATATGAAAGAGAAAAATGAAAAAGTCACGCACTAGCGCGGCGCTCAATTTTACCACGAGGGCTGCGGATGGAACTGGGCTCTTCTCCATCATTTCTGAATGCACATGTCTGAGAATGTGTTTGGTGTCATTTGTTGAGGAGACAATAGGTGGCAGTATATTACCATAAGGAGGCTGAGGCATCTAAAAATTGCAATTTCACATGGTGTTCTGCATGGCAGGCCTCTTGACCATGTGTATAAGTATACACCGTTTTAATTAATTGTTGGGTGCTCAGCTGAGTTTGAAATCTTTTACGAGACTGAGCTATAAGTTGCTTGGGGTGGCACAACAGCAATGCAGCGCTCTGTGATGGTGCAGCTATGTGAGAAGGTCCTGGGTTTCTGTCTGGTTTCTGCCCAGAGGTCTCTGTGCACACAGGGGCCTACATGCCCATGGTCCTGGTTAGTTGAGGCTGGGGGTAGGAGTTCAGCATGAAGAGCAGTTGAGAGTGCCTTCTTTGTCTGTCCCTCTCTCTGTCTCCCTCTCACATTTTTAAATTGAGGGGCCGGATGATGGTTCAGTGGTGGTACAGTTGGACCGTGTGAGACAGTCCCAGGGCCTCCCTCTACGTGGTGGGGATGTGTCTATCCGTGATCCAGGTTGAGGCTAGCGGTGGATCATGGCATGAAGATTCTGTTAGAGAGGCCAGCAGATGGCATAGCTGTTACATTGGTGGACTCCCACATGACTAACCATGGTTCGAGTCCTGGACCTGGTGGCTTTAAGCTCATGCTGGGCATGTGTACATGTATGCCCAAGATCCCAGGAGGAGAGTGGAGGAGAAGGGATTGCTGCATGGCCATCCCTCCTGGAGGGGGATTTCTCACTTTCTGTCTCTGTCTCTCTCTGTCTTTCTGGCCAGCACATGTGCACTATAGCAAAAATCTCTCTCTCAAAAAAGATTCTGTTAGAGGTGCTTCTCTCTCTGGCCCTGCCTCATGGAATCAGTCAATCAATAAACAAAAATAAATTGAGCCATAGAATCTGGCATGGGACTCAGAAATGATCAGTTTATGAAGAAAAACAAAATTGCAAAGCAGTTCCCAGTCCAGACTCTACTATTCATTCTAAATCATGAGTTTGCATAGATCTTATCCCTTAAAACTGTTACCTTCAGGGCCAGCAGGTGGCATAGTGGTTAAGGCAGCTGGATCCTATACGGCCAACTGTGTGGTCTGAGCCCCAGACCCAGTGGTTTGAAACTCATGCCGGGCGCAAGTATGTGCATGCCCAAAATACTGAGAATAGAATAGAAGAGAAGAGAGTGTGGTGTGGCCATTTCCCTTGGGGGCAATTTATCACCTTCCTCTGTCTTTGTCTCTCTCTGGTGAGTGTACCTGCTGTACAGCAAAAACTAAAAACAAGACAAAATAATGTTAGCTTCAAATGATTTTAATCAAACACCACATGCAACCTGTGGTGTTAAAGTTAATGGAAGCTCTCTCACTTTCTCCATACCTGGGTTTCCCCGCACCTGCAAACACGCATTGTCTCCTCTTCCCAGGTACGTTCCCTGGCCTAGGCCCCCAGCCACCCAGTCACTCTCCTGGAGGCCAGGCCTTCTAGTGAGGTTCTAGGTGCAAGCAAGGAGCGATGTGCTCAGATTTCCTTTATTGACTTCCCCACACTCAAAGTCCACATTCTAGACACGTTCTATGCATTTGTCACCTAACGACATGCACTGGAGAGGATTCCTTATCAATACACACACACAGAATTTTTTAAAGGTCTTTAAAAATTGAGCCATACTTTACACATGGTAATGTGCCCAAATGTTAACTGTGGGACTCCATGGTTTTCACAGATGTTCACAGCTGTGTCATCACACAGGATACAAGACACAGGACATGTGCCTCTCCTAGCAGGCCCGTCATGTCCCTCCCAGTGACATTCCCCTCCATGTCCCCACAAATGCAACCTACAGAGAGAAGGTCAGTTGGGTTTAATAACTGCAGTGTTCTGTTGCATGGGTGTGGTATATTTAGTCACATATTTCCAATCTTCTGCCTTAACAAATAATGATGCAATGACTGTCCTTGAATAGATGTCAGATCTTGTCTTCTCACCTTTACAGGAAGCCCACACTCATCTCATGTAAAAGGCATAACAAGATAACAAGTCTTTCTCTTCTTCTTCTTCTTCTTTTAAAATTTGCTATAGAGCGTGTGTACTCACCAGAGAGAGATGAGAGGGAGAGAGAAAGAAAGTGAGCAAGCACTCCCCAGGGGGACGGCCATGATTCAATCCTTTCTTGTTCATTCTTCTGAGAGTTTGGGCATGCACATGCACCTGGCATGTTTTCAAGCTGCCAGGTTCTGGACTTGAACCATGCTGTCTGCCATGTGGGATCCTGCTGCCTTAACCACCATGCCACTGGCTAGTCCATAACAAGTCATTTTAAACAGAGCCTTCTTACTCTTGCTCCTTCTTGCTGTCATTTCTGTACTTCTCTGTGTACATTCTTGCCCTCTGAATTCCTGTCGCTGCTCTTATCTTACCAGTCAGTACCAAGCACCCCTCTTCTCTCACCTGTCCTGCCCAGATGGACACATTTGAGAGCAGCCTGGGCCTGGAAGTCATAGCTCTTGGCATTTCTGTGCTTGGCACAGTGGCTGACCAATCGAGATCTAACTCAATTCTGTTGGATAAACCAATTCGTATGTCAATACGTTAGACCCATGAGTGTGACGAATGTCCTCAGGAATCAAGCATCTGCTTAATAATTAAGCAACAAAACTGTGTGTGATAACGGACTGTGGGCCAACTCCACATGCTCAGGAGGGGGCCAGCTGCAGTCGGTCCTCTCACCAGGGTGAAGACGCTGGCTCGGGCAGTCGTTGTACACTCGCGGAGTCTGAAATTCAGCACTGATGCGATACTACGCCCAATCCTGTTTCACTGGCCATACTAATGGTGTCTTAAACAAACATATATTTATCTATTTAATTCCATTTGTTATTACTTTTTAATTTGACCAGACAGAGAGAGAAAAAGGGAAAGGGAGAAAGCAAGCCACCAGGTCTGGGACTTGAACCATGGTTGGCCATGTGGGAGTCCAGTGTCCTTAACCACCATGCTACCTGCCAGCCCTCTAATGGTGTCTTTTATAGCAAGAATGAAGGAGAACAAAAACATTCTTTCCTTTAGGCTTCTTTGGACCTACACAAAGCCACCACCACCCCTGGGTGTCTGAAACTCGATTCACTGCTGAGAATGAAAATCCCTGGTCCTTGGGAACCTGGCACCTGCCTTTTAAAGGTGCCTTTCCCACCATGTGCCCAGAAGCCCTCCCACTGGACATGGATGTGTGGCTCCCTCAGAGCACCCGCAGACCCTGGGGTGGGCTGCTTGGCCCTACCGTGGTCAGGTCTCTCAGAGGGCTGGTCTGTGTCACTGCAGAGAAAGGAGGTCACCTCCCAGCTGGAAGGCTCATTTCCCGCACCACCCGGCAGGGAATGCCGCACAGGGAGGACTGTCCCGTGTGTCATTTCTGCTGCATCGATTTTACTGGAAGACTTGGAAGCCACAAAGTCACCTCCTAGTACACCAGAGCTCTGGAGGTTCTCAGGCCTTTAGCCTCTGATCCAATCACATCCTGGGCTTTCCTGGTCCCCTGGTTCGCAGCTGCGCTCTGCGGGGCCTCTCTGCCTCTGTTATCAGTCATCTCCCTCCCCCTACACATGGAGAGAAGCCAGAGCAGAGTGGAGGAGGCACGTTTACACCCTGTCTAATACACCCTCACACACGCATCTCACACCCTCCTACTCACATACATGCACTGCACACACGTGCACACACACCACATACACACTACACACAAAAATGGAGGGGAGTCTTCGTGGCCACCCCCCTTTGCCCAGCCTTCTTGCACTGCCCAGAGCCTTGAGTTGCAGGACTGGGTGTTGCTGCCCCCACGGAACCTCACAGCCATGTCCCCTGCTCTGCTACTCAGTCTCTGCTTGTGGGCCTCACCCAGGACACTCCCTAATGTCTCAGTTACTGCTAGCCCAGATACCTCAGCTGGAGAGGTCTCCACACACCCCACCTAGAGGCTGAGAACACTGACCACCTTTCACACACCTGTCACAGCCATTAACCTTACACCTTCTATGGCAGGTACTTACGGACTGTTTGTGCCCCACCTAGGGCCTAAAGATGCTGGTTCATGGGTTCCTGCTGCCAACGCCGTGATGCTGCTACCTGAACAAACAAGACCTTTATTCTCTGCATGCACCCCACAAAGGGCCTGAGGACACCGGTCTGGGTGCTACAGCTGCCACTGGCTGTGACCTCACCCTTTCAACCATGTCTCATGCACACCCCATCAAGAGACCTGCACCCCACACATGACACCTACTATAGCTGCTGTCCCCTGTGCCACTATTCCTGTGCACTGTGTGCCTCCCATCCAGGATCGGAGAACACCAGTCTCCACACCTGGAAGTCCCTGCTGACGACAAAGCCATGCCACTGCATCAACAAGCACTTGCAATCTTGGCCACAGGGGTACTTGTAAACACTACCGCTATGGATTCCAGTGTAAAAAAAAAACCACAGAGACTGCAGTATGAACCTACCCAGAACTGATGTCGAAGTGCACTGTCCAACTAATGCTGTAAGACTCATCTACAGAAAAAGTTCTTTCCTATCAATTCTACTCCATAAAACCAGAAGCAATGGTTCCATCAGATGCCCAGAATCCAATGCAGGAACACAAGAAACATGAAAAAACAAGAAAACGTGACCACCCCAAAGGAACACAGTAACTCTCTATAACAGACTGCAAAGGAAAGGAACCCCAAGAAGTACTGAGTAAAGCAATTCAAAATAACGATCTTAAGAAAACTCAATAAAATGCAAGAGAATTGAGAAAACAAACCAACAAAATCAGAAAAATGATTTATGATATGAAGAGAAATGTAAAAAATAGATATAATAAAAGAATAGCTCCTGAAGATGAAGAATCACTAAATTAAATACAAAATATAGCTGAGAGCATCAATAATAGGCTAGATCAAGCTGAAGGAAAAAAAAAATCTCAACTTGAAGGTGGAGCTTTTGGAATAAATAACTCAGTTGTACAAAAAGAAAGAAAAAATAATAAAAAGGAGCGAAGAAATCCTACAGGACCTATAGGATGCCATTAAGTAAACAAATATTTATTTCATGGAAATTCTGAAAAAAGAGGTGAAAAGGGGCATAAAAACCAATGTCATGAAATGAAAACTGAAAACTTCTCAAGACTATAGGGAGATATGTACATCCAGGTTCAGGGAATGCAGAGGGTGCCACATAGTTTCAACCCCCAAAGATTTTGTCTGCAACATATTATAGTCAAACTGTCACAAGTCAAAGACATGGGCCGACTCTGCGTCCTGGTGGTTAAGGGAGCTGGATTCCACTAGGCTGACTGTGCAGTTCCAATCCTGGCCCCAATGTCTTCAAAAACACTGTGTGTGTGTGTGTATATGTGTGTGTGTGTATGCATGTATGTGTGTGCACACACATGCATGCCCCAAATCCTGACAGAGTAGAGAACTGGAGAAGGACCATGATCATGCTCCATTGAGGGGAAAGGATTGCTTTTTCTCCCTGTTTTTGTCTTTCCTTGGCAAGTACACACACCTTCTGGATATTAACAAAGAATCCTGAAAACGGCAAGATAAAAGCATTGTCACATAGAAAGGAATCACCCTTTGACTAGTAGTAGACTTCTCAGCAGAATTCTTACAGACCAAGAGAGAATGTGATGATATATTGAAAGCTCTTTCTAGCCAGTAATACTATACTTGGCAAAGCCATCCTTCAGAATTGAAGAAGAAATAAACTATTTTGCAGACAAACAGAAACTGAGAGAATTTATCTCTGCTAAATTGGCTTTCCAGGAAATACCTAAGGGTACCCTGCATCTGGGAGCAGAGGGGGAAATGCCATCATGATGACACACAGAAGTACAGAACTCACCTGTAGAGTAGCCATTGTCTATAGAAATAACCAACTCAGTAAAAATGATAATGCAGTTTGTTTCGAAGCATGAATTTGAGTGATCTAGGCCTGGAGAGGAGGCAAAATATGCCTTTCTCTTGGGATGATCAGGTACAGGGTTCCTTTTGTTTAATTTTGAGAGCAAGAGAGAGTTTAGAATTTAGTAGAGTTTTTCCATTAGTCTGGCCCAAAAAGGCAGGACGTGGTGGGGGGGAGCACTTGTAGGTTATAGGTGGGTTTTACAGTTTTTAGGGTAGCAGCGATGATAAAGATGCTTAATATACGTCACAAAGATATTCCAGTACTTCTTCATATGCTGGGGGCAGATGTAGGAAGAATCCTCTTACCAAAGCATGGAATTGGTCTGTTACTGTTTGTGGGCATGCTTCCCTCTAGGCCCTCTGGAAAGGATTTTGGAAAAATAGGAAAAACCAGTCAGATTTCTTTTCACATCACACAGGCAGACAGAGAGAGGGTACAGAGCTCAGCAGTGTAGCCACACAGACAGACAGACAGACAGACAGACAAAGGGTACAGAGCTCAGCAGAGTAGCCACACAGACAGAGAGGAATTGAATCTTAGCATTGCAGAAAACTACCAAACCACAGCAAGAAATAATAGAAAAAATTGCAAAGGAAACACAAAAGCTACTAGAAAACAATCCACAAAATGACAAGAGTGAGTCCATACCCAGAGTCCAACTTCGAATGTAAATTAATTAAATTTCCCAATCAAAAGTTATAGACTTTAAGGTATAGTATTTTCTCAGCTTTCAGCCCTGCCTTTATCTTGCTAATAATCCCCTACCTCCCATCCAGGAGAGGCAAGGGGAAGGCCTTCAGAAGAAGATTCCTCTATGGCTCCTGAGAATTAGTGATTTTGCTTGGCGCAAACGCTGCCTGGTTTTCTATTATTTGCTTTTTTTTTTTTTTAATTTTTTTCTTTTGCTTCTTTTTAAATTTTTTCCCTCTTAGGACCAGCATTTAGCGTAATGGCTATGTTGCTGGACTCCCATGTAGTCGACCACAGTTCGTGTCCCGTGCCCGGTGGCTTAAAACTCACGCTGGGCGTGTGTGCGTGCATGCCCAAGGTCCCGAGAGAAGAATGGAGGAGAAGGGATTGCGGCGTGGCTATCCCCCATGGGGGGCGATTTCTCGCTTTCTGTCTCTCTGTCTCTCTCTGTCTGTCTGGCGAGCGCACGCGCCCTATAGCAAAAATCTCTCAAAAATTTTTTTTTCCTTCTTTTTCTCTCTGTTTCTTTGTTGTTGTTGTTTCTCTCTCTCTGTTTCCTTTTCTTTTTCTTATATCTCATCACTCTGGTTCTCAATCTCCATGCACTGTGTCTCTAGATGGAGCTAGGGGAATGATAGCCAAACATCCAAATACTATTGGGGTTAACATATTCCTCAACATCTACTGAATCTGCTGTGCAAAGGGATGAAAACAGAATGGCCAAGAGATTCCAGATCACCTCCTTCTGCACACTCCTGCTTAGATTGAACATCAAGAATTAGCAAGAAACACACCATCCATCAGATGACTAGAAATGACCACAGGGCCACAAGAAATATGGGAAAGCAAGAAAATGTTATTTTCTCTCCAAGGGAAAAGAATAACTCTTCTTCATCCACAGATAGCTCAATGGAAATCATGGAAATGTCTGATAAAGAATTTAGAATACTCACAAAGCTAACAGAGATGGAAGAGAAGAGAGGCAATGAACTGCAGCTGATGAGTTCCAGGAGGTGAGGAAATTCTTGCAAGATCTAAAAGAGGAATTACACACTTTAAAAAAGAATCAAATGGACCTGTTAGACATGAAGGCTATAATACAGGAAGTCAAAATCTCCCTTGTAAGTATTAAAAGCAAACTAGATCATACAGAAAGTAGAATCTCAGACATAGAAGAGAAATTTGCTGGCCTAGAAAAATCTACCACAAAGACTGAGAAAATTGCCCCCCCAAATGAGAATAATATACGAGAAATACTAGATACCATCAAACGGCCAAGCATCCAGATAATTGGTATCCCAGAAGATGAAGAGACTAATAAGGGCATTGATAATCTATTCCATGAAATCCTGCAATAAAACTTTGTAAACCTAGAGAGGCATTCAAAGATCCAGTTCCAAGAAATACAAAAGACCCCAAATAGAATCAACCCAAGAAGATCTTCTCCAAGACACATTATAGCCAGATCGACCAAAACCACAGACAAAGACAAGATACTAAGATTGGCAAGAGAAAAACGGCTAGTTACCTACAAAGGATATCCCATCAGGCTAACAGCAGACCTCTCATTGGAAACAATGTGAGCAAGGAAAGAATGGGAAAATGTATTCAAAGTGTTAAGGGAAAAACAGTTTCAACCAAGAATTCTGTACCCAGCAAGATTGTCCTTCATATGGGAAGAAAAGACAAGAACATTCTCAGATAAAATCTGAAAGAATTTACCAACACCAGACCAGATCTCCAAGAAGTTCTCAAGGGAGTGCTATACCAGGAAAATTAAATACAGACACACAGAAATAAGAGGTCAAAAACTAAGAAAATGGCCAACTTTATCATAGGAACAAGCCTGGAGTTGAATATTATATCCCAGAATTTAATCGGGAAGATCGAACCACAACAGAAGATAGATTAAGTACATGAGACTGAACTAGTGAAATAGCATTTTGTGACTTTTGCCTAAAATATTGCTGATTTTATTCTAGGCTTTGTTTTCTGGTTTTAAGGATCTTTGTCCTGTCTTGAGCTCTCGATAGATCCAGGTACCTACTATTTGAACAGAATCCTAACCTGTTTCCTGGTTTTAGGTTTTAAACAAAGTTCCTTAGCATTTCTTTGATTTATTAAAGTTTAAACTGCTTTTCTTGAAATTACCAGCAGAACTTGCTATTGAAAGTAGTTAGATTATTTAAGAAATTGTGTGATCAATAAAATGTGAGGGAAAAAGGAATGGAAGACAACTGTAGACTGTCCCGACCCCGGGGGGACAGTCGAACAGGTTTCCTGAGGGAAGGAGTGAGAGCTGGGACAAGCGGCGCAGTGTTACGGCACAGAGACGAAACAGTGTCTTCAGTGTCGTCTGTTTATTGTGGGTAGCACGGTACAGCACAGAGACGACACAGTGTTACAACTCTTCAGAGTCGCGTCGTCTGTTGTGAGCAGCACGGAGACGACGACGACGTGGTCACAGCTCTTTAGGGTCGTCCGGAGACAATGTAGTGTTACAACTCTTCACGGTCTTCAGGGTCGTCTGGAGACTGTGTGGCATTTCAGCTCTTCAGGCTCTCCAGGGTCGTTGTCTTCCTGGTCTTCCCTGTCGTCTTCGTTGTCTTCCTGGTCATCTGGCTATTGTAGGCCAGGCATCGTGGTTATATACACGCTCGTGGGCCATGATTGGTTGAATGAAGGATCGTAAAAGGTGGGTTATGATTGGTTGTAACCAGTGGGCCGTGATTGGTTGTAAACAGTGGGCCGTGATTGGTTGTAAACGGTGGGTTATGATTGGTTGCTTTTGGACCAATCATGAGGTGCCAGATATGCAAATCTGAGGGATTCTAGTGGCCAATCAGAACAAGGTTTCGAAGGTCAGGTTTTTTGAGGGAACCAATCATGGCAATTGTTTGCTCTCTGAGAAACCTCGGCAGACTGGCTGGTGCGCAGCCTCCCACAGTAAACACCAGAGATAGTGTGGGAAGAGGGTGGGAAAGGGAAGAGGGTAAGAAATAGGGGTAAAACAAACAAATAAAAAGTTATAGACTGGCTGAATGGATAAGAAAGCAAGACCCAGTCCAGCGGTGACATAGAGGTTAAGGCAACTGGATCCTACATGGCTGACCACACGGTCTGAGTACTGGACCCATGGTCTTGAGAAACATACCGGGTGCCTGTGTGTGCATGCCCTAGATCCTGAGAGAATAGTAGAGTAGAGGAGGTTGCTGCATGACTACCCCCAGAGGGTAATTTCTCACTTTCTATCTCTCTTTATCTTTCTTTCTGTGTCTCTCTCTGGCAAGTGCATGTGGCCTATACCAAAATAAATAAATAAATAAATAAATAAATAAATAAATAAATAAATAAATAACAAGACCCAACTATATGCTACCTACCTACCATCTCATTTACAGAAGTTATTACGAAGACACCATAGACTAGGGATATAAAAAGATATATCATGCAAATGAAGACCAAAACTGAGTAGGAGCAGCTGTATTGATATCAAATAAACTAGACCTCAAGTCAAAAATCTGCAAAAAGACACACAGAAGGTCATGGTATTAGTGAGGACTCTTCAGGGAGACAGAAGGAATGAAATATGTATACAGATGTGCAAGAGGGTTTGTTTGGAGAATTGGCTCATGCAATTGTGGCAGCCAAGAAGTTCCACAACCGGCTGTCTGCAAGCTGGGGTCACTGAGGAGCAAATCACCTGCTCAGTCTGAATCCCCAAGCTGAGGGCAGCAGAGAAGCTGGTGTTGTAACTCCCAGCCTGAGGACAAATGCCTGAGAAACCTGGGGGGTGGAGGTGTGCATTAAAAAACACCTGGCATCACTAATTATCAGGGAAATGCAAATTGAAGTCATGATGAGGTGTCACCTTACCCCATTTAGAAAAGCTATTATTAAAAACAAAGAACAACAAATGCTGATGAGGATGTGGAGAAAGGAGAACTCTTGTGCAAAATCGGAGGGAATGCAAATTAGTATAATCATTATGGAAATAGGAAGGTTGATTTCTCAAAAAACTGAAAGTGGGACTAGCAGGTGGTATAACAGTTATGTCACTGGACTCCCACATAATCTACCCCGGTTCAAGTCTCAGACCCCATGGCTTAAAACATGACAGGCGCATGTGCATGTGTGCCCAAAATCCTGAAACAAGAATGGAGAAGGGATTGCAGCATGGCCATCCCCCAGGGGGGTGAGTTCTTGCTTTCTGTCTCTCTATCTCCAGCAAATGCACATGCCCTATAGCAAAAATCTCTCTTAAACAAACAAACAAACAAAAAACCCCAAAAGCTACCTTATGATCCAATAATCCCATAACTGGGTATATACCTAGAAAGAAGGAGATCAGTCTGTTAAAGAGATATTTGCACCACCATGCTTATTGCAGCACTATTCACAATAGCCATGATATGGAATCAACCTAAGTGTGTATCAACAAATGAATGGGCAAAGATGATGTGGATATATAATACACATGATGGAATATTGTGTTGCCATAAGAAAGGGTGAAATCCTGTCGTTTGAGGGAACATCGATGAGCCCAGAGGAAATTATGCTAAGTGAAATATGCCAGGCACTGTAAGACAAAGACCGCATATTCTCTCTCATGAAAGCTAAAAGATTTGATAGCATAGAGGTGGAGAGGGATAACTTGGTTAACAGAAAATTGCAAACTAAGTAGGTGGAATGAGTTCCAGAGTACTATTGCACAGTAGAGAAGCTACATTGGTGGGGATTCAATGCTCATTTTAGCTCAGGTTGGAGAGAGGATTTTGAATGTTCACAACACAAAAGTAATGATAAACGTTTGAGATGGCAAGTATTATTGCCCTGTTTTGATCATTACACATTTTAGTCATGTAATAAGATATCATACTATATTCTATAAATATGTACAACTATTTTATATCAGTTATAAATTATCGATATAATAAAAAATTCTTTCCTTTACTCCTCTTCCTTTCTGTTTCAGGAGATAATCCTGGATTATGTACTGTACTTAACTATCCTTAAAAAAAATCTAAAACAGTTCTGCAGACTTTCTTTGTATTTCATGACCCTGCCATTTTTTGAAGAGTATGAGTCATTTTGTACTTGTGTAATTCTGAGTTACTTTGTAAATATCTATCAGTGTGGATTTGCCTGATGTTTCTTCACAATTAAATTCAGGATATATATTTTTGGTAGTAATAGCACAGAAGTGATGTTGTGTTCCAGTGCATCTTATCAGAAAGCCTGTGATAATGCTTTATCTCATCATTAGTGATGTGACCATCATTTGATTAAGACAGTATTTTCTAGGTTTATTCACTTTGACACTTATTTTCTTCAAATTAATTCCTCAAACAATTATTATCTTCATGCTATGGATGAGGAAGCTGAGGTACAAATACGTAAGTTACTTGTCCAAAGTGATACTCATAATCCAGGATCTTGACCCCACTGGTCGGGCTTAGGCAAATATTTTCTCTCTTTTTAGTTGCCAGAGGGTGTGTGCACTCACCAGAGAGAGAAGGAGAGGCAGACAGAGAGAGAAAGTGCCCCCAACGGGAAAGGGGGGAAGGTCATACCACAATCCCTTTTCCTCCATTTCTCTACCCTATTAACCTCCATGACACCTGCTGGTCCCACTTAGGTGTTTCCATATTTGGGGCATTGTGAATAGTGCTGCAGTGAACATGAGACTACAGATATCGCTTTGAAATTCTGCTTTCAGTACTGCTTCGGATATATACCAAGAAGTAGATTTGTTGCATTGCACGGTAATTCTGTTTTTACTTTTTTAGGAAACCTACATACTGTTTTCCCTAATGGCTTTACCAAGTTACATCCCTACCAACAGTGGACAAAGATTACCTTTTCCACATCCTCACCAACACTTATCTTTTTGTTTTATTTCAACGATAGCCATCCTAACAGATATCAGATGACATTACAGTATGGCTTGAAAAACATTTCTCTGGTGATAGGTAATGATGAACATCTTTTTATGTACCTATTGACCTTTTGCATGTCTTCTTTGGAGAAATGTCTGGTCAGATCCTTTGAGATTTGGGGCATACATACACAAGTGCCTAGCTTTTTCAAGCCACTAGTGCTGGGATCTAAACCTCTTAACCATTGGGTTACAGGCCAGCTCCAGGCAAGTATTCCTAACTGTCACACTGTGAGAGATTGTTGGGGTTGGAGGGTTTGATGAAGTTGGCCTGTGGAGAAGCTTTGGAGAAGGAACAATAATGGTGTAGGCAGAAAGGGGAAATGCAACAGGGCTAAGCCTGGGGTCCCTCTATGAGTGTTTGTGCCCCTCTAGAGGGCACAGTGCCCCCTAGATTTTGGCATTACATGGTGACTGATTTTTGATGAGGATTGGCATGAGACATGAGCTAAAACCATAAAACTTTAAGAAGAAGACATAGAGGGGAAACTTCATGATTTTAGATTTGGCAATAGTTTCTTGGATATGACACCATACACAGAGGCAAAAAAAGAAAATAAATGGATAAAGTTGAACAACATCAAAATTAAAAACTTTTAGGGACCAGCAGTTAGTGTAATGGCTAGGTCGTTGTACTCCCATGTAGTTGACCGTGGTTCGAGTCCCAGACCTGGTGGCTTAAACTCACGCCAGGCGCATGTGCATGCGTACCCAAGATCCCGAGAGGAAAATGGAGGAGAAAGGATTGCCATGTGGCCATCCCCCCCTGGGGGGTGATTTCTCGCTTTCTGTCTCTCTGGAGAGTGTACATGCCCTATAGCAAAAAACAAAAAACAAAAAACAAACAAACAAAAACCCCCAAAAACCCAAAAAAACTCTCCAAAAAATATTAAAAACTTTTATATATCAAAAGACACTATCAACAGAAAAGGCAGCCTATGAAATGGGATCAAATATTTGCAAACCATATTTGTGATAAAGGGTTAATATTCAAACTAGATAAGGAATCCATATGACTAAATAGCAGAAAAAGCAGGTAACACAATTAAAACGTTGGCAAAGGATCTGAACATTTCTCCAAAGAAGACTTACATAGATCAACAGGTACATAAAAAGATGTTCATCATTACCTATCACCAGAGAAATGTTTTTCAAGTCATACTGTAATTTCATCTGTTATCTGTTAGGATGGCTATTGTTAAAATAAAAAAAAAAGATAAGTGTTGGTGAGGATGTAGAAAAGGTAATCCTTGTCCACTGCTGGTGGGGATGTAACTTGGTAAAGCCATTAGGGAAAACAGTATGTAGGTTTCCTAAAAAAGTAAAAACAGAATTACTGTGCAATGCAACAAATCTACTTCTTGGTATATATCCGAAGCAGTACTGAAAGCAGAATTTCCAAGTGATATCTGTAGTCTCATGTTCACTGCAGCACTATTCACAATGCCCCAAATATGGAAACACCTAAGTGGGGCCAGCAGGTGTCATGGAGGTTAAGGTGCTAGATCCCACATGGCCAGTGGTGCAGTTTGAGTCTTATACCTGGTGGCTTGAAAGTCACACCAGGTAGGTGCCCAAAATTCTGAGAGAAGAACATAGGAAAGGGGATTGCTGTGTGGCTATCCCTCCTGGGGGGATGATTTCTCACTTTCCCTCTCTCTCTCTCTCTGTCTTTCTTTGGTGAGTGCATGTTTCCTATGGCAAACAAACTGAAAAACAAAAACAAAACAAAACCAAAAACAAACTGCAAACCAAAACAACAAACAAAACAAACAGCCTAAGGGTCCAGCAGGTGGCATAGTGGTTAAGGCACTGGACACTCACATAGCCGACACAGTTTAAGGCCTGGACCTGGTTACTTAAAAATCATGTCAGGAACATGTGTGTGCGTACCCAAAATCCCGGGAGGAGAGTGGAAGAGATGGGATTGTCACGTGGCTATCACTTCTGGGAGTGACTTCCTACTTTCCCTCTCACTGTCTGTCTTTCTCCTACAAGTGCGTGCTCCCTAAGGCAAAAACCTTAACAAAAAAATAGAAAGAAAGATACATGAATAGGGCCAGCAGGTGGTATACTGGTTAAGGCACTAGACTCCCATGTGGCCAACTTCAAGTCCCGGACCTGGTGACTTGAAAATTACATTGGACATGTGTGTGCGTGCAGGAGAATGGAGGAGAGATTGCGATGTCGCCATCCCATTCTGGGGGTAATTTCTCACTTTCCCTCTCACTGTCTCTCCCTCTCTCTGGCAAGCACACGCACTCTATGGCAAAAACCTTAAAAAGAAAAAAAAAACATACATGAATAAAGAAATCATGGAATATACACACAGTGGAAATATCCTACAGCTTTACAAAGGTATCCTGACATTTGTGAAAACCTGGCATCTTATTTGCATAGGCTTAACATAAGCTAGTTGTTTTAGAATTTGCATTTTGTAGAGGCACACTGATGCTTTGGTGATTAAAAAAAAAAAGACTAGGAAATTGTTTTTCTGGACTCCACAGAAATTGAGAGAAACCTGGATTACTTTCATTTAGTGAGGTTCCAGGTATCTTAAAATGTAAATAGCAAAATTGGGTTATGACTATGGAGAAAAAAAAAATAGTGCTTGCCTGTGGGGCTGGGGCTGTGGTGAGTTGAGGTGAGACGGGACTGACTGGGAAGGGCCTCAAGAGTGTTCTAAGATGACTGTCAACATAACCTGACAGTTATACACATTTGTCCAAACTCTCAGAAGGGTGCTTTCAGAGTCCAGTGGACAGTATATAAGTTTTACCTAAAAATCCCCACAAACATCTGGTTAATGCTGTGTGTGTGCTGGAGTGTTCAGCGGTGAAGGGTTCTGATGTCGGCAACGTAGTTTGAACTAAGAAGACATGATGGATTGACAGGTGAGCAGGGGCCTAGATTAGTGATAAGACACATGTAGCAACATTTTAATTGTAAAATGTATGTGGTGGCTCTATTGGAATTTACTGCAAATTCCAGCAGCTTTTCTGTGTATTTAAAACTTTAAATAATAACATTGGGGGAAAATGGGTTACCAAAGCTTATGGTATATTTTAGCTGTTTGTATGTAACAATAAAACACCTTCAATACACCGAAATACAGAGTAATAACGTTGTGCTATTCACAAGATAACTGGAGAGTTTATTAAAAATGTTAATTTACAGGGACCACCAGTTGGTGTAACGGCTATGTCGCTGGACTGATATAGCCAACTGTAGTTTGAGTCCCAGACCCGGTAGCTTAAACTCACGCCGGATGCGTGTGCGTGCATGCCCAAGATCCCAAGAGGAGAATGGAGGAGAAGGGATTGTGGCGTGGCCATCCTCCCTGAGGGGTGATTTCTCGCTTTCTGTCTCTCTGTCTCTCTATCTTTCTGGCGAGTGCACATGCCCTATAGCAAAAACCTCTCCAAAAATAATAATAATAATGATAAATGTTAATTTACAATGTAAAAGGTGTGGTCTAGTGATGGGACACAAGTTTAACATTGTATGAAGGACTTTTTAAATTTCTTTATTTAATTTTATTTGTTATTATTATTTATTTTTTAATTTGACCAAAGAGAGAGAGAGTGAGAGAAAAAGAAAGTGAGAAAGCAAGCTGCCAGGCCTGGGATTCAAATCATGGTCAACCATGTGGGAGTCTAGCACCTTAACCACCACACCACCTGTCAGCCCCTGAAGGACTTTTAAAAATTATTTATTTAACTTTTTAAATTATTATCATTTTAATTTGACCAGAGAGAGAGAGAGAGAGGAAGAGAGAGAGAGAGACAGAAAGGGAGAAAGCAAGTCGTCAGGTCCGGGATTCGAACCACAGTCAGCCATGTGGGAGTCTAGCATCTTAACCACCACACCACCTGCTAGCGCTGTGTGAAGTACTTTTTAATTTTTTTTTCGAGATCCGACCTTATTTATTTGTTTCTTTTATAAAATCTTAATTTTGACTGGATTCAGACTTAGAAGTAGAAGCTCTCAGAGAGGACAGCCTGCATCTCTCGGGCTCTTCACTCTCTTGGCCAAAAGTTCAGCATGTTCTGCTGCCTTTTCCTAATTTTCCTTAGTATGTTGTTTCTTGAGAGCAATAGGCTGGCATTTGGGTTGCAGGACACGTGGAGTCGCAAGACACTGACCTTAGGTGCTTTGGTTGATCCTAGGTTTCTTACTTCCCTTATTTAAGGCCTTTCTTACAACATATTGGAGGACATTGTCTTTAACAACTGAAAAGTTTTCGGATTCTGCTAGCGCTCTTAGGCCTCAGGTGATGAGGCACCATGGTTATCAGTCAGTCCTGGAATATCCTTCTCTCCTTCTTTTACAACAACCAATTTGAGAACGTTCAGATTGGCATCCACAGTGCAACCCCGACAGATTTGTGCTTTCTTTCTCCAGCTCTCTGTGGTCTGTAACAGGAATGTCCCTTACTCAGTAGCAGGCAGACATGACTGTGGATCAAGACACCCTGCTTCATGGGGACACCTTGTTTGTCATTTCCACCACTGATCAGAAAACATAACCCTTTTATTCTTCACCCAAAGCATCAGCAGCAACTTCTGTGGCCTAATGCGTCTCATAAAAAGTACGAAGTTAATTCTTATTGTCCACTTCAGTGAGTTTCTGGCAGCCAATGGCAGGAAAGGAGATATTCAACTTCATCTTGAAGTAGCTGACCTTCTCCGAGGCGCCACAAAAAAGAGGCCCTGACTTAAAAATTTTTTTAATTTAAGAATTTTTTTATTTAACTTTATTTATTTATCTTAATTTGACCAAAGAGGAACAAAGAAAGAGAGAGAGAGAGAAAGTGAGAAAGCAAGCCATGAAGTCTGGGACTTGAACCACAGTTGGCCATGTAGGAGTCCAGTGCTCTTAACCACTATGCCACCTGTCAGCTTCTGACTTTTTAATTTTTAAATTGATAGTATAAGTCAAAATTATACTGCTTGTAAAAACCGAGACCTTAATACGCTGCCGATCTCCCCAGCGTCTGAATTTGTTGAGGCCTAAGATCCCGGCTCTTGTCTCCGAGGAAGCTCTGACAGGAGAGTAGACTATAAATGGCTTCCACCACTCCTCACAGGGGAAAGCCCACTGCGTCTGCACAGAGAGGTCCACTGGAGGCCCTCGGGCTCTCTCCCGTGCCTGGGAATCACAAAGCTTTAACATTTACTCAGCGGGAGGTGACGGGTCCTTCCCATATCTTTTTCTTCATGGCTTCAAATTAATAATTAGTCACCTGAAAAATGAGCCAATCTGTCTTAGGGATGGGAAGAGGCATGAGCCAAGCCAATTAGCATCCTGGTTCTGGCTGCCTTGGGAATTTGATTTAGTCACACGACCCATTTAAGGTTTGCAAATATTGTTGTCTCCTGACGAGGGGAGTCATGACTGCCAAATGAGGGGAGGCCCTGGGGACCCATATGCTGAGGACGCCCTGCTGGCCGGCGGCCTGGGGCACCGGGCCTGGCGGGCTTTTGTGGGCCCACATGCCTGCTCTATTCTTCTCCTAGGACTCAGCAGCTGGCTCCAGGCAGCCCAGACCTTAACCACCCGCGGAGGGAGTGGCCGATGCCCCCAAATAGTTGCACACTTGAGCAGACCTTTTGTCTCTTGAGAAGACATTCCAACCGCCCGGAGCAGTTGGCCTTCACAAAGGGGCGCCTGCCCCATGCAGCTTTTGTCCAGGGCCCTCAGTCTGCAAACCAGCCAGCTCCCAGTAGTCCCCTGTACGCGCCTCTGTGTGGAACGGACACAGCCCTGGGAGGGTGGGCGAGGGCAGGATTCAGGCAGTGGGAATTACCCCAGACGGTTTAATTAGGGAGATGCCAGGAATCATAGACTTGAGATATCCATATCTGGCTCCAAGGGACCTTGAGGAAGAAGCAGGTCTCCTGTCCCCTCAGAACTGCCCAAGTCTGACAGGGAATCTGCTTTGAAAGGCGTTCTAGGGCCTCCTGCATTTGACAACTGTTGCTGGGATAAAATTCTTTGAATCATTCTATTTAAAAATATGCTTTTCCTTTCTCAAATGAACATCAAGAACAGCTGGTTTTCTGTCTAAGAGGCCTCAGAAACTTGAAGAATGGTCACTAATGATGACAACCACGTTAGCATCGGGCACAGG
This sequence comes from Tupaia tana, assembly GCA_026018925.1. Taxonomy (NCBI): domain Eukaryota; kingdom Metazoa; phylum Chordata; class Mammalia; order Scandentia; family Tupaiidae; genus Tupaia; species Tupaia tana. The sequence continues at coordinate 59,420,531 of JAKSZU010000015.1, read as the reverse complement.
ACACTTGTCCTAGCCTGGCCTCGTGAATACGCTTGGGCCCCTCTGGTCACATTCAGTCCCTGACAGCCCCACGAGGTTGGTATGACTGCCGCACTTCGGAGACAAGGAACTGTGCATTCCAAGACTCGTGTCTCCAGCCCACTGCTGCAGGGATTCTGCCGGCTGGCCATCCTGTCCCCAGGCCGATGCTGCAGGCCCTCCTAGGGGCCTTTTTCATGACCGACCCAGCTGCCAGCTCTCACCCTTCCTCTGCAGGCTTCACTCCTCTGTTCCCCGAGCAGTTGCAGACACCACCTTGGAGCCTCTGTGAAAGGACAGTGTCCAGGCTGTGGGAGGGCCGGGCAGAAGCCCTGCTGCCTGCAGGCTTTGCTTTAGTCTACAGATGCACCTGCTAGTGGGTGGGCACACGCGGGCCCTGAATGAGCCGAAAGAATACAGATGATTCCTGCCTTACGGCGTGGTCATGTCCTGGCAACCCCCCTGTGGGTTGAAATGTGTTTAACACACATAGCCTACCGAATATCACCTCGCAGCTCCCTATCTTTACAGGTGCTTGGGACACTTACCCCAGTCTACAGGTGGGCAAAATCATCTAACGCAAAGCCTGTGTTATACTCAAGGGTGGAAGGCTTCATGCAAGTCATTGGACCTGTACTGAAAGTGGAAAGCAGAGTGACCATGTGGGTACACGCCATGAATCTGCACAGGAGTAGACACAGTGGGCATTTTGTGGACACGGGGAGGGGGATTGAAAACACAAACCAGAATGTCCAAAACATACTGGCTGGGCAGCTCTGGGCACAGAGGCCATGCACCGCTCAGAAGAGGCAGGGTCCTGCGTAATGCTCATGTTTGCATACCTAGCCGGTCAGTCTGGACCATGGCAGCACATGTAATACCCAAGATCTGATGGACTCGGGGACTGGAGGGAGGGGATCACAGGTGACCAGACCTGAAGCAAGTGCTCCTCTTTCATTCCCGCATGTCTGCATACTTGTGCTATCATGAATAAAAAGGAAAAAAAAAACCCTATTGGGGCCAGTGGGTGGCAAGGTTAGGGTGCTGGACTCCCACATGGCTGACTATGGTTCAAGTCCTGGGCCTGGTGTCTTGTTTTCTAACTTTCCCTCACACTCTCTCTTTCTGATAAACACACGTGCCAGACAGTAAATTAAAAAAATAATATTGGGGCTGGCAGGTGGCATGGTGGTTAAGGCGTTGGACACCCACATGGCTGACTTTGGTTTGAGTCCTGAACCCGGTAGCTTGCTTTCTCACTTTCCATCTCTCTCTCTCTTTGTCTCTCTCTGGTCAAATTAAAAATAAATAAATAGAATTAAATAAAGATGATAACGTGTATGATAATATCTTTAAAAATATTAATAATAAATGAAATTAAATAAACAATTCTTTTTAAAAACTCCCTCCCCGTTTAACATTCAACTAAAGTTCTTAAAAAAAAAAAAAAAAGGCAAACAAAACCAAACCATTGGCAATGCCGCTGTTGCCCAGCATTACAAGAGTAATGGCTTATTACCAACCTGGGAGATGATCAAAATTCAAAAAATTCAACATGTGGTTTCTATCAATTGTGTGCTGCTTTCGTGCCATCATCAAAAATTTGAAAACTTGAAAAATTCTAAGTTAAAACATTAAGTTGGGATTGTCTGTAGGGGAGGGTGGTGATGCAGGAGCTGCGGGAAATGGTAGGGATCAGACTGGGAAATAAGGCAGAGGTGAGGACATGGGCACAGAGGGCAGATCATTAGGGCCCCTACCTGGGCAGAGGGGCCCTGCTGAGGCTGAGGTGCTGATGCTGAAGGTGTTGGTGGGGATGTGTTCTCTAAGGTGGGGCTTGAGCACACCAGGCCAGCCAGTGCACCCTCTGTGATAGTCCAGAAATACTCCCACACCCCGGCTAGGTGTGAGGGAGACCTGGATATGGTCCTTAGCCCTGACCAGTGCCCGAGGCCCCGCCTTTGTGGACTCAGATCGCCCCGACAGCCTCATCTTCTAGTGGTCATGACACCACTGTCAGTCCTCGGCCTGGGTCGAAGCTTAGGCTGGCACCCAGACTCAGGCTGCACAGTGGGTTTCTAAGGCATGGCAGCCACAGCGTGTCCTCATCACGCTTCCACAGACCACGGTCACACTCTCACACCTCCACTCAGACGTGGTTCCCTGGGGTCGCTTCACAGAGACCAGTTTGCTCATCACCCCAGCAGCTGCCCCATTTCTCCAGGGTTTTTTTTTTTTTTTTTTTTTTTTTTTTTGAGACGTTTTTGCTATAGGGTATGTGCGCTCGCCAGAAAGACAGAGACAGACAGAGAGACAGAAAGCGAGAAATCACCCCCCAGGGGGAATGGTCACGCGGCAATCCCTTCTCTTCCATTCTCCTCTCAGGATCTTGGGCACGCACACATACATGCCTGGTGTGAGTTTAAGCCACCGGGTCTGGGACTCAAACCACAGTCGACTACATGGGAGTCCAGTGACATAGCCATTACGCCAACTGCTAGTCCCCCCATTTTTCCAGTTTAAGGGAAGGGTTTTTCAGTGGTGGGTCGAGGTGATGGAGGGGCTCTGTGGGACTTTGCTTGTGGGCAGGCAAGAGAGTGTCATGGGCACATGGGGTGCCCAGTCAGCCACACCAGTGGCAACACACATCAAAAAGTGGGCAGGGCACCTCTTTCCAAGGCACAGAGAATGTTCAGGAAGGTGTCACCCATTTGTTTTTTTCTTGTCCTGAAATTGATGGCCACAGTATGAAACGGTACCACAGTCACTCTGCTGGGTGGCATCACTTACTGAGGGAGACTGTGGGGCAAGTCCAGGGAGGACTCTCGTGTCCACACAGGAATAGAGTGCTCGGACCCCACTGAGAGCCCTTGTGGTGTTCCAGGGACCTTCAGAAGGGTTGGAGCGAGGGCTGGCCCAGTAGTGCCATGGTTAAGCACTGCACGTTGGGAGCCCGATTCCACACAGCTTGCAGCAACCCAAGGCCTACCCCCGGTGACTTGAAAAACATGCCAGGTGCGTGTGCGTGTGTGTTCCAAATTCTGAACAGCTCGAGAAGTGAAGGGAAAAGGGTTGTAGCACAACCACACTGCACTGGGTGCTTTTGCTTTCTGGTGAGTGCATGCGCCCTTGGCAAACGTTCTAAACAGGGAGTTGAGAAGAGATCCATTCAGCCGAGTAATGGGTTGCTTTCTCAGTGCTATTGCAAAGTCTTTGCTACTTTCATTTTAGATTTTGAAAAAACTTTTGAATGAGTTTCAAAGATGGTATGGAGTACCCAGTTACACCTTACATGGCTTCTCCAAATGTTAGCAGTTTATTTGGCTACGTGACATTGACCAAAACTGAGGGTTCATGCAGGTACAATGCTATTTCCTCCACTTCAGACTCCGGATTTCATCCATTTTCCTATTAATGTCATTTATGAGTTTCAGAATCCACTCCAGCACACCCACTGCATTTGGTTATCATGTCTCCTTCACCTTCCGTTTGTGACCTGGTCCTTCTTTGCTTCTCATGACTTAGAATTTTCAGAGTCTGTTTATTAACTTTTTTTAATTTAAAAAATTTTTAGGAGAAACATTTTTGTTATAGGGCACTTGCCAGAGAGACAGAGTGACAGAAAGTGAGGAATCACTCTCTGCCCCCGCCAGGAGGGATGGCCATGCCACAACCTCTTCTCTTCCACTCTCCTCTTGGGATTTTGGGCATGTATGCACATGCGACCAGTGTGAGTTTTAAGCCACCGGGTCTGGGACTTGCACTGTGGTCAACTATGTGGGAGTCCAGTGACATAACCATAAACCATCTGCTGCTCCTGTGTTTATTAACTTTTTAAAAGCCAAGCCTGCTGAAAACTAGGTTGGTTATTTTGTTCCTGTGACCTTGCAGACATGTCAATGGCCCTTCTGTGTGTGACGTTTGCATGGGCAAGAGCCGGTGTTCTAAAATGCTCATCTCCCAAACCAAATTGAGCTCCCTGGTTTCCTCGTGCTGTGCTTTGACACACTTCCTGCTGGACGAGTGCTGCTGGGAGGGCAGTGGGGTGCCACGAGGTGGCTTCCTGAATGCTTGTGTGAGAGCCCCACAGACCCCGCGCTGTGGATCGCTCCTCTGACCCCTGCTCATCCTCCTCAGGGAATCCCCTTTGGCTCATGCTTCCTCTGGCGGGTGTCAGACTCTGCCGGCCACAGAGCCGGGCCAGTCTGGGGAGGCCGTGAAGCTCCCTTTGGACCTCCTGGACTCCTTCCTACACAGACCCCCACCCACCGGCACCTCCTGCATAGATGCAGCCCCAGGTTTTACCGAGACTTGCCCCTTGGATAAAAAGCTCTAAGTGCCAGATTTCAAACCCTTGTCCCAGCTGCAGTGTGCTTCCTGCAAACAGCCCAAGAAGAGGGGGTGTGGGAGACAGAGAATTCACAGGGGCCCTCTGTGGCCCTGCACAGTGCAATTCAGGATTGTTCCACTGAGGCCAGAGGATGAGGGTACTTCTCTATGGACTTTCTTCCTTTGGGAGTGAGGGTTTCCCTGGTGATCCCCGGCTTTTCCTGGGTGAGGACTGAGAATCCTCTCAAAGCCCCAGAAGCAGCCCAGGTGAAAAACAGGCGCCCACCAGGAGGCTACAAAGCATTGTTCCTGAAAGGGAGGTCTAGGGAATTTGGGGTGTCAGCCATGGGACACAAGCCAGTTAGATGTAAGGGGCCAATAGCCACAGAATGACACCCTGTCTTCCACATAGGGACCGAGCCGTTTAGGCCCACAGCTGCCCTTCCTGGTGGCCAGTGGATGCAATGGGGATGCAGGTACAGCCCCAGGGACATGCATGGCATAGTCATGTTCTTAAGAGCAGGTGAAGGCAGGGCTGGCCCCTTATCTAGTAGTTAAGGGACCTGGATCCCATAGGACTGCCTGCAGTTTCCATCTCAGCTGGTGGCTTGAAAAACACACCATGCACATGCACCCACATGGCCCAAATCCCTATAGGATGGGGAAATGGAAGAAAAGGGATTGCTGCGTGACCACACCCCTTTGAAGGGTGGTTCTCTTTCCTACTAATGAAAATGCCCTCTGGCAATTAAAAAAAGAGAGAGAGAGAGATATTGGGTGAGGATGGCAGATGTGGTGTGACCCCTCTATACCTAACGCTATGTAGTGTGCTGCCAAATATCGCCAAGTCTGCTTCTTCATCTGTAAAACGGAGATCAATGCCTACCTTACAGCATTGTAAGAAGTTGCTACAAGAGGGAATGTGCAAGTCACCAGCACGCAGAGCTGGGACAGTCCCCAGGGTTTTGCCAGCCTGCACTTTTGTGCCATATGTGCACTGTGAACGTTAGACAAAGCAATTTTGCTGCATAGAAAATCCTTGGCTCACATTCTCTTTCCTTGCATCTTAAATATACAAGAGATTTTCAAAAAAGGTCAAGGAAAATGCATGGATTTCAATTTTGTTTGCATCCAAATAAACTTGTACTTCAATTCCATTTTTCCCACAAACTTTCTCAAGTACCCTTATACTATTCTATCTCCTTTTGGAGTAAGGGCTGCTGTCAGCACTAATAGTAATTCCATTTTTTTTGCCTTTTAATGTGCTTTCGGGTTCTTCCCCATTTTCCAGATGCCAAAAGGAATTATTTCTTTGTCTTCCAAGTTTTATAATTTTGCTAGGACATTTCTTGTGCTGGTCAATCCAGACTGACAGTCATGGTGCTTTTTCAATACACTGCTTCAAATATCTCTAATTTTCCTGTCTGTGTTTCAGGAAAGCTTTCTGCAATTACAGATTTCAATATCTATTCTGTTCCTTTAGTTTTTTTCTCTAGGTACTCTGAACCATATACTAAACCTTTTATGCCTGCTTGCCACCTTTAAAAAAATCCTTTTTATGTCCTTAAGATTTAAAAAAAAATTTTATTTCTTTCAAAACATAAACTGCTTGTTAGTTGCTCTTATGTTCCTTCCAGTTAGCTTTTATTTCATTTGATTTTTTACATCACATTTAATCACATATATCTTTACAGTGTCTAACATTTCTTTTTCCAGCACGATTTCCATGCATATCAGTCAAGACAAAGACATTACTATACATATCAGCAAGTAGCTTTCTTTTTTTTGTCAAATTAAGCATACTTTTTTCTCTTGTCTTCCCTTGTTCCCCTCCCTTCCTCCCTCCATTACTCGTCCCCTATCCTACCTTCTCCAATATCTACTGTTGCCCTCCCTGCTACTATACCCTCCAAACTTTCAGTTTCTGCCAGAGTGTAGATAATCGGTATATATTGAGTGGGGATATACAACGTCTATCTTTCATAGTCTGACTTGCTTTGCTTAGCATCAGGTCTTCCTATTGGTCCACTTTGTATCAAATGTCAGAGTTTTGTTGGTTTTTTAATTTTTTTTACAGACCATAGATTAGTTTATTTTTATTGCTCATCATGCCATGAATTCATAGGGAATAGGTTCCAGTAGCTCAGGCTCCTTTCCATTGGTTTTGACACAGTGGCTTTGGGTGGAGCAGGCTGGCACTTCAGTTGAACCCAGGTCCCTTTCTCTTTAGCTTCCCTCTTTTTCTGGTCATTTTTCTTCACATGTTTTAGGAAGCTGTCTCTGCTCTTAGAACGCTTAATATTGGTCAATGCCCACATTAATTCACTTGGCAAGAATCTTGTCCTTAACTTGTTTATTTACAATAATGCCAACAGCATGCTGGGTAACACTGTAGACTCCCAGTTTTGCCATGGTCACATTGATCAAGCATTCCTTTTTGAACAGTACCCATTCCTTTGATGTCTACAATATCACTTTTCTTGTAGATGCACGTGTATGTTGCCAAAGGAACCACTCTATGTTTTCTAAAAGGCCCAGAGAACATTTATCAGGTGCCTCTCCTATTTCTCTTTGTGTTTGTCATTTTGGTTAATTACTAGAAGATGGCGGCTCTGGCCAAAAGGCAGGTTTTGTTTTTTATGGCTGAGTAGTATTCCATAGAGTACATATGCTACATTTTTTCAGTCCAATCATCTATTTTGGGACATTTGGGTTGATTCCATGTCCTAGCAATTATAAATAATGCTGCCAATAAACATGGATGTGCAAGTGTTTTTCTTATTGAAAGGTTTTTTATCCTTTAGGGAAATACCTAAAAGTGGAGTTACTGGGTAGTTATGGTAGTTTGTATGTCTTCTTCGGAGAATTGTCTATTCAGATCCTTTTCTCATCTTTTAATTGGATTGATTATTTTTTTCATGGGTAAGCTGCTTGAGTTCCCTTATATTCTGGTTATCAATCCCTGTCTGAGGTATAATTTGCAAATATATTCTCCCACTCTGAGGGTTGTCTTCTTACTCTACTTATTGTTTCTTTAGCTGTACAGAAGCTTCTCAGTCTAATATAGACCTATTTGTCTATTTTTGGGACTACTGCCTGTGCTTTGGAAGTCTTCTTTGAGAAGCCTTGTCTACTCCAAGGTCTCCAAGAGTTTTTCCTGTGTTTTCCACCAGTTTTTTATAGTTTGAGGTTTTATGTTTAGATCTTCAATCCATTTGAGTTAATTTTGTTAGTAGTGAGAGATAACAATCCAGTTTCATTCTTCTACAGGTGGATATCCAGTTCTCCCAGCACCATTTGCTGAAGATATTTTCTTTTTCTTACTGGATCGTCTTGTGCCCTTTGTCAAGAATCAGTTGCCTGGGGACCAGCAGGTGACATGGTGGTTAAGGCACTGGATATTCCCACATGACTGACCATGGTTCGAGTCCTGGGCTTGGGGTTTGCCTTCTCTCTCTCTCTCTCTGTCTCTCTCTGGTCAAATTAAAATAAATGAATAAATAAAATAAATAATTCTTAAAAAAAAAGAATCAGTTGGCTGTATGTTTTGGGGTTTATTTGGATGTTCTCAATTCTGTTCCATTGGTCTACCTGTCTGTTTTGTGTTAATACCACGCTGCTTTAATTATCACAGCTTTGTAAAACATTTTAAGGTTGGGAAGTGAGATACCTTGTACTTTATTCCCCTTGCACAATATTCCTTTGGCAATATGGAGCCTTTTATGCTTCCAGACAAATTTTATAATTTTTTTTCTATTTATGTGAGGAATATCTCTGGTAGTTTGATTCAGATTGCATTGAATTTGTAGATTAATTTGGGTAGGATTGTCATCTCGATTATATTAATTTTTCTGGTCCAGGAACATGAAATATTTTTCCACTTTTTTGTATCATTTTTAATTTCTTTTTCTAGTGTTTTATAGTTTTCCTTAAAGAGCTCTTTGATGTCCTTGGTAAAATTTATTCGTAGATACCTTATTGGTTTTGTGGTTATTGTAAATGAGATTTCTTTCTTCAGTTCTGTCTCAGTTTGTCCACTGTTCGTGTATAAAAATGCTGTAGAATTTTGTATGTTGATTTTGTATCCTGCCACTTTACCATATTTGTTTACCACTTCCAGGATTCTTTTGGATTTTCTATGTATAGCATCATATCATCTGCAAATAGAGATAATCTCACTTCTTTTCCTATTTGGATGCCTTTTATTTGATTCTCTGGTCTAAGAGCATTGGTTAGAACTTCCAACACCATGTTAAAAAGGAGCGGAAAAAGTGGGAAGCCTTGTTTTTTTTTTTTTTCCAGTTAGCGAGAAGGCTTTCAGCTTTTCCCCATTCAGTATGATGTTAGTTATGAGTTTTTCATAGACAGCTTTTATTGTTTTAAGGAATGTCCCTTCAATACCGATTTTGCTGAGAGTTTTAATCATGTTGTATTTTATTGAATGCCTTTTCTACATTGATTGATATGATTATATAGTTTTTATCTTTCCTTTTGTTAATGTGATGTATTATATTTATTGTTCTGCATATGTTGAACCATCCTTGTATCCCTGGAATAAATCCTACTTTGTCATGGTATGTAATCTTTCTAATAGATCGTTGAATATGATTTGCTAGTATCTTGTTGTATCTCTGTTCATCAGGGATATGGGCCTGAAGTTTTCGTTTTTTGTTATGTTCTTGTCTGGTGTTGGAATTAAGATGATGGAGGCTTCATAGAATGAATTAGAGAGGGTTCCTTCCTTTTGAATTTTTAGAAATAGTTTAAGGAGAATTGGAGTTAGTTCTTCTTTAAAAGTTTTGTAGAATTCAGAAGTAAAGCCATCGGGACCTGAGCTCTTCCTTATTGGGAGACTATCTACTACTAATTCAATCTCGTTGCTTGTTATGGGTCTATTTAGACTTTCTATTTCCTCCTGGTTCAATCTTGGTAAGTTATATGTGTCCAGAAATTTGTCCATCTCATCTAGATTTTCTTGTTTGTTGGCATATAGTCACTCATAGTACTCTCTGATGATACTTTGTTTTTCTATTACATCTGTTGTAATAACGTCTGTTTCCTTGCTGATTTATATTGTTCCTTTCTCTGTACTTGATTAATCTAGCTAATTGGTGTGTCAATTTTGTTTATCTTCTCAAAGAGCCAACTTTTAGTTTAATTTATTTTCTGTATAGTTCTTTTATTCTCTATTTCATTTATTTCTGCTCGAATCTTTATTATTTATTTTCTCCTGGAATTTTTTTGTTGTGGTGGTCGCTATTTTTCCAGTTTTCTGAGCTGTGTCATTAGGTTGTTTATTTGCCACCTTTGTTTTTTTTTTTTAATCTAGTGGGCACTAGCTGCTATGAACTTCCTTCTTATGACTGCTTTTGCTGTGTCCCATAGGTTATAAACACTTGTTTGTTCATTATCATTGGTTTCAATGCACCTTTTGATTTCAGTCTTAATTTCAATAGTCAAAAAGTCATTTAGAAGTAGATTGTTTAGCTTCCATGCGTTTGTGAATTTTCGAGGGCTCTTTCTGTAGTTGATTTCAAGTATGATTCTATCGTGGTCAGGAAAAAATGCTAGGTATAGTTTATATACCTTTAAATTTGTAAAGGCTTGTTTTGTGCCCTATCATGTGGTCAGTCTTCAAAATTGTTCCATGTGGGAGTGAGAAAAATGAATATTTTCTAGTAGTTGGGTAAAATAATCTATAGATATTTGTCAAGTCCATTACATGTATGGTATCATTTAGATCTCGTATGTCTTTATTTTTTGTTTAGATGTTCTGTCCAGAGGATCCAGTGGGGTGCTGAGATCCCCTACAATTATTTTGTTGTAGTCTATCTCTCCCTTGAGATCTAATAGTCTCTCTTTGATGTATTTAGGTGCTCCAATGTTGACTGCATAGATATTTACAAATGTTATATTTTCTTAGTGAACAAGTCCGTTTAGTACTATATAATGTCCTTGTTTGTCTCTTCTTACATCTTTCATCTTAAAGTTTATTTTGTCTGATATCAATATCACTACTCCTACTTCAGCCTTTCTTTTGGTCTCCATTTGCATGGAATATCTTTTTCCAGCCCTTCAGTTTCAGTCTATATACGTCCTTATCAGTGAGGTGTGTTTTTTGTAAGCAGTATATAGATGGTGTCTGGTTTTGTATAAATTCAGCTAGTCTGTGTTTTTAATGAGAAAATTTAATCCATTAATATTCAATGTTATATTGATATTTGCATATTTATCCCTATCATTTTGTTAGCCATTTTCTCAGTTGTTTTTTGTTCTCCTATTTCTGTTTGTCTCTCTTTGGTTATTCTGATATAACACTCCCTTCAGTATTTCCTGTAGAGCTGGTCTATTATTGGTGAATTTTTTCAGTTTTTGTTTATCTGAGAATGCTTTTATTTTCTCTTCCCATTTGAATGAAAATCTTGCTGGATGTAGTATTCTGGGTTGGAATTGTTTTTCTTTTAAAGTTTTGATCACATCTTCCCATTCCTTCCTTGCTTGCATTGTTTCAGTTGAGAGGTCTGATGTGGGAGGCTGTGCACCAGTGAATATCACCAGTTTCTCAGAGAGCAAACAATTACACAATGACAAAGGCCATGATTGGCTCCCCTTCAAAACCTCACCTTCAAAACCATACTCTGATTGGCCACTTCCCATAGCAAATCGATGAGCTTAGAATCCCTCAGATTTGCATATCTGGCACCTCATGATTGGTCCACAAAAGCAACCAGTCATAACCCACCTTTTACAATCCTTCATTTACATATAGAACAACCAATCACCGCCCACCAACATGTATATAACCACTATCCCTGGCCCACAATCGCCAGACGACCCTGAAGACCTTGAAGAGTTGTGACACCATGTCTTCTCCGGATGACCCTGAAGAGCTGTGACACTGTGTTATCTCTGTGCTGCCCACAATAAACGGACGACCCTGAAGAGTAGTAACACTGCGTCGTCTCTGTGTTGTAACACTGCGTCGTTCGTCCCGTCTCTCACTCCTTCCCTCAGGAAACCTGTTCGACTGTCCCCCGGGTTGGGACAGTCTGATGTTAGCCTAATGGGTTAGCCTTTATAAGTAACTTGACATTTTTCTCTTGCCATTTTTAGAATATTGTCTTTGTCTTTAATTTTTACCAATCTGGCTATGATGTGCTGGTAGTGGTGGTGGTGGTGGTGGGGGGAATCTTTTTGTGTTGATTCTATTTGGGGTTCTTTTTATTTCTTGGGTCTGAATTTCTCCATGTTTCTCTATATTTGGAAAATTTTCAGATAGTATTTCATGAAAGAGGTTTTCCATGCCTTTAGCAGATTCTTCACCTTCTGGAATACCCATTACATGGATATTTGGGCATTTCAAGGTGTCTAGAATTTCCCATATGTTGCTCTCATTTTTTTGGTGTTTTTTTTTCCTTTCTTTTTGGTGATTTGGTCTATGCCAGAGACTTTGTCTTCGAGATCAGAAATTCTTTCTTCTGCATGGTTCAATATGCTGTTAATACATTCTAGGGGGGATTTTAGCGATTTTAGTTTCTTGTATTGTATTATTCATTTCCAGAAGTTCTGTTTGATTCTTTTTTAGGGTGTCTATCTCTTTATGAAATTCTTCTTTCATGTTCTGAAATGATTTTCTCATTTCCTGGAACTCATTGTCTATTTTCTCTTGCATCTCATTGAGTTGTGTCATATGAATATTTGGAATTCTTTTTCTGACATTTCTGTGTCTTTCTCTGGTGCTCACCACTGTTGGTGAGGAGCTATTATCCTCACTTGGTGAAAAGCTACCCCCTTGTTTTCCCATGTTTCTTCGAGATCTGTGCTGGTTTCCAGTCATCTGCTGCAGTGTTCACTGTTTCTGTTTGCTAGAGTAGGTTCCATAGTGCTGGTGAGGAGATTTCACCCTTAGTTCCCAGGTGTGCTCCTATAGGAGAACTGTGAAGTCAGAGCAGTTAGTTATGGGGAACTTCAGGTGTTTGGCTCCTCTACCAAGTGTTCACTTCTTGATGAAATGGGAGCAAGGTAAGGAGATGTAATTTGATGAAGATGATCCAGTTGCGTGCTGTGCTTTGTGCAGCACATGGATTGGTGTACCAAAAGTTCCAAAGTAGTTCCCAGTCCCTGAGCACGGACTCACCCTAAAGGCCTGCTGAGACCAGGCTTGAGACTCCCAGTAGAAAGACTGGTGGGGCAAGCCCAGGCCGCAGGGACAGTGGGCAATGGACTCCAAAAGTCCTGAAGTGGCTCCCAGGCCCCGAGCACAGACTCATCCTCAAGGCCTGCCTGGACCAGGCTCCTTTATTTCATTTTTAAAAAGTTTTCATTATTTCATGAGCAAGAGACAAACACCTTCAATGGGATCTCCACCACGATGCCACCTTCTCCAGCTCCGTTGACCCTCTCAGCCAACCAGGACAGAGGTAAGTGTACTTGGCATCTGTGGTCAATCATGGAGCCGAACCCATGGTCTTTCCTACAGACTAGCATTGCTTAGCAGTGTGCCCCTGCTGTCTCACTGACCAGCTCTCCCTTCATTTCTAAGATAAATTTTGTAGACTTTGTGAATTCTTTCCTCAGTCATGTCTTTTCTGGACTTCTCCAATGCCCCTCATTCTTTCTCGCTCCACATAGACATTGATGCTGTACAGGGTTTTGGTGTGGCTGCTCCTATTTGCCTGTATTGGAGGGTCATCTAGTTTTGTAATAAACTTGTCTGTGTGTTTTGGTTTTGCTTTCTGGTTGTCATATTTTTCATAGGAGTCAAAGAGATGCAAAACCCATGTCATTATTTCCATTTTCCCTGATTCTTCTAGCTCCTCATGAATTGGCTGATGTTAGAAACATTCCTGGAAGTGTCCCCAGGTAGGACAGCTGCAGTATTCAGCTGCACAGACAAATTATCACCAACACCTTAGCACATAACTTCCAGGGTTTGAAGTACTTTTTTTTTTGGAGAGGTTTTTGCCATAGGGCGCGTGTGATCTCCAGACAGACAGAGAGAGACAGAGAGACAGAAAGCGAGAAATCACCCCCCAGGGGGAATGGCCACACCACAATCCCTTCTCCTCCATTCTCCTCTCGGGATCTTGGGCACACACGCACATGTGCCCGGCATGAGTTTTAAGCCACCGGGTCCGAGACATGAACTGCAGTTGACTACATGGGAGACCAGCGACATAGCCATTACACTAACTGCTGGTCCCGAAGTATTTTAACAATAGGTAAAACTGCACAAATAACATACATGAAAAAAATCAGCACAAGGTGAATTTATAATATGATATTGAGTTGTAAAATTTGGAATGTGTTGAAAAGTATTAAAATGCAGTATACCAAAAATGTTAACAGGGCTCATTTGTGGATCTTGGGCTTATGGGTAATTATTATTTTCTTTATTTCCTGTATTTTCCACAACAGGCATGAAGACTTTTATAATCAGAAAAAAGGAATCATTGAGACCAGCAGTTAGCGTAATGGCTATGTTGCTGGACTCCCATGTAGTCGATCGCGGTTCGTGTCCTGGACCCGGTGGCTTAAAACTCACGCCGGGCGCACGTGTGTGCGTGCCCAAGATCCCGAGAGGAGAATGGAGGAGAAGGGATTGTGGTGTGGCCATCCCCCTGGGGGGTGATTTCTTGCTTTCTATCTCTCTGTCTCTCTCTGTCTGTCTGGCAAGCGCACGCGCCCTATAGCAAAAACCTCTCCCCCAAAAAAAGAAAATATAAAAAGAAAAAAATAATCATTTTAGAAAGTAATTATAGTTATTTCAAAAGTGAGATTCAATTGTGAGTGTATGCAAAATCGGATAAACAGCTTATTTTATGTCCAACGATTATGTGGCTACATTATGTTGTTCGAGTTCTCCCCCCTCAAAAAAAAGAAATCAAATCAGATTGTGATTTTATTCCCTGACATTAACACGTGGCATTACAGGAGCGTGAACGTCACATGGTCAATTCATTGGCATCAGGATTATGTCATTGGGGAATAAATGTGAAATTCTCAAGGTACTTTGCTCTAGTAATCAGGACTTTATTTATCTCTAAGCTAAAAGAGGGGATTGAATTCTTTAACAATGATCAGAAAATGCTTTTAGGAAGATTTCTTTCCCATTAAACAATTTCTTAAAGTTGCAGTAAACATTGTGGATCTCATCTGTGCCAGGTGAAGCCCACAGAGGGATTGGTACAGTAGTTTCCTTTGCCTTCAGGACCATAGGATAGATAGTCACAGGCTCTGTGGAGGAAAAATAATTAGAAAGATGAAAAGATTGATCAGGGATCAGTGTTATCAGTGGTGTATTGTCAAGGTTCCCTGGCCCTAAGTCTTTGGGAGGAGGGAATTGAACTTCCCCAGCAATGTCACTTTGTCTTTGTCTCCCGCTGTTGGCCACCAGAGTCTCTTCTAAACTATCAGAATTTCAAAGTTGGCCTTACATTAAACTCAGATACATCCAACTTGATTATGTAGCTGGGCCTACTTAGCCAGACTGACGCCGTCTTGTTAAATCAAAAATGGTTTTTTTCTCAGCCTGACACTCTTCGTTTGAAATTTCTCATAGGAACTCCAAAGAGACAGCCCAGAACTCAAAGAAATTCTGCCTCAGTCACAATATGAAACTTCGGTCTTGAAGATGATCATTTGATTGTGCCCCTTAACTAAGACAGAAACTTCTGTCTCGAAGATCAATCACCCCATAATACCCCCCCAACTAAAAATTAGCCTGGTCTTTGCTTTCCTATAGATAGCTATTAGCCCCATATTGTCTCCCTGCCCCTATAAAAGCATCCGTAAGTTGGCTGACTGGTCAAAGATACTCTTCATGTCTTTCCAGTGTGGCTATGCTGTAATAAATTCTCATTTCCCCTCTCACCAACAATTTTGCTTCTCTGTGTGGTTGCACACTGAGGGGTCAGGACTGTTTTAGGTCCTGGACTTGGGCTGCTGAGCCCCTCATCTGGCAACAATCATACTTCAGCAATTCCATTTTAGTGCAAGTTCTGTGTTTGAAACAAGAGTGTGCCTGATTTTTAGTAATGTGATTTGGAAGGGCTGGTTCTTCTGGGCGGCCCAGCCTGGAAGGCCGGGGGTTCCCAGTGACCACATGCACCCTCTGGGCCTGTCCTCCTTTCTTTTTCTTTTTTTTTTTGAAGAGGTTTTTGCTATAGGGTACGTGTGCTCGCCAGAAAGACAGAGAGAGACAGAGAGACAGAAAGTGAGAAATCAGCCCCTGGGGGGATGGCCATGCCACAATCCCTTCTCTTTCATTTTCCTCTTGGGATCTTGGGCACACACACACATGCGCCCAGCATGAGTTTAAGGCACTGGGTCCAGGACTTGAACCGCAGTTGACTACATGGGAGTTCAGCAACATAGCCATTATGCTAATTGCTGGTCCCTGGACCCGTCTTCCTTTCTAGAGCTGGCTGAGATACCAAAATATACCCTGCTATGGTTGAGTGTGTCCCCAGATTCATGTGTTTATTGGTATCTATTCTGATAGGATTAAGAAGGCAAAAAACTTAGCCAAATTATGGGGTTGAAAGATGAGGCCCTAGGGAGGTATTGGAAGTGATCAGGTGTCAGGGTGGGATCCTCATGATTTGATGGCCGTGGTTGTATAAGCAGATACAGACACAGGATGCTCTTATTCCATCCTGCCATGTGAGGCTCTCTGCCATGTCACCCACCAGCAGGCAGGACTTCATCAGGCCCAGCTGAGGTGGCACAGGTATGGGTGCCACTGTGTAATACTGGAGCCAGAGGCCTGGATTCAGATCCTGGATTGACTGAACAAGTGAGGCATGACCACAATCCTGCTTGGCTGGAATGATTGTGCATGGCAAGACTCACTGAGGGTCTCTGCCTCTCCTTCTCTTCCTTTCTTTTATGAAATAAATAAATAAACAAGCTCAAAAAAAAATTGTCTCCAGATGTGGCCCCTTAACCTTGAACCTCCAAAACCATGAGTTAAATAAACCTCTATGATAAATCACCCAGTTTCAGGTATTTAGTTATAAAGCAACAGATAATATACTAAAATCTCCCTGTCTCATGCCATGGTGCTACACTTCTTGGAGCACGATGGTGGAACTGCCACCCTCTTGTCACCACCCCAAGGAGAGGCCCCACTTCTCAGCAGCAGCAGCTCCCCTTGTGGCCAGATGGGTGCCTCATTTGGCAGCAGCTGCCTAGCTGGAGTCCCCTGTGCCCCTCACCCCACACTGGCACCGTGTGTGTTGGCTTCTAGAGGACTCGTGGCTGGGTCTCCGGATGATGGCCCGTGAGAGGAGAAAGGTTTCCATGTTTAGAACTAGAAGGTGCATCTTTACCAGGCCAAGACAGCGGTCAGACTTGACCATGGAGGAAGAAGCCATAGCCTGGGCACTGCAAGTCTGTGCTTGGCCCTTTCTCTCCATTTGTGAACCATACAGAAGCCACGTTGTGAGCTGTGCACCTACACTTAACAAACCATTGACTGCAATATTTGTCAGCAGTACTCTGGGCACTCCTGAATGTAGTCTACTCCGTCAGGTCACAGATGAAGCACTTAAAGACATTAAGGCTGTGCATGAGAACCAGATGTCTGTGCGTTATGAGAACTGAAGCATCAAGGAATTCCTATGCAAATCTCACTGAATCTATCTGATGCCCTGTGATTTGCTCACAGATTAGTGACTTTCTGATAGTAAGACAGTCACACCTGTTTAGTTAGTGTGGTGTGTTTGAGTACTCTGAGATCTTGGGTAAGTCACTTAGACTTTATGAACCTCAGATGCATCATATTTAAAAATGAGAATGGTAAAATGGAGTCATTTTACGTGACTTTCGTAAATGCGATCACACAGTTTTGGGGGATGGTTGAGAGAAATAGCCACAGGCAACGACTTATTTTTATTTTTTGGAGAGATTTTCGCTATAGGGCGCGTGCGCTCGCCAGACAGACAGAGACATAGAGACAGAAAACAAGAAATCACCCCCCAGGGGGGGATGGTCATGCCGCAAT
Source organism: Tupaia tana (assembly GCA_026018925.1). Taxonomy (NCBI): domain Eukaryota; kingdom Metazoa; phylum Chordata; class Mammalia; order Scandentia; family Tupaiidae; genus Tupaia; species Tupaia tana. The sequence continues at coordinate 59,403,178 of JAKSZU010000015.1, read as the reverse complement.
CCCTTCTCCTCCATTCTCCTCTTGAGATCTTGGGCACGCACGCACATGTGCCCGGCGTGAGTTTTAAGCCACCGGGTCTGGGACACAAACCGCGGTCAACTACGTGGGAGTCCAGCGACATAGCCATTACACTAACACTTGGTTCCCCCACAGGCAATGACTTAGATAGCAGTGGTAACTCCATCAGTACTCCCCTAATAGGCATGTGCCTCATAGAGACTTTGCCCTAGGTTAGCTTCAGCTCTCACGTTATAGTCTGTTAATGCTGAGTGTGATTCTAACATTCTTAGAGATGAGAGGTATACTGGGTGTATTTGGCTATTCTTAGGAATTAGGGTCTTCTTCAAGCCTGTGTCTACTGAAAGATGATATGTCAGTCTTCCGCACAGAAGTGACTTCACAGGGAATTTCTGTTAAATTGCCAGAGGTTATGTGCATTTTCCACAGAGAGACAGAGAGAAAAATAAAGAGGGAGAGAAAAAAACATCCATCAATGGGGCATGATCATGCTGCAATCCCTTCTCTATTTCCACATCCACCAGGATTCTGGGCACACACGCACAGAGGAAGTTCTACTGTGTTCTTCAAGCAACTAGGCCCAGGACTGAACTATGATCAGCCATGTAGGATCCAACTCCCTACATACAGCACTTAACCACTGCACTACAGGGCTGTCCCATCCTAGGGGGATTCAAGAGCAATTTTGACTACAGAATGTCTTCCTTTACTCAAAACCTTTGAAACTCCACTTGCTGTAGGGCAAGACTCCCAGCACCACCCTATCAAAGGCTGGTTGTGCTGAGGAAAAGATACTCTGCTTGTCTCCATGAATGAGAGAGACAGAGATACAACACTCCCAACAGTCTTGACACTGTTACCCACCCCAGCCTCAGCTCACCTTGGATCACAGGTAAGCCCTGGCTGGTGAGCTTGGGAAGGTCTCTGGACATGAACTTGAACCTTCCCAAGTGAGTCAGCTTCGCTGAGTGTCGCGTTTCACAGTGTTAGGCTTCTTTGGGCAGATGTTTGGCGGTATCTGCAAGAGTTGATTACATGCATCCTGCATGACCCAGGGATGTCTCTGTAGGGAGTGTTTGGTCACCAAGCACTTCATGGCAGCACTATCCTAATGATCCCAAACCAGAGAGAACTTTGCACCATCAGCAGCAGAGTGGATCACAGATGGTGAAATGCTGCCCAGAAATGGCACTCACATGGACGTGGGTGACTCACACAGACAAGGCTGAGTGAAAGAAGTCAGGAGGAAAAGGAGTCCACATCAAATGAGGTCAGCTATATAATATTCAAAACAGACAAAATGAATCTTTGATGTTAGAAGCCAGGAGAGTGGTATCCTTGAGTGGGAGAGGGAGGATGCTTGTAGGGTTCTGGTAATTTTCTGGGTGTAAACATTTCATGAAAATACAAAGAGCACATTTATGATTTCTGCATGAACATATACATCAATAAATACTTACAGGGGTCTTCAAAAAGTTCATGGAAAATTATATTATGAAAAACGACATGAATTTAAATTTTTTTGTTGTACAAAAAAACCCTTTGTATTTTAATCCCATTTTTCTATGAACTGTTTGATGCCTGTTTGTGCTTTAAAAAGGTGATTGTGGGGGCTGACAGGTAGCGTGGTGGTTAAAGATGCCGGATTCCCACATGGTCGACTGTGGTTCGAGTTCCGGACTTGGAGGCTTGCTTTCTTGCTTTCTCTTTCTCTTTGTCTCTCTCTGGTCAAATTAAAAATAATATATAAAAATAAGGTGATTGTGACCATTTAGCCTCTTTTCTACCAGTTAGAACTGAATCATACATTGTTTTACTTGGGTTTGTTAATTATTATAATTATCTTTTAGGCTTTTTGCCATAGGGTATGGTGTATACACTTGTGGGAGAGAAACAGAGAGAGGGAAAGTGAGAAATCATCTCCCTGTGAGGATGGCCACACTGCAGTCCCTTTACCTCCATTCTCTTCTTAAGATTTTGGGCATGGGACCAGCAGTTAGCGTAATAGCTATGTCGCTGGACTCCCATGTAGTCGACCGTGGTTCGAGTCCCGGACCCGGTGGCTTAAACTCATGCCGGGCACGTGTGCGTGCGTGCCCAAGATCCCGAGAGGAGAATGGAGGAGAAGGGATTGAGGCATGGCCATCCCCCCTGGGGGGTGATTTCTCGCTTTCTATCTCTCTGTCTCTCTCTGTCTGTCTGGCGAGCGCATGCGCCCTATAGCAAAAACCTCTCCAAAAAAAAAAAAAAAAAAGATTTTGGGCATGCACACACATGCAGCAGTTTCAAGCTGCTGGATCTGGGACTCAAACCACAGTTGGCCATGTGGAAGTCTGGCTCCTTAGCCACCATGCCACCTGCTGGCCCTTTTGTTTTCTTGTAGATGGCCTCATATCTCAGCTTACCAGCTGAGACAATGGGCACATCCTGAGGGCTACCCTGGTGGGCATTCCTTCCCACGCTGAATCGGGGCTGACCTCTGTGTCCTTCAAAATACTGCTGGCTCATAAAAGGCACAACAGCTTCCGTCTCGCTGTCTCGGAGGCTCATGCTGGGGGAGCCATCATGCCGTACGGTGCTCGAGCAACCCTTTGGAGAGGTCCACACAGCGAGGTGCTAAGTCTTCCCACCAACAGGTAGAAAGATGAGGGCGTGAAGTCCAGACAAGCATGTGTCAGCAGCCTGCGTGAGCCTCCCCGGCCACCATCATAGCCACAGCACCTTTGTAGGTCAATCTCAGCGTTATTCTGTAGCCAGACAGGGGTTCCAATGAGGATTCAGCCTCTTTTGTCTTCAGAATCTAATTCTGTTTTGCTTTATCTAAGGGATGAGACAGCCCAATGGAAATGTTATCTTGACAAAGGGACCAGACCTGCTATGGGCAAAGGTGGGTTGGTCCTTCCAGGCAGGAATTTTCCAGAATGTGTTTATGTGTTCCATGAAGGCAGCTCCCTGGATGTCCCACATTTGACCATGGGAGCCTCCATCCCTTATAGTCTCAGAAACAAAGCCTGGTTTTCAGGCATGGTTTGCCTGCCAAGATGCCATCTGGCTATCTAATGACTGTCCAGGTCTAGTGTGAGGGGTGATATGGTTTACAGAGTACCTCTGGGTGGAGGAAGAGGCAAGGCTTCCTGTGTGGAAGGAGTGTCCATCTCCAGCCCTCTTTGGGCAGGCTGAGAGGCAAGTTTGAATGGGTGACTTGGAATTTCAGAGCTGGAAGGGATGCTGAAAAGCTATCTGGAGCTACAGTGCCCCCAAACAGGAGGAGACCACAGCCTTCTGAAGAAGAGAGAGCTGAGCGCTGACATGGACAAGCTCCACGGTGCATTGTTGCATGGACAGTGCAAGGTTCAGGGTGTGTGTGGAAGCTGCGTTTGTATAAATAAAGTGCAAGATAGATTTGTCAGGAGTGTATGAACTTCTGGGAGACTGTGCAGGCTGGCTGCCTCCCGGGAGGGGCAACAGAAGCAGGGGTTGGGGTAGCAGGGAGACTCGTCACTGAATATCCTTTGGGAATTTTAAGTTAGAACCATCTGTATTTATTCCCTTTCCAGAAGCAAAGTTAAAACATACAGCCCACAGATCTGTCTAATCTATCCTCCCATTTTACTGACAACTCTACCAGAGAAGGGGTGATTGTGAGCCACGGACTTGGGACTGGAATCTGGGTCTTCCAGCTTCCTTCCTCGTTGCCATCACTTATTTGGGGACATCTGCTAGCTCCTCACATGCTGTTTTCCATGAGGAGGTCCCAGTGTAGTAGTAGGAGGAGGTGGTTCTCACAGGCTGAGCTGTGAACCATTTATACTGCTAAGACTTTGTAGCTGTTCAAACCACGGTCCTTCGGGGTCGATAGGTCTGAAAGTCAGTGCTGAGCCCACACAGCAAGCAAACTCCTCATCTGCAGAAATCAAATCTAATTGTGCTCTTCAAAAGGGTTTAGTGCTCATTTCAGCAGCACATACACTAAAATTGGAACAATACAGAGAAGATTAGCATGGCTCCTGCGCAAGGATGATACGCAAATTCATGAAGCATTCCATATTTTTGAAATACTCAGATAAGAAACCATTGTAAATCTGAGGTGTGTCCTGACATGTTCAGGGAAGCTATGTTCTAAATTCCATCTTCCAAACCCCTGAAATACTCAAATACTCAGACAAGTAGAGTTGAGGAGGTTTTTTTTTTTTTTTTTTTTTTTTTTCCACAGAATGACCAGAAACCACCGCAGAGGCACAAGAAATATGAGAAACCAAGAAAATACCTCTCCCCTAAGGGAAAAGAACAATCCTTCATCATCCACAAACAGTACAGTAGAACTCGTGGATATGTCTGATAGAGAGTTCAGAATATTCATAGTGACAAAACTAAACGAGATGCAAGAGCTGAGAGACAATGAACTCCAGAAGATGAAGGAGAAAAAAGTGAATGAGTTCCAGGAGGTGAGAAAGTTCTTACATGATCTGAAAGAGGAAATACACACCATAAAAAAATAATCAAATGGAGCTGTAAGAGATGAAAGTGGCAATATAAGAAATCAGAACCTCCCTCGAAAGTATTAAAAGCAGATTAGTCCATGGAGAAGATTGAATCCATGGTGTTGAAGCCAAAACCTCTGACCTAGAAAAAAAACAAGCAAAAAACCTGAGAGAATAACACACACAAAAAATGAGAATACTATATGAGAAATACTTGAGACCGTTAAGTGCCCAAACATCTGGATAATCAGTATCCCAGAAGGAAAAGAAACTAATAAAGACATTGATAATCTATTCCATGAAATCCTGAAAGAAAACTTTCCAAATCTAGAGAGTCACTCAAATATCCAGATCCAAGAAATACAAAGGACCCCTAATAGAATCAACCCAAGAAGATCTTCTCCAAGGCACATCATAACCAGATTGGCAAGATCCACAAAGACAAGATACTAAAACTGGCAAGAGAGAAACGTCAGGTTACTTATAAAGGTCATCGCATCAGGCTAACATCAGACCTCTCATCAGATACAATACAAGCAAGGAAAGAATGGGAAAATATATTCAAAGCGTTAAGTGAAAAACGGTTTCAACCAAGAATACTATACCCAGCAAGATTATCTTTCATATGGAAAGAAAGGATAAAAACATTCTCAGATAAACAAGACCTGAAAGAATTTGCCAATATCAGACCCACTCTTCAAGAAGTTCTGAAAGGAGTGCTCTACCAGGAAAACTAAAGACATACATACAGAAATAAGAGAACAAAAAGTAACCAACAAAATGACCAACTTAATGCTAGGGACAAAAAATATCAATAATAATGTTGAATGTTAACTTCCAGGATTTAAACAGAAAGATTGGACCACAGTGACACTGCAGATTCAACAGAAGAGAGATTGAACATAAGACTGAACTGGTTAAATATAATTTTATAACTTTTGGGTGTAACATCACTGATTTTTTTAAACTATGCTTTGTTTTCCCAGTGTAAGGGTTTTGCTTTCTTTTGAGCTGTTGATAATTTCAGCAATTTGTTAAACTATTTTTTCTTCTTGTTTGTTTATTTCTTTAAATGGAAACATAAACTTTTCTTCCTTCCTGATCACTCTGGAATTGGAAAATATTGGGAATATTCTTATTTTGTGACAGAAGGGTTATTTGCACAAGTTCAATAATACCTGTTGCCTTGAATCTGAAATTGGAAATACTTGTTATTGGACAGGGCTTTGACTGAAATGTCATAGCTGAAGATTAATCAGAAAACTATAGAACTAATGCAGAGCTCAAGTAAGCCAACAGAAGCTCTTGGCAAGATGGCCTGGCACCATAAACAGTTCTGCCTGGTGGAGAGGATTAGAGAAGCCATATGAAAGAATTCGTACCAAAAAATAACCTGGACTTTTCCAGCCCAGCATTGTAATCAGTAGAGATGGCAAAAGAGCAACCACAACCAGAGGATTATCTTGAGGAAGACTTTGAAGAAAGAAAAAGAGACTGATCTTTGGTAGCAGATGGTATATCACAGAATATTTGGTAGGCAGAGCTGAATTGAGAAGGTTTATGTGTGACTTGTGTTTTGGACATTTGCTTTTCAACAGTTCGAGTAGTTGACACCTCAATATTTTCTCAAAGATATTTAAAACCATGCTGTCTCTGTTGCTATAGAGTCACAAACAAAATCATAACAAATATTTTGAACATTACATTTAAAATTCAGTTTTTTGAAAATTTGAAAGTTGTTTTATAGTGTGTATGAAAGAGTAGAGTCTGAGGAAGGACATTTAGAAGAAAAATAGAGAGGCAAAGCGTTAATGGGACAAAAAAATGTGATATTGTCTGTTGAAGATAATTTTATAGTTTTATCAACTGCATTAGGGAGAAATGTTCACATGCTGAAATATTCACTTTGTAAGCTAAATAACGTGATTGAATGCATAAAAGAAAATGAAATTTAAAAAATGTATTAAAATAAAAAACATTAAAAAATAACTGTCAAGAACTGTGGAGTGTGGGCAAAATTTTTTTATATGTAAAGTAAATGTTTGTGGTAAAATGTAAAAATAAATAAATATATATATATATATATTTTTTGGAGAGGTTTTTTGCTATAGGGCGCGTGCGCTCGCCAGACAGACAGAGAGAGACATAGAGACAGAAAGCGAGAAATCACCCCCCAGGGGGGATGGTCACGCCGCAGTCCCTTCTCCTCCATTCTCCTCTCGGGATCTTGGGCACGCATGCACACGCGCCCGGCGTGAGTTGTAAGCCACCGGGTCCAAGACGCGAACCGCAGTCGACTACGTGGGAGTCCAGCGACATAGCCATTACGCTAACTGCTGGTTCCCAATAAATAATTTTTAAAAAAGAGGCAAAGCCAAAAAAAAAAAAAAAAAAAAAAAAAAGAGTTTAGGATATGATATACAGGGCACACATTTTCAGAGCCCAAACCATTTCCATCTGGTTATCATTTCTATGCTTTTTCATTTGTTATCCAGACCCAGGTAAGTAACCATTATTTAATAGAATCTCATCTCCCTTAATGACCATTTCTTGGGTCTATCTCTTTGGGCCTCAGTGTGGTCCTTTAGGTCCCTCCCTTCCTTTAAGCCATTATCCACTTGGTATGAAAAACATAGTAAATAATTATATGGTGGTTATAGTGATAGTGTGGCAGCATTATGGCATGATTAACCTCCTCAGACATAGTTAAATATGCCCATTAAAAAGTCTCTAACAATTTCCTTCTTCTCAAGTCTATATTTTCAGTTTTTACAAAATGGAAGTTTTAGATCTCTTCAATAGCTTTTACTCCATTCCATAATGTTTTTTAGCTATCTGTTAGGACCAGACATTGCACATTTAACATGCCAATACCAATCTAATATATATATATATACATTTTTGGACAGGTTTTTGCTATAGGGGGCGTGCACTCGCCAGAAAGACAGAGGAGACAGACAGACAGAAAACGAGAAATCACCCCCCCAGGGGGGATGGCCATGCCGCAATCCCTTCTCCATTCTCCTCTCTGGATCTTGGGCACACACGCATACGCGCCCAGCATGCGGGGTCCGGGACTCGACTACATGAGAGTCCAGCGACATAGCCATTACGCCAACTGCTGGTCCCCCAATCTAATATTTTAAAAAAGCACATCGATTATCTCCACTTTACAGAGAGGGAAAGTGAAGCTCAGAAAGCTTGAGTAATTTGCTTAAGGTATACTCGTCTTGTACAGAGCATCCCCTGTGGTTGTCATGGTCTCAGCCCTCAGGACAGTTGGCTCCAATGGAGTGTTCATTCTGTTCCTAAAGCATCTGAACAGAGGCATTTCAGGTTGCCTGGGGTCTTGAAGAAAGGAAAGTAGCTTAGCTGGATGTCAGGGTTCTTCTTTGAGGAGGGGACTGTTGACCAAGGCTGGAACCACACCTAGGAGTTGCCCAGGAGGAGAGGTGCTTCAGCATCCTAAGGCTCAAAGTGGAGAGAGGGTGTGGCTTCTTGAGGTTTGGCAAGGAAGGAGTGGTGGAAAATGATCAAGAGAGGAGCTGAGAAATTTGAATTTCATCTGAAGAGGAAGAAGAGGCACTGGAGGGTCTTGAGTGGAGTGGTGATCCATCAGCAGGTCTTAAGATCATCCTGTCAGGCAACGAGTATGTCCAGGGAGACCACAGAGGGGAAACTGAGCCCAGAAGCAGTCCTGGGCCACTAGGTAGAGAGGAGGCGTTGGTCTGAGGGCTTTTAGGAGAGGATTTAGTGGCTAATTGGGTGTGGGATTTAGGGAGGAGGCAAGTTTGGCACCCACATTGCCAGCATTGAAGGGAAGAAGAGCTTGGAAATGTGGCTGGCAGGCTGAACTCGTTGGGCTAAGGTGCTGGGCCAAGGAGGCCCTGGATGTGAGATGGGACTCAGGACAGCAACTCAAGCTGCCAGTAGGGATTTGGGAGGCCCCCACCCCGCAGCAGGTGTATCGAGGGCAGTAGGACATTTGGAAATGGCTGAATGCGACAGCTTGAAAGGAGAAACCGGTCCAGGACAGGGCCAGACGGCGCCAGTTAGTCTGTGAGCACATTGGGCATAGCTTCGGCCATCTGAGGCTGGGAGCTGGGGACTGAGCGGGGAGAGAGTGATGTGCTTGTTCTTGGAGCAGGTGTCTGTTAGGAATAAGGGTGTGGAGCCAGGGAAGGACCCAAAACCAAGGAGGCTCCACTCATTCCAGATCTGGGGTGTGCTTAGTCTGAGCTGAGGCTCTCCTCAGGAGAAACCAGGAGGAGCCCAAATAGGAAGCTAGAAACCGGAGTGGAGGCATATTGTAGTGGCTTGGCTTTGAGAATGAGGGACAGATGGGGTCAGACAAAATGGGCACAGCCATCCTGCAATCCCAGAGACAGGAGGACCAACAGGCAGGGCCAAACCAAACAACTTTGCTTGAGCTCATCAGCAGGAACCTCTGCCCAGTCTGCTGTGGGGGAGAAGGGACTCTTAGGCCAGCATGATCTTCAAGTGCCCCATGCGATGTGGTCTATCCCCTTACCTCCTACCTGTCATCCCAACCTCCATACACACTGGGAGCAGTTAGGTTTGGGTATACAAGAACTAAACACCTTGAAATAGAAGACTCTGAAGGAATTATTTCCCCATAATTCCCTTAGGAGTAAGAGGAAAGAAACTCTTTTCTCAAAACCTGAACCCCAAACTCCTACTGTGAAGTACACTCTCATCCATAGTAGAGGAGGGAAAACTGGCACAGAGCTTATGCATATCATAAAGATGCACAGGAGCCCACAGCAACAGAAGCATACTCCAAAGAAGTAAGAAGAAGTAAATAGACCACCAGATGACTAAAAATCACAGCAGAGACCCCCCCCAAAAAAAAACAGAAGGAAATCAGAAAATACCTCTCCTATAAAAAAACATAATTCCTCACCAATAATGGATAAAACGCAAGTGATCACAGAAATGTCAGAAAAAGAATTCAGAATATTCCTTGTAGCAAAACTCAACAAGATACAAAAGGAAACAGAGAACCAACTCCAGGAAATGGGAAAATCATTCCATGATCTGAAGGAAGAACTGCATAAAGAGGTAGACACAATGAAAAAGAATCAAACAGAATTTCTGGAGATAAAGAATGCAATATCGGAAATCAAAACATCCCTGGAAAGTATCAAAAGCAGAGTAGAGCTTCCTCCCAGGCAGGAGAGTTGAGCCCTTCCTTCAGAAGATTCCTCATGGCTCCTGTGAACTAGATATTTCAGGGGACAGGAGAAATGAAGATTTTCTACTCATAATTCAGCCTCCAGCAAGCAAAGCTAGCATGGTAGGGAGCCCCTCTGGCCTTCTATCTCTGTCTCTGTGTCTCTGAGGTCTCTGTCTCTCTCTGCTCCTGTCTCCTCATTTTTTTTTTTTTGGTAATTTTTCCTTTTTATGATTTTTTTCAAGGTAAAGATTTTCTCTGGCTCTCAGCTCCACCTTTTGTTTTGTTAATAATCCCTTCTGGTCCTTCCTCCCAGGCAGGAGAGTTGAGCCCTTCCTTCAGAAGATTCCTCATGGCTCCTGTGAACTAGATATTTCAGGGGACAGGAGAAATGAAGATTTTGTACTCATAATTCAGCCTCCAGCAAGCAAAGCTAGCGTGGTAGGGAGCCCCTCTGGCCTTCTATTTCTGTCTCTGTGTCTCTGAGGTCTCTGTCTCTCTCTGCTCCTGTCTCCTCATTTTTTTTTGGTAATTTTTCCTTTTTACGATTTTTTTCAAGGTAAAGATATTCTCTGGCTCTCAGCTCCACCTTTTGTTTTGTTAATAATCCCTTGTGGTCCTTCCTCCCAGGCAGGAGAGTTGAGCCCTTCCTTCAGAAGATTCCTCATGGCTCCCGTGAACTAGATATTTCAGGGGACAGGAGAAATGAAGATTTTGTACTCATAATTCAGCCTCCAGCAAGCAAAGCTAGTGTGGTAGGGAGCCCCTCTGGCCTTCTATCTCTGTCTCTGTGTCTCTGAGGTCTCTGTCTCTCTCTGCTCCTGTCTCCTCATTTTTTTGGTAATTTTTCCTTTTTACGATTTTTGTGATTTTTTTAAAAAAAGAACTGTAAATATAATTTTTTTTGTATTTTTTCTTTTTGTTGTTGTTTCTCTCTCTCTTTTTCATTTTCCTTTTTCTTGTCTCTCCACCCAATATCTACTGAATCTGCTGCACCAGCGATCACAACAGAACGGCAAACAGATTCTAGAACACCTCTGTCTGCTTGCTCCTGAACATTGAGGCTTAACTTCTAGAATTTGAAAGAAACACACCATCCATCAGATGACAAGAAATCACCGCCAGATCACGAGAAATATGGGAAAACAAGAAAATATCTCCCCTCCAAGGGAAAAGAGTAACTCTCCTTCATCCACAAGCAGTTCTGTGAAAGTCATGGAAATGTCTGAGAAGGAATTTAGAGCATTCATAATGTCAAAGCTAACAGAGATGGAAGAAAAGAGAGATAATGAACTGCTAAAGAGAAAGGAGAAAGAAGTTGCCGAGTTCCAGGAGATGAGGAAATTCTTGCAAGATCTAAAAGAGGAATTACACACTTTACGAAAGACTCAAACGAAACTGCTAGAGATGAAGTCTATAATACAAGAAGTCAAAATCTCCCTTGAAAGTATTAAAAGCAGACTAGATCATTCAGAAAATAGAATCTCAGATGTAGAAGAGAAAATGGCTGGCTTAGAAAAATCCACCACGAAGACTGAGAAAATGGCCCCAAAATTTGAGAATGATATGCGAGAAGTACTGGATACCATCAAATGTCCAAATATCCGGATAATTTGCATTCCAGAAGGTGAAGAGACCCATAAGGGCATTGATAATCTATTCCATGAAATCCTGCAAGAAAACTTTCCAAACCTAGAGAGGCATTCGAAGATCCAGTCCCAGGAAATACAAAGGACCCCAAATAGAATCAACCCAAGAAGATCTTCTCCAAGACACATTATAGCCAGGTTGACCAAAACCACAGACAAAGACAAGATACTAAGATTGGCAAGAGAAAAACATCAAGTTACCTACAAAGGACATCCCATCAGGCTAACAGCAGATCTCTCATCAGAAACAATGTGAGCAAGGAGAGAATGGAAAAATATATTCAAAGTGTTATGAGAGAAGCAATTTCAGCCAAGAATACTGTACCCGGCAAGATTATCTTTCAGGTGGGAAGAAAAGACAAGAACATTCTCAGATAAACAAAACCTGAAAGAATTTACCAGCACCAGACCAGATCTCCAAGAAGTTCTCAAGGGTGTGCTGTATCAAGAAAATTAAACACAGACATATGGAAATAAGAGTCCAAAAACTATGAAAGTGGCCAACTTAATCATAGGGACAAGTCTGGAGTTGAATATTATATCCCAGAATTTAATCAGGAAAATTGAACCAGAACAGAAGTTAATAGTATATGAGACTGATAGGTTCATGCACCTACCATTTGAACAGAATCCTCACTTGTTTTCTGGCTTTAAGCAAAGTTCTTTGGCACTTCTTTGAGTTAAGATAAAACTGGTTTTCTTAGTAGTAATGAGTGAACTCACTATTGAAAGTAGATTATGTAGGAAAATGTGTGATCAATGCAATGTGGGTGGGAAGGGAATGAAGGATAATTGTAGACACTGGAGGTGGTGTGAGAGGAGGGTGAGAAGGGACAGATTGTCGGAAAGAGGGGTGGAAGTAATTCTAGGAACTAGTAATGGAAAATTTTTTGTAATGTGCATGATTGAGTCACTATTCAGTGTGCACTGGATGGGAGATCGCATTTTGTATGCTGTGATGAAGCTTAGGGAAGGAATGTAAAGTGAGTTACAAAAAAAAAAGTTTCAGGAAAAAAAAATATATCTATTCAATGACTGCAGTAGGATATGTAGCCACAGCTAGGTGCTACTTTATAGGATGCATAAAGTAAGACTTGTGTTCATGGAAATGTGTGTATCACCTGTGTTTGCTATGAGGGTACTTGGATTGATTAGAGTCTTTGGCGATTCAATAAAATGTGAGGGGAAAACAGTATAGAAAGCAAACATAGATACCAGAGACAGTGTGGGAGGAGAGTGGGAGATGGCAGAGGGTAAGAGATAGGGAATCAAGGATGGGGGGAAAAAAAAGCAAAACATACAGAAGACAAGAAATGGAAGATCATTTGCTGACAACAACATGTTTGTTGATGTGCTTGATTGAGACAATATATAGTGTAATTTGGATGGAAAATCTCTTTTTGTATGCTGTAATGATGTACAGTGAATGAATGCAAATAAATAAATTGAAAAAAAAAAGCAGAGTAGACCACACAGAAAAAAGAATCTCTGACCTTGAAAACAAAATATTTAATGTAGTCCAAGTCATCAAAAAGAATAGAAGAATAACCATTAAAAATGACAATATAGGAGATGTCCTAGACACCATTAAACAGCTGAATAGCCACGTAATAGGTATTCTAGAAGGTGAAGAGATGGGTAAAGGCATAGAAAATATCTTTTATAATAGTGGGTTATTGGAAAAGTCATGATGTATTTTTTCTATGCAAAAATGTGTCATGACTTTTCTGACAATCCAATATATCAGCTGAAAACTTTCCAGATTTAAAAAGACATGTGGACATCCAAATCCAGGAGATAGAAAGGACACCAAGTAGATATAACATAAGAAGATCTTCCCCAAGGCACGTCATTGCCAAATTGTTAAAAATCAAAGACACTATTCTAAAAATGGCAAGAAAGAAACACCAAGTTACTTATGAAGTTTACCTCATTAGACTAACATCAGGTCTCTCAACTGATGCAATGCGGGCAAGGAAAGAATGGGAAGCCATATTAAAAACTCTGAAAGAATAGCAATTTCAGCCAAGAGTCCTACACCTAGCAAGATCAACCTTCAAATGAGAAGGGGAAATAAAATCATTTCCAGATAAACAAATGCTGAAAGAATTCACCAGCATGAAACTGACTCTTCAGGAAATACTTAAGGGACAACCATACCAGGAAAGTTAGAGGAAGACAAGTAGAAGTAAAAGAACACAAAACAACTAGAAGAAAAGGGTAAATCCTCACATATTGATAATAACATTGAATGTTGGGATTAAATTTCTCAACTAAAAGGTTAAAATTTCAGATACAGCTATTTGATGCACAAGCAGGTTTAAATACAGATTCACCAATTATCTGATAGACTGTTGTCTCAATAGGCTTCAATTTCTATATTTATTATAACCATTACTTATTGTATAAAAGTAGATAGTAGAAGAAAAGTCCAAAATGTTACAAGTAGCTGAGTCTTTCTTTGGAATGAATTTTTAAAAGGCTAAAATCAAGAACTTTGTAAAGCCTATAAATCACCAAAATCCTTAGCTTTACCGTGTCTTCACTTTTACACATCTCGTTAAAATTTTGTTTTGTTTTTGCTTTATTGAGGACTTATGTCTTTATGCACAGTACAGTACCATGGTCTTACAAGAATTCACAGTATGTGAATAAAAGTGTTTTTTTCTATGTCTTCCTAATGAGCTATTGTTATTGTTACATTTTTACCTATCTCTAACTGGACCAATGATCGATACAGCTTTTTCAGATTATAAACTCTTATCTCCCACAGTCCTCTACATGGAAATTACAAATTCTTTTTTCACTAGTTATGTTAAGATTATCTTTATTGGAACCAGCAGATGGCATAATGGTTACATGGCTGGACTCCCACATAGTTGACCGTGGTTTGAGTCCAGGACCCGGCGGCTTGAAACTCAAGGCAGACACACGTGAGTGCATGCCCAGGATCCTGAGAGGAGAGTGAAGGGAAAGGAATTATGGCATGGACATTCCCCAGGGCGGGTGATTTCTCACTTTCTGTCTCTCTCTGTCTCTTCTGGTGAACACATACACCCTATAGCAAAAATATCTCTAAAAAAATTATCTTTGTCAATTTATTATATTGTTGCACCTGATTTTTATTTTTTAAATTAATTTTAATTATTTATACATTTAATCGCTATAGATCATTTAGATTGTGAAGACACTTTACCAAGCATGATATACACCTCAGTCCAGCCCAAATGAGAATACTATATACGTCCTCATCAACAAATAATAAACCATATCTGTGTCCCACAAATGTCTTACCTCTCTATTTTTTTCCCCAAATTTACTTTCCTATGCTCTTTCCCTTCCACACTCTTTCCACTTTGGTTCTAGTGTCCATAACACTTTTTAATGCTGTACATCCTCCAGTCTTTCAGTCTCTACCATAGAGTGCAGACAGTTGGTATATGTTAAGTGGAGACATACAATGTCTCTTTCATAGCCTGACTTGCTTCACTCAGCAACAAATCTTCCATATTCGTCACTTTCTATCAAATTCCAGGACCTTGTAGTTTTTCATGGCTGAATACTAGTATTCCATGGAGTATATGTGCCACACTTTTTCAGTCCATTCATCCATTTGTGGACATTTGGGTTGGTTCATGTCTTAGCAATCGTGAATAAGGCTACAACAAATATAGATGTGCAAGCACTTTTCTAACTGAGCGTTCTCCTGTCCTTTGGGTAGATATCCAGAAGTGGAACTGCTGGATCATATGGTAGTTCTATTTGAAAGTCTTTGAGGAACCTCCATATTGTTCTCCACAGTGGCTGGACCAAATTACATTCCCACCAACAGTATAGGAGTATTCCCATTTCACCACATCCCCTCCAGCACTTATCATCTTTTGTTTTATTAATCTTTGCCATTCTGACTGGAGTTAGGTGGTATCTCATTGTGGTTTTGATCTGCATCTCCCTTATGATGAGAGATGTTGAACATTTCTTCATATGCTTTTTGTCTGTTCATATGTCTTCCTTAGAGAGTTGTTTATTCAGCTCATTTTCCCATCTTTTAATTGGGTTGATCATTTTCTTCCAGGTAGGCCACTTGAGTTCCCTATTGCCTGATTTTTAATCAGTATGTTTTTCGTTAGAACTGTATGTCAAAATAAAGAATGTCATAGACAATTCAGTATATACTTGTACAATAACCACTGGAGTGGGTTTCAAATGTTTACAGCATAATATAATGTTAAATGTTGAAGGTGGTGAATACATTTATATCCTCAATTTGTTTGTTACACACTGTATGCATGCTTTAAAAGATCATTCTGGGGAACCAGCAGTTAGCGTAATGGCTATGTCGCTGAACTCCCACGTAGTCGACCGTGGTTTGCGTCCCGGACCCGGTGGCTTAAAACTCACGCCGGGCGCGTGTGCGTGTGTGCCCAAGATCCCGAGAGGAGAATGGAGGAGAAGGGATTGCGGCGTGACCATCCCCCCTGGGGGGTGATTTCTTGCTTTCTGTCTCTATGTCTCTCTCTGTCTGTCTGGCGAGTGCACGCACCCTATAGCAAAAACAAAACAAAACAAAACAAAACAAAACAAAAAAAAAAAAAAAAAACAAACAAAAAAAAACTCTCCTAAAAGATCATTCTGTGGGACCAGCAGTTAGAGTAATGGCTATGTCGCTGGACCCCCACGTAGTCGACCGTGGTTCGAGTCCCGGACCCGGTGGCTTAAACTCATGCCGGGCGCGTGTGCGTGCGTGCCCAAGATCCCGAGAGGAGAATGGAGGAGAAGGGATTGTGGCGTGGCCATCCCCCCTCGGGGGTGATTTCTTGCTTTCTATCTCTCTGTCTCTCTCTGTCTGTCTGGCAAGCGCACGCGCCCTAAGCAAAAACCTCTCCAAAAAAAAGAAAAAAAAAAAGATCATTCTGTACCCTACAAAGATGCGCAATGATTATATCTAAATCATAAATTACAATAAACATTTAAAGAGGAAAAAAAGGAGGGGGCACTATCAATTCATTGTCATGATCCCAGGAACTCTAGTAGGGGATTGTAAAGTGATAAAGGGGAGGAGCTGATACCAGGACGTCATCCCACAAGTGACCGCTAGGGGCCACCTGGCTCTGTCCAGTGGGGAGCTCTGGAAGCTGGGAAGGCACACCCCAGGGCCAGGATCCTGGACAGCTGTCTTGCTCCCTGCACTCAGGGCAGAGGGCATTTACTCAGGCACTTCCAGCTGCCTGGGGAGCTCCCGAAAAGTCCCAATGCTGGCGTTGGCAGGCAGCACCGTCAGCAGTACAGGTGTGTGCAGCAGGGAGGGCAGCCAGAGGGTGCCCCCCAGGGAATGGTACAAGTGTGCTGAGCACTCTGTCTTCCCTGACCCTTGGCGCTTCCCCATAACTCTGCGACACAGAGGCCATTCTCATCTGATGGATGAGGGAATGGACTGAGGAGGCCATGTCCATTGCCCAAGGATGCACAGCTACAAGTGGCAGGTTGTAGATTGGAGACTCCAATCGGCCTTGCCCGGAGCTCCTCTCCTATCACTGCTAAGCTGCTTGGCATCCGGGTCAGTGCTTCCCTGGGTGTGTGAAGACGAGGCTGACCCTGCCCTGTGGACCACGATGTGGGCCACTGAGTCCAAAGGCCCACCCAGCCCTGAAGGCCGAGCATCCTGACTCCTGGCACCTGGGCAGTTCTAATCTCACCCTCAGGCAGCCGCCGGGAGGCCTTGGCTCCTTGGCCACTCCTAGTGTGATGTGTTGGGAGTTCCCTTGGGGTAGGGAGGGAGGCAGACGAGTGTGACCACACTTACATCTACACAGGCACGTAGTAAAATGCCCCGTCTAGGAACTTTCTACCTTGCCCGTGAAAGGAGAGGCCACAAAAGGGTTAAACACTCTATTTAGATGGCTTTGCTTGTTCTAGAGAATTAGTGGAAGATAAGCTAAAAGTTCATTTATAAGAGTATTAAAGGATAATTATGATGGAGTGAGTGCAGAGGGTCAAAAGGCATTATGATGAACAGACTTATGACACAGAGCTGGGGAAAACAGGCTAAAATACATTCAGCAATGTGGTATCGAACATCCCCCCTGACAAATGTCACTGTGAGTGAACATCCATCTCTGCTTCCTCTCACTTCCTGTCTCTCTTCCTTTTTTGTTATTTTTTTATTTTTATAAAGTAAAAATGACAGAACTTTTTTTAACAGAGAACTTGACATTCTTTTGTTGTTAAATATTTCTTCCCTTTGCACTCCTCACCACCCTCTGTCTCTCTCCTTCTCTCTCTATCCCTCTCATCTCTCTCTTTTATATACTCTTTCCTTCTTCGATTTTAATTAAAAGCATAGCAGTTCAGTCCCTTGGTTAGGTCATCTGTGAACTTATAATTATAAATCAATCCCAGGAACTTAGAGTTGGAGGCAGATCCAAATAGGTGACCTTTTAATAGCAACAAAATAAAAAAAGATTCTGTAGAAAATCTGCTTCAATCAGATTAAGTGGAAAGTGGGTAAAGCTGATTACAATCCTACTAAAGACAGTATTTGGGCAGTATTTGTTCTAAAACAATAGCATTAATTCTCCTTTAACAAGTATTCTCTAGAGACAAATCAATAATTAATGGGAACCCAGTTTTGACTCAGAGCACGTGATGGTGAAGAAGGAAAGGAGAGAACCATGGTTAGGGCTGAAGGTGCCTGAGGTCTGAGGTTGTGGGTTAGATCTGAACAGATTTAGGTTTTAAAAAAATAACAGCTTGATAGAGGTATAATTCACATACCATAAAAGCCATCTTTTAAAAGTGTGCAGTCAGTGGTGTCCAGGGCCGGGAGGCTGAATCTGGTTATGGTCAAATGCTACCATGATGTCTGGATCTTCTCTGCAGACACCTGGCTTTGACGGAATGGCACGAGCCTTGCTTGTCCTTCTGGAGGATGAATTGTCTGCACGGGTGGCAAGATGATTTGAACAGGATGGCTTGACACCTCGTCACCTGGTTGATGATGTTGCCAAGGTCTTGAAATGGAACTCTCTGGCACATTCAGTTTCTAAGAGGTTTGGCTTGGCCCAGAGGGCATTACAATAACACTTCAAGCTACATGGAAAAGCAAGTACATTTCACATAAGAATCCAGATGGGACCAGCAGTTAGCATAATGGCTATGTTGTTGGACTCCCACGTAGTCGACCGCAGTTCGAGTCCCAGACCCAGTGGCTTAAACTCACGCTAGGCGTGTGTGTGTGTGTGTGTGCCCAAGATCCCAAGAAGAGAATGGAAGAGAAGGGATTGTGGCATGGCCATTCCCCCTGGGGGGTGACTTCTCGCTTTCTGTTTCTCTGTTTCTCTCTGTCTTTCTGGCGAGCCTATAGCATAAACCTCTTTTAAAAAAAAAAAAAAAAGAATCCAGATGTTTGCTTTAAAATAAATTGATTTCTTTCTTTTGAAAAAGAGAGTGACAGAGAGAAGCAACTTCAGTAGGGCTCTGAGCTACAATCCCACCCTCAACCCTTTCAGCCAACCAGGACCTTGGTCATGTTCATGCAAACCTTGTGTGGGTAAGTTGCTGGGAAGTTGACTGGGAAGCCAACTCCTGATCTTCCTGTGGCTTCCAGCATCACAAAGCATTGAAGCATTATGCCACCACTGCACCTCCATGCAGGGCCTGGATTTCTGCCTTAAAAAAACCCGAATTCTTTATTTAATTTCATTTATTCATTCATTTATTTTAATAATGAGAGAGACACACACAAAGAAAGAGAGAAGGAAAGTGAGAAAGCAAGCCACCAGGTCAGGGACTTGAACCGTGGTCAGCCATGTGGGAGTGTCCAGAGCCTTAACCACCACACCACTTGCTGGTCCCGGATTCCTGCTTTTTAATGAGATCAGAATCTACAGACTTGAGACCCTTGCTGCCACATAGCTACGATGGCTGGTTAGCTGAGAGTGAGGCCCCGTGGACCAGGCTTTTGCATGTCCAGGTTCACCCTAGTTCTCACACTGAGGCTGGATGTTTGCACTGTGCAGTTTTCTAACAACAGAGTGACACCTCTTTGCACTCTTTTTAAAGAGATTTTTGTCATAGGGCACATACACTCACCAAAGAGAGATAGAGACAGTAAGAGGGAAAGTGAGAAATCAGTCCCTGGGCGATGGCCATGCTGCAATCCTTTCTCTTTCATTCTCCTCCCAGAATCTTGGGCATGCACACACATGCCCAGTGTGATTTTCAGGCCACCTGGTCTGGGACTTGGCCCGCGGTCAGCCACGTGGGAGTCCAGTGACATAACCAGTCCACCATCTGCTAGCCCATGCAATCTTTTTTTTTTTTTTTTTTTTTTGTAGAGGTTTTTGCTATAGGGTGCGTGCGCTCGCCAGACAGACAGAGAGAGACATAGAGACAGAAAGCAAGAAATCACTTCCCAGGGAGGATGGTCACGCCGCAATCCCTTCTCCTCCATTCTCCTCTCAGGATCTTGGGCACGCACGCACATGCGCCCGGCGTGAGTTTTAAGCCACCGGGTCCAGCGACATAGCCATTACGCTAACTGCTGATTCCCGCCCATGCACTCTTAACACTCTCAAAAGAGGATTAAAAAAATGGTAGCTTCATTAGACCCATAATCATTCCCACACTCTCTTTACTTTGCTCATTTATGCACCTGTCTGGTCGCTCTCAACATTTTTCTACAATTATTTATTTAATTTATTATTATTTCTTAATTTGCTATAGGGCACATGCACTCACCAGAGAGAGAGAGAGAGAGACAGAGACAGAGAGAGAGAGAGAGAAAGAGAGAGTGAGAAAGCAACCATTAGGTCCAGAAGTAGAACTGTAGTCAGTTCTGTGGGAGTCCAGTGCCCTAACCACCACGCCACCTGCTGGCCCCTCAATTTATTTTTTATCTATCTATCCATTTATCATTTTAATTTTAAAAACTGGTTCAAGCTTAATTGTTTCACATCAAACTTGCTTGTGACAACCTAAGAAAGAAGGAAACACCTACCACCACATACAGTGAGATTAGAATAGGCATTAAGTTAGAAGTCCTGGTCAATGAACTAACTGAGCACTGAATAGAGTATCTAGGTTAGCAAATGGAGATCCCACAGACGAGGTACTTCCTATGTAAAAAGAGAACCTTGGCAACATCAGAATGTTCCCTGGTGCAGCAGGAGTGCCCCACCGAGACCCCTCGGGGGTACTTGCTGTCCGGCTGTGGGAGAGTACCCAGCAGTGACTGGGACTCCATCTGCCTCAGTTGCAGAATCGTGCTCACTCTTCCCAGGGTGGCCACATCTAGTGACTGACTGAGGAGGCCGTTCAGGTCCAGATAATGTGGGATCCCCAGGGGCCATCTTGGTGCAGAGCTCTGAGCTTCGGTGGCTAAGGTTTCTTCACGCCCCTGCCTCTGCTCATTCCTGCTGCCATCACCTTCCTTTTGCAGGCGTTGTGCCCCAGTAAGCATCGCGTACTCTGGGCCAGCCTGGGCCTGGAGTTTGGAGGAGCCGGATCCTACAAGGCCAACTGCGGTTCAACTTCTGGCCCTGGTGGCTTGAAAAACACTTTGGGTGCATGTGTGAGTGTGCCCAAAATCCTGAAAGGAGGGAGAAATGGCGGATAAGGGATTGTAGCATGGCCATGCCCCATGGAGGGATGCTTCCTCCCTCTCCCCCTCTTTCTGTCTTTTCTGGTGAGTATGTGTGTCCTCTGACAAGTTAAGAAAACTAAAATCTTGTACTCTATCTCAGAATGTACTCTCAGAGAAGAACTCACCCTACAACATTTGAGTTGCTGCACAAAGACTAAAAATAAGATAATCTTTTCCAGAATATTTTTCCCAGTTTATTTATTTTAAATTTTTTGAGTAATGATTTATTTAACTTTATTTCTTAATTATTATTATCATTGTAACTTGCTATAGGGCGCATGTGCTCACCAGAGAAAGACAGAAACAGAGAGAAAGAGAAGGAATGAGAGAAAGCAAGCCACTAGGTCCGGAACTCGGTCATGTAAGAGTCCAGTGCCTTAACCACTGTGCCACTTGGTAGGATTTATTTATTTATTTCATGAGAGTGGGAGACAGAGGGGGAGAGAGAGAGAGAGAGAGAGACAATCAATAGGTCTCATATTTCACTCTCACTACTCCTTGGCCTCCTGAGACAGCCAGGATCATGGGCCCACCATCCTGGCATGCTCGGTTGACTGGGTAAGAGAGCCCGCCATCTTCCATGTGGATGCAGCTCTGCCTGAGCAGTGCATTACCACAGTGCCACCAACTGGCCTGTATTTTCTGTTTCTGTAAGAAAAATAGTAAGTGTCTTAATCAGGGCTTGCCAGAGAAACTGAATCAATAGGGTGCATATGTGTGGGTCTCATGGCTACAAAGACTGGCAAATCCAAACTTTTCAGGGTGTGCCACAGGGTGGAGACCCAGGGAAGGGCAAGTGCCACAGTTGGAGTCTGAATACCATTGGTTGCAGTATTTCCTCTTGCTTGGGGAGAAGTCAATCTTTTGTTCTAGTCGACCTTCAACTGATTGGATGAGGCCCACCACATTATGGAGGCATCTGCTTTGCTTAAACCCATTGATTTTTTTTGGAGAGGTTTTTACTATAGGGTGCGTGTGCTTGCCAGAAAGACAGAGAGAGACAGAGAGACAGAAAGCAAGAAATCACCCCCCTGGGGGATGGCCACGCTGCAATCCCTTCTCCTCCATTCTCCTCTCGGGATCTTGGGCACGCATGCACACGTGCCCGGCGTGAGTTTAAGCCACCAGGTCCGGAACTCAAACCGCAGTCAACTACATGGGAGTCCAGCAACATAGCCATTACGCTAACTGCTGGTTCCCTCTATTTAATAGGTTTACGTATCATTTGACTAAATTGCATAATGCAAACAAGTACGGCTAGCATAAACAGCTTTGGAAACAACCCCAACAGACAATCAATAAGCATACTACTTGATTGGCAGGTACAGAATTATGGTACTCCTATAGTAGCCATGAGCATTCATTGTGTGTGTGGTATGGGCATCATACTCAAAGAGAAAAGAAGCTGTCTATTGGTTGACTAGAAGTGATTTTAAGAAGTGTTCACCGTAGTTCAAAAACTACGTTGGCATGTAACAACACTCTTGGTACACTATTGCCACCCACCCCCCCAGGTTTTCTGAAGTCTCAGTGGGCAATTCCATCCACATTAATAACTTGCTACCTAAGCACCTGCATCTTCTGCTTGGTGTCATCTGGCCATTGGAGTGGGCTCGGCCCCTGCAGGAAGTAGACACAGAGTTTCAGGAGCTTAGTGTCTCCAGGAACAGCTCTCAGCTAGTGAGGAATGAGTTGTGACCATTCCCAGGTGTTCTACATATCTCTCAGAGAGTCCCAGCAAGATTGCGCCCTGGTACCTGCAGTGCACCTGCTTGTTAACTCAGCTGGTAATGGCTTCCCTCCTTCCCTGCCCCATTTCCTCCTTTGTCTACCAGTGTTTCCTGGAATTATCTCCCCTATAAACAACTTATACCAAATGCTAGCCTCAGGATCAGCTTGGGCTGGAACCTGAGATAAGATATCTCATTACTTCCCACCTTCAATCCTCTTCGCCATTACCAGAATTTATTTCCTTTTTGCCAAATATTTTATATAGCCATTTCTTAATTTAGTCATTTCAGAAATTATGGTGTTTGAGGACTTTACTATCTTGCCTTCTTATATCTCTTTCTTATGTCCTTCTTATAATTTTTGTTAAACTGATGACATTTACATTATTATGACTACATACTCTACCATAATTCCATTTCATTTCTTACATAACTTTTTATTTTTCTAGGTTACTGTCCTTTTGCTTTGTTTTCCAGGAATCTCTAATTCTTTCCTCACCCTCTGACAATCATCATATTTAATTTTTTTTTTTTTTTTGTCAGAGGACAAGTGGGCTCACGAAAGAAACAGAGAAAGAGAGACAGACAGACAGTGAGAGGGAAAGTGAGAAATCACTTCTTTAATCTCTTCTGGGATTTGGGGTATGCAGTCCAGGACTTGGACTGTGACCAGCCATGTGAGAGTCCAGCACTTTAACCACCATGCCACCTACTGACCTCCTCCCCCATAATATTATTTTATGCTGTCAAATATATCACATAATCTTTCTGGTGCATTGAGCTGTTTTTTCTACAAGTGCATCTCCTGGAGCCCTTCGAGCCCAGCTCCAGCCTGGGCTCTGCTCAGTGTCCCCGGGACCTCCCCTTGAACATCCCCGCAGTCCTTTAGCATCTCTCTGTGGGCCCCACCCTGGATCCCACGGGTCCCTTTTCTTGGTTGTGATGGAGCACTCCTCCTGGAGGTTTCCTCTGAGAAGATGACTCAAGATCATTGTTTAAGACTCCATAGGTCTGAAATATCCTTATTGTCACATTTCTCATCGCTTGATTGATTGACAGCTTGGTAGGGACCAGCGTTCTGGATCGACGACTACCCCTTCAGGACAGAGCGAGCACAACTCCTGTGGCTTCCACCCTGTGCTAGGTGATCCTTTCTGAGTCCTCATCCTTGGTATTTGACCTGTTTTTTAATCGCTGAAAACTTCTGGGATCTCTTCATTGGCCCCAGTGCTCTGCAATCTCTTGATAATGTGCCTTGATGTTGGCTGCTAATTATTTGTGTTCCGGGTGCCTGGGGGGCCTGTGATCAGGAGACAAGCTCTTCTTTTCTACACATCGTCCAGGGTGCTGGGTCTGATAAACTCCTCCATGTTTTCTGTACTCTTTCTAGAACTCCATAGCCATGTGGTATACCTCTGAAGTGATTTTCTAATTTTCTTACTTTTTTCTGTTATTGTTTATCTCCTGGCCTCTTCCCACTTACATTCTTTATTTTTTGAAAAAATGTTTATTTCTATCTTTCACTCTCTCTCTCTTTTTTTTTTTTTTTTTTGGAGAGGTTTTTGTTTTGTTTTGTTTTGTTTTTGTTTTTTTTTTTTTTGCTATAGGGCGCGTGCACTCGCCAGACAGACAGAGAGAGACATAGAGACAGAAAGCGAGAAATCACACCCCAGGGGGGATGGTCATGCCGTAATCCCTTCTCCTCCATTCTCCTCTCGGGATCTTGGGCACACACGCACACGCGCCTGGCGTGAGTTTTAAGCCACCGGATCCGGGACGCGAACTGCGGTCGACTACGTGGGAGTCCAACGAATAGCCATTACGCTAACTGCTGGTTCCCTCTTTCACTCTCTCTTGACAGAAACCCCTGACAAGGTCTTATCACACTACGGTCCTTTCCCAGCCTCCCTGCCAGCCTGGGTTACAGGCAGACATACTTCTGGCATGTTAAGGCTGACCTGGGATCTGAACCCAGGCCTCCCGTGTGACTGCAGTCTCGTGCAATGCTGCTGTACCGCCTGCACCACTGCAGCTGGGCCTCTCTACTCACTTTCTGAGAGATGTCTGCAGTTCTGTCTCTTAAACTCCCACTGTGGGATTGCTTTTGTTTCTGCTGTGACTTCCTTCATTTCCAAGAGGTCATTTAGTCATTCTTACTAAGTGTTTCTTTTTAACTCTTGATGGTTTTGAGTTCTAGTTTCACTCCTCGGGTTTTTCTTGGAGAGGTTTTTGCTATAGGGCTCGTGCTCTCGCCAGAAAGACAGAGAGAGACAGAGAGACAGAAAATGAGAAATCACCCTCGGGAGGGATGGCCACACTGCAATCCCTTCTCCTCCATCCTCTTCTCGGGTTCCTGGGCACACAAGCACATGCGCCCAATGTGAGTTTAAGCCACTGGGTCCAGGACTCGAGCCGCAGTCGACTAAATGGGAGTCCAGCGATATAGCCATTATGCTCTCTGCTGGTCCCACCTGAGTTCTAGTTTCATAGAGACAACACCTCTCATCTTTTTAAGGATATTAATTATAGTTATTTTTTAAAAATTGTGATAGGGAGCGTGTATACACACACAAAAGGGAAGCAGCCTCCACAGGGTCTGGTCATTCCATGATCTTCCTGCAGTTCTCCAGCCTATCAGATCTTGGGCACTTGCACGTGTCTTCGATACATCTCAGGTTGACCAGGCTAAGGGTTCAAACCATGGCCGCCATGTGGTATCTGGTTTCTCTCTCTTTTTTTTTTTTTTTTTGGGGGGAGAGGTTTTTGCTATAGGGTGCGTGCGCTTGCCAGACACACAGAGAGAGACATAGAGACAGAAAGCGAGAAATCACCCCCCAGGGGGGATGGTCACGCCGCAATCCCTTCACCTCCATTCTCCTCTCGGGATCTTGGGCATGCACGCACACGCGCCCAGCGTGAGTTTTAAGCCACCGGGTCCGGGACGCGAACCACAGTCGATTATGTGGGAATCCAGCGACATAGCCATTACGCTAACTGCAGGTTCCTCTGGTTTCTCTTGAGAAGCACATTATGGCTGTACCCACAGAGCTGGCCTTCCAACATCCTTCATTGTATGGGAGATTCAGATCAAAAGCACAACGAGATATCATGTAGCCCCAGTCAGAGTGGCTAAAATTAAAAAAATAAAGAATGTTAAGTGCTGGTGAGGCTGTGGTAAAAGGGGAACTTTCCTACGTGGTTGGCAGGAATGTAAACTATTGGGTTGTCAGAAAAGTCATGACACATTTTTGCAACAGATGGCACTAGTTCATTTTCGGAAGTGCTAGAGTCCTTCGCATCTGTGTTATTGCTATGTCATTTGACAACTGACAGTTCTAGCTTCATTCTAAAAAAATTAAGTGATTTGGTTGAGTTTTGGAGATTTTACAACAAATCGAAGATGGAATACCAAACTGCATTTTTTGCCATATTTTACTGTTTTACCTCCAGAAACGCATGTCAAGCTCGTGAAAAGTTGTGGAAAATTTATGGTGACAATGTTCTACAAGAATGTAGTGCCAACTGATGAAATAGTTCAGGAAATTATGTGCAGGTGATTTTTGTTTGTTTGTTTTTTTAGAGAGAGATTTTGCTATAGTGTGTGTGCACTCGTTTGAGAGACAGAGAGAGAGGGTGAGAGAGAAAGTGAGAAATCACCCCCATGGGCTGATGGCCATACCACAATCCCTACTCCCCCATTTTCCTCTTGGGGTGTTGAGCACACATGCACGTGCGCGCGCGCGCGCGCACACACACACACACACACACACACATACACATACACTGGTGTGAGTTTTGAGCCACCAGGTCCGGAATTCAGACCGTGGTTGGCCATGTGGGAGTACTGGCTTTAGCCACTACATCTCCTGCCGGCCTCTGTGTCGGTGATTTTGGTCTCCATGATGCTCTTCCGCCAGGGAGGTCCACCGAGGCATTGATCGAGTGAAACCCATGTTATACGACATGAGAGGTTGTAGAAACATTGACATCCATCATTCGAGCGTTCCCAACCACCTGAAGAAGCTGGGATATGTAAGGAAGCTCAATATTTGAATTCCTCATGAACTCAAAGAAGTTCATTGACGGTGCGTATAAACATCCGTGATATGCTCATTAAATGTGAGGGAAACGGTCGTTTTATGAAGCAACTGGAGTTTACAATGAAGTGGAGCACAAACGGTCTTGATCCTCACATGATGATTTGCCTCAAATGACATCGAAAGCAGACATGCATCAGAGGAAAGTTAAGCTCTCAATGTGGAGGGATTTTAAAGGTGGTGTGTTTTCGAGCTTCTCCTGAGGAACCAAATAATCGAATGTGACAGTTTGAAGAATCCATCATCCGGAAACGTCTAGAGC
This sequence comes from Tupaia tana, assembly GCA_026018925.1. NCBI lineage: Eukaryota > Metazoa > Chordata > Mammalia > Scandentia > Tupaiidae > Tupaia > Tupaia tana. Next base: position 59,376,104 of record JAKSZU010000015.1, on the reverse strand, counting down.
TCATTAATTGTAAATAAATTGAGTTCCATCACGACAATGTGAGAGCACAGACAAGTCAGAGTATCTGTCAGAAATTATAGGAGCCTGGATGGATTGTGTCGCCACACCCACCGTACTCCCCTGAACTTGTGCCATCAGACTTCCACTTGTTCCACTCTCTTCAGAACTCCTTGTGTGGTTTAACATTCAATTCAGATGGGCTTGTAAATCAGCACCTTGTTCAGTTTTTGGCCAATAAAGATAGGCCCTTCTATGAACAATGAATTATGAAGCTCACTGGAAGATGGCAAAAGGTTATTGAACAAATTGGGTCATGTATCATTGATTAACCTTTGTCTTTATATAAATAAATGAGCTTTGTAAAACATAGAAAAAAATACGTCATGACTATTTTGACAACCCACAGCCACTGTGGAGAACAATATGAAGGTTCCTCAAAAGCCTACAAATAGAACTACTGTACGCTCCAGCAATTCAACTCCTGGGTACACACCCAAAGGACAGGAATGCCCTCAGTTGGAAAAACACTTCCACATCCATATTTATAGTGGCTGTGTTCACAATTGCTAGGACATAGAAACAACCCAAACATCCAAGAGCAGATGAATGGATTGAAAAACTGTGGCACCTGTACACTATGGAATACTACTCAGCCATAAAAAACAATGAGAACCTGACATTTGTTAGAAAGGGGATGAATATGGGGACCAGCAGTTAGCGTAATGGCTATGTCGCTGGACTCCCACGTAGTCGACCGCGGTTCGAGTCCCAGACCCGGCGGCTTAAACTCACACCGGGCGCGTGTGCGTGCGTGCCCAAGATCCCGAGAGGAGAATGGAGGAGAAGGGATTGCGGCGTGGCCATCCCCCCTGGGGGGTGATTTTCTGCTTTCTATCTCTCTGTCTCTCTCTGTCTGTCTGGCGAGCGCACGCGCCCTATAGCAAAAAAACCTCTCAAAAAAAAAAAAAAAAAAAAGAAAAGAAAGGGGATGAATATGGAAGATTTACTACTAAGCATAGCAAGCCAGACTATAAATGAGAGGCATTGTATGTCCTGCTAAATATATACCAAATGTCTGCATTCTGTAGCAGAAATGTAAAGACTGTAAGGTATAAAAACATGGAGAGTGGGACTAGCAGGTGGCATGGTGCTTAAGGCGCTGGACACTCCCACATGGCCAACTACCATTCAAGTCTTGGACCTGGTGGCTTTCTCTCTCTTTCTCTCTCTCTTTGTCTCTCTGATCAAATTAAAATAAATGAATGAATAAATAAATATTTTTTATAAAAAACAAACAAACCATGGAGAGCAACTGTGGATACTAGAGACAGTGTGGGAAGAGGGTAGAAATTGGGAGTAGGGAGAGAAGTAATCAAGCGGGGGGCAAAATAACAAACACAGAAAAGGAACTCGTGGGAGTCCAACGACATAGCTATTACGCTAACTGCTGGTCCCGCCTCCGTATTTTTATTCTAAATGTCCTTCCTCGGAAGATCTACTGCTAATGCTTATTTTAATTGTTACATGTAACAAGTCAAGTGAATCTACCATTGTCTGATACCCATAAGAGAAATTTCAAGTTCTCAGTTGTATGCGATTATAGCAAATGCTTCAATGAACCTCCATCTCAATAGAGCTTTGCTAAGTGTTAAATCATTTCTGTAGTGGGAATTACAGGAGGGGCTGTGTTCCGAGATCTTCGTGAGCTGCTTCTCTGGACTGCTTTCCTTCCCTGTAGCCAAGTCACCTGAGGCCGTGGCCATGCTGCCTCTTAGGATCAGTTGGCAGCAACACTGTTATTTGTCCCCAGGTGCCGTCTGGGACAGGTACTGTCCCTGGGTGTTGTGTGGGACAGGGCCATGAACAGGGAAGGCAGGGCTGCTGTTGGCGTGGTGGGGCTGTCCTCTGGAGAAGGCTGGCAATATGCAAGAAATGTGGGGTTCATGGCAAACAGTGGCACTGACTGCAGAAAGAACAGACAGGCTGTGTGAACGAGGAGGGGCCTCCGTAGTAACATTTAATCACTGGACATTAACAGGGGACATCTGTCACCACCGCTCAGTGAGGAGGCCAGGCTCGCAGCCCCAGGATGACAATATGCTTCGGCCTCATAATCACTTGAAAAATACCACTTTTGCAGAGGGTTCTTCCAGGGTTTGTTGCAAATCCTTCTATTTTATTACAGAAATCCCAGGCAAATCCTTCAGTGAGGGGGACTTTCTATTAACACGCAGCTGGTAAATGAAAAATAAAACAAGCTAGAGAAAACCAGAGCCAGATCCCGAATATGCACAGCCAGCCCCTAGGGCAGGATGAACAGGCAGATGCCGGACAGGGGCAGGGCTCGGGGCAGCACAGGGCACAGTGGGGACTGCCACCGGAGCCAGGCACCGCCCTGGGGCCCTGTACTTGCTGTCGCTCTTTTCTGACCTGTTTCTGGCTTCCTCTTTTTCTCCCCTGGAGGCATTAATCACCACTTACCCCTCAGCCAGTGTTGGGCACACCCTGGGCACACACTGTGGGGACCCCACCCACTCAGCCTCCCTACCTGTGACCACTGCAGCCATAGTGGATGTTTTATGTGCAGGAGAGGGATCCCTTGTCACGCTTCCCTCCTGCTTTTCTTTTTCTTTTTTTGTTTTTTTAAATTATTTATTTACTTTTATTCGTTCATTCATTTATTTCAATTTGACTAGAGAGAGACAGAGAGAAAGTGAGACAGCAAGTCACCAGGTCTGGGACTTGAACCATGGTCGGCCATGTGGGTTTGTCCAGTGCCTTAACCACCACGCCACCTGCTGCCCCCACCCCCGCCACTTTTCTGAAGTGTTTCTTATTTAACATGTTATAAAAAGAAGTGTTTTTGTTTTTTGTTTTCCTAGTAATAACAGTAACATTTTCCCAGGAAGGCCCATGTTTTATTGTATAAAAGCAGATGTATTGAGATAGAATTGGAAAAAGTAAAACTCACCCTTTTTACATACAGTTCTGAGTTACAGCCACATTACCACCTGTCTTGGAGGTCCATCCTTCAGTGCCTCTTGCTGCGGTGGTTCTCAGAAAGCAGAGCCTGAGGCAAGTGTTTGGTGCCTGTGACCTGCTGAGGAGGAAATGAGCAAGGCAGACTGCAGCAGGAGAAGGAGCTGAGCAAGGACAGAGGTACTAATTGTACTCCAGTGTGGCTTGCCCTGGGGAAGGGGCTTGCCTGACAGCAGATCAGTCAACCTGTTGGGAGAAGACAGACCTTCAGACCTTCCTGAGCCTGGTGACTCTGCCAGCCCCAGGCAGCTCTCCAGGGAAGATGCCCTGTGAGCCCGTAGCTGCCACTATGACAGCACTGGAGGACGGCACGCCAGCCACCAAAGGCTTCTGGGCAGGCGCCCATCCCACAGCTGCCCTCAGCTAGAGTTAGAGCGGTGAACAGTCACGAAAGCCATCCGGGCAGTACCAGCTGGCTGGGAAGCTCACCGGTCCTGCCTCTGCAGTCTTCTCCACAGTGGAAAGAACTTGGGTGCATGGCCTGTATCTCTGCTGATGATCTAGTGCCAACATTAAGGAGGTGAAATTTTTCACCTTTATTGCTGCATGTGAAAAATAATATGTCTGTGGGAAAAATGTGTATTTTAGAAATGTTCCTGGCAGCTCTGAACAAAAAAGAATATTAGTTTTAAAGGTGCTTCTATCTATCTACCTATGTATATTTAACATTTATTTAGATTCATGGAAGTTTTTTTTTTGGAGAAGTTTTTGCTATGGGGCGCGTGCACTCGCCAGACAGGCAAGACAGACAGAGACAGAAAGCGAGAAATCACCCTCGGGGGTGGGGGAGTGTGTGTGGGGGGGGGGTGGGGGGGGGGGTGGGGGTGGGGGTGGGGGGGATGGCCATGCCGCAATCCTTTCTCCTCTATTCTCCTCTCGGGATCTTGGGCACGCACACACTCGTGCCCTGCGTGAGTTTAAGTCACCAAGTCCAGGATTCAAACCGCGGTTGGCTACATGGGAGTTCAGCAACATAGCCATTACGCCAACTGCTGGTTCCTCATGGAAGTATTTTCATTGACTTTTGCAAAGTGGTTGTTGGGTACTGGAAATCCGTAATATAGAAATGAAAATATTAAAAAAAAAAAAAAAAAAAACTGGGCACAAGCCTGCTGCTGTCACCCGGGAGCCTTTTCCCTGCTCATTCACTTTCACTCGGGGGAGCCGTTGTGGAATGTGCCGTAAATAACGCACTTAACGGCGGTTAACGGCGGTCATTACCGGCCATGCTGTAAGCCTGGATTAAAGGCACTCCCACCAGTGGAACATATACCGCATCCGTGGGCAGGATAAACGTCTTCCTAAAACATAATCTAGGAATCAGTTCCCTGAATTTGAGAAAACCGGCTTCATTTGAGTAGGATTAATCCCTCCCTCCTAGTTGTGGAGAGGCTGTGCTGAATCTGTCAGAAACGTGACCGTGAGTCCACTCCTACATGCACACGCATAGGAATAGCTGTCTCTCTGTCCATCTGTCATGCGTTTTATTTTTAAGGCACTTTAAGGTGCCTATTTTTCCTGTATTTTCTTATTTTTTTTTTACGTTTAATAATTGTACATCTTTACAGCATACAAAATGATTTTCCCACTTGAAGATATTATCATTCACATTATCCTCATCAGATAATTTTCCATTTTTGTGTCCGTTAAATGTTTCACTCTCCCCCCCCACCCTTTAATTCCCTCCTTCCCACCTCCCAAGGTGACCTTTATAACTAATAATATTATTTTTTGTTCAGCGCTGCCAGGAACATTTCTAAAGTGGACATTTTTTCCAATTTTACCTCATTTTTGGTGTCAGAGATTTACTCCTTAAACAAGGTGTCTCTGATAGATCTTAGTATATGGTAATAAAGTGTCTCTAACTGAAAGAAAATGGGCACAATTAACCACCATTTGAGAGTTCTAAATAAAGTCTTATTGCTATGCTTTCTCCAACACACACGTAGATGGCTCCAGTGACTGGATAAGAAATAACTCTGTGTGTCTGGGAGCAAGGCGGGACAGGGGGGCGGGGGGGGGGGGGGGGCGGTGAACAGAGTCTGATTTTTATTCTTTGTATTACAACATTGGAAGAATACCTGGTAGGCTGTCTGTCAGATGATGATCAATCAGAACTGAGGCTTGGGGCATGTAACAGGAAAGAATTCAAATATTGATTGATGCTGCTGTATAGAAATGGCTCCAGTCTCATCGACCTCGTTATGTGAACAGATCTCAGGGGCCTATATGTAAAAATGAGAAATAAGATGAAGTAGATGCTGTAAACTGTCAGGCTAGCAATAAGCAGTGTTTACCCATGCATACATGAATTAATCAAAAAGTTCTAGTTCAATAAAAGTACATTTCCAACAAAATTGAAGTTTTTATATTGAACAGTTCTTTAAAACTTGCCTATATTTGTGATGTATTACTCAAATGTTCATTAATAATTTTTATAATTCTACTCAGGTAACATTTAAAAATAACTAATTTTATTAATTATTTTTTATTTTAAAATTTACTACATGGCATGTGTGTTCATCAAAAAGGGACACAGAGAGAGAGGAGGGAGAAAGAGAGAAGGAAAGTGAGAAAGCAAGTTGCCAAGTCTGGGACTTGAACCATGGTCAGCCACATGAGAGTCCAGGTCCTTAACCACCATGCCACCTGCTGGCCCCTCAGATGATATTTTTAAACACATAGAATCATATGGCTGCAGAAAGTTTTTTACAATTAGAATTACAATGGTGTATTTTTCTTACAGATTCAGAAGATGATAGTCCATAAAAAATCTTTAAGAACCAAACCTACGTAATGATAGGTTTAAATTCTATGGGGGCAGCAGTGTGGAAATACAATTCCGAGGAGTAGAAGGAGTATGTTAAGTTGTTAGACTTGTAGAGAAACACGTGGGTGACAGTCTCAGAGTGCCTTTCATGCTGCGACCGTGGAAGCAGTTCAGGCATGCCATGGGCTAGTCACAGGGCACAGCAATGGCTCAATGCTGCACGATGCTGAAGCCACTTGGGAGGTCCCAGGTTCGCAACCTGAGGCCTCCCTGTGCCTGTGGGGTGTGCGTGTGTGTCCGTGATCTTGACTGGCCAGGCTGCAGGTGGATCCCAACATGGAGACTGTCGAGGTGCCTGGTTCTCTCTCTCTCGCTTTCTCTCTCTCTCTCTCCCTGTCTCTCTTGGAAGAAATTAATAACTTAAAAAACAAAGAGCATTATAATAATTTTTACTTTGAACTATTGATATGCACAGTAGGCTGGAAGTAGTTGCTGAGACTTAGATATTTTTTTAAAGTTTATTTCCTGGGGCTGGCAGGTGGCATGGTGATTGAGGGTGCTGGACTCCTACATGGATGACAACGGTTTGAGTCCCGGACCTGGAGGCTTGCTTTCTCGCTTTTCCTCTCTCTCTCTCTCAGACCCTCTCTGGTCAAATTAAAATAAATTAATAAATAAATAAAGTTGAATAAAATAATTTTTTTTTAAAAAATGTTTATTTCCTTCATGAGAGAGAGACAGACAGACACCCTCAACAGGTGCCAAGATCCTCCCCACTGCGCCGCGGGCAGCGAGGACCACAGCATGCTCAGGTAGACCTGGGATGTGAACCTGGAGCCTTCACATATCACCCCAGCACCCCACAGCGGCCATACTGCTTGTGCCACTACAGCTGGGCCCATTTATCCTTTTGATGAAAACATAAATGAAAGTCCCCTGTCTCAGCAATCTATTGCACACAAGAACCCACCCAGACCCAGACCATGGTGGTGTCCAGCAACAACATTTTCATCGAGGGCTCCGATGAGTGGCTCTGAGATGGGGAGCAGGCGTGACCGAGTGCCAAGGAGAGCACATAGCCCCACAGGAGGGGACAGTGGGCCTCTTAGAGCCAAGCTCCACTGTCGGTGTGACTTCAGGAAGCCCCAGACACCTCGCCTTGGACCCGCCAGGCGGAGTCACCTGTGATGGCAGTGCACAGAGCAGAGGGCAGCTAGCTGTGGAGGTCTCTGCCCATGCCCCCATTGGCCACAGGTAGGGCAACAACCCAGAGTTCCAAGGGAGGGGGCCAGGTGGTGGTGTAGTAACACAACTGGACCCTCCTAGAAAAGTCCTGGGTTCAGATCCTGTGACCTCCTTCAGCATGTTGGGTGCACACATACTTATGATCAAGCAGGATGAGATGGGGTGGATGGTGTGAAGGCCCTGCTGGAACACTTGACTCTCTATGTTTCTTTATCTCTTTCTGTCTTTAGCACTATGGAATAAATATGTAAGTAAACTTAAAAAAAGAGTTTTGAAGGAGTGTGGAGGCCAGGTCACAGCCACCCAACCTGGCAGTGATGTGTGTGGGAATAAGGGGGTGGGAGTGGTCATGCACATCCTGGCTCCTCCCCCTCCCAGAGTCTTCCCTGGCTGGTGCTCTCATGGCTGTGGAAGCAGCAGCGGCAGTCACAGGGAAACCACCAGGACTCCCTGTTTTCCTGCCTACCCCTGCGGGGAGAGGCTTTTGGTCTCCAGCCCAGCGGGATCCTCATGGAGGTGGGTCTCTCCCTGACCCCAGGGCACCAGTGTGGAAATACAACTCCAAGGAATAGGAGGAGTATGTTAAGTCATTAAACTGGTAGAGAAACTTGGGAGTGGTAGTGGGTCTCAAAGTGCCTTTTGTATTGAGATCCTGGAAGCAGTTCAAGCATATTGTGGGCCACAAGACCAATACTCCTCTCCCCCACTGGTTCCTGAGCCCAGCCTCCACACAGGGGGTCCCCAAATGGCCCTGTCCTATGTGTGATGAGGATTGTGAGATCCTTCACCAGGGGTCAGAGGGCCTCAGGAAAGCAGTATGTGCTAGAAGGACAGAGAAGAGGTTCCAAGCAGGCCTTTCTCAGCCACCCCTCCTGCAGACTTTCAACTCATTAGTTCATGGTTACCCTTCTGGAAACTTCCATGCCCCCTCGTTGCTCAGGTGGCAGGTTGTTGTCAGACTCCAGTATGAGCTGCATAAGAAGGGAATTTATCTATTCAGGCTTTGCCAACTCGTAGGGAGAGAGGACCCAGGAGGAGAAGCTTACAGTGTGTATGCTTTTTAGAAGAGCTTTTTTCACTTGCCAAAATGCATTTGAAGTTTCTCCATGTCTTTTCTTGGCTAGATAACTCATTTCTTTTCATTACTGAGTAATATTCCATTACCTGTATGTAACACAGTTTATTCATATACTCACCAATTGAAGGACCATTGTTTGGGGCTAAATGGGGAAAACAAAAACACTAGAAATTAATATGCAGGGACCAGTAGGTGGTGTTATGATTAAGTTGCTGGACTCCCATGTAGTCAACTGCGGTTTGATACCTAGATCCAGTGGCTTGAGACTCACACCAGGCGCATGTGCATGCGAGCCTAAATCCCAAGAGGAGAATGAAGAAGGTATTGTAGCATGGCCATCTCCCCAGGGGGTGATTTCTCACTTTCTGTCTCTCTGTCTCTCTCTCTCTCTTGTGAGTACATGCACCCTATAGCAAAAATCTCTCTCTCTAAAAAAAAGAAATTCATATGTGGATGTTTGTGAATTATCAAGTTCATTAGATTATCGACTTAATTGAGTAAATGCCAAGGACAGTGCTTGCTGATTGTATGGTAAGGCTATGTTTAAGGTTTTAATAAAATACCAGACTGTCATCCAAGTGGCTGTACAAATTTCCCTCTATCAATGAATGAAAGTTCCTGTTGCTCCACATCATCATCAGCAGCATTTGGTGGTGTCAGTGTTTTAGGTGCAGTATCATTGTTGTTTTACTGTTTAGTTCCCTAATGATATATGATGTTGAGCACCATTTCATGTAATTATTTGTCATCTGTGTATTGTTTTTGGTGATTTGTCTATTAATGCCTTTCACCCTTTTAAAAACTGGGTTGCTTGTTTTTGTATTGTTGAATTTTAAGTTTTTTTCTATTATATTATCGTTAACATATACATTATACAAATATTTTCTCCCAGTCTGTGGCTCATCTTTCATTATCTCAATTGGGCCTTTCACAGGGCAGATGTTTTTTATTTTAATAAAATTCAACTTATCATTTTTTTAAATGGATTGAGCTTTTGGTGGTGTATCTAAAATGTCATCAAACCAAAGGTCATCTGAATTTCTTTGTATATTCTCTTCCTTGTGTTTCTAGTTGTGTGTTTTACATTTGGGTCTATGATTCACTTTGAGTTAATTTTTGGGTAAATTGTATAGTCTGTATCTGTATTCATTGTTTTTACTGTGGATGTCTAATTATTTCGGCATCATTTGTTAAGAAAAACTCTCCTATCTCCAATGACATATCTTGGTGCCTTTGTCAGATTGGTTGATTATAATTATATAGGTCTGCTTCTGGGATCTCTATTCTGTTCTGTTGACATATGTGTCTGTTCTTTTGTGAATACCATTTTGTCTTGATTATTGTAGTTTTATAGTAAGTCTTGAAGTTGGGTAAGGTCTGATCTCAGATTGTGTCCTATTTCCAACTATTTTAAGTCTTTTGCCTTTCTACATAAATTTTAGAATTGCTTTCTAAATATCCACACAAAAACTTGCTGGTATTTTGATTGGGATCATTTTGGATCTATAGATTATGTTAGGAAGAATTGAGATAGTAAATATATTGAGTCTTCTTATCCATGAACATGGATATCTTTCCATTTATCTTTAGTTATATTTTTTCTTTCTTTTTTAGAGATTTTTGCATGTGCACATGTCAGAGAGACAGAGAGAGAGAGACAGAGAGTCAGGAAGTGAGAAATCACTCCCCAGGGGACAATGACAATGCCACAATCCCTTCTCCTCTATCCTCCTTTAGGGATTTTGGGCACACACATGCACATACCAAGCATTTAGTTTCAAGCTGCTGGGTCTTGGACTTAAACTGTGGTTGGCCAGGTGGGAGTCCAGTACCTTAACTAGAGGTCACTTACTGGCCCTGATTTTATTTCTTTCATCAGAGTTTTGTAGATTTTTTCATAAAGAGCCTGTACATATTTTCTTAGATTTATTTGTTTATTATTTCTTTCATCAGAGTTTTATAGTTTTTTCATAAAGAGCCTGTACATATTTTTATTTCTTTCATCAGAGGTTTTTTAAATTTCTTTCATCAGAGTTTTGTAGTTTTTTCATAAAGAGCCTGTACATATTTTCTTTGATTTATTTGTTTATTTAATTGCCAGAGGGTACTCATGCTCTTATGCTTGAGAGAGAGAGAGAGAGAGAGAGAGAGAGAGAGAGAGAGAGAGAAAGAGAGAAAACTCCCTAATGGGGCATGGTCATGCCTCAATTTTTTTTTTCCTCTATCTCTCCACTCTATCAGGATTCTGGGCTTGCACACACATATGCCTGGTCTGTTTTTCAAGCCATGGGATTCAAATTGGGATTCAAATCACAATTGGCCTAGTGGGATCCAGCTTTCTATGCACAGCCTTTACCCACATGCTATGGGACTATCCCTACTTTGTTAGATTTATACCTAAGGATTTCGTTTCTTTTTGTGAATGTATTTTAAATTTCCAGTTCCAGTTGTTTGTTGCTGCTATATAAGAAAGTCATTAACTCTTGAATATTAATTCTGTAGCCCCAAACCTTGCTATACTTATTTATTAGTTCCAGGGATTTATTCTGTTAATTCTTATTTCAATAGACAATCATTGCATCTGTAATTAAAAGCAGTTTTACTTCTTCCTTCCTGATCTGTATGCCTCTTATTTCATTTTATTGTCTTATTGCACTGACTAGAATTTCCAGTATGATATTAAATAGGAGTGGTGATGGGACATTTTTATAGTTTTGCCAAAATTAAGGGGATGGCATCTAGTCTCTCATCATTAGGTATGATATCAGTGTAGATTTTTTGCAGATATTCTTTATCAAGTTGAGGAAGTTCCCCTTTATTGCTATTTTTCTAAGAGTTTTTTAAAAAAAATCTTGAAGAGATTTTGGAGTTTGTCAGAATTTTTTCTGCACGTATAGCTATGACAATATGATATTTTTCATTTAGCTTCTTGGTGTGGTGGGTTACATTAGTTGATTTTTGAATGGTGAACTGGCTTTGCATATGTGGGATAAATCCTACTTAGTTGTGGTATATACATCTTTTTATACATTTTGTTGAATTTATTTACTAATATTTTGGTAATATTGGTTATGAGAAATTAAATTTTCTTTCTTGTGATGTCTTATATGGTTTTAGTAGTAGAGTAATACTGGTCTCATAGAATGAGTTAGGAAGTATTTTCTCTGTTTCTGTCTTCTAGGAAAGGTTGAAGAAAATTACTGACATCTCTTCTTTAAATATTTTGTGGAAATAACCAAGGAAATCATTCTGTCCTAGTGGTTTCTATTTTTGAGAGCTATTAATTATTTATTTAATTTCCTTAATAGATAAAGGTCTATTTAGAATGTCTATTTTCTTTACATGAGTTTTGCTTATTTTGGAGCTTTTAGAGAATTCATCCATTTCATCTAATTTATCATATTTTGGGGCATAGGGTTATTTATATTAATAATATTTCCTGATTGTCTGTGAGCTCAGTAGTGATAATTCTTCTCTGACTTATGATATGAGCGATTTGTATCTCTTTCTTTTCTTCTTAGTCTGGCTAGGAGGCTATTGATTTTATTGATCTTTTCAAAGAACTAGCTTTGGGCTTTACTGATTTTCTCTATTCATACTACTTTTAATTTTATTGATTTCTGCTCTAATTAAAAAAAAATCTGCCAGAGGGTGCGTGTGCTCATGAAAGAGAGAGAGAGAGAGAGACAGACTCCCCCACGTCTCCTTCCTGCCAGGATTTTGGGCATGCATGCACACACACCCAGCATGTTTCTCAAGCTGCCAGGTCTGGCACTCAAACTGCACGGCTGGTCAAGTGGGATCCCATTGCCTTAACCACCATGCCATGGGCTGGACCTCTGCTCCCGTTTTTATTCTTTAGTTTCTTATGCTTATTATCTATTTATTTATCCTCATTTTTCTAGTTTTCTAAGTTAAAATATTGTATGACAGATTTTAGAAACTGCTTCTCTCCTAATACATATATTCATTGTATCCCATGTACTTGGTAAGTTGCATTTTTATTCTCACTTAGTTAAAAATACTTTTACATTTTTCTTGAGATTTCTTTCCCGATCCTTATGTGATATAGAAGTGTACTGTTTAATCTTTAAATATTTGGGGATTTTCCAGATCCTTATATGCTATTAATGTCTAGTTTGATTACATTGTGGTCTGAGAGCATACCTCATTCAATTTATATTCTTTTAAATTGGTTAAGGTAAGGTTTGTGGCCTATCTTGTAAATGTTCCATGTAATCTGAAGAAAAGAATATGATGTGGTCTATAAATGCTGATGAGACCCAGTTGATTATACTGTTCAGTTCAAACTATATCCTTATGGACTAAAAAATAATTTATTAATTTATTGCTAGAGAAAGACAGAGAGACAAACAGAGAGAAGGAGAAAGTAATCTGCAATGGGGTGTGGTCACATAGCAATTCCTTCTCCTCCACTCCTCCGTACTGTCAGGATTTAGGGCATGCGTGCATATGTGCAAGAAAAATGTAAAAGTATTTTTAACTAAGTGAGAATAAAAATGCAACTTACCAAGTACATGGGATACAATGAATACATGTATTAGGAGAGAAGCAGTTTCTAAAATCTGTCATACAATATTTTAACTTAGAAAACTAGAAAAATGAGGATAAATAAATAAATAATAAGCATAAGAAACTCTTCAAATATTCTTCAAGCCATTGGGCCTGAAATTCAGACTGAGATCTGGCTCTCATAACCATTGGGCCATGGGGTTGGCCTGTTATCCTTTTATTTTTAATATCTGTTTTCATATTTAAAGTTTTTTTTTTTAGAAACATAGTTGAGTCTTGTTTAATTTTGGTTCTTAATCTATTCAGACAGTTTCAGTCTATTTAAACCATCCTCACTTAAAGTGATTACTGAATAACCAGGGACTTTTGTCCGTTAGTGGTTTGTTTATAGGATTCCCAGGGGAAGAGAGGCTGGTCACTGTTATGCACCCCTGAAAATTTCAAAGTTTTTCATTTTGAAATCATTTTAGACTTACAGAAGAGGTGCCAATGTAATATAAGTGGTTCTCATACACCTCACTCATTTTCCCCAAATGTTAACATGCCCCATAACTATGGTTCATTGATCAAAACTAAGGAATTAATGCTGATGTGCTACTATTAATTAACTACAAACTTTATCCAGATTTCCCCGGATTTTTTCCCTAATGTCCTTTTTCTGGCCCAGAATTGAAATCAGGATACCGCATTGCATTGAGGATGCTTCTGTTTTAACAGGAAGAAAACTTGAGCCTGTGTGAGGCAGTGGAAGGATAAATGGAAGTGAATAAAGGAGAAAGAGGCCATTTCTTTCCCCTTCCGTCTCAGAGTGTCTCTGGAAAAGTAAGTGGCTCTGAGTCCTTTCTGTAAACTGTGGAATGAAGATAAATCTCTGTGGGTACTAGAGAGGCCCAGTCCCCAGTTTTACAGCACAGATACTCCTGGGTTGGAAGCTTCAGAAATCTGTAAAATGTAAAGTCAATGCAGTAGCTTATCTCAACGTACAGTCTATCAGAGGATGAGCAAGATCGCATTATTCTTTAGGAGAGGGCTGAGTAACTAAACACATAGCTATCTCGATTCCCAAGGAAACTTGCACCTACTTTGCTGCCTTAGCTGTGTGGAATTTTATTCCAACATCATTGTCTCTGGTGAACCGTCTACATACAGGTACTCCATGATGCATACCCAGTAATGAACCAGCATCCTTCTGTGTGGCTGTGGGGAGGTCTCCAGTGTTGGTAGTACTCTTACTTCCCCAGTGGCAGAGGGTTAGAGCCACGCTCTCCTTAGAAAGTAATACTCTCGAAAAGCCCACTCTGTGAAAGGCTGTGAGCACAGGGCAGGCAGCCATAGGTTACTTACCTGGCTTTGGTTCTTGTGTGGAAACAGTCTTCCCCAAGTGCTGTGGTCTGAATGTTGGTGTCCCCCAAATTCAGGTGTTGAACCTAATACCTGTGTGATTATATCAGAAGATGGGCCTTTGAGGAAGTGATTGTGTTCAAAGGGCTCCACCCTCATGAACAGGCTTCAGTGCCCTTGTAAAGAGGTGGAGGAGAGCTGCCTCATCCCTTTGGCCTTCCCTTTGCTGAAGATGAAGCAAGAGATGCCGTCTATGAAGCAGAGAGCAGACCTCGGCAGACAAACCTGCCAGCACCGTGATGTTGGACTTCCCAGCCTCCAGAGCTGTAGGGATAAATTTATACTGCTCATGAATTACCCAGGCTAAGGTTTGTTTTAGCATACCAAGCAGACTCGGACAACAAGCATTTGTATGCACAAACCTGCCATCATGAGCCTGAGGTTCTAATTTATGCCAACTGATTGGTCCAGGAACCCCCAAACCAAAAGTTGCCATTGAAAGTGGTCTTTGGTCAATAATACCTTCTTGTCATCTAGAGGAAGTAAATACCAATGGAGGGTCAGAGCCTCAGGAAACCCATGTGCTGTGACCACAGAGAGAGTCCTGTGGAACATGAGAACACTCCTGGATCATGTCAGAGCACAGGGGAACCACCGTGAGCAGGAGTCAGCAGAAGCACCCAATGGTGGCATTCGACCGCTGACTCGAACTCTGACACACAGATTGTTTGATGTGGACTCTACAATGAGCGTGCTGAAACAGACATAAGTGAAAACCATAGCCACCTGGGAACCAGCAGTTAGCGTAATGGCTATGTCGCTGGATTCCCACGTAGTCGACCGTGGTTCGCGTCCCGGATCTGGTGGCTTAAAACTCACGCCAGGCGCGTGTGCGTGCGTGCCCAAGATCCCGAGAGGAGAATGGAGGAGAAGGGATTGTGGCGTGACCATCCCCCCTGGGGGGTGATTTCTCACTTTCTATCTCTCTGTCTCTCTCTGTCTGTCTGGCGAGTGCACACGCCCTATAGCAAAAACCTCTCAAAAAAAAAAAAAAAAAAAAAAAAAAAAAAAAAAAAACATAGCCACTGGACTTAAAAGCAGATTAGGCACAGCTTAAATAGAATCAGGGAATGCCACATTAAATTTGCAGTACAAAGATATTAAAAAATAAAAATTTAGGAAATTTTTAGGAATTTCACAAATTCATAAATTTAGAAATGTTGTAAATTCCCTTTATGAAAGGGCAATTTAAGAGACATGGAAGATAGAATAAGAAAGTGCAATCTAAGAAAAATTGGCATTCAATAAGGAGAGACTAGGGGGATGGGGGATCAGCACTACTAAATAAGATAAAATCTGATCATTTCTCAGAACTAAATAACGAGGAAACATGGGGCCCAGGAACTCAACGAGCTCCCAGCAATCTGTAAGAAAAATTCCTTGAGGAGGCCAGCAGGTGGCATAGTGGTTAAGGCACCAGACTCCCACATGGCTGATGTACTGAATCTGGTGGCTTGAAAATCACACTGGTTGTGTGTGTGCATGCCCAAAATACTGAGAGGAGAATGGAGAAGAAAGGATTGCAGCATGGCCATTCCCCCAGCGGGTGACTTCTCACCTTTCCTTCCACTCTCTCTCTCTGTCTCTAGTGAGTGCATCTGCCCTATGACAAAAACCTAAAACAAAACAAAGCAACTTTGTTAAGGGTTGGTGGCACAGCAGTAAGTGCAATGGTCTACAAGGCTGACCCATGTGGAAAGGTTTGTGATTGCATCCACAGACCTCCCTGAGTATGCCAGGCACACCTGTTCCCAAGACCTAGGACTGGCTGAGCCAGGGGGCGGGTCATGGAGTCAAGACCCTACTGAGGGTGCTGTCTCTCTGTCTTTCTCTCTTTGCACTTCTTTTTTTTTTTTTTTTTTTTTTTTTTTTTTTTTTTTTTGTAGAGGTTTTTTTCTTTTTTTTTTTTTTTTTTTTTTTTAATTTTTGCTATAGGGCGCGTGCGCTCGCCAGACAGACAGAGAGAGACAGAGAGACAGAAAGCGAGAAATCATCCCCCGGGGGGATGGCCACGCCGCAATCCCTTCTCCTCCTTTCTCCTCTCGGGATCTTGGGCATGCACGCACACACGCCCGGCGTAAGTTTAAGCCACCGGGTCTGGGACATGAACTGCAGTCTACCACATGGGAGTCCAGCGACATAGCCATTATGCTAACTGCTGGTCCCTCTCTCTTTGCACTTCTTTCACTCATAGAAAAAAGAAATAGGCAAGTGTGTGTGTGTGTGTATGTGTGTGTGTAACCCAACTCTAGATTTTTTCTGATAGACTGAGTATATCCATTGCTGGCAGTGGAGGGCTTACCATGACAAAGCAACTTATTTAAGATATTCCAGAGGAGTATTAGGTTGTACTATCTCTTTTCAGAAAAAGGGAAGAGTGAGATGTGGAAACACATATGGGAAAGAAGCTGTGAAATAAGCGATCCACTTTGTACAATGATCCTGTGGCCTGTTGATTGCTTGTATTTCTCCCCTTGGTTCAAGTTCTTTCTTTCTTTTTTATTGAAGAAAGGTTTTTGCTATAGGGTGTATGCACTCACCAGAAAGACAGAGAGAGATAGAGAGACAGAAAGTGAGAAATTACCCCCCAGTGGGAATGGCCACGCCACAAGCCCTTCTCCTCCATTCTCCTCTTGGGATCTTGAACATGCACGCACACACATCCAATGTGAGTTTAAGTTTCCAGGTTCAGGACGCGAACCACAGTCAACTCTGTGGGAGTCCAGCAACGTAATCATTTCACCATCTGCTGGTCCCATCAAGTTCTGACTTGGAGAAATACTGAGTAAGTCTTTCATTCTTTGTGTGACAGTCCTCTGAACATTTGAAGTTATTTGTTGTATCTTAAAGTTAATACAACCATTAGTTCATTTCACATTTGTGTAATAAATATTTCATTGAATTCTTCAAATGTGTTTCCTCTTAGGTAGCTTCTAGAAATTTCATTATCTTGGTCTTTTTGTAGATCAAATTCTAGTTTGATCTCTCAAAGTAGGAAATTCTTCTTCATTAAATAGAGCTAATCTACACAGTGAATCTAAAAAAGTAAAATTAATTTAATTTTAAAAATAAGAAGGGGCGCTGGGCAGGAATAAAATCTTCAGCCAGTCCTTGTGTGGGAGTCACTCCCAGGGCTACCCTGTGAGAGATATTAGGGTTCTTTTCTCCCCTCTGGAGCTCTCAGTCCCACGAACAGATGTGCCTGGAGCATAGGCACCAGGTCTGGGGTGAAGGTGCACGATGCCGTGACCACAGGGGCTGGGTAGGTGCGGCTCCCTAGGCAGGCACCAGCCATGCAGGACCGTCCACCCGTGATCTGTTCTCGCCACAGCCTTTTGCTGCCCTGCTCTGTGCCAAGCATGCGTTGGGTCTGCCTGGTCTTGAGGGGCTTATCGACCTCTGGGTTTGGGTTTCCCCAAAGCAGAACCTGTGACAGCAGTTGGAGTGCAGTAGCTTATCTGGAAAGTGAGCCCAGGTAGTCTCTGTCAGGAGGGGTCAGGGGTGAGCTGCTCAGTGAGAGCTGTGATGGCAGAGGGGCTTTGCTGGGCTCAGTCATATGTGGACCTTGGGGACCGGGCAGGACCCAGTGCAGGACACTCCAATGACTCGCAAGGAGCCAGATGTTCACCCACTAACTCCCTTCATCCTCTGCAGATGTCACCTCCCTAGGATTTGGGCCTGGCTGGTGCCTTCCTGGGGTAAGAACATCTGCAGGCAGAGCTTGGAGGGTGCTTGAGGTGGAAGCTGTGGGTGTGTTTGGGAGTGGTCTGTGACTCTGTAAGTGAGCTAGGGCGTGGGCTGGTGGGCAGCCCCTGATGGTCCTAGCTGCACCCTCTGGTCAGGGCCAGGTAAAGTGCAGTATGCCACAGGCCAGGCGAGTGAGCAGTCACATTGGGGAGGTGCCTTGGGAGGAGCTGACAGGAGGCTGAGCACAGCAGGAGGAGAAGAGACCTCCTTCCAACCAGCATTGCCATTGCTGGGTCTGTGTCCTCGGAGGGGCCCCCAGGGAGGATGGTTCCTACGGTGGCCCAGAGCCTCAGTGGCTAAGTGTGTTGGGGTGGTGAGCACACTCAGTTCTACCTGCGGGCTGCGGGCTGGTTACGAGCACATCCTTGCTCGGTGCTTCTCAGTGCCCGGTAGGGACCTAACGCTTGTCTCATGTGGGGATGAGGCTCACCAACACCCGATGCCCTTCTGCAGCCTTGTGCTCAGGTGTGACCTTCTGGTTGATGTGACCCAAGTCCTCTCTCCCTTACCTCTCTTGACGCCCAAGAAACACAGCTGTTTCCATGTGCCGGTGTCTCCTCCTCCTTTCTAAGGATGTTTAATTGTAATTAATTTCCTTGGAGAGAGAGAGGGCACCCTGATGGGGCCTTCATGCTGCCCTCCTACTCCTGGCCTCAGACAGGATCGCAGGCATGTGTGTGCATTCCCTGCATGTTCAGGAGACTTCCGGGGTGCACGGCCTTCCCCCCGGGCATCGCAGAGCATTGTGTGACCACTGTGCCATTGCGCCTGGTGGCCACGATTAGTTTGAGCATGAATAACTGTTCTAAACCTGGGAGGTGCTGGGGATAGGGCGATGGATCCGTTTCTCACCCCCATGAGAGCACCAGCCTCTGAGTCCTTCCTGTGTGCTCTGGCCGCTGCCTCAGCATAGAAAACGACTCTGAAACCCAGCACTTACAGCGCATCGCTTCATTTATGATCTTAGACAGGGCACCTGCACGTGCATGACGGGTGTGTCACACGGTGATGCTGGCTCACAGCCTCGCTGTGCCTGCTGGGCCTGGCCTGTACTGCGATTACTTTCTCTGCCACTCGTGAGCCAGGACGTGGCACTAGCATTGCCCAATTGGCCATGGGTTGCCACTGAGGGATTGGAAGTAGGGCCCCACAGAGATGTGCTCTAAAGGATTGCTGATGCTGTGGAATAAGGACCGGAGTGGTGGTGGGGCTAGCAGATGGCATAGTGGTTATGTCCCTGGACTCCCACATGCCGACCACGGTTCAAGTCCCTGATGGCTTGAAACTCGTGCCAGGCACGTGTGTGTGCATGCCTAAGATATCAGGAGGAGAATGGAGGAAAAGGGCTTACAGTGTGGCCATCTCCTTGGTGGGGTGATTTCTCACTTTCCCTCTCATTGTCTCTGTCTCTCTCCCTAGCGAGTGCAAGCACCCTAGGGCAAAAAACTCTTAAAAAAAAAAAAGATAGGAGTGGTGAGTGTGGGAGGGGCATGCAGAAGGTAGGGGAGCTTCAGAGGGCAGAGCCCTGTGATCTAGACGTGGTACTTGGGGAAATCCCCAGAAACCACATCCAACCAAATAATGCAGGAGTTTACCAACTGGCATCACTTTTCTCCCAGACCCATGGCAGGCTGGAGGAAAAGGGGCGGGTCTGTGGCAGACCGGGCACTGGAAACGGAGCCCCGATCATGCCGAGGAGCAGCAGCGGGGGTGCTGTGCAGAACAGCTCCTGGACACTGCCCGCTGCCCCGGGGGACCATCACCACCTCTCCCTGTACCCTCAGGCCAAGGTCCCAGCTAAGAACGTGGGACTGCTGGGGGCAGGGAGAGGAAACACGTGTTCCTAGTTTTCTGTAGAAGCCTTCTCTAGGGGACTCTAAAGCATGTTTGCACACCGAGTAGCCCAAGAATAATAACTAAATTGCACTCCACCTGAGCAAGGTGTTGGGGGCGCGTAGGAAGGAAGGGCACTTGCCTTAGAGGGTTGGAGAGGGACTCTGGGCAGTCGGCGCTTGGGTTCAGGTTCTCTTGGGAGGGAGGTAACCTTGGGCGATGTATGTGAGCATTTCACCACTAAACCTCACCCCCTATGAAAAGTAGGGACCGTACTGTCTCCATCCTTGGGCTGTGTCAGGCTGGTGTGTGATCACTTCGATGAGGTGTTTATACTAAGAGCTGCCCGCAGCAATGAGCCAGGAGGGGTGGGCTGTGCTTATTACTCTCATAATAGGAGGAGGGTCTGGCAGAGAGAAGAGGGATGAGGATGATGCTCGGTTCTGTCAGAACTGCTGGGGGTGGAGTTAAGAAGATGTGGGGAGGTGCCGTCTCCTGGGAGACTCAGGGACAGATTACTGGAGGCCTTTGGAGATCCAAGCCTGGGCTTCAGGAGCATGTCCCAGGCTGGAGACAGATCTGAGAGTGCTTGGTGGGAGCTGGAGATTGCACGGGAGGGAGGTCCCCAGGGAAACTGTGAGCTGAGCTGAGTGTTCCAGAGGTCAACTAGCTGGAGAAGACCTCAGGGATTGCCAGTGGGGAAATGAGAGGGGGACAGGAAGTGCCTGAGCTCAGAGCTCCCAGAAGATTCTGAAACAGGATCTGGGTGCATAAGATTTATTAAGGAGGAAGGGTCTCAGGAATGGAAGAGGCCAGAGACAGAGAGAACGATGCTGAGCAAGGGTATGACTCAGCCTGATCCATGAGGAGAGTCTTGGAGAAGACTTGAAATAGGGCGGGGAGGGGGTGTGTGGCGCAGGGCAGTCTCATATCCCACCTCCTAGCAGCTGGCTCGTGCATGTGCATGCGTGCGTGTTCTGGTTTAGGGGCCTTTTGTCAGCAGAGGGCAGGTCTCCTGAACAGCAGCAGGCGAGCTGCCACAGCCCTCATTTATAGCAGTAGGGACAGGAGTCTAGGAAAAGGGTCTGGGTGGGGCACCAACATGGAGGGAGGAAGCAATATAAAATGTGATTATTGGACCAGCAGTCAGCGTAATGGCTATGTCGCTGAACTCCCATGTAGCCAACTGTGTGGTTCGAGCGAGCCCCAGATCAGGTGGCTTAAACTCACGCTGGGCATGTGTGCATGTGTGCCCAAGATCCTGAGAGGAGAATAGAGGAGAAGGATTGCGGCATGGCCATACCCCTGAGGGGTGATTTCTCGCTTTCTATCTCTCTGTCTCTCTCTGTCTTTCTGGCAAGTGCATGCACCCTATAGCAAAAACCTCTCCAAAAAAAAAGGAAAAATAAAAAGAATGTGATTATTAGCAAGTAATGGAGTAACGGGGCGTAGTTCTGCAGGGGACCCCTGAAGGCTGAGAAGACACGTGTGTGTGTGTGTGTGTGTGTGTGTGTGTAGGTGTACTTACATTCCATGGGTCTCTGGTCCAAGACTTTGAGGGTGTGATCATTCTTGCCACCCCTGGGGAGCAGAGAAAGAGCCAGGTGGGCAGGTGCAGAGCTGGGCCCTGGATGCTGGGCAGGTGCACAGGTGGGAGGGTCAGGGCAGGGGATGGGCAGAGAAAAACAGTGTCTGCTACCATCACCCTTAAGAATGGTCACAACGGGAACTGAGGGACAGGCCAAAGACGTGGGAAGAAAATCAGAAGGGAGCCCCAGGGCTCATCTGGACAGCACTGGGCAAAACGTTTGAGCTCTGAATTCAGCGGGATGGTGGCTGGGCACTTCCTACTGAAAAACCAGAGGTGCCTCTGCTGAGCCTCCTGCAGCCCATCCAGGTCAGCCCGGGCTGGAAAGCCAGGGCACACCCACCCTACTGGGAGCTGGAGACTTGGCCCAGGGAAGTCAGGGGTCCATTTCTGTTTGGCGACAGAGGGGCTGGAAACCTACCCTAGAAAATAATGAGCAGAGAAACCTTTACTGATTAGTTAAATCCCAGATAATCCTGGCTGATGAAGGCAGATCCGGACCCCTTAAAGGATTTAGGGTTCCAAAATGACTCAGGGAGGGGGGACGGTGAGTGGGGGACACTGGTGGGGTGGCGCTTCTAGCGTGCAGATTCGCATGGAGGGGGCTGGGGACAGCCTATTTTCTAGACCACCAGAGAGCAAAGGCGTCCCCCAAACTCTGCCTCCCACCTAGACTTGGCACCCGCGGGTGTCTGGGGCTGCGAAGAGTGGGTAGGCCCAGGAGCCGGGGCGCTTTCTCTTGCCCACATCTAGAAAACTGTTAAAGCGCTTCCACCACTTTGGTGGACACTGAATGAAGTGCCAGTGTCTCATGGGATCTCACAGCTGCACCCCCACCCCTAGTGGCAAAACTATGAGCGTAGGGCGAGTGAAGAGACCCTCCATACCAGGCGGCAGCTGGGGATGGGGGCGCAGATTCTCGCATCACTGGGAGGTGGGGCAGTTTTCACTGGAAAGATGGCAAAGTGGCCTCCCATGCTGTGCTCCCGGACCAAGGAAGGGAAGGTGCCCCAGGATCCAGCTCGCCTCCTGCGGAGGGGGGTCTGCTGCTGGGAAGGGAGGGACTCCTCAGTCCAGGAATTACCAGGCCCCCTGAGAGCCCCACCCCCTAGGTTTGAGTCCCCTGAGATCCTTTGCCCTGTGTCTCTCTCTGCTCTCTCCTCAGCTCTCTCCGTGTCCGATGTGAGCGGGTTGATAGGTCTGGTTCTCGAAGCCTGTAAGAGGGGTTTGGTAAGATCCTTCCCACGGGGCTGGAAACCCGATTGCTCGTGGCCCTGCTGTGTGGCGTGGCTGTGGTTGTGCCTCCCCCTCTGTTCTTTTGCTACTTTCGGTTCCCTGTCCATCTGCTTGGGTGCTGCTGTCTCTTACCTCCTGGTTCCCCAGGGAGAAGCCAGAAAGAAGGCCCCAAGACCCCCTGCCAGGTGCGGTGCTTGTCTGCTTCTGCCTCTTAGACCCTCCCTTTGCAGGGATCCAGTGGGGCACATTAGAGCCTCCAGGCTGCAAAGGGCTGGAATCTTAGACATCTCCCTAATGGCAACCCACAAAGTGGGTTTACAAGGACTCGTGCTGCTGGGCATAAAGCAGGAACTCAGGGGAAGCAGGTGCTGTACCCCTAATGTCTTCACTTACACATATACATTTGGGGAGCTTTATCTGGGGGAGCCAAAACGGGCGGGCGTGGATGTCTGAAGCCCCACTCAGAGCGACTCAAAGGACAGTGAAGCCAGAGGAAAGTTATTGTTCTGCTAATCCGGGGAGCAGCTTGCCAGGGGGGATTTGGGCCTCCCTTTAATAATGGAAAGTTAATGCGCAGCCTCTCGTAATTATCTTCATTGGAAGCCCCCGTTTAATCTGGACGTTTAGCAGCCAGCGGGAGACCCACTTTGGGCTTGGCTGTGGCCGAATCTACTCTGGGAGCCTGCTCTTGCCCAGGCGGCCTCGCCTGGCACTGTAGGGACCTGGGGGAGGGCCTGACTGCTGTCTCCAGTTATGTTCTGTACTTGGGAAGAGCAGAGGGCTCCAGCGGTGAGGTTGGGTGGGTTCAAAGCCCAGCCAGGAGCGCCTTACCCACACCCACGTGCTTTATTAGACACAAACTTTGACAAACACCAGCGAGTGCTTCACTTGGAAATCAGGCTTTCTTTGGATAATCACAGGAGTGGACAATAATCTGTTAGCCCTGGTAAAGGGGCCACGCCTGAATACACAAACCCTCCTTTATTCCAGTTTATCCCCTGCCCCAGGGCTGCTGCCTGAACGTGGTCCATATTTGTACTAAAGTGTTCATTGTTTATCTGAGATTCAAATGTCACAGGGCCCCTGTGTTTTGATAAGCCTAGCGCCCTGCCCCAACCTCTTAGCCTTAGCCCTATCCAGTCCACTCCTGCCTCTACCCCTGTTCTTCCCTTCAGGCTGCCCTTAAGGTCTGGGGAGTGGGTCTAGCAGGAGGAGTGCAGTGGGTTACTTCTTGCCTTCGGAGCCTCTCCCCCTGTGGCTTTCTGGGAAGGCCTTCGGGCTGGCTGGTCATAAGGTGGCAGTGGTGGAGATGTGGCTGGAAATGGGCCCTAGGTCTCTATGGTCCTTTCAGGGAGGCTTCAGGGCCAGGGGGCATGGGGCCTTCATACCCAGATGTGTCCCTACCCTTCTCTCCTCCTACCCGAGAGAATGGGGGTGGACTGGGCAAGGGGACAGCTGGAGAGAAGAGAGAAGGAGGTGGCTGAGGGGACTGCAGCTGCGGGGGCGGCGACCAAAGGGAGGGGAATCGGTGGCGTCGCTATCTCTTGGGGTCCGGAGCGGTGACGCGCCCGCGCCAGGCTGATTGGAGTACATCTTGCCTTCTGTACCCGACCGGCAGCCCAGTCGTATAAAGCGTGTTCTGAGCTGGGTCCCCTCCGCAGCGGGGACCCAGGGAGGGTCACGCCTGCCAGCTGAGAAGCCATGACCGGCCGGGATGCGCTCTCCGACGGGCGCGCCAGGAGCAGGGCACTGGTGCCAGGCGGTATTTCCTCCAGTTCGCGACCCCGGGGCTTTGCCATCACCGACCTGCTGGGCCTGGAGGCTGAGCTGCCTGCGCCCGCCGGTCCCGGGCCGGGTTCGGGCTGCGAAAGCCCAGCGGCCGCACCCTGCACGGGCCCGGGGCTCAGCGGCTCCTGCCTGGCGCGCGGGGCCCTCCCGCTGGGGCTCGGCCTCCTCTGCGGCTTCAGCGCTCAGCCGCCCGCGGCCGCCCGGGCGCCCTGCCTGCTCCTAGCCGACGTGCCCTTCCTGCCGCCCGGCGGCCCCGAGCCTCTCGGCCCGCAGGCCCCCAGCCGCCCGCCGCCCGCGCTCGGCCTCCAGAAGCGCTGCGAGAGCGTCTCGACGTCCGGTAATTAGGCCCTCGCTTCCCGCTCCTGTCGCGGTCCCCGCGGCTTCGAGCGGCGGGAGTAGCACCCCATCGCCCCACGAGCCTAGATCTCAGGGAAGCGGGGACCCGCCAGCGAGGTCCCGTCGAGGGAGGCGCGTTTGCGCTGCAGCGCCGCCGGCCCCTTGCTGGAACCCACATCCCTGCCCTCGGCATCCGGCCCCTGCGCGCCGCGGGGACCGCCACTTGATCCAGGCGGGACCTCCTGAGGAGCCCTGGGGCCTCTGGGGCCTTAGGGAGCAATTCACGGACTCTGGGAAGGGAGTGGATCAGCAAGGCGGGGCCTGTCTAGTTGGTCGGCAGCTCCGAATCTGGGACTCTGCGGGCGCAGAAACTCAGGCTCAACTGAATGACTCGCGAGCTTGGAGGATCCGGGCCGCGGGACCTGGAATTGTCCGGCTTCCAGGTGCTGAACTGGGGTCCGAGGTACGCGGCTCCTCTGCTCCACCACGGAGTCCTCTCCGCTCCTGCACCCGAGAGGACTCCGCGGCCTCGCCCTTGCAATGCAGTTAGCTCAGCGTTTTATCCGGAGCGCACCTATGTCCTCGAAGAAGTTGAGGTGGGTTAGAAGAAAGAGAAGGGAGTAGTGGAAGTATATAAGGGACCGGGCCACAAAATTGAAAGGTTTGGGATGTGATGGAAGATAAGGGAGAATTACACAAGAAATCGTGGGCCAACCGAAACAGTGTAGTGGAATACAGAGGGGAGCATCCAGGGAGCCACTGCAAAAAGGGTACATGTGTTCTCAGTGATAAAAAATAAAAATAAAAATAAAAATTTAAAAAAAGGGCAAGCTTCCACCCAGCTCTAAAGTAACAGAGGACAGGTTCTTTGTTCTATGAGCACTGGTAAAATGAAAGGCACAGCACAGCTAAGTGCTGTTCTGAGAGTGTTTCTGAAACTTCTAGAGCAGAGCTGTCCAATAGAATCTGGATCACGCAAGCGCATATCTGGTGGCATGCCTCATAGTTACATTAAAGAGGAAGAAAGCGGGCGATATTACTTAAAAAACACTGCACTATATGTTAATTCAAATACATGCAGAGGTTGTAACTTTACACGTAAGCAATATACAAAAATATTTTGTTTGGGAGGGCAGTAAGTCCCTAAGTTCATGGAGTATGCTGTGTGTCCAGCAGGCTGTGATGGGAGCCACACTTCACGTGCTCAGTAACCTGAAGCGTCTTGTGGCACCAGATCAGACAGCACAATGCAGGATGTTGAAATGCAAGCACCGTTTTCTGACCAGCTCCTTGATGTAGGGTGAAATTAGCATTAGTTTAATTACTCTTGCCTTTATTCATTCACTTTAAAATATTTGGAGGCACTTAGACTTTTTAACAATGAATCTGACAGCAGTGTGGTCTTCCCGCCTTCCCTTTCAGCTGGATCTTTTGATGTAAAGGGTAGAAAAAGATAAAGCATAATTTTCAAGGACATCCAAGGATCATCTGTCAGGAATGACTCTTCTAGACCACCTGCCGAGATCTGAGTGGGCCCACAAGGCCAGGGTGTGGTTCTGACAGGGATTCTGAAGTCTGAACTCTGAGATCCCCTTTGAGAAATGCTGGTGTGGAGGTTCCAGTGAGGCAGGAGGCAGGCGGCTGGAGGAAGAGGGAGGTGGATGAACTTGGATGCTGGGTGGTTAGGAAATGCAATGAGCAGCTGAGTAGTTTCAACTTCACAGGGTCTGAGATGTCAGTCCCAGCTCCTCCACTTATGACCTGTGCAACCTGGGGCAAGTTATGTCATCACTCTATGCTTTGGTTTCCTCATCTGTCAAAACAGAACGCTAATAACTACCTTAGGATTGTTTTTTTTTTTAAAGAATTATTTATTTACTTTTATTCATTCATTTTATTTTTAATTTGACCAGAGAGATAGATATATATAGAGAGAGAAAGAGGGAAAGTGAGAAAGCAAGCCACCAGGTCCAGGACTCGAACCATGGTCAGCCATGTGGGAGTGTCCAGCACCTTAACCACCACGCCACCTGCTGGTCCCAGGATTGTTTTTTTTTTTTTTTTTTTTTTTTTTCTTTTTTTTTTTTTTAATGAAGAATAACTGGACAATGTTAAGCCCTGTGCCTGGAACTGGAATCCAGTTAGTTCTAAACTGCTAGCTCACATTGTTAAATACATGTTCAATAGGTTTATACACTTCAATCCTCACATTAAAATCGAGGAAATGGGGGCCAGCAGGTGGTTTAGTGCTTAAGGTGCTGGACTCCTACATGGCCCACTGTGGTTCGAGTCCCCCGATCTGTTGGCTTGAAAATCACTCTGGGCACACCTAAAATCCTAGGAGGAAAAAGGAGAAGGGGTTGTGGTATGACCATCCACCTAGGGGGTGATTTCTCACTTTTTCTCTCATTGTCTCTCTCTGATGGGTGCATGCACCTTTTGACAAAAACCTTAAAAGAAAACTGAAGGAAACAAAGTGGAATATCTGCTCACCTTTGAGGTCCCCTCTTTTCTTCTTATGCTTCCAGATGAGGACAGCCCATCTGAAGACAGGAGTGACCTTCAGGAATCCCCCTCCCCAGGCAAGAGGAAGAAGCGGAGGCACAGGTACAGGGCCAGGCCAACCTCCTGGCCTTTTCTTCAACAGTGCCGTGATGTTTATGGACCAGCCTCTAAGGATTTGTGGCCCTGGGACATGGCAGGCCCATGCCCCTTGGCTGGCAGTGGGAAGGGCAAGCAGTCATTTGGGAAGATAATTCTGCAGAGTCGGAGAGGCTATAGGATAATCTTCAGAGTTGAGGACACGATTTTGTGAGTCTGTACAATAGGTCTTGTCAGAATGGGTTAACATTAAGAAAGAGCTGAAGAACTCTATTTTGTTTGCACCAAACTTCTGGACTTTCCAGAAGCTAATCATTCAGAGGTGGGTGTCCAGCTATCACGAGATGGCTGGACAGCAGGAGGGGCAGGCACGGTGGTCTTTAAGGCCGGGAGGGTGGACATGGCTCTGTGTTTGTGTTTCGGGCTCCCCACAGGACAGTTTTCACTGCCCACCAGCTGGAAGAGCTGGAGAAGGCGTTCAGCGAGGCCCACTACCCTGACGTGTATGCCCGGGAGATGCTAGCCGTGAAAACTGAACTCCCTGAAGACCGAATACAGGTACCTGGGGTCCTCTCTCTCCTTCCCAGAGATCCTGCAGAGAAGGACGGTTCCCACACACAGCGCCATCCCACAGTCACTTGCAAACAGTCCAACACGGTCCTCTTCGCAGGAAACTGAGGGTCACTTCGCTAAAGCTATCACGAGAAGATATCCCTATGGTCTTTTCCTATTATTATTATTATTAATCATTTTTAAAAGTTACACAGAAATGTGTGCTGTAAACAGCAATTGTAAAAAGATAAATCTGCGGGGAAAAATGATTATCTTGCCATTTCAAATCCTCAAAGAAGCCAACATAAACAGCTTGGTGTGACCTCTCATGACCTCTGCACTTGTGCTGTCTCAGGCCATATTGGGGGGTGGTGTCCAAAAAGTTCATGGACAATGTGTATTATTAAAAAAAAAAAAAAAAAACTATGCAAGGACTTCAATTTTTTTCCCATCAAAAGAAAATCATACTTCAATCCTATTTTTCCTACGGACTTATGTACATACATAGACCTAAATGTGTGTTTATAAAATGCGTGTACTCACATACACAGAATTGTGTTCTTCGTTTGGTCTGGAGATGCGCCATTAACTCACTCCTTTTAAACAGCTACAGGATATCCCACAATATTCTTTTATTACCCTAATGTTTTTCTTAAGAAATCCCACCA
This sequence comes from Tupaia tana, assembly GCA_026018925.1. NCBI lineage: Eukaryota > Metazoa > Chordata > Mammalia > Scandentia > Tupaiidae > Tupaia > Tupaia tana. The sequence goes on along the minus strand of JAKSZU010000015.1, from coordinate 59,347,689 downwards.
GCGACCGAACAACCGAAGACTAGACGGGCCGTGGCCCTGCGAACTTTCCCACCGGTGGGGCAGGTCAGCGAGCGCTGCGGTCCGCCTCTACAACGCGGGAAACGCTGGTTTTCCTGCTCTCGCTCCCGACGCGAGGACGGCGGGGCGAGCTGGTCCCGCAGTCCCCAGCCCCACGCCGAATCCCGGGCAGCCGCGGGAGCGCGGGGCAGGACGCGGCGGGCGGCTGGTCCGGGTCGGAACCCCGGGTGCAGGGGTGCCCGCCGCGTGCGCTCCGCAGCGCGGTTCTTCACCGTCTGCCTCCCTGCCCCTCTAACCAGGTCTGGTTCCAAAACCGGAGGGCCAAGTGGCGCAAGCGCGAGAAGCGCTGGGGCGGCAGCAGCGTGATGGCCGAGTACGGGCTCTACGGCGCCATGGTGCGGCACTGCATCCCGCTGCCCGAGTCCCTGCTCGGCGCCGCCGAGGGCGGCCTGCGCGGTGCCTGCGCGCCCTGGCTCCTGGGTGAGGACGCGGGCCCTGCTGCGAGCGCGGGGCGGGCCGGCGGGGCGCGGGCGGAGGGGCGCCCCGGGCAGCCATGTGCAAGGCCAAGCGGATTCAGGCTCGGAAACTCACGCCTGACTTCGGATCCACTGCGAGGCCTGGAGGAGCTGGGCGATGGCCTCTCCCGGGAACCACGTAGACCCGGCGCCGGCTATTTCGGTCGGGAAGCGTGTGTTTGGAACAGGAGTGGAATGACGCGCGTTTCCCCAGGCTTGGGTGGTGGTAGGGGTTTAGAAACGGAAGGTAGGACGTGGGCAGTAGGCCCTGGGGCTAGACGCTCGTCTACACGTCACTGGGGAGGCGAGTTCCTGCTCCGGGTTCTGCACTTGGCCTTCTGCCACAAAGCTATTCCGTCTCCTCGGTTTTCCGCGTGGCGAGGTCCCAGCGTCGGGGCTGGGCCCTTTACGCAGGTGCCCCCACTGCTCTGTTCGCTGTGACCAGAGACCAGTGGGCGGCGCTCAGAGCCCAGGACCGGCTGGAGAGGGGCGCCCGGGCGTGCGGGGTCAGGTAATGGTTGAGAAGGAAGCAGTTTTCGAATACCCAGCAGACAGTGCTGAGGCCTGGAGCTACTATGGTCAACGCAGTCTTGATTTGTCCTGGGGACTGAAGAGACGGGAGAGAGAATTTGGGGCAGGGGACCACACCCACGAGGACGGAAGCTCTCGGGCCGCGGGGAGGGCGCTTACCGGCGTCGGTGACCGCACGTAAAGTGGGCGCAGTGCTGTCCCCGTGCCATCTAAATAAAGCGCCTTTCCCCGTGTGCCCAGGCGGCACACGCTTTTCAGCTTTGACGGAGGGAGTTGCCCACCCGGCTCTCCTGTGGGCTCCAGAGACAGGCATGACAAGGACAGTCCTATTGGGATTTACAGAACGACCGCACGGAAGAGATGTACTTGATTGCTGAGTTTAAAAATACCTTTATTTTCTCTTTCCCTTTTCGCAAGGGATGCACAAAAAGTCCACCGGGATGGAAAGGAAATCAGGAAGTGAAGACGAACCGGCAGGACTCTGGAGCTCTGACCACCTCAGAGGAGGTTCCAGCCGGAGTCAGGCAGCGCCGCAGAGAGGCTCCGACCAGGCGCGCCCTGAGAACTGCGTGGAAGACGTAGCCATGGATCTCTCCAGCTCCGCCCGGCAGGAGGCCGAGAAGGCACCCCGAGAAGCCAGTGCGCAAGGGCGCCCCCACTCTCCAGGGGAGGCCGGAGCCCTCTGAGATGAGGCGCACCTTCAAAGCTGGAAATGCGCATGTTCCTCAGGGCATTTTCTAAAGGACAAAAATGGCCCAAGACAAATACTCTCACTGGGTTCAATTTCTTACAGTTCAGGACAGAACACAATGCCACCTGCTTTAAGAGGACAGATGGGTGGCTTGGGGGAAATTCCATTTCATTCTAGAATGGAAACCATTCCTTAAAGGCACCAGTTAAATGGTTATTAATGGTAAATTAACCACTTTATTTGGTGTAACATTGTTATTTTCTCTTGTAGAACTGGAGGGGGACAATTTGAAGTTCGAAAAGCATTTTTACTGCTGAGCATCATTGGTGATGTTGTTCAATGTGCTTTGTAGATGAATAGGTAGTCTCTGACATCCTCACCGAGAATTAGAAAATACAAACTTCTCTAGATGGAAAGAATCCACTCAGACTCATGGATGAATTATAGTACCATGATCTTGACCTTGAACTTGACCTTGGACATTTCAGCATTCTTGTTAGGTAGTGACTGTGCTCCCTGAGTGTCATTTGATAGGTTACACACGTTGGCACTCATAAACGAAAGAGAGCCATAGCCCCCACCCCCCCACCCCTGCTTCTGAAATAGCGTGGGGCTTAGTTCCACCGAGATTGGCTATCTGGAAGCTGCTTTATGGTCAGGCCAGACTTCTTGGTCTTTTATGTTGGAAAAGCACTTTAGTGACTTGGATTTCATGAATGTTTTGTTTCCTAAGTTTCTTTTGCCACTTACTTGTTATAAAATAAATGTTTTGTGGTGTGTTTGCTTCTCAGGGAGCTCCTTCCGTTACTAACACGAATATCTCCACCATCCCTGTGCCCTGAGTTTACCGTTAGCTATTTTATTTATTTATTTAGTAGAGAGATTTTTGCTATAGACATGTGTGCTCACCGGAAATACAGAGAGAGACAGAGAAAGAGAAAGGGAGAGATCACCCCCCTCCAGGGGGAATGGCCATGCTGCAATCCCTTCTCCATTCTCCTCTCTGGATTTTGGACACGCACGCTCACATGCCCAGTATGATTTTCAAGCCTCCGGGTCTGGGAGTTGAACTGTAGTCAGCACCATGCCACCTACTGGCCCCCTGTTAGCCACTTTCTAGCTCTGAATGTTCAAAGAGTTTTATTTATTTTTCAGGCTGTAGCACTTAAACCACATGCTGCTCTGTAAACGTTATGGGACAGGGCGTGTCTAAGACCATTTGAAGCCCAGGGCCCCGGGGAGAGGCTGCCCCTGACTGAGGGGAAGTGCAGGGCCTCCTGGGGAAGGTGGAGCAGCTGGAGGAGGTGTGGAACTGCAGCTTCCCGGGGCTTCCTCTGCAGATGGACAGTGATCCACTGGGCAAGGCTTGGTACTCCCCCCTTGCCCCAGGAGAAAACAGGGGCTCTTCCTCGGCCTGTTTTTTCATTCTACGCTAGTTCTGTACTGTTCTAGTCCATTCTGCTGCTGACAAGAGAAGATACCAGAGTCTGGGTGATTGATCAGGGAGTGGTCTCTTTGGCTCCTGTTTTGGAGGTCCACAGCCACAGCGCATGGCGGGCAGAGCGCATGTGTCTGTGTTCAGGAGTCTTCTGTCTCACTCCCTCTTCTTTTAATTCCACCGGGACTCAACTGGAGGCCCCACCCCGTGACTTCCTAAGGGCTCCACCTTTCATACAGTAATCAGACTAAGTCTCCTCTTAACACCTTCCCAGCAATGAACTCTAGTAAGTGAGCTTGGGGACATTCAAACCAGAGCCATATACTATTGTGAAAACCAAATGTCACCAACTCCTCGCTGCACACACAGAAAATGACGAGCCCTCCCCTCTCTCGTTCATTCTGACTACTTGAGGTCGCCTGGGGCAGAGCCCTGGTGGGCAGCTGCTGGCGAAGGGCCTCCCTGCCAGAGGCAGCCACCCCAGGCACAGCTGGCCTGGCCTGTTCCTGCCTCCCTGCAGGTTCTCGCCCCTGCCCTTACGTGTGCTCCTCATTCTCAGCTCTGAGCCTTTTCCTTCGCCTATGCAGGGTTGCATTTGGGGGAGGAGGCCAGGAAGCTGCACTCCTGCTCCATACATACGTTATACTCACGACATGTGCAACCACTAAAACTGTAACAATGAAGCATATCTACTCACTGGAAGAAGGTTCACGGGATGTTTCTGAGTAAAATGTCACGAACATGTTAGGAGGGCCAGGGGCGGCGTGGAGGTTAAGGTGCTGGACTCTCATGTGGTCGATCCTGGTCAGAGTCCAGAATCCAATGGCTTGTATGTGGGTGCTCAAAACCCTGAGAGGAGAATGGAGGAAAAAGGACTGTGACATGGCCATCCCCCCATAGGGTGATTTCTCACTTTCCCTCTCTCTGTCTCCAGTGAGTGCACATGCCCTACGGCAAAAACCTAATAAATAAATAAATAAATAAATAAATAAATAAATAAATAGTGGTTAAGGGAATAAGATCCCACATGGCTGACTACGGTTCAAGTCCTGGCCCTGGCAGCTTGAAAAACACCTAATTTGTGTGTGTGTGTGTGTATACTCAAAATTGTCATAGCAAGGAGGAATAGAGGAAAAAAGATTATGATATGACCACGCGCCATTGAAAGGTGCTTTCTCTCTCTACACCCACCTCTGGTTAGTGTACACACTCTCTGGGAATTAAAAAAAAAAAAAAAAAGACCGTGTTAGGGGTCCTCTTTCTTTTGCTCCTGGAAAACAAAACAAAACAAAACAAAACAAATAAACACAAATCCCTAAATAAAAGAAAAAAGACACAAGAAGAAATAAACAAAGATAAAGGCAGGATGAAAATGAAATAAATAGTCTTAATAATTGCTACAGTTTAAAAAAGTAAACAGGACAGCCATGACTTCATGTGGCTACCTGTGGGGCTTGAGTCCCAGACCCGGAAGCTTGACAGATGTACGTGCTGTCTCAAGGCATGTTTCTCCCTCCGAGAGGAGGACAGAGAAGGAATTGTGGTGTGACTCTTCCTCATAAGGAGTGCTTTCTCTTCTCCTTTTCTCTCTCTGTCTCTCTCCTGAGATGCATGAGTCCACTGGTAAATTAGGAAAAAAAAAAAAAACAATCAAGAGGTGGACAAATGTCTATGTGTAGTATAAAAAAGAAAGGAGCTAGAATCACTAATTTAGGCCATTAAATGCATAAGAAAACGTTGTTCACTGCTAAAATGTAGACTAACATGTTTTAAAAATCTCCCACAAATGTATATATTTCCTGGAAAAATATTGGGTTGTTGGAAAAGTTGTGACTTTTTTTAATGTTTTTCTGTGCAAAAATGTGTCATGACTTCTGACGGCTCAATACATACGACTAACTTTAACTCCAGAAAAACATAAAATATAAATGATCAGTAACCAAAAAAAAAAAAAAAAAATTAAACTATAAAATAGCTTGGATTTAGATGAAGTTACATGTGAATTTTTGAAAGTTTTCAAGGAAAAGACAGAAAAGAAGGAAAAGGTTGATGGTATGTAGGTTGTTTCTGAACAAAGAAAAAAGTAGAGCCATTTCTGATCTCACCATAACCTTGATTCTGAAACCTAACCCAAAAGCTAGCTATTATCATTACTGCTATGACTGGCCATTTGCATACTAGCGAGGGTCAAATAAGGAAGAGTGCTATCACCATTATTTAACAATACAGGTCCAGCTAAGTACACTATGACATAATGACTTGTTGGAATGGTCTACATAAAATGTTTAAGAAGAGGTCCAGGGGCAGGTGGTGTGGTGGTTAAGGTGCTGGATTCCCATATGGCTGACAGTGGTTCTAGTTCCTGACCTGGAGGCTTGCTTTCTCACTTTGCCTCTTTCTCTCTCTCTCCATCTCTCTCATCGCTGATGAATTAAAAATAAAAATAGGGACCAAGTAGATGACATAGCAGTTATATTTCTGGACTCACACATGGCTGACCATGGTTCGAATCCTGGACCTGGTGGCTTGAACATCAAACTGGGTTGTGTGCGTGTGATCCCAAGATCCGGGAGGAGAATGGAGGAGAAAGGATTGCAGGATGGCCATCCCCCAGAGGGTGATTTCTCACTTTCTCTCTTACTGTCTCTGAATCTTTTCTACAAGTGCATGTGCCCTAAGGCAAAAAAATCTCTTAAAAAATAATAATAAATAAAATTAAATAAATTATTCTTTAAAAAAAGAAAAAGGAGAGCTCCAGGAACACAGCAAAAGCCCCACCTTCAGAGGAGGGCTGGTGTGTCAGTCATGTGCCCTCCTTTTGGCTGTGTGAGCAGCAGGTGTATAGCTAGACCTACTCAGTGCCGTGTAGAGCTGGATCTGCAGATGGGACATCGCTGGAAAGCCAGGAGTTTCTGCCTAGTCCTTAGACTTTTCCTTTAGGCACCTCCCTACAAGGTCCCTGAAGCCCTGAAGGCCCAGGCACCATGCCAGACCACTTATTGCTCCCATGTCCATCATTAAGCAACTCCCCTAGCCCAGCAAGCCTCCTCTCACCCCTCATTGGCCAGAACTACATGTCACATTCAGCCCTAACCCACTCTTTTGCCAAGTGGGCAGAATCCTTTGTGTGGCTTAATTCAGTCAAAATTCACCTCTAGGGCCCAGCCTCATGGTAAGAAGAAGGGCCCCACTGCAGCTAAGTGGCTCAGTTCACATGGAAGCCCTGTCTGCTTCAGCCCGGTGGAGTCAGCCCAGGTGCCATGACCTGCACCTATGGTCCTAGGGCAGGAGGCTACTGGGCAGGGTGCCACATTGACAAAAATACCTACGTCTCTCTTTTGTTGAAAACAAAACAAAACAAAACAAACAAACAAACAAACAAAAAAAAAACCAAGCCATATCTCTCTTTTATGTGGAAAATTTGAAAAATGACCTCACAGAGGTAGAGTGATGAATGACTGTCGCTGTGGAAGGGTGCGGGCGGGGAACACAGGGGTATTGTTCATGGAAACAACACTGAGGACAGGAGGAACAGTTTCCAGTGTTGAAAGACAGTGGGAGGACGTAGATGACAACTCACTGAATGTCCCCAAGTCACAGAAGGGAGGGCTCTGAATGCCCAGCACCAATGAGAGTCAGGGAGATGATGGGTCTGGGAGTCGCCCTGTGTAATTATGGCACATTGTGTGCTTGTACTAAAAAAGGACCTTGTACCCCCAGTACCTGCACTATTCTATACTAATAATAAACGGCCCTTAGAGGGGGCACGGATGGCAGGGTGTGCTATTGTCTGATGCTGACGCTGCACGGGGGTCTAGGTTTGAGTCCCCACTAATTCTCAACACCTGGGCTGTGATCCTGGCTGGCCAGAGGGCTGGGGTAAGAATTACAGATTGGTGAAACTGCGAAAGGTAGTTTTCTCTCTCAAGAAATAAATCAGTAAACTTCAAAAAAGGGGGAAAAAACCCTGTGTATTACAACTGGAAAACAGATGAAAATCCTGTTAAATATTCATAACATTTATCTTTGGATCATGGTTAAATACTTTTTAAAAACATTTTCTAAGTTTTGTAAAATTAGTATTTACAATAAGATGAAGTAATAATTATTAAGATTATTAAAATATTCATGGTACTGACTCAATTTAGGGTCAAGTTCATACAGAACAAAAATGCTTTAAAAAATACTGTTTGGGAGCCAGTAGTAGTGTGGTGGTTAAGATGCTGAACTCCTACATTGCTCACCATGGTTCGAGTCCCAGACCTGGTGGCTTGAAAGTCATGCATGCATGCCTGAAATCCCAGGAGGAGAACAGAGAAGGGACTGCAGTGGACCATCCCTCCCAACAGGAGGGGGTAATTTCTCACTTTCCTTCTCACTGTCTCTCTCTCTCTCTCTCTGGTGGGCACGCATGCCCTATGACAAAAATCTTAAAAAAAAAAAAAAAAGAAAGAAATACAGTGTGTGGGGGCCAACAAGTGCTGGGGTGGTTAAGATGGCTGGATTCCAGTAGACAAAGGTGTAGTTTGAGTCCTAGACCCAGTGGCTTGACAATCACACTGGGTACACATGCATATGTGTGTGACCCAAATCCCCAGAGGAGACTGGAGGAGAAGGGATTGCAGCATGACTTTCCACCCAGGGAGTGATTTCTTTCTTTCTTTCTTTCTCTCCCGACAGCACATGTGCTTAATAGTAAAAAACCAAACAAACAAAACAGTGTGTAGACCAGCCCTGTGGCCTAGTAGTTACAGGAGCTGGATTCCCACCATCTGACCGTGGTTCAAATTATAGCTCTGGCAGCTTGAAAAACATACTAACTGCATGTGTGTACATGCTCAAAGTCTCTACAGGACAGAGAAATGGAGGAAAAGGGATTGCAGTGTGCCCATGCCCCACTGGGAAGTGCTCTCTCCCTCTCTCTTTTTCTCTATTTCTCTGGAGAGCACACATATCCTCCAGCAATAATAAAAAAAAAATACAGCGTGAAAGCTCACGATAAAGAGTCTGTATGTCCCTGTGCTCCTACCTGGCCCCACGTGTGCTGATTAGTCACAGAGGCAAGCTGGCATTTTACACTGTCTTCCCAAATCCTTACTTGGATTGTCCAGTGGCTCAAATTGGAATCTGACCACAGACTGACAGCAGGGCTGAATCCTTTCCAGTTTTCAAAATTGTTTGCCAGCTGACATGTGGTTCTAACAATCCCAAAGGAGATTTTTTAAAAATTACAATTTTAGTAAGGCCAATTTGGAAAGATTCCTAATAGGAGCCAGTGTAACGCTCTCAGCTGCCCTCAGTAATCGGGGCACGGGGGCCAGACAATGGTGTAGCAGAGGGTAGCCCAACCGGGCCCCATGGGTACTGAGGGCTCACTCTATTTGATACTGGGATTCTGGCTGGCTGAAGTGGGGTGGCGTGAAGACCCTGTTGTGGGTGTGCCTCCAATCTCTCACTCTACGTCTTCCCCGGAAGAAGTAAATAAATAAAATAGAACAGCACATGATAAACGTTTATAAATTAAGGGGATCATTTCAGAAGTGAGAGAACAAGACAGCCATTAATACTTTTTCCTAAGTTTAATGATATAAACATGATCAACTAAAACTGAAATTGTTCTCTGCATCTGCAGATTCTGTCCATGCTTACTTACTATCTCTTTTGATTCTCACAGTGAATGAGAAATTAAGTGAGTTTACCAAGCTGGTTGTCAAATGTATAAGAAAATGAGAGCCAAAGAGAGCTAAAACACCCTTGAAGAACAATGTGGATGACTGTCTATCACAGACTGATATTTTGATAAAGCGGTAATAATTAAGACTGTATAGTACCCTCCTGGGGAGACATACAGAACAATGTGTCAGAACGCAGAGCAAGGATCACATACCATGGACACAGAGGGGACTGGCCACAGGAAAGGGGGGAGTTTTTGATAACCTATTTGGACATTGTTCACCCAAATGGGGAAAAGCAAAACTGAACCCCTCCCTCACACCTTACAGAAACACACTTCCAAGTGGATTAAGGGTATACATGTGAAAAGCAAAACTACAAAGATTTTAGATGTTTTGTTTTAGAAGACGCTCCGATTACCCCAAAGCTGTGGCTTAAAACAACTCATTTTACTTAAAGTTTTGTATGTCTATTCATCAAAATTCATCAAACCATAGCTTCTCTCTCTCTCTGTCTTTCTGTATATTTATAAACATATATACACACATACATATGTATGTGTGTGAGATAGTAAGTAAGCATGGACAGAATCTGCAGATGCAGAGAACAATTTCAGTTTTTGTTGATCATGTTTATATCATAATGTATAATTCTCAAAAAGTTTGTGGAAAGTGTGTATTATGAGGAAGCTATGTATAGATTTTAAATTTTTGCACCAAAATAAACTCTTTTAATTCCATTTTCCACAAACTTTTTTTTTTTAGAGAGAGTTTTGCAATAGGGTGTGTGTGCTCTCCAGAGAGAGACAGAGACAGAAAGTGAAAAATCACCCCCCCAGGAAGGAGGGCCACGCCACAATCCCTTCTCTTTCCAATTTCCTCTCAGGATTTTGGGCACACATGCACACGTGCCTGGTGTGAGTTTTTTTTTTTTTTTTTTTGGAGAGGTTTTTCGCTATAGGGCGCGTGCGCTCGCCGGACAGACAGAGAGAGACAGAGAGACAGAAAGCGAGAAATCACCCCCCAGGGGGGATGGTCACGCCGCAATCCCTTCTCCTCCATTCTCCTCTTGGGATCTTGGGCACGCACGCACACGCGCCCGGCGTTGAGTTGTAAGTCACCGGGTCCGAGACGCGAACCGCGGTCGACCACGTGGGAGTCCAGCGACATAGCCATTACGCTGGTTCCCCCTGGTGTGAGTTTTTAAGTCGCTAGGTCCAGGACTCGAATCAGTCAGCCACGTGGGAGTCCAGTGACATAACCCTTATGTCATCTCCTGGTCCCTCCACAAACTTTTTGAAGTGCCTCTGTGTGTGTGTGTGTGAGTGTTTATGTATTTCCCCCCTGAAACCCTGAACCATTTAGGAGTAAGTTGCATACATAATCTGCCCCTTTATATTTTTTTTAAAAAGAATTATTTATTTATTTAATTCCATTTGTTATTGTTATTTTTTGATTTGATCAGAGAGAGAGAGAAAGGGAAAGTGAAAAAGCAAGCCACCAGGTCTGGGACTTGAACCGTGGTTGGCCATGTGATAATCCAGTGCCCTTATCCACTACATTGCCTGCTACCTCCTCTTTATCTTTTAATACTGTAGTTTCTGAGAATAAAGACGTTCTTTTACAAATCTGAGTAGCTATCACTTCAGAAAACATAAATACAATATCTTAAATCTGAACACAATATTCTAAGTGGAAAACAGAATTCTAAATCAGAATAAAACTCTTTTATCAGTTCAACGCAGTATCAAGTGCAATATCTAATGCTGAGTTCACTGAAGCATTCTAATCTGAATATTACACTTACATAGTACAATATTGATTACAATATTCTAAATCTTAGTACTAACACCATCCTTGTTCCAGTTTTGCCAGTTGACTGAATAATGTTACTTACAGCAATTTTCTTTTTCCATACATAATCCAGTCTAGAATCATGTTTTGGATTTGATTATCATATCCCTTTCTATTTATTTAATTATATTTATTACTATTATTATTTTAAAATTTGGACTCATGAGAGAGAGAGAAGGAAAGTGAAAAAGTAAACTACCAGGTCTAGGACCCGAACCGCGGTTGGCCACGTGGGAGTGCAGTGCCTCACCACAACACCTGTGATGTACCTTTAATCTGCAACGTCCCTCAGACTTTCTGTGTCTTTCTCCGTTTCTGAAGAACAGAGATCGATTATTTCACAGTCGCATGCTGGCTCTGTCTAGTGCTTCTTCATGGGTCAGATTTCAGGTGATCTGTTATGGCTGAACATGACTACGGTGAGCAGCTCCAGGGTGTCAGCAGGTTGGCCCTGAGAGGAAAGCCGAGGGGAGAGAGGCAGAAGAGCAGGGCATCCTGTTATCTGCATATACAGCCTTTTGCATTATTTGAGTTTTAATGGGCACATACAGTTGTTTGATACAATGTTTTAAAATAAGGGAAACATTGGTGGAAGGCACACATGGCTGAATTCAAAAGTTCATGGAGAAAGTGGAATTAAAGTGAGTTTACTTTTGTATGAAAAACATGTTGAAATTGAGCTGGCTCAGCGTACAGCAGAAACACACTGCTCAGGGGGAGCTGGACGCATGTGGAGGTCACGGGTTTGGTCCCAGTTGATCTGTACGTGACCCTGGTGGGCGGAAAGGCTGGAGGGGTTGTGGGGAGAGGCTCTGCTGAAGATGCTTGCCTTTGTCCTCCTCTTTCTTTCTCCTCCTTTCGATATTTTTTGGGGTATAGGGTACAGGCGCTCACTGGAGAGAGAAAGAGAGAGAAAAGTCAGCCCTAGGGGAATGGTCACACCACAGGCCTTTCTCCTACATTCTCCTCTCGGGATTCTGGGTACGGACGACCATGCTCCTTGCATGATTTTCAAGCTACTGGGTCCAGGACTTGAACTGCATAGTTGGTCATGTGGAATCCAGTGCCTTAACCACCATGCCACCTGCTAGACCTACCCGCCTTTCTCTTTCTGTCTCACTCTCATGAAAGAAATAAACTTAATAAAAAAAAACCTTGTGTAGTTGTTTTTATAATACACATTTTTCCATGACATTTTGAAGACCTTTCATAATTTGGTCATAAGCAGGCATGCTACTTTTCAGATCTTTCAGTTGAAGGAGGCTGAAAATGCTCTCTATGATTTGGGAAAAAAAAATGTTTCTGCCTAGAACAATACATCACTTTTCACCTACTTAGACATTTGCAAACTCTTTCAGTTGGTGTCCTGGGAACCCAAATGTTAAGTGCTTTGAAGGTCTAGAGAGGAGCTCTCTTTATGCTGTCTTTTGGAATTACAAGTTCTTGCCTGGCTTGCAGCGACTACTAATGAACTCTGGGCCATTGAGATGGTGTTTCCGACTCTTGGAGTCTCATTTTGAGCTGACCAAGAAGATGGCGCAGGGGTCTGCAAAGCTTCTCAGAGACTGGGAAAAGACCAAGGGCTAGTGATTTTCCTGTGGCCTTAGTGGGCAGCTACCTCTCCCAGACCTGAAATGCTCTCATTTTCCAATTTAAAGTTCTGTGCGCTGAGGCTCCCAGCTACAGCACTTTATCAGACAGCACCCAGCTCCTCAGCTCTGTGCAAGACCTGGCCCCCTTCAGCCATACTCTCTAACACTGCTGCAGTTTGCCGCCTGAAGTTTTGCAGGTGGCTTTGCTCTGCCTACGAAAGTGTGCCAGTTTTCCTCTGTCATGGTAGATGATCACCACTGCTGGACCAACTTGTATGGCTCCCAGCTGTACAAAGGGCTCAGAAACCTTAGGACAGAAAGCACTGAGCTCCCAGGTACAGCACTGAGCTCCAGGTACAGCACCGAGCTCCCAGGTACAGCACTGAGCTCCAGGTACAACGCCGAGCTCCCAGGGTTATTACATTCCTTTCCACATCGATTACCTAGTTGATGAGAACAAACCATAATCGTGCCAAGTAGGTCCATGCAACCGACCAAACTAAGTAACGGACTTTAGGGAATGTGGATACAGTGCCATTGTTGATTTTTTCGGCTTCTCGCCAGCTCCGCAATTATATCCCGGTCTGGCCGCCAGCTCCTCTTTCCTTCGTAAATAACACTCTGGCGCCACCTGTTGGCAAACGCTTTTGATATGCTTTTGCCTTGCCTCACCCAGATAGAGTTTAACATTTGTGTGTCAAGGAATTTCTATGCTTTTCTACCCTCCTGCCTCTGACTCACCCCCAAGTAACTAACCAGGGCCATCTCTCCTCCGGTCCCTGATGTCAGTCCAGGCTTGGAAACGTCTTTGTTCGAGTAATTGTGACCCACTCTTCCCATTCAGCCTCATTGACACATGAGGACTTCTCTTTCATGCCTTTCCACCCAAAACCATGGCATTGCCTCTTTTCTACGTATCTTTCTAGAATTTGAATTGCCAAATAAAAATGGTATATATATATTTATTTATTTATTCTTTTTTTTTTCCCAAGAGGTTTTTGCTGTAGGGCGTGTGCGCTCGCCAGGCAGACAGAGAGAGACAGAGAGAAAAAAAGCGAGAAACCACCCCCCCAGAGGGGATGGCCACACCGCAATCCCTTCTCCTCCATTCTCCTCTTGGGATCTTGGGCACGCATGCACACGCGCCTGGTGTGAGTTTAAGCCACTGGGTCCAGGACTCGAACCGCAGTCGACTATGTGGGAGTCCAGCGACATAGCCATTACGCTAACTGCTGGTCCCAATGGTATATATTTATGTTATACAGGTTGATGCTTTGAGTCACTGTGGAATGCTTAATGAGCTAACTAACACATGGGGGCTGGCAGCTGGCATAGTGCTTACATAGCTGAACTTCCACATGGCTGACTGTGTTTCAAGTCCTGGACCTGCTGGCTTGAAAACACGCCAGGTGCATGTGTGCCCATGCCCAGTTCCAGGTTGAGAGTGGAGGAGAAGGGATTGCAGCCATCACCCCAGGGGGGGTTTTCTCACTTTCCCTCTCACTGTCTTTGTTTATTGCCCTGACCTCACCCCTGTGAGCACATGTGCCCTACGGCAAAAACCTCTTTAAAAAACATAGGAAAGATATTGTATGTTGAAGCGGGGAGATTAATGTCTCTGTACTGACTGACATGCATGGCATTCCCTTTTGAAAAAGCAATGTAATATACTGTAAAGTTATATGTAATTCAATGTAATAAAAAAATAGATAATAAAAAAAAAAAAAAAAATAAAAAAAAAAAACAAAAACCGGGGCTGGCAGGTGGCTCTCTGTTTCTCTGGTCAAATTGAAAAATAAAATAAAATAAAATAAATAATTCTTAGACAAATAAAAAACCCATATGCATCGTTTTACCACTGCACATCACTGTCCAGCCCCCTAGCTGGGGCTTTTTAAAAAAAGTTATTTGATTTATCTTTATTTTAATTTGACCAGAGAGAGAGAGAGAAAGAAAGCCATCAAGCCCAGGACTTGGACCATAGTCAGCCATAGTGGGAGTCCAATGCCCTTAACCACCATGCTACCTGCCAGCCACTCTAGTTGGGGCTTTTAAAAACCCATTTAAGGGCCAGTAGGTGGTGTGGTGGTTAAGATGCTGGACTCCTATATGGCTGACTGTGGTTCAAGTCCCAGACCTGGTGGCTTGAAAATCATGCTGGGCACGTGTAAGTGCACGTCTAAAATTTTGAGAGGAGAATGAAAGAGAAGTAATTGCGGCATGGCCATCCCTGCTAGGGGATAGTTTTTCACTTTCCCTCTCTCTGTATCTCTCTCTAGTGAGTACACACACCCTACAGCGAAAATCTAAAAATGAAAAAAATAAGATCCATTCCAACACATCTTTGCCTTTAACTAAAATTTATTCCATAGGTTATAATTGCTGATATTAAAATTTTTATTTTCACAAATTTACATTTTGTGTTTATTTTTAAAAGATTCCTACCTTTCGGGACCAGCAGTTAGCGTAATGGCTATGTCGCTGGACTCCTATGTAGTTGACCGCGGTTCAAGTCCTGGACCCGGTAGCTTAAAACTCACGCCGGGGATGGGACCAGCAGTTAGCGTAATGGCTATGTCGCTGGACTCCCACGTAGTCGACCGCGGTTCGAGTCCCGGACCCGGCGGCTTAAACTCACGCCGGGCGCGTGTGCGTGCGTGCCCAAGATCCCGAGAGGAGAATGGAGGAGAAGGGATTTCGGCGTGACCATCCCCCCGGGGGGTGATTTCTCGCTTTCTGTCTCTCTGTCTCTCTCTGTCTGTCTGGCGAGCGCATGAGCCCTATAGCGAAAACCTCTAAAAAAATAAAAAGATTCCTACCTTTCTCCTTGTTTATTTTACATTTGTTTCTCCTTTCTTTACATTCTTTTTCTTAACTTTTTTTTTTTTAAGAGAGAGAGAGAGAGACTTTTGCTATAGGGTGTGTGCACTCACTGAAAACACAGAGAGATATGGAGAGATTGAAAGTGAGAAATCACCCCAGGGAAGGATGGTCATGCTGCAATCCCTTCTCCTCCATTCTCCTCTTGAGATTTTGAACATGCAGGCATGCACATCTGGTGTGAATTTCAAGCTGCTGAGTCTGGGGCTTGAACCGTGGTGGCCATGTGGGAGTCCAATGACGTAAACATTATGCCATCTGCTGATCCCTTCTTTCTTTCCATCTTGCAGACTGCTTGGCATTTTCTTATTCCATTTTCTCTCTCTACTAGATTAGACATCATATATTCTCTATTTGTGGTTAATATAGAAATTTTAACATCAATTAGTTTTTTTTAAAGTTTATTTCTTTCTTCTGAGAGAAAAAAAGATAAAAAGAAACTCATAATAGGGTCTTAAAGCTGTGCTCCACCTGTCTCAGCCTGGACCTTGGGCACATGTGCAAACGTGTGCATAGGAAGATCTCAGGATGTGAACCAAGGACCTTTCTATGTGGGTCTGTGTGTTCCCACTTCACTGCAGATAGCCCACATCAATTAAATTTAAACTCAGAACTATCGAAACGTTAAAAAAATAAATAAAAAATTGGGACCAGCAGGTGATATGGTGGTTAAGGCACTAGATTCCAGATGACAGACTCCATGGTTTGAGTCCCAGACCCAGTGGCCTGAAAAACACACTGAGTGTGTGTGTGTATGTGTGCATGTGTGTGCCCAAAATCCCAAGAGAAGGATGAAGGAGAAGGGATTGTGGCATGGCTATCCCCTCTTCGGGGTGCTTTCTCACTTTCCCTCTTTCTATGTCTCTCTCTGGTGAGCACACACACCCTATGGCCAAAACTCTAAAACTTAAAAAAAATTATTTTTGACAAATAATAATTGTATACATTAATGGGGTACAGTGTGGTGTTATGATATATCTATACCTTGTAGAACAATAAAGCATATGCATCTCCTTACATACATGTTATTTCTCTGTGGTGAGGCCATTTACAATCCACTCTTTTAGGAACTGCCAAGTACTTTTCTTTATCTTGTTTCTTTGAATGGCATGATCAGTGCATCTTCTTGTCACCACCATTGGTTTAGATTTAACTGCAGAGTAACAGTCACCTTGCTGGCTGTCCTTCCATTTCAACCATCATTGAGGAGCTTTCTGTTTCTTCTGGAGTAATTATTTTGTAACTCTTTACTGTAGAGTGGAGAACTCTCTTTGTTCTGTTTGTTCAAAAATGTCTTTTTTCACTTGTTCTTGGAAAATGACTTCATTAACTGTAATGATAATTATTCTCTTGAAATATTTTAAAGTTGCTATTTGACTGTCAGCTGTGAGTCTAATTGTCACTTCTGTGTAGCTAATCTGTCTTTAAGGCCTTCTGCTTGTCTCCGGTTTTAAACAGTTTCACTCGGATGTGTATAGGTGCTGGTTCCATTTTTATTTAACTTGCTTGAAATTTATGTACTTTCTGAATCTAGGATTGTCTTTCACTAATTATGGAAAATCTAGAACTTTTAGTTCATTGAATATTGCCTCACTTCATCTCTCCTGAGACTCCACGTGTGTGTATATGTGTGTGTGTATATGTACATACATGGGTGTGTGCATGTGTGTATTTTATACCCACATCATGTATCTGCATTTCCAAACTTCCTATCCTTTTGACTCCATGCTATAATTTCTATTTAATGGGGGAAATGTAATTAGCGGTACTGATATAATGTTTGGACATATCCCTTGATCTTATTTTCTGTTTTTTGACTTATCATCCCACTTATTTCTTCCTCTTCCTCACCTATATTTCTTCTTCTCCTTCTTCTATCCACTTTTTGCATTCCTTTCTCAATGGTTTAGAGGGCTCTTCCTGAGAATATCTCTTCAACAAAGGAATTTGTGTTTTCCTTATTTATCAGACTTCTAAATAACTCTGTTATTAAAAAAGTAAAATCCATGCACTCAGTCTGACACCTTTATTGACTGTCTATCTCTGCCACATGTAATAGATCTCCTATCTCCTTAACCAGAGTATTTCACTGCCTTGCTAGTCGGTCTGTGTTGATTAATTCACAGAGATGAAAACAAATATACGGGACCTTGTTATTAAGGAAATGTTCCCTGACTTTCTTCGATGGTGACATGACTTTAAGAAGTGTGTATGTTCTAGTGGACTTGCCCTGTAGAAGATTACCAGCGTCAGGTTGACTGGACAGAGTGACAACATAGAAACCAGCTTTAAGTTAGAGAGGTGGGAGTCTACCACCAGGTGGCAGTGTCAGTCACATTACACTTCCTGGAACTCTGCAGTAGACATTCAATTGATTTTAATTAGCTCGTGATCAATAAGTACACTTTCTCTTGGGTCCCCAGCTGGTACTTCTTTTTCTTTTTTTTTTTTTTCTTCTCAGAGTCCATCTGGCCTTCTTCCTTCATGGACAGTATCTGCTTGTCTCAGTGAACATCTGAGAACTGCTCCCTCCCTGGTGCCTCTTCTTTTTAAAACCAACACTATTTAAATTGTCACAGTAATTGTACAAATTGATGGGGTACAGTGTGATTTTTCAGTCCATGAATACGAAGTTACTGATCAAATCAACACGCCCATCACCTCAAACTTCATTTCTCTTTCGGCTATCTTGAAGTACACAGCCACGCGTCATTAACTACAGTCAGCGTGTGGAGCCCAGCAGCAGTTCCAGGGTTGGGGTCATGTCTAGTCTTTCTTGGGACCTACCGGGACTGACCTCAGCGAAAGCAGCATCCAGCTGGGGAATCGCTGCACGTTCCCTGCCTGAGGTCCCCGTCAAAATCGGGCCGGTTCATAGATCCTCACACCTGGATTTGAGCAAAGAGGCTGGAAAGTCCAAGGGGAAGCTCCGAGGTGGTAGGAACTTGGGATGTGATGACAATCTCAGCTGTTTTTGCCATCTGGGGACAGGGCAAAGGGGCAGCAGCTCAGCTGTGCCCAAAGACTGTCCCTGGGGTCTCTCCCTTCCCTTTGTAGCCTCTTGCCTCAAAGGAGCCAAGGAAAGGATGATACTGAGAAGCAGGCCTTGGAGCCATGTCTGCTCGACTGCTCAGCAGTGCGTCTGGCTCTGAGACCACTTAGGGGAAAAGGGGCCTCCAGTGGCCGTCGGGATACCTGGCTCTGAGTGCATGGACTGGCCCAGGCCTGTGCTGGACAATGAACCCACAGGAAGCAACCCTGAGGGCTAGGGGCCACTGGCCTGTCAGGTGAGTGAGAAGTATAGGTTGGAGTTTGTTTCTCTTTGCGGTCCCAGCCTCTGCCCCCAGGCCTGTGCGCCTCCTCCTCCTCCAAGCTGCCCACCAAGTCATCTGCAAACACCAACCTCAGTATCCCGCAAGCCGCTCCAGGCACTTCCCCTCCTTCCTGATGACCTACTGCATGCCAGTCTAGATCCTAACTTCCGAGCTGGGACTGGCTGCCTTTTTTTTTCTGTCCTGTCCTGTGCTGTGCTGTCCTGTGCCCTGCTGGTTGGGAGCACTCAGGGAGGGGGAGGGTGCACATGGTGGAGCAGAGGTGCAGGGTCGCGGAGCCCTGCTGCTGCTGAAGGGGTGTATACACCGACGTCACGCCCTTCATGTCCTCCGTGATTTCATGGGACACCAGGACATGGAACCGGAAGTGGGGGGAGCCTTGTCATCTTCTGAGGCCTCTCCTGGACTCCCAGCCTCAGGGCCTCCCCTTCCTCTGACTCTCTTCACAATTGTTTTCTGGATTTCTTGCCTTGACTGTGCTTTGCATTCCCATCCTTTGACTGGGTGTACTAGACGCCTCATTTTCCTAGCTCCTCCCTGCCCACTGGGCGGTGCTTTCTCTCTGTCTCTGGTGAGTGCACATGACCTTGGTCAATTAAAATAAAGGGAAGCTGTTGGTTCTTATAACTGGAAGGCTTGAACAGAACGATTCTGGCATGGCTTGATATGGTTTTTACTGGCGTCTGTCCATATGTCCCTCCTGCTCCCCCACAGGGACTGTTGCACCTCATCCTTGTCCCACTGACAGTCCTGAGTTCTGAGCAGTGCCAATGGGAAGGCCACACAGATATCCTGTCACTGAAAAGAAGTGCTGGTAGAGGGGGAAGCGGGAGGGTGCAGGGAACAGGAACAGGAAGAAAAGAGCAGGGAGTGCCATGAAGGCCCTTGGAGGTCCCTGACTCACAGTGGGAGGCTCGGACTCAGCCTAGGTCTTGCTGGCATCTCTTCTCTCAAGGACTCCTTGCTAGGAGGGGAGAGTAATGCACAGAGCTCAGGGCTGGACGAGGGGTGCGGGTGGGAGTGGTGATGTGTAGGCTACGAGGAGGGCCTCTTAAACAAGTGACATTTGAAGAGACCGGAAGGACATGAGGGGGGTCTGTGTGGACACCTGGAGCTTTCAGGGCAGAAGGCACACCGTGAGCCAAGGTCCTGAGGCAAGAACCTGCCTGGTGGTGGGAGTGACAGAGGCCATGGCTACAGCCCAGTGAGGGGAGGCGCAGGAGACGGGGTCCTGGAGAGGGCGAGGCTGGGTCAGGCAAGGCGGCTTGAACCCAAATGTGCACAAGGGCCTGCTGTGGACTGTGAAGGTGCAGACTTGGAGCTGGTAGGTCTGAGATAGGAGCTGGCACTCTGCAATCTACTGGGTGCCATGCTCCCTGTCCATGGGCTGCTGGATTTTTTTTTTTTTTTTTTTTTTTTTTTTGCTATAAGGTGCATGTGTTCATAGGAGAGAGAGACAGATGGAGGGAGAGAGAGGAGACGGGAAGTAAGAAATCCCCCTATACACACCACACACCACTAGTACAGGTGGCCATGCCACAGTCCCTTCTCCTCCATTCTCCTCTTGGAATTTTGGGCATGCATGCACACATGCCTGGTGTGTTTTTCAAGCCACTGGCTCTGGGACTCAAACCACAGAGTTGACTGTTCTTTGAGTAGCGAGGATGTGGCCTTGTGGGTCAGGGAAGGATGTGGCCTATACTTGGAAGGACCTGGGCAGCCTTTGGGTTGTTCTAATTGAAGAACAACTTCATCTGAACTTTGTTCCAAAGAACTCATGGTCGTGCTGTTTAGGGTGTAGAGGATAAGGGTGGAAGCAGTTAGAAATTTCCTGAGTAATTCAAAAAAGAGAGAGGCGTGGCTTGTATGAAGGAGGGGCCTGGCTGTGAGGGTGGGGGTGGGGAAGCGATCAGCTGCATCAAATATTCGAGTATTAGGAAGGTGAGCTGCCGAACTTGCTGAGGATTGCATGTGAAGTGTGAGGGGCAGGAACCCGAATGATGAGAAGATTAAACACAGACAGCATGTGATTTCCATCTACTGGCATGGAAGAGCAGTGATTGAAGGAAGAACTCCCAGAATATGGCATGCTTGAGATCTTAATTAGACATTTGAATACAGGGCTGAAGTTTGGAGAAAAGTTCCAGACTAAGATACTAACTTGAGACTCAGAGAATAGAAGTCTGGCTGGATACCCCATGGACAACTTTGCAGTTCAAGTCCTGGACCCAGTAGCTTGCAAAGCATGCCAGGCATGTGGGTATGCCCAAAATCTTGAGAGGAGAACAGAAGAGGCTGTGGTGTGGCCATCCCTCCATCTCACCTTCTCTCTCTCTCTGTCTCTCTCCAGTGAGTGCACATGCCCTGTGGTAAAAAAAAAAAAAAAAAAAAAAAAAAGAAAAGAAAGAAAACTGGTTGTCGGTTCCAAGTGATGAGAGGCAAAGGGGTGGTTTGAGGACTGAGCTCTGGCACACTCCAATAGTTTGGGGCCTATGAAAAGCTACCAGTAAAGGGGGACCAAGAAACAGAGTTCATGAGTGTAAGGAAACCCATGTATTATTTTGGTCCTATTTGTATCAGTTATCTACTGCTGAGTAACAAGCCATCCCAAAATTTAGGGGCTTAAACCAACAGCAATTATTACTTCTTACCATTTTGTGGTCTGACTGGGAGGTTCTTATCTGGAGTCAATCATGAGGCTGCCTTGTCTGGGGGTTAGAACAGCTAAGGTGGCCTCTGGGAGTTGGTCTTGGGGTAGCTCCATCCTTCCCTGGGGTCTCTTCCTCCAGAAGGCTTGACCAGCTTCCTCATAGCTGGCTGCCAGGTGAGCCGGAGCCGGAGCTGCTGGGCCTTTCAGGCCTCCCAAGGGCCTGGAACTGCCAAGAGTCACTTGTGCCAGGTTTCACTTCCAGGGTCCAGTGATGCCGGCTGCGCTCTCCTCCTGGTGGAGCGGCGTGCCACTGTGCAGCAGAGGGGTGCGCCTTTGGGACCACTGGCCTGCCACAGTAGGGTCCTTATCTACTTAAAATTCTACATATTCTGTTAGAACGGGAATTTGGGCCAAGCTAAGGGTGCTGCGTGCCAGTCCCGCTCCCCCGTCCACAACCAGGAGCCTTTAGTGCCTCTCTGGCTCTGAGTCCAGCTTCCTTATTTGTTTACCAGAGGCTGATGATCAAGCGGGGGTTGCTAGCATGACTTATTTTACTTCTTCCATGAGCAAGAGAGTAAGAGAGAAGGGGGCACCCCTAATATGGTCCCTACACTTTGATCCAGACCAGGCCTCAGCTAGAGCTGGAGCTTAGGCACTGGAGAGGGCCCAGTGTGCTGGGGCGGGAGTGTCTCCAGGCACAAATCAGACACCTCCCCATGTGGATCAGCCTGGAAGAGCATTACTGCTGTACCGCCATCCAGCCCAGAGAACTTTGAAATTAAGTAGGAAACACAGGGCAGGTGTTTGGCACCGTGCAGGCACACGTGTGTCACCCACTGTCACTGTTTCTCCAGCCTTATGGCCTCTGTTGTTCTCTGGCAGGAAGCAGCACCACGCACCCGCACAGGCACAGGCACATGCTGGCTGGTGGCTGACCAGGCAGAAGCTCCTCTGGGCGGCAAGCTGTTTCCCTCTACAATGTCCCAACTAACAGGGAGGAAACTTTCCTGACCCAAAGAACTCAACAAACCAGTTTTCCAAACGTCTCTCGGGTGTTTACGTTCTTTACTGTGTGTTCGTTGAAATATTGACCTGGCAGCAACCAGTTTCATTGCCAGTTTCTGGCTGTCTTTCCCGGCTTCACAAGGAAAACACCCCGTCCAGCGTGGCGCGTACTCTGCACCAGCTCTGGGCAGACGTTTCACAGGCCTTATATACTTTGTTCTTTACCAGGGTCAGAGAGAGAGAGTGAGAGCGCAAGCATTCAAGTTTTCAAACATGGCAAATGAGACACGGAGGAGCTAAGGAACTTGTCCAAAGCCACAGAGCTAGAAATGCCAGGGCTCAAAGCTGGGCTACAGATGCAGGAGCAATCAGAGAAAATCGGCCTTTTCAAATCCGCCAAGGTTGGAGGGAAAGTGTCTGCTTCCCTTAGCCTTTTCCCGGCAGGAAGCGACCCCCCCCTCCCTCAGACAGAGGCAGTGGGGTGACCTGAGCATAGGCCAAGGGCTCAGGCCTCCACAGACTCCTGGCTTGAGCACCACCCCCTGCCCATCCAGCCCTGTAGCCCGGTAAGGGGACAGTCCAGCACGGGAAGGGGTTCACTCTTCGTGGCGCAAAGCGGTTATGACTTGGGCTGGGGTTCAGCCTCCTCCGCAGACCCCCTGACCTTTGGTCCTTGGACCGCTGAGCTTTCCGCTCGCTCCAACAGTCGCTTTGGTTCTGTGAGGGCTTCTTTCCATCCTAGAGGCTTCCCGCGCCCCAGGTCCTAAGCCGGAGCACCCGTTTGTTTTTACTGTCAGCAGCCTGACGAACCCTTGGGCTTGGAGACAAGCGCACAAACTGAAAGCAAAACAGCCCGACGCCCAGGAGCGTCTGGGCGGGAGCGCCGGCTAGGGGGGCGCGTGGTGGCCCCGCCAGGGCCAGGGCCGGAGACCCGCAGTGCCCGGCGCTCCCTGCATCCCGCCCGCAGGCTGTACCCCTCTCCCATGGGCGCCCCTTTCTCTAGCGGGGGGCGGCGGCGGAGGGTGGAGCCCGAGGAGGGCTGAAGCAAACAACTTCAGGCTGGGAAAGTGTCCCCCGGAGTGGGTGGCTGGGGAGGGCGGAGCCGGGGCGGGGCCCATGCACTTCCCCGGGGCGCTGTCGCCGGCTGCGCCCGCTCTGCCTCACACAGGGCCTTGGGGCGTCGGGGAGATGGCGGCGCGCAGCTTGGGCCGCGGCGTCGGGTGGCTGGTGGGCAGCCTGCACGGGCTCCGGGGGCAGCCGGCGTGGCCAGCGCGCGGGGTGGCCCCCCTGTCCTCGGGCAGCGCCCCCGCCGCCGCGCAGCCCGCCTCGTACCCCGCGCTGAGCGCGCAGGCTGCCCGGGACCCCGCCGCCTTCTGGGGGCCGGTGGCGCGGGACACGCTCGTGTGGACACCCCGTACCACACCGTCTGGGACTGCGACTTCCGCAGTGGCAAGATCGGCTGGTTCCTGGGAGGCCAGTTAAACGTGTCGGGTGAGTGGGCTCTGGGGGACCCGGACGCCTCCAACTCACTGTCCCAAGGGGACTAGAGACCCCCGCCTGTGTCAGCGGTCTGTCTGGGCAGCCCTGCAGGATCCCGCTTCTCCGGGATTACGCTCCACAGACTAAACCGTGGCACCACGTCACCCCGACCCTGCAACCCACCTGGTCCCAGAGGCTTCGGCCCCGGGCCCCGGGCCCCGGGCCCCTGCGCCCGGTGCGCGGAATCCACGTTCGCATTTCTGGCAGGCGCTGGAGGAGACCTGCCGTCTGCTTGAACTTCCAGCTGCTGGCGGTGTCCCAGCACTGCTCCTCGGCCGGGCCCGCTGTCTCCCAAGTTTAGGGGTACACTGCAGCATTGAGGAGCCAAGTCTGCGGGGAGCCGCGGGGAACACCTGGCTGGGCCAGACTCGGGAGGACAGTGCAGGGCGCTCTGGAGTTGGGACTTTCCCGCGCCTGTACCAGGCCCGAGGGGAAAATGGAGAGCTGATGGTTGTCACCAACTGCTGTGTTGTCTGGTGACTGGCCGCGAGGGGACAAGCCCTACCCATGTAAACAAACAGAGCCGTGCCTGGTGTCCCAGCAGCGGGATCAGTTCTCTCTCTCCTCTGGGCCTGCGGGTGGCAAGGGAAATAGCAGCCCCAGCTCCGTCCCATGGGTCCCAGCCTCTGAGAACACCACCCTCCCTCCCAACAAGCCCAGGCCTGCTTCAGACCTGGTGGGGCCTGGGATTCACAAACCAGCGGTCAGCCAGCCAGTCCTCTGGAATCTTCTGAGCCCCATCCGGGACTGTCCTCAGGAGTGGGGGCTGGGTAGCTCGGTACTCTCCCCCTCACCCCAGTCGGAGGTGGCAAGTTAGGGGCCAGTGGAGAAGGCCCAGGAAGGTAGGCAGTGGCAAGATTTGCATAGGCCTTGGGGTGGACATTCACAGCCAGCCAGGAGGACAGAGGAGCAGCAGCCCTGGAGGGATTTGAGGGCGCTTAAGGGAAAGGATGAAGTCTCAGGGCAGGGTCATGGTGTGCCCAAGGCTATGGCTCCCAGTTGGCTGCCTTGACTCTTCCTCTGAGCCCAAGTCTCATTTTCAAACTGGGGACAACAATGCATACCTTTAGACTGGCTGTGAGGACGGAGCTGGAAGATGCGGAATGGGCTGGACACCTCCTGGTAATCAACAAGCAATAGTAATTTAAATTATATTCAGAAATAGCCACAAAATTAGAGGTAGTGTCTTGCAATGTGTTTTGTTTGTTTTCAAACAAAGAAACTTGAAGTTTGAAACAAAAATTTGCTTCCACGTTGTAGGTTACTTTGCTGGTTTAATCAAAGTGAGTCACTTACTAGATAAGTGTTTTCTCTAAAACTGAGTCAGCAGCAGGTGTCCCTGAACCGGGGAGGGGGTGGGGACACAAACCCTTAGGTTTGCAGAATGGTGGAATGTGCCCTGGAAGGGGAGAGAGCCACTTGCAGGGGGACAGGCCGAAAGTATGCCACTTCTCTGGAAGCCACCTGCAGACGGGGAGGCCACGCAGCGTCCACAGTGGCCATGAGCACAGTGCAGCCTCCCTCTCAGATAAGACAGTGGGCAGGCCTCTGGGGGCAGGCGGCAGGGACCCGACCAGGTGACTCAGCAAGTTCATCAGCTCTTTTCCCTTCCCTCACTTCTCCGGAAGATGCAGCTTTTCTGACTACCCTGGGTGGAAGCTGAGCTCTGGCAGCTTTCTGACCTCGAATGTGTGTGCCCACCCACCCTCCTGTCTGCAGACCATGGAGCTACAGGCATCAGGCCAGGCCAGGGCTACCCTGATAGCCACCGGGAAGCTGTGGAGCTGTGGGTGGGGAGTTCTCGCTTGAGCTGCCTGCTGTGTGTGCGATAATGGCAGCACCCCCAGAACTCGTGCCCCCTGCAGGAGTATGTGCTAGTGGTTCTCCAGCACGGCCCCATCCCTGGGGCCACAGCACTGATAGGACCTGCAGCTTTGGAAATGCATTTGTCCTACATCTCTGGATGGAGCCCTGAGCGTTGGGCCAGCAGTGTGTCCAGCAAGCCCTCCAGGGCTCCAAGTGCTCCCTCAGGTTTGAGAAGACAGACCTGGACATCCCAATCTGGCAGATGAAGGCACTTTTGAAATGGAGTTGGCACTAGGGTATGGGAAGCGGCACCAGTGAACAGACAACATGCGACTGCTAGCAGCACAGGGTGGTGCAGTCGGTTTGGGGGCATCTTTAGACTCACAGCTTGCTTGGGGCCCTTGCTTTCCTTTTACCATTCTTTGCATGGTCGGTCATCTGTGAAAGAGGGTGGTGTGTAACCAGGTCCTGTGCAAGGTGCCTTTGTTGCTCATGAACACCCCAAGGTTGGAGCCACAGGATGACAGCCATTTGGACAGGGTCTTGTGGGGATGGCTGCCTCTGCTCCCACGTCTGGCCCTGGGGTCCCTAGACGCTGCTTTTCACTCCAAAGTCTGGGTTGGGATGACTCTCAGGCTGGGCTCGGCTGGAAATGTGGCCCACGGCACCTTCACAAAGCTTCTCACAGTTGGGCGACTGGACCAGGATATGCCCTGTGGCCAAAAATCCAAGAGACCTGGCACCTTCTTTGACCAGCCACGTGGGTTTCAGTTTGTACGGTTTCCCTATCATTGGGGTTATCGGCTCCCCACCTAGGGCTGTTGCTAGGATTAAATGAGGTAAGGCTTGTGAGGTTCTGGCAGTCTTCAGCACATTCTACATCCCTCCTCTGTCACTGTTAATGATTAGTGAAGCATGTGGGGTAGCTGAGACCTGAACTTGGCCTTGAGACAGCTGAGAATGCTGCGTTTCATCTGAACTGGACCACGTGGGTTTGCACCTGACCTGCCTACGGCAGGTGGGAAGCAGGCTCCAGCTGAGATGGCTCAGAGCATCGCGGTACCCTGCCCGCCTCAGAGCCCTAGCAGCCAGTGGGGCGGTATGTCAGAGTTCTGCTGGGTGGGGCGGCTGGGGTCGGGTCTCCACCCCTTCAGTGACTTGCCTCTGTGCTAAGTAAAGCTGCTTTGCAAAAGGGTCTTTGGAAAGCCAAGCTCTCAGTGAAATTCTCTCCTCCCTTTGAAATCTGGTTCTGCCCTGTGGCATGTGGACTCAAGCTGCCAGGAAGTTGCAAATGCAGAATCGGAGATGACATGTCTCTTTCAAAACATCCAAATAAGTTCTATTTTCTAAACCCCCAATTTGACTCTGATTTTTTTAAAAGCATGTGTACACTCCAGCAGGAGTGTAAAGAAACTGTTTTTGTTTGTTTTTGATATCGGGCACATGCACTCTCCAGAGAGACACTGAGAGAGAGAGAAAGAGAGAGAGAGAAAGAGAAAGAAAGAGAGAGGAAGTGAGGAAGCACCCCCTGCCCTAGGGGATGGCTGTGCCACTGTCCCTTCTCCAGTCTCCTCTTGGGACTTTGGGTCTGCATGCACATGCTCCCGGCACTGGGTCGGGCCATGTGGAATCTAGTGCCCAAACTAGTGGCCTAAACTGTGCAGTGGGGCACATGGGACCTGGAGCCTAACCTCTATGTCGCCTGCTGGCCCCCAACTATTTTTACCCAAGCACTGAGCACTGAGAGGTTCTCGGCCGCTGTCTGGAACATTGGTTGTGGGAACAGAAATCATTTTACTGTGGCTGTCCTCTAATGCTCCTCCAGGGCTTCAGAAGGCATGCTCTGAGGATGGCAGGTCCTGCTTGCCTGTACGTCATCTTTCTCCCAGGGATTAAAGTAATGTGTCCGAACGCTCTCAAGGAGCTCTACATGCACACGTAGCCCCGGGCTTGGGAGGGAGCCCCAGAAGCCGCTGCGAACTCTGCCTGTAGAGGCCCGCATTCGTAGCTGGTGTGGGAAAGCTGGCACATACAGCCTTTGTGACTGACGCTGGTCTCAGAGTGTGCCAGGCTATTTAAAGAAAGCCCATTGTGAATCCTTTTGTGAATATTAACTCCCTAGCTCCTTTTCATTAAAATGGAATTTGGGAGCGCTATTATAGATTTATGTAAAGTTGTGGTGTCTTTATGTAAGGGATGTTATTATTATTATTTTCCTTGGGGCATGCACGCTCGCTGGACAGAGTGAGGGTCAGAGATAGTGAGAAGGAAAGTGAGAAATCACCCCCGGGGAGGGAGGAAGGCCATACCACAATCCCTTCTCTTCTATTCTCCTCCTGGGATCTTGGGCATAGATACACATGTGCCACAAACCACTGGGTCTGGGACTCAACTTGTGGTTGGCCATGTGAGAGTCCAGCGAGTATCTGCTACATCATTTTCCGGCCCCAAAGGATGTATTTAGAATCAACAGGGTCCTTGGAAAGTGTTATATTAGTGTGTCATCTTTATAAGGAAAAAAATAACACTTTTTTTTCTTTCTTTCTTTCTTTTTCTTTTTTTTTTTTTTTTTTTGCCATAGGGCGTGTGCACTTACCTGAGAGACACAGGAGAGGGAAAGTGAGAAATCACCCCCTGGGGGAATGGCCATTCTGCAATCCCTTGACCTCCACTCTCCTCTTGGGATTTTGGATACACATGCACACATGCCCTGTGTGATTTTCAAGCCACTGTGCCTGGAACTAGAACCACGGTTAGCCACGTGGGAGTCCAGCACCGTAACCACCACGCCACCTGCTGGTCCCAACAATAACACACACACACACACACACACACACACACACACACAATTTTTTGAACAAAACCAAAGGTCTAGCTTCCAGCCCCCCACACAGACATTAGCTCAATGACCTGTAGCCCTGGGTGGGGGTTCTGCCCACTCTTAGGACATCAGGGTGTGGTTGGGGGGGTCCCACTGTGCAGATGTGGAAATAAAGGGCCTGGCTCATGCACAGTGATGACACACACAAGGACACCCAGGACCACAGAGCCTGCCTTCCAGTGGGAGCTAGACCATAAGCCAGGACAGGAGCGAGTCCGGGCAGGGGTGCTGTCTGGAGGTTGCACAGCTGCTGGAGAGTTATGTACTGCTCCAGCCCAGACCCCGGTGCTGGAATTTAGGCCTGGGGAATCTTGTGACCCGGGCTGGGAAGCAGGTAGGTAGAACCGTGTCCCAGAGCAGGGGACACTGGGCAGAGTAAGGAAGTGATCAATGCGGAGACCACTGAGAGCTGGCATGGCATGAGAGCACTGTGCACTGGGAACTGGAAAAGGCTCAAGACAGGAGGTGGGGTTTAAGCACCAGCTCTTCTTGGAAATGCTCAGAAATGGAATTTTCTTGTCCTACTGCCCAGTGGGTGAAGGTTTTCTCTTTTCTTCTCTTTTTTCAAAAGTGGAGATGTAAGAATTTACCTTCTTCCTGCCTTCCCTCCCTCCACTTCCTTCCCCCGGTCCCCGCTACAATCGAGGCCGTAACCTGGACCACAGGGATGTGCTGAGAGTCCGTGCTCACAGCACTCTGGGCCACCGTCCTGCAGACCTCACAGTGCTTTCTCTAGGTGCCTGTGTCATCCGAGCAGCTGTGAACAGAGACAGGGTCGTTAGGCCAGGACTTCCCTGGGGAACACTGCGGCACTGCCTGACCCGTAACAGGAAGCACCATTTGACCCCTAACAGGCATTCCGTGGCACCGAGTCCTCATACTCACACCGGAAGTCAGATTATCATACTCACCTGCGGGTTAGAAAACTGAGACGTGTGTAAATAAGCGCATGTCAGTGGCTGAGCAGCTGGGCTCAAGGTTCCCACAGGTCTCTAGACTGTGGGTTTTCAGTGGGGACTCCAGGCTGCCTGCCCATGAGGTCCTGGCTGGATATCTTACAGACTGGCAAGTTTAATCCGTGACCCCAAGGGGAAAGAGAGCCCTCTGGAATCGGAACTCTGCATATAAAGTAGCCGTGCGTGTCCACACAAACACCCTTGCCTTGCGGTTTCAGGTGGCAGAAACAGCACCGGATCTGGTTTAAAATGCACGTGCTCACCAGATCCTAGGGCGGGGCGCAGCCCTGGCTGTCAGCAAGCCCCCTGTGGATTCTGTATTATTACTATTATTATATTTTGGAGAAGTTTTTGTTATAGGGCGCGTGCACTTGCCAGAAAGACAGAGAGACACAGAAAGTGAGAAATCAACTCTGGGGGGATGGCCATGCTGCAATCCCTTCTCTTCCATTCTCGTCTCAGGATCTTGGGCACACATGCACAAGTGTTTAAGCTACCGGGTCTGGGACTTGAACCACGGTCGACTACATGGGAATCCAGCAACATAGCCATTGCACCAACTGCTGGTCCCGCCACCTGGGGATTCTGATGCCACTCCAGATTGAGAAGTGCCTTGTAGGCCAGGAAAGAGACCTTTTACTTGAGACGAGAAGAGGGCTGTTCCCTCCCCTGGGCACGGTCAGACCCCACCTGAAGAACTTGGATGGCCGGAGCCGTGGCGCTTCCTTGGCTCTGTGCTCTGGGTTAGGTCCATGTCTGCACACATGGACGGCACATCTGGCCCCTGCCCGAAGGAGTGCAGTGAGCTGGGTTAGAAGGAGGTAGGGTCTGAGGAAAGGGAGGTGTGTGATGAGAGGTGAGACTACAGCAGGGGTGGGGAAGACAGCGTCCTAGATGGGGGAACCAGTGCAAAGTCCCCGGGACAGGAGCCGGTGGGGAGCAGCAGACCAGTGGGCCATGGTGGCTACTTGTGGAGCACCTTCTCTGTGTGGGCAGGGCACCTAGGGACAGTGCGCCTGGGCTCGGTTCTGACCTGCCTGACTTGTGCCATACAGAAGCCCTGGGAGGAGACTGACACACGGCAGATCTTGCTGGCCACCCTGCTGCACCTGGGGTGTCGTCCGCCCTGTAGCAGGCCTGCTCCACTGTCCTCAGCTCTGCCTTCTTGCCCTGCTGGGGTCTGAGTCTGTGAGGGTCTTGGCTTGAAGCCAGGGGTCACTGCAGTGAGAATGTCCTGGCTGTCCAGGGAGTGGCAACAGAGGGAGGTGGACCCTGGGGGAACGCCAGCTGAGCCTGGCCTGCTGCTTCCGCTAGGCTTTGGGGGCCCAGATGGCTCGAGCTGCTCCCTAGCTTCACTGAAAGCCACTCCTCAGCCTTACCGTCAGAGTGGGGAGCCTGTGACAGAGCAGACCCTCCCAGAGAAGCAGCCAAGGCTCCTGGGAGCTTCTGGTCAGACTAGTGGGAGCCCTGCAGGGTTTCAGGGCTGGGATTTGCATTTGCAACAGCTCTCAGCAGAGGGCTAGGCAGCTGGGGCTGAAGGGCCAGGATGGGGTGAGCAGCTGGCTTCCTGCCCTCTTTCTTACCTTTCTTTCAAGGTGTGTAGGCCCATGCTCAGCTGGGTCTTTCTGGATGGGTAACCTGCTGATCAATTGCTCAGAAGCCAGCAATCTACAGGGTTAGTGTGAAAGCTTGATTTTCAGAGTGGACTGGATCAAGACACACACATGCATGCACACGCATGCCAGGGAAGCAGCACATCTGTAAGATGACTCGGCCTGTGGCCAAGTTGGCTAATACTTGCCAAATTAGCATACTGCCTTTCTCCCCAAAAGCCTCCTTGTTTTTCCACCTCCTTTAAGGTTGACTTGTTATCCCAACTTCACTTGACCTGCCCCCTTCTCACTGTTCTGAGTCTCTCCTGTCTGTGAAGCCAGCTCGGTTCAAAGCTCCTTCCCTTTCCACTCTCCCACATGCTGCACGGAGCTGGGCTCTGGACAGGGTAGCAGGTGGACTTGGGAGCTAGAATGTCTGCATTGGACACACCTTTGTGTGACCTTGGGAGGCCTACTCTCTGTGCCTGTTTCCCTGTCAGTAGTGGGAGGGAGTAGCCCCTTCTCCTGCCCATGAGGGCACTATCTACGTGTCTTCCTGTTGTTCTGGCCACAGGCTGCAGTTGCTGGCCTTGGATTTGTCCTCTCTGGATGGATTCAGCTGGGTTGTCCCGTTGCACCTGCCAGCCTGCCCTGTGTTTTGTCTTTCGCACGTTTCTTGTGTTTGTGTGTCTCCTGCACCCCTGGGCTGGGGATGAGTACCCGTGCTTGCATTTTCCTGGTGCCTGAATCTGAGATGTGTCCAGGAGACTGACTGAGTGAAACAGGTCAGGTTACACACCCCTCCCCCAAGCTCCTAAAAGATGCTTCATTGTCCAAATGCTTATTTGGGGAAAGGGGTAGAGTTTTCAGGGGGTGAAATGGAAATTCTAGTGTTTTTAACTTGTAAAGTACTTTGTGTTAAAACAAAGAGACTTCCCTGCAGCCTGCTTGGTGTGGTTGAGGTCTCAGATCCTGGATGCTCCCAGTGCTCCTGAGTGATCCCGGTGCTCCCAAGTGATCTCAGTGCTCCTGGGTGCTCCTGAGTGATCCTGGTACTCCTGGGTGCTCCTGAGTGATCCTGGTGCTCCTGGGTGCTCTCGAGTGATCCTGGTACTCCTGGGTGCTCCCGAGTGATCCTGGTACTCCTGGGTGCTCCTGAGTGATCTCAGTGTTCCTGGGTACTCCTGAGTGATCCCGATGTTCCTGGGTGCTCCCGAGTGATCCTGGTACTCCTGGGTGCTTCTGAGTGATCCTGGTACTCCTCGGTGCTCCTGAGTAATCTCGGTGTTCCTGGGTGCTCCTGAGTGATCTCAGTGTTCCTGGGTGCTCCTGAGTGATCTCGGTGCTCCTGGATGCTCCTGGGTGATCTCGGTGCTCCTGGGTACTTCTGAATGATCTCAGTGCTCCTGGGTGTTCCCAAGTGATCCTGGTGCTCCTGGATGTTCCCGAGTGATCCGAGTGCTCCTGGGTGTTCCTGAGTGATCTCAGTGCTCCTGGGTGCTTCTGGTGCTCCTGGGTGCTTCTAGTGCTCCTGGTCATTCTGGGTGCTCCTGTGGCTCTGGGTGATCCTAAGTGCTCCTGGTGCCCCTGAGTGAAAATGGTGCTTCCGGATGTGCCTGAGTGACCCTGATGCTCCTGGGCTCTTGGTGCTCCTGAGTAATCCTGATGGCTGCAAAAGCTCCGAAGAACCTTGGTCGGATGGGTGCTTCATGTGGGACTAAGGGTGTCCTTGGTGTGACCATGTAGAGCATAGCGTAGTGTGGTCTCGCTGTGAACATGGGTTTATAAGTGCGCGCACACACACACACACACACACACACACACGCACACACCTGTCCTGATGTTGATCAGTTGTGTGATTCATGTAGGTCTCCCACCGAACTCCTTCTCAGTTCTTCTGCATCTATCTATCTATCTATCTATCTATCTATCTATCTATCTATCATCTATCTATCTGGTTTCTTTGCATTTCTTCTCTCCTGTTTTTCTAGCGTACTAGTTCACAGAGCTTCCCTGTATCAGTGGTATTGGTAGTTTTGCCCCTTGGCATCTATCTTCATTGGTTCCTCTTTGAGATGTACTGTGCGCTCAGGCTCTGGGCAACCCTAGTGGCCAGGTGAGCCGCTGGCCACTGCTCCCTGAGCTCTTCATGCTGCTCGGGGCCCGGCAGACCTGGGGAGGGGCCTGGGTTGGTGGGAAGGTGAGTACCGAGAACCTGGCTTTGAGCTCCTCGGCTCCTTGTGAGCCAGCAGAGTTAAGCTAATCTTTGAAAGCAAATGAACACGAGTCCCCTAATCCTCCGTTTCCAGTAAACTGGCAGAACTGACCTGTTTTTGCAGGCAAGTCATGTGATCTGAGCTTGGGTAATCGTAGGGGAGGGCTGAAGAGCCTTCCGGAAAGCCAGGATGGCATTTCCCCACTGTTGAGTCACTTCTTCTTCCCTTCTTCTTCTTCTTCTTCTTCTTCTTCTTCTTCTTCTTCTTCTTCTTCTTCTTCTTCTTCTTCTCTTCTTCTTCTTTTTTTTTTTAACTTTTATACTAAGTATTTTATTGTATGCTGATGCCACTGTGTATAAATTAATTTTCCTTGTGAAATAGAAATTTATGAAAATTCAGAGAGTTAGCTGTTAAGGACTGGCCAGAGGAGGTCTGTGTATTATGGCACATGTTTTACAGGGAAAGCTTGTGTAGGTTTCCGATTTAGCCTTGTGAATATTCACTGGTTCATGAGAAGTGGCTTGGGAAACCTTTGAAAGATTCATTTTACTACAAAAAAAAAGAACAGACTTTCTGGAGGGATTTGTACTTGAAGACACTCCAGGCAGCAGGGGGTCACGGGCATTCCGCAGACAGAAGTGTTTAAGTCTGCAGCGGCCTGGGAGACCTTCCCGCTGGTGAGCCTCCTCCAGCTGGAGCTGTGAACCCCTTTCTTCAGAGTCGTGGCGCTGGAAGAGCCAGGCATGGCTCAGGGGAGCAGGGGTGACTGGACGGCCTGCAGGTCGGTCATTTGGTCCCCACTGTTGAGTCACTTCTTGAAGCAGAGGCTGGAAACGCATGGGACACCCGAGAGAGTATTTGAGTCCTCATCCTGGCTCGCATCTGTGCCTGGCGGAGGCCACTGACACCAGAACATGGGAGCCGCCTGTTTGAGCCACGTGCCGAGACAGGAGCATCCTCTTGGCAGTGAGGCTTCTCCCCAACGGCTCGGGCTGCACCGCCCGGCCCTGCTGTGCCCGAGCACCAAACAGCAGGCTTGGAAAGCCACGAAGTCCAGCCCCTGGTCCACTGGGTAGGGCGGCCCTATAAGACAACTGGTGTGACATGGCTGCTACAGGATATCTGTAGGTGATTGCTTTGCTCCTTTGCGGTCATGTTGGGGTGACGGCCTTGCACCTTTGGGGTCATCGCTTGCACATTTTGGGTCATGTTTGGGTGGTTGCCTTGTACCTTTGAGGTCATGTTGGAGTGATGGCCTTGAACATTTGGGGTCATGTTCAAGTGTTGTCCAGCACCTTCAAGATCATGTTGGGTGGTCACCTTGCACCTTTGGGACCATGTTTGTGTAGTGACCACCTTGTTTCCACAACTCTGATGTCCCCATGCCCCTTCTCCTCGCAAGGAGGTAGAATCCTCAGCATTGGTGATGGCCGGGTCCTTCCCACCCTCCATGGGAGTAGAGCAAGCCATAGCAAACACTCCACACCCCGCCCGATTCTCTTCACGAGCACCAGGTGTAACATTTGCAAACCTCTTTTTGTGCAGTCAACTGCTTGGACCAGCATGTTCAGAAGGCCCCCGAGAGCATCGCTTTGATCTGGGAGCGTGACGAACCTGGAACAGAAGTGAGAATCACCTACAGGTACCATGCATCCTGGGTGGCTCTCAGCTCCCACCTGGCAGGGCAACCTGGGCCTTCCCTTCTGCTGGTGGTGGGCTGCCAATGGCACCAGACGCCCCTGCTGGGGTGGCTGATGGGCAGGATTAGCCAGTTTGCAAGGAGGTCTGGCTCCTTTTCTCCTTAGATTCCCATCAAAGGAACCTGGTCCTTTTTTTAATATTATTAATTCTTAATTAATTTTATTTGATGAAAAACAGAGAGAGGGAAAGTGAGAGAGCAAGCCACCAGGTCTGGGACTTGAACCGTGGTCCACCATGTGGGAGTCCAGCACTTTAACCACTGTGCCATCTGCTGGTCCCAGGAACCTGGTATTTTGAAGCAAACATCACGAATGCTCAAGTACAAGGGAGGCATTCAGCCCAGTCCTGTGTACTTGTGTCCAGCCCTGGGGCAGGGGTATCTGAGTATCAGGGAGCATGATTCAGTTTTGGAGGTGTACTGTCATCCCAGGAAAAGTTACCAGGGACGTGAGCTGAATAAACCCACACTACAGGGATGAAAGTCAGCCAGTCTGCTCAGCCTCTGGTCTCAGTACACTTAGGAGAGTAGACGATAGATGAAACAGTCTTTGAACACATTGTTTTGAAAATCTGATATTTAGGGCCAGAGGTAGAGTGGTGGTTAAGGAGCTGGACTCCTCCCTCATGGCCCACCGTGGTTCTAGTCCTGGCAGTTTGCTTTCTCACTCTCTCCCTCTTTCTCTCTCTCTGTCAAATTGAAGTATAATAATAATAATAATAATAATAAAATAAATTAAATAAATAATTCTAAAAAAAAAGAAAATCTGATATTTTCATTTGTTGATTCCCTAAGCATATTCCTTGCACATTCTGTGTGCCTCGCACCTGCTGTGGGTGGACGTGGTGTGTGCGTTGGGGGGTTCAGACGAGCCCACTGGGCAACAGCAGTGACCTTCCTGCAGCGGCTCCCTGTGGGGCCTGCCTGCTCAAAGTCTGTGTGGCCAGTCAGTGCAAGACATTGGTCTTTATAAGGAAAACAATATAAAACGACATCCATCCTATGGGATTTTGGGGTATACACATACATGTGCACTCCCCATGTACAAAGCAAACCCCTTTTGCTCAAGGCTACACACTAACATCTCAGGCCCCCCATGTGCTAAGTTATGTGTCCTTTATCATCATCTCTCTCCACCCCTAGTCCCATGAAGTGTGATTACCATTCTGGGGAAGATTCAGGCTTTTCTTGTACAGTAATCCAACAAGTTTTCATTGGTGCCTTTGTATCTGTTAGCACAGACTAAGAGTATGTTGTAGTAGCAAATAGTCCCTAGACACATGGTAGAGTATGGCTGGGTGGTCATATTAGATTGAATAATTAGGGAAAGCCTTCCTGAGGAGGGAATATTTATGCTGAGCCCCCCGAAGTTTCTCTTTTCTCTCATGGAAGAACTAACTAACTAAATTTAATGAAAAGACCAGCCATGTTGGCATGGTGATAATAGAAGGCTTTGTGATGTGGGACCCACATGGGAGTCCTGGGCTCATGTCCAGGACCCTCCCTGTACATGCTGATGCTTATGCCGTGATCTGGGCAGAATAAGGATGGGGTTGATCATGTATGAACTCTGTTGGGGGTTGCCTGTATCTCTCTTTACCTGTCTGTCTCTCTTTCATGGAAGAGATAATAAATAAACTTGAAATACATAATAAGCTGAGGTCCATTTGACCAGGAAGAGCAGCCATGAGAAGCTTGGGGGAGGAACAACCATGGCCTAGGACAGAGACCAAGGGAGAACCAGCACAGGCGTCCCAGGACCAAGGAGAAGATGTTCAGGGGACACGGACGCAGGCCCACACGGGGGCCCAAAAGCAGCAGTCTCTCCTAGGCCACTTGGGTCATCTGGGGTACTGGCATGTGTTGTTTCCTGTTTGTTTCTTGCATTCCAGATTTTTTTCTTTTTCTTTTTCTTTTCTTTTCTTTTCTTTTCTTTTCTTTTCTTTTCTTTTCTTTTCTTTTCTTTTCTTTTCTTTCTTTCTTTCTTTCTTTCTTTCTTTCTTTCTTTCTTTCTTTCTTTCTTTTTTTTTTTAGGCTTTTGCCATAGGCACATGTGCTCCCCAGAGAGAGAGAGACAAAGAGAGGGGAAGTGAGAAATCACCCCCTTGGGGAAGGACCACTTTGCAATCCCTTCTCCATTCTCCTCTCTGGATTTTGGGCACATGCACACACCCAGTATGGTTTTCAAGCCACTGGGTCTGGGACTGGAACCGCTGTCATCGATGAGAGAATCCAGTATCTTAACTACCATACCACCTGCTGGCCTACATTCCAGTTTTGTCACAGACCAAACTCGCCAAGCTTGGTGAGATTTGTTCAGCTGACTTTGGACACGACAGGTGGTGCTCACTTGTTCACTCAGGCTTCTGCCCAGCTCTGCTCCCCATGCCCCAGTGACCCCAGGCCCATCATAGCCTTCACCTGCGGTGACATCCTGTGCTCATTGATTGACTGTCTCTCCATGAGCTACGCTGGGCTGGTCTGTGAGTGCGGGGCAGACAGTGAGCGTAAGTTCTCAGGACTGCAGCCTGTGAGTACAGGGCAGACAGTGAGCGTGTGAGTTCTCAGGACTACGGCCTGTGAGTGCGGGGCAGACAGTGAGCGTGAGTTCTCAGGATGTGCAGCCTGTGAGTACAGGGCAGACAGTGAGCATGTGATTCTCAGAGCACCCTACCAGAGACAGTTATGAGTCCAGGCAAAGCACTTAGTATTCTGTCCCTAAAAATAAACAGGCTCAGCCCAAAATGGTTTTGCAGACCTCAGCTAGGCTTAGGAGTGGGTGTCTGTTCTTACCACTGTTGGCGTGAAAAGAATGGTGTGGGGACCAGCAGTTAGCATAATGGCTATGTCGCTGGACTCCCATGTAGTCGACTGCAGTTTGAGTTCTGGATCTAGTGGCTTAAACTCACGCCGGGCATGTGTGCATGCGTGCCCAAGATCCCAAGAGGAGAATGAAGTAGAAGGGATTGTGGCGTGGCCATACCCCCTGGGGGGGGGTGATTTCTCGCTTTCTGTCTCTCTGTCTCTCTCTTTCCGGTGAGTGCACGCACCCTATAGTGAAAACCTCTCCAGAAAAAAAAAAAAAAAAGAATGGTGTGTACAGGTGTCTGTACTGGCAGCTGATATGGGGGACGTGGGTCCAATGTTCTCTTGGTCATTTCAGGTTTTTAAGTTTTGTTATTTAATTTCTTCTGAGGAGAAAGAGAGTGCATGGGCACGTGCATGAGACAGAGATGGGAGAGAGAGGGGCCCCTCGACAAGGGCACACCCTGCTGCAAGTTCTTGCCTTCACCCTCCGTTAGCCAGGACAGTGGTTCTCGCTGCTCATGGGCAGGGCAGGTGCTGCTGGAGGCCACGAGGCAGGCACAGGTGGTCCAGGTGTCTCCCGCACTGTAGGTCAGAGTGGTTCACGCTGACTTGGAACCCACTCCTGTGGTCAGGGATACGCTACCACCAAGCCACCCCCGGGCCAGTTTTTTTTTTTTTTTTTTTTTTTTTTTTTTTTTTTAACATGAGTCTTTTTCTCCTGCCCTCTCCAAGGAAAGTGCCAGATGTTGCCTCTCCTGCCAGCAGACGCTCACACGGCCACTGGGTGGGTGCTCTCCTGCCAGGTGCCTCTCTCAGGATGGTCATAGGCCTGTTGGCTGGAAGAGCAAGATCCTGACTCATGGTGCTTTAAGGCAACCCTGTGGGGCTGGCAAAGATAGGGACACCAGTGACCACAGAGTTTTCTGAATACCAGGAAGCTTGCAGGTGGCCTGAAGCTTGCAAGCCCCCAGGAGAGTGCCAGGTGCCCAAGAGAATCCCCCCAACTCTCACCTGCCATGGCTCAGGCTCAGGAGGTTGGAACAGGCACGTGGCCTCACCTGCTGGAGTTTGCAGCCTGCATTTCCTTAGGTCCTCACAGATGCGGTTTCACTAGGAAGAGGTCCATCTGGCATGGGCAGCCTCCTGCTGGCTGGTGACCCCAAGAAGCTACGTGACCTCTCGGGGCATGATTTTCCCATCTGTAAAAGGGGGATACTGACCACTAAAACTATACTCCAGTGTCACCCGAGGAGCCGCGTGAGTTTGTGGGAGGTGATACACATCGTGGTGAGTGCACAAGCAGCCTTGCGTATTGTGTGCTTCTGGAGCCAGGATGGCTGTGGGCATCCCAGCTGGGGGCGAGGGTGGGCCACTGGCTGGCACTGGCCATGCTGCAATCCCTTCTCCTCCATTCTCCTCTCGGGATCTTGGGCACTGGAAGGAGAGGGCCCCCTCGGTTGTGGCTTCATCCAGCCTTGCCCTTTACAGTGTGGTGCTTGCTTTCCCCTGGGAGGTGAAGGGGCAGGGGCAGGAGGGGCCCTTTGCAGGGCAGGGTTCCAGTCTAGGGTGGTCTGTGCCCATCTGCCCTGGAACCTGAGGCCAGGCCAGGCCTGAGGGCCACCTCAGCTCCATGCCTGGCTATTCTCGCCCAAAGCCACCTGAGGTGGCAGTTCTCCCCTGGGTGCCAGCGGGCAGGCCAACTCCAGGCTGGGCAGGTACTGCTGGAGGCCTGAGAGGCCTGAGGAGGGCACAGATGATCTGGGTGGCTCTCGAGGCCAGGTGGTCAGGGCATAGCGTGGGCAGCTGCTCTCTCTAGCATCCACAAGTGCCTTCACACAGGCCCGTTTCAGATGTCCTTCACAGCTTTGCTGGGCAGGCAGACTCCGCAGCCCTAGGGTGGAGGCGGGAAGGCAGATGCCATTCCTTCCAGAAGGCTGTGCTGGTCTCAGGTGGATTAACGAGGCCCACCGTCCGCCCAGTTTGTATGCACTGTCCCTGCTGGAGCTGGGCCCGGCCAGGGACTTCCAAGCTGGGGATGGACCCAGGGCATGGGGAGCAAACTGCAGCCCTGTGCTGGCCTCGCACCCTCTGTTCTGTGGTGCCCCCAGCCAGAGGAGGGGGGCTGGGTGCTGGCTGAGCTTTCACCGAGGCCCAGAGCTGGCACATCTTGCCTGAGGGTCTCCGTAGAGGGTGCACTTGAACTTGAGCCCAAGCAAGAGCGTCTTAATTAGGCCCCGGCCCTTTCCTGTGGCCTTGGGGCCCATTGCTTGGGCCTTAGTGTCTCTGTGTGGAGAAGCAGGGATTAGTGGCACCAGTGCAGGCCAGCGGGTGAGGCTTGAGCAGCATCTGGGAGTGCTGGGACAGGCTGGGTCCCGCTCACTGCAAGGAAGGACAGGCACAGGCATCTGCGCTGGTGCTGAGCGGCATGTCCAGTGTGGAAACTACTCCAAGGGAGTCTTTTCTGTGTCTGTTCCATCCTGGGCCATTTTTTATTTGCTTTTAAGGTTGAATTATTTCTTTCACGAGAGAGAGAAAAATGGGCACCCCAGCAAGGTCTTCGTGCCTCGCCTGCCTGGTCGTGGCTGGCCCAGCCTGCGGGCACACACACACGTCTGGCACTCGGGGAGAGTCGGTCGCAGGCCCAGGGCCTTTCCCGTGGGGGTCCTGCCGCATTACTGCTGCACCACCACTGCCCATTCTGGGTCCCTTCATTGTGGGGCCTGTGCACAGTGGGAAGCTCCTTCCAGAGGCCCAGAGGCAATAGCAGGCCATCCGGCCCTGCCTGCCTTAGTGCCCTTGGTGGCTGCCGAGGGGTGGGTGCTGGGCTGACCCTGAGTTTTTGAGCTTTTTTTTTTTGAGATGTTTTTGCTGTAGGGTGCGTGTGCTTGCCAGAAAGACAGAGAGAGATAGACAGAAAGCAAGAAATCACCCTCCCCCAGCGGGGATAGCCACGCTGCAATCCCTTCTCCATTCTCCTCTCGGGATCTTGGGTATGCATGCACACACGCCCGGTGTGAGTTTAAGCCACCAGGTCCGGGACTCGAACCGCAGTCGACTACATGGGAGTCCAGCGACATAGCCATTATGCCAACTGCTGAGCCCTGGGCTCTGAGCTTTGAGGGTCCATGCAGCCCAGTGCCCAGCATGTAGAGAAGCTCAGGGTGGGGCCTGGTGGGGGACAGGAAGCTGCTGCACTCCACGGGAGTGACTGGGGCCAGACTGGCAGCCTGGAGCCGCCTCCCTGGGGCTTGTTTCTGCCCTTGGCCTGGGGTGTCCTCAAATGTGGCCACTTATGAAGGTTGCAGAAGTGGCCCGTAGCTTTGGAGGTAGGAAGCAGGAAGGTGCACCACAGACGCCGGGCACACACTGGAGCAGGCTCCGGGGAACACTGGGGGGACAACGGGGAAGCACACTGCAGGGTGAGTGGCCAGGGCTGGCTTGAGCACCGGTGGAGACAGGAACCCCTCTCCACGCCACTCTGTCACCTGCTCTGTGTGACCAGAGCAGACCACTCCTCTCTGACCCTCAGTTTTCTGGTCTGCAGAATGGAATTGTGCTTCTTCTCCACTGGGCTGCAGGGGGAGTGGAACGTGTGGGGTGACAACTCAGAGCCGCACCTGGGAGGAGGAGGGCCCTTTGGCCGTAGGTCAGTCCAGCTGAAGGAAGGTCAGCTGTGGGCTTCGCATTTGATGAGGGCAGGGCTGCGCACGGCCCTGCGGCTGCTGGGGCCAGGACGGGTGGATGGTGTTTTCAGGGTGACGACACCTGGCAGGACTTCAGCTCCGGAGAACATGTGTGTCAGCAGCTCCATGTGCCTAACCCTTGCACCTTGCTCTTCTCGTCACTCACATGTTAATTACTTCGGCAATTACTAAGCTCTTGGGGTGACTGAGGAGAGGCTCATTAACTGACTCACGGGGTGCCGGGGAGAGA
The DNA here is from genome assembly GCA_026018925.1 of Tupaia tana. Lineage (NCBI taxonomy): Eukaryota > Metazoa > Chordata > Mammalia > Scandentia > Tupaiidae > Tupaia > Tupaia tana. The sequence continues at coordinate 59,306,081 of JAKSZU010000015.1, read as the reverse complement.
GCAGCCTGCTGGCCTGAGCAGTGCGGGAAGCTGTATTGGAGGCAAGGTCCATGTACTCGGAAGGCTCTCAGGATGGAGCGCATGTCCCAGCCTGGCTTCCCTGCCTGAGAGGGGCAGCTCCCTGGACAGACTGCTGAGTAGCTTGGCCTGGGATCCATGCTGGCTGTCAGGGTCTGATCGAAACACCCTGGTTTTAAACCAGCATCAACCTTTGCTTGGGACTTTGGCTTCAGAGCCAGGCAGCAGTAACACAACTGGAACACAGTGGGAAAGGTCCCGGGTTCGAGCCCCAGGCCCTCCCTGAGCATGCTGGGTGTGGGCGTGTGCCGGCGGTCTGGGCTGGCTGAGTCTTGGGACAGATCATGGCATGAAGACCCTATTGTGGGTGCCTTGCCCCCTCTCTCTGTCTCTTTCTTATGAGATAAATAAATACGTAAATGTAATAAAATGAGGTTGGTTCTAGGTGTTGAAGCTAGAAAGTGTTTTGAATCTTTCTATGTAATACCACTTACATTCCATTGTCCTTTCTCTAAAATGTTTTACCTCATTCATGATGTGTGTACATGGGGATGTGTGCGAGAGAGAGACAGAGGCAGAGACAGAGGAGAACCCTCCCCAGGGTCTAGTCACTCCATGACCCCCTTCCTCCAGCCCTCCAGCCCTCTAGCTCTTGGGCTCCATGTGTGTGTCTGGTGTATTTCAGGCCAAGCAGGTTGGGGATTTGCACTGTGGTTGCCACGTGGGGTCTGACCTCCCTTGAACACCGCAAGCCAGTCCCCTGGGCTACTCTTTCGGACAAGCTCAGGTTCTCAGCATGTCATGCACTTGCATTGCCATGTCTTTGACAGCAGCATGAGTCACCCATGCCGAGAGCTGACCCTTATGTCAAGGGGAGCCTCTCCCCGTGGGAACCTTCCGGAGGCGTCTCCGGGTGAAGGGTGCGGAAGCGTAGTTCAAGGAGTGCACATAAGCCAGCGCCTCCTTGGAGTGGGTCCCTGCTTCTGTGAATCCCCTTCCCCGAGCAAGGGCTGTCAGGGTGGGGTGAAGGCTGGCTGGCCAGGAGAAGGATCACGGGCTCCAAGGAGGCATGACCTCTGGTGCCCTGAGTGAGGCTGAGGGGCGCTGGTCGCTCCTGGTTTCTGTTTTCCTCCTGCTCCTGTGGGCTCTGGGCGGTGGGGCGGCTTGACTCAGATAGCCTTGCGGTGGCCACTGCGGCGTCTTCCTAGCTGCCCAGAAGTGGGCCTCTGCCCTGGCTCATCCTGTCCCTGGCACCCCCGGGGGTTGTGTCCTCACTCCTGCGCCCACTCCCCACCTTCTTTCTTCTGTGTCAGAGGGTACGGAGCTAAGGTATCGCTGTGGGTTACACACAGTGACCAGTGTGTAAAGACCAAAGCCCAGCCGGAATCAGGCGTGTGCCAGCAGCAGGGGGCCCTCAGAAGGGTGAGGGCAGACCAGACTTCGTGCCTGAGAGCCAGGAAAGACTCCTGATCCCTGGTAACCAGCCTGCATGTGAGCCTGGGAACAGGGCCTGTGCCAGCCCTGTCTTCCGGAAATCATTTGGCGTCTCCTCCTGTCCAGCATCCAGCTCTACCGCCCTCACCCGGTGGCCCGGGGCTGCCCTGGCTGTGTGGGCAGGCCCTGACACTGATGAGCTCATATTCATGGCTGCCCTCTGAGTCTGACCTGACACGCAGAGAGCTGCAGGGCTCACTAGCTCAGGGAAGAAGTAGGGTTTGAACCCAGCCTTGGCTTGGAGATGTAATGAGGAGTCTTTGGGTCCCATCAGAGGGAGCAGCTGAAGGCATGATGGGGCCCTTGCCCCTTTGCAGGCCAAGCTCCCCCCTCCACAGCCTTCTAAGGAGGCACCACTCTGGAGGTGCGTGCGGGGTGGGGTGCTGAGCTCTGCTGCTGCAGTCGGCCCTCTTGCTGCCAGGGTGATGTCGTCCAGGCGTCAGGCAGGAGAACAAGCAGACACACAGCTAACACCAGCTGGGGAGGACGGGCACACGGGTGCCCGAGGACTCCAGGGTCCCTGGTGGAGGCACAGGGGGGCAGCGTGGGGTTCCGGCTGTGGGTTTGGGGTGCGTGCAGGACAGGAGGCGTGGAGAGCACACTGCCGCCAAGGAGGGCTCGGATGCCTCCAGAGCAGAGGCTGCCGGGGCTTTGCGCACACCCTTCGCTCCTTCTGACCCTGTAACTCCCCCAGCTCCTCCATCTGGACACCGCAACAGCAGAGTCCGGGTGGGTGAGGGGCAGAGAATCTCCCATCCGTACAGCTGCCAAGCCTCCTCTGAGCAGCCCGGAGAGAGGTTTCCGGGCCCTTGGCAGACGCGGTGGCCCAACACAACCGCGTTGTCTCTGCTGGTTCCGCTTGGACGAGGCCCTGAGGGACAAAGCTTTGATCAAGGTAATGAGGTCGGGTGGACATGGAATTTCGAAGAGGGTGTGGGAGCTTCTAAGAGGCAATTGTCTTCAGACATTCCTCGTGATCCCCACACATGCCAGAGGGGAGGGCAGCTTCCGGGTTGTGTCCTCTGATAGGGATCTGGTAGGGCTCTAGAGCCTGCCTCCCAGTCCTCGGTGTGCTGCCATGTCCCTGGGAGGGTGGCTGAGGCACAACATGCAGGCCCTGCCAGCCGGGACATACAGCACAGGGGATCTGCATTTGAAAACGCCTCCTGGAATCAGCAGTTAGCGTAATGGCTATGTTGCTGGACTCCCACGTAGTCAATGGCGGTTCGCGTCCCGGACCTGGTGGCTTAAAACTCACGCCGGGCGTGTGTGCGTGCGTGCCCAAGATCCCGAGAGGAGAATGGAGGAGAAGGGATTGCGGCGTGACCATCCCCCCTGGGGGGTGATTTCTTGCTTTCTGTCTCTATGTCTCTGTCTGTCTGGCGAGCGTACTCGCCCTATAGCGAAAACCTCTCCAAAAAGAAAAGAAAATGCCTCCTGTACTGCCCTGCAGTCCTGCGGAAGCAGAAACGTATTTGTCAGGATTCAGTTGCAGGAAGGGGAAGTCACGCCACTCTGAGCAGAAGAGGAATGCACACAGGGCACCCCCCAGCCGCTGGAGGGCAGCAGGAGCAGCATCTGAGCTCTCAGCCCCCCACAGGTCTTGCTAGGTCTCCAGTGCTGCTCTGGCTCTGCTCCAGGGGTTGAGAAACCCCCAGTGCTGCTGGTTCAGCTGCCCCTCTGCGCCCTCCCAGCTTCTGGAGCTGCTCCAGAAAACCCAGCAGCCCCCAGCCATGCCGAGCAGCAGCAGGACAGCAGTGCACCCGTGCGACTGTCCCGTGCAGCTGCCTCACAGCCTGGTTCAGGAGCTGAGCCCGTGCACGGTGCCTCAGGTGCAAGCTGCTCCAGGGAGGCTAGAATGGACATCAGGTGAGAAGCCAGGATGACCACTGGCAGGCCCCACCCAGCGGGGGTTCTGTGGAGCTCAGTGGTGGGTGACTGTTATGGTGAGGACCCAGATCCCAGGCCACTGGGATGGGGCCTGGTGACCATTCTTCCTCGGCAGGTGACCAGACCTGCTGATTCATTGCTGTGTGCAAAGGCCTTTGTCACCACAGCTATTCAAGGTCTCTCGTAGCTAAGAGGCTCAGATCTTTACTCTGTGACTAATTAATTCACCACGGGTGTGGGGGTCATCTACATGTGGGTTCTTTGAAGGCCAGTCTATTTCACATTTTTAAAAATTGTCTGAGTGTGGGACCAGCAGGTGGTGTGGTGGTTAAGGCTCTGGACACTCTCACATGGCTGACTAGGGTTCAAGTCCTGAATGTGGTGGCTTGCTTTCTCACTTCCTCTCTCTCACTCTCAACTTGTCTCTCTCTGGTCAAATTAACAAATAAATGAATGAATAAATAAAATAAAATAAATAATTAAAAAAATTGTCTGAGTGTGCAGAGAAACAATAAGAGAGAGGGACAAAGCACCCCCTAATGGCATGTGGTCACTCCATAATCTCTTGTCCCTTTTCTCTAACCTGTTGGGATTTGGGGCACACATGTACACACATGTGCCCTATGTGTAAACCCATTTTCAAAAAATAGTCTTTTTAAAAATTTTAACTATTTTTATTTTAAACTTTGTCTTTTCAATTTGCCAGAGGGCTTGTGTACTTACCAAAGAGTGACAGAGAGAGAGAGTGAGAAAGCATCCTCCTATGGAGGATGGCCATGCTACAATCCCTTCTCCAGTCTCCTCTCAGAATTTTTTTTCTTTTTCTTTTCTTTTTCTCTTCTCTTCTATTTTTCCGTTTCTTTTCTCTTCTCTTCTCCTCTCCTCTCATCTCCTCCCCTCCCCTCCCCTCCCCTCCCCTCCTCTTCTCTCTCCTCTTCTCGTTTTGCTATAGGATGCATCTGCTTTCCAGAGAGTGACAGAGAAAGAGAGAAATCCTTTTCTGAGGGGATAGTCATGTTGCAATTCCATCTCCTCCAGTCTCCTCTTGGGCTTTGGGCATGCATGCACACGTGCCTGGTGTGATTTCAAACTGCCAGGTGTGGGACTTGAACTGTGCAGCCAGCCATGTGAGAGCCAATGTCTTAACCTCCATACCACCTGCTGGCCCAGGATTTTTTTTTTTTTAAATTTGCTATAGGGCATGTGACAGAGACAGAGAGAAGAGGAAAGTGAGAAATCACCCCCAGAGGGTGATTTACGGATTTGGGGCACACACACATGAGCCCAGTATGTTTTCAAGCCGCTGGGTCTGGGACTTGAACTACACAGTTGACCGTGTGGAATCTAGCCACCTTAACCTCCATGCCACCTGCTGGCCTCTCCTCTCAGGATTTTGTGTATGCATACACACGCACACCTCACAGTCAGCCCTGAGGGGTCCAGTTGTCTCAACCACTGGCCGGCCCCAAGGACAGTCTTTGATTTTCACATTATAAACCCATTCGTTTTTAATAGACTTTACAGCTAAACTGGGGGAGGGTCTTTCTTCAGTCTAATGTTTTCTCTGAGACTCTGTGGCACATTTTTGACTGTTGCAAATTGGGGTGCTTCATGGAGTTGTAAAAAGATGCCCCTTCTGAAGAGGTGTGTTGCACGTGTGGGTGTCAGCATTTTTTGGCCGGCATCTTTGAGCAGGAATGAGCCACACAGCCATGTGCAGTGGCTCTGGTGATGAGGGCTGCCTAGGGGAGGCTGTCTGGACCCTACGCCGAGGACCGCAGGGTGGTCTGTGGAAGCCCAGCCTCTGAGTTCATGCAGACCTTCACTGCCAGCCCACACCCCTGGGCAGAGGACTGTGGCCTGGAAAGGGAGGTGAACTGGGGTAGCCAACTCAGAAGCATGCACCTGCCCCTCCCTTCCTCTCCAGTTATCATTTATTACATGAGTAATTATTAATAGAGAAATCAATTATTATAGTTTTAAAAAAGTTTATTTCTTCTGTGAGCAATATGTATATAGAGACAGAGAGACAAGGACAGCACCCCAGAGAAATCCATAGATCCATCCCAGAGATCCACCGCAGCCTCAGCCAGCCTTGGGGGTGCATGTGTGTCCAGTGTGTGCAGGGAGGTCTCTAGACATGAACGTAGGACCTCCCATGCGATTCAGCCTTTCAGCGACGTATTTTACTGCTGTCTGGCCTCCGAGAAATAAATGACTAATGATCATTGCGTTTATGAAGGAATCAACTAGTTGGAGTGAACATTAGGGAAAGGGGGTGTCATAGGTAGTTCTGGGTGTGCAAGGAGAGAGGTGCTCCAGGCTCAGAGGATCAGCTCTTGTGTGGAGCAGACTCCTTGTCACGACTGTGCATGCCTTCCCAGAGCCCAGTCAGCAAGTCCTGCAGCTCGAGTCAGCCATGGGGCAAACATTTACCATTGACGGGCAAACTCTAGAGGTGGGGCTGTTTCCTCTGCTGAGAAAGCTGCAGCCCAGCCTGAGTGCCATGAGCCTCCTGCCCTTTCGTTTTCCTTTATGACAGGGATCTCCAACCCTGGGCCACAGACAGGTACCAGTCAATATCGTGTCAGGAACCAGGCCACAGAGCAGGCGGTGAGTGGCAAGCAACGGAGTGAAGCTTCCTCCGTACGCATAGCTGCTGCCCATCGCTCGTTCAGCTGTGCTCCACCTCCTGCAAACTCAGCCGGGCGTTCGCTCCCACAGGGATCTTACTGTGAACCTGCACGCGAGGGATCTAGGTTGCATGCTCCTCTAAACCCCCACCCCGACTTCCCGAAACTGGTCCTTGGTGCCAAAAAGGCTGGGGACTGCTGCTTTATGGAAAAGAGGGAGAGAGAGAACACAGACAGGCTGGTTTTTTTTTTTCCAATTTATTTATTTGCATTCATTCACTGAACATCATTACAGCATACAAAATGATATTTTCCATCCAAAGTACATTATATATTATCTCAATCAAGCACATCAACAAACATGTTATTGTCAGCAAATGATCTTCCATTTCTTGTCTTCTGTATGTTTTGCTTTTTTCCCCCCCCCATCCTTGATTCCCTATGTCCTACCCTCTTCAATCTCCCACTCTCCTCCCACACTGTCTCTGGTATCTATGTTTGCTTTCGATACTGTTTTCTCCTCACATTTTATTGTATCGCCAAAGACCCTAATCAATCCAAATACCCTCATAGCAAACACAGGTGATACACACATTTCCATGAACACAAGTCTTAGTTTACGCATCCTGTAAAGTAGCACCTAGCTGTGGCTACATATCCTACTGCAGTCATTGAATAGATATATATTTTTTTCTGAAACTTTTTTCTTTTTGTAACTCAATTTACATTCCTTCCCTAAGCTTCATCACAGCATACAAAATGCAATCTCCCATCCAGTACACACTGCATAGTGACACAATCATGCACATTACAAAAAATTTTCCATTACTAGTTCCTAGAATTACTTCCACCCCTCTTTCTGACCCTCTGTCCCTTCCCACCCTCCTCTCACACCACCTCCGGTGTCTACAATTGTCCTTCATTCCCTTCCCACCCACGTTGCATTGATCACACAATTTTCTACATAATCTAACTACTTTCAATGGTGAGTTCACTCATTACTACTAAGAAAACCAGTTTTAACTTAACTCAAAGAAGTGCCAAGGAACTTTGCTTAAAGCCAGGAAACAAGTTAGGATTCTGTTCAAATGGTAGGTGCATGAACCTATCAGTCTCATGTACTTTTATCTTCTGTTCTGGTTCAATTTTCCTGATTAAATTCTGGGATATAATATTCAACTCTAGACTTGTCCCTATGATTAAGTTGGCCACTTTCATAGTTTTTGGACTCTTATTTCCATGTGTCTGTGTTTAATTTTCTTGATACAGCACACCCTTGAGAACTTCTTGGAGATCTGGTCTGGTGCTGGTAAATTCTTTCAGGTTTTGTTTATCTGAGAATGTTCTTGTCTTTTCTTCCCACCTGAAAGATAATCTTGCCGGGTACAGTATTCTTGGCTGAAATTGCTTCTCTCGTAACACTTTGAATATATTTTCCCATTCTCTCCTCGCTCGCATTGTTTCCGATGAGAGATCTGCTGTTAGCCTAATGGGATGTCCTTTGTAGGTAACTTGATGTTTCTTTCTTGACAATCTTAGTATCTTGTCTTTGTCTGCGGCTTTGGTCAACCTGGCTATAATGTGTCTTGGAGAAGATCTTCTTGGGTTGATTTTATTTGGGGTCCTTTGTATTTCCTGGGACTGGATCTTCGAATGCCTCTCTAGGTTTGGAAAGTTTTCTTGCAGGATTTCATGGAATAGATTATCAATGCCCTTATGGGTCTCTTCACCTTCTGGAATGCCAATTATCCGGATATTTGGACGTTTGATGGTATCCAGTACTTCTCGCATATCATTCTCAAATTTTTGGGCCATTTTCTCAGTCTTCGTGGTGGATTTTTCTAGGCCAGCCATTTTCTCTTCTACATCTGAGATTCTATTTTCTGAATGATCTAGTCTGCTTTTAATACTTTCAAGGGAGATTTTGACTTCTTGTATTATAGACTTCATCTCTAGCAGTTCCGTTTGAGTCTTTTGTAAAGTGTGTAATTCCTCTTTTAGATCTTGCAAGAATTTCCTCATCTCCTGGAACTCGGCAACTTCTTTCTCCTTTCTCTTTAGCAGTTCATTATCTCTCTTTTCTTCCATCTCTGTTAGCTTCGACATTATGAATGCTCTAAATTCCTTATCAGACATTTCCATGACTTTCACCGAACTGCTTGTGGATGAAGGAGAGTTACTCTTTTCCATTGGAGGAGAGGTATTTTCTCGTTTTCCCATATTTCTCGTGATCCGACGGTGATTTCTTGTCATCTGATGGATGGTGTGTTTCTTTCAAATTCTTGGAGTTAAGCCTCAATGTTCAGGAGCAAGCAGACACAGGTGTTCTAGAATCTGTTTGCTGTTCTGTTGTGATCGCACACTAGCTTTGCTTGCTGGAGGCTGAATTACGAGTAGAAAATCTTCATTTCTCCTGTCCCCTGAAATATCTAGTTCCCAGTAGCCATGCGGAATCCTCTGAAGGAAGGGCTCAACTCTCCTGCCACACTAGCTTTGCTTGCTGGAGGCTGAATTATGAGTAGAAAATCTTCATTTCTCCTGTCCCCTGAAATATCTAGTTCCCAGTAGCCATGCGGAATCCTCTGAAGGAAGGGCTCAACTCTCCTCCAGACAGGCTGGTTTTTGTTATTGCTCAGGATCTGTACGTGTGGTGGTCCCCTTGCCCCACCTCCCAGTTAGCTAGCGTTACAGGCGTGCACAGCATGCCTGGGGATTCAGCTAGGCCTGCAAATGGAACGGGGGCCTGCAAATGGAACGCCGGCCTCCGTGGGGCCTCCAGCCACCCAAGCAGTGGTGGTGCTATCTGTGCCCCACCATGACCAGCCCTGATATTCTTTTGAATCTCTCATGCCTCTCCAACCTGTGGCTTAGAGACTGGTGAGGGATCCTGACCCAGGGACAGTCCTACTGAGCTTCGAGCCTTGGGGACCCCACCTGTGCACCCG